>CM070555.1:18765235-19415597 GCA_036346405.1 Phyllostachys edulis | reverse complement strand
CAGCAGCGTCCAAAGCAGCAGCGTCGCCGCGTGCGCACCGGCCGCCAGTAGCCGTCGCAGCCAAGTCGCAATGCGTCGTTTTGATTGGAAACGCTCACAATGAAGCCGTCTTCACCGCACACGCTGCAGGGGTGGACATTCGGTTTATTAGGTCAGTTCAGTTCGTTTTTCGGTGTAAAAACCTTTGGTATTCCGGTTTATACCATATTAACATATGGTAGTGACACCAACTTCAGATCCAAATTCAGAGCTCGGCAACAATTTAGAGCTATCACCAATCGATCACCGTGTCCAAAAGAAATAAGCAGATATTACGTAGTTTGTAGTTTCATACATAGCATAGTACCAAATCACCGGTTCATCACCGAAATCAAATATGTTCAGACCATGTTCAGACCAAGAGGAAATCATCAAATCAAATCTAACTTGAACACAACCACAACCTTCAAAGAAGCTTCAGTGTAAAGTCCAACTTTGTTCCTCATAATTTATGTATCAATTTGGATTGTACATGATATTTAAATGTGTATTTACTAGCTCACCTTATAATAAGTTTGTACCTCTAGCACCCCTTTCATTTTCATTCTGCGTACGCCACTGCCGTAAGCTGAACACGGAACAGATCAAAAAAAGAATCTGCACAGAACATGTATACCGAATTAACCGATAATTTCGGCCTATTCAGTTCGGTTAAGTGTACGGTATTCGGTTCGGTAGTAATTTGCCCACCCTTGTCACACAATCAAACACCGTGGACCAGAGGAAGCAGGGCAGCGGTTGGGCCAACTTGGGTCAGAGCGTTAAAAATGGGCCAATGATACGTGGTCTTCGGCTAAGAGAGATTGGAGGGAGAATAAATCCTAATATTTGAATTTGGTTTCAAGCAAAACACCGAATAAACTCCGAAAACATTGAATAAATTTATGAAATCCACTGTTGCAAAATGTGAAAAATTTGAGATGTTACAATAGCCTAGTTGCGTGACCCTATGTCTCTAGCTGACAACTGGTTGTCCACAATTTGAACACATGATATGCGGGCTGAGTCTTAAAGATTACCACATTAGCCTATTGTTCTCACCCTCTTAAAAAAAGTTTAAGGATGATTAGAGACATGTGGAAAATTGAGAATTATAAAAGGTTAAAATTTATGACTCGATTTTTGCACAAAGGTCTGGAGGGATGATAACAAATACATGTTTCTAAGTTGTACACCTCTTATACTATGTTTCTCAGTCTACACTGACTTCTTCCGAACATTAGTAATGGTCATGGACCTCATGCACGGTGGAAAGTACCAGTGAAGATATTTGGAACATAAAACTGACATAATTTGGCACGATTATTATTTTCCTTGTATACTATTGTGCTTTAATGATAAATATTAATGAAGTGATCTCATTCTTTATTTGTTTTGGCAGTAGAAGTCAATATTAACCATGCTATGGTCATTGGTAATCTTTTATATTTTAATATTAACCATCGGATCATCAAGAATTAATTGTTCATGTTAAAGTGGGTGCACCTAATTAAGATTTACTACGTGATCGATATACCCCTGCGATCTCATTCGTGGGATACACGCGTCTTCATGATGCATACGAATTAATGTCAAGAATATCCACAAGATTTTGTTGACCTCTGTTTCTTAGAGAAAATTCCGGGTTATAAATATAGCCATGGGAACCTGGTAGGCATATTAGCACACAGAGAGGAATAGAATAGAGAATCAAACACGTACATTGGGTGGTACCATATATAAGATCATGGCTCGCATTTGTGTAGTTTCTCCTCTTCTTGTCCTAGCTTTTCTGGTTGCATCTGCAAGTAAGCTTTCGCTTGTTGGATCGGCGCATTACATACATATGTTTATTTTCCTTAACAATGTAATTCTCCAAAATTTTGTCGTTTGATTTCACAAGAGCAATTTTTGGACGAGAAACGGTAGGTAATGGTCCTACTGTATATATTAATAATAATATAACAAGAGTTATATACAAAAACACAAAAGAAAGATAAAAGAAATAAATAAATATTATAAAATCCTAAATAAGACCCTGTTTCTCATATGTGCATATGCTTTCTTGTGCTCGTCGCTGCAGCATCAGAGGAGCCTCGTTGCTGCGTGGACTTCCACACATGGGGCGATCAGGACGAGAACTTGGGCTGCCCGATGGAGCTGAACGACACCTGCAACACGTGGTGCCTGGCCACCTGCCGCGGCGGCGAATGCAAGCAACGCGGCGAGTGGGACTATTGCCACTGTTTCTGCTGATCACGGGCAGTGGCGGACTAGGATTTATGAGATGGATGTTGAGAGTTAATAAAATCTTATTCAATGAATTAAAGGATTTATCAGCGCATCATTGCTTCACTACATTCATTTATTTAGAGAATGATAGTGAAGATTGAAGATCAGTGCATCACTTACTGGGAGAGGGAGGAGGCGCGATTGAGGTAGTGCTAGAGCCGGCGACACGAGGGAGGAGGTGCTAGAGCCGGCAGCGCGGCGAGGGAGGAGGGCGCTCAAGGGTGGGGCTGCACGAGGGAGGAGGGATCTCGATGGAGGGGCGGTGTGGTGCGAGGGAGGAGGTGTTGGAGCCGGCAACACAGCGATCTGGCGGCGCGGCGAGGGAGCTCGAGGGAGGTGTTGGAGCCGGCAACACAGCGATCTGGCGGCACGGCGAGGGAGGAGGTGTTGGAGCCGGCAACACAGCGATCTGGCGGCGCGGCGAGGGAGCTCGAGGGAGGGATTGCGCGAGGGAGGAGGTGTGGGAGCTGGCGGCACGACAAGGCCAATGAGGCACGAGGAGGGTGATGGGGAATTGAGGGACGCAAAGGGAGATAGCGTTAGGATTTGGGATCGAGAGGAGGAGAGGAAACCAAGGTATGCCCATGGGAGGGCTTGGTGGGTCAGGTTCGACGCGACTCGTGGTCACGCCGTGTCTAACACGTGTCTGGAATTTTGAAAATTAAAATTGTTTTAAATCACCGACACGCCACGACACGTGTCCACAACTATCCATGTTGTATCTATGTCGGACATGGTGTCCAACATGGACACAGCAGTAAACCGGCGTGTCCGTGCTTCAGAGGTCCACGATAGCCTAAAAAAATACAATTTTTCCGTACTAGAGATAACACCACAAATAATTTAGAGATATTACAAAATAATTAAAATGTTCAATTGGGGATTTGGATTTGGGACCGAGGAATTGATGAGTGGGGATGCACATGTGCTGCTATGGACGTGTGCGGTCTAACTCATCGGTCCATTAATTTGTAGTTTCCAGGTTTGATTAGTAACATGAATTTGTATAACTTGAGAAGTTAAGATCATCAATAAATTACATAGGCATGTCAAGAAGAATTTATATTCATACTGCTGAAGTATACATACCATCCTTTGCTACAACCCGGTAATCTAATTTAAATCTATAGTTATCTATTAGTCTCACGCTCGCAGCTGAGCTAAAAATTTAGTTGTTTTGACCGAAAATGGTATAGATATTCCATTATCTGCTACAGTTAGCTTGTTATCGCTTAGAATCTTCCCATCCAATGAGAACCTCACATAGATACTTAAAAGTTTTCAAAGTGTAATATGTTTATACAATATTAAATTTCATAAGGGCAATCTAATGCTTCCTTTTGGTGTCTGCCAGTAATGTAATAGTCTAAACTGCCTTATACATTTTTCACAGCTCTAAGATCTAAAATTCAAATAAATACAAGATTCACCAACCACAATTCATTTTTCACACCGGTTTGAGAATTAGGATATGGGAATTGGGTACCTCAAGAGTCTTCTCGGTCTAGCCGGCTCGCCATCCCTTCTCCCAAAGCCGCCATGCCCACGCCTGCATGCTCCACACGCCTCGTCTGGTCACCCGTCGGCCGCCCCACCTCGTTGGTCGCTGCACACTGCGCTCGCCCTCAGGCTCCTACCTTCGCCTGAGCTATGTTGTGCCCAGATGGCCACACGTGACATGCCCACCGCCTCGCCTGCTCCACTAGCTCTGGTCCACCGCCGGCCCACCTCGCTGCACTCGCCAGCCGAGTCGGAGCTCAGGCAGCAGGCTACATGCCTCACCCCGCCAACCTCTCAGAGTTGGGGCTCAGTCGCCTTCGAGCAGTCGCCTCCTCCCTTCTCTCGGTGTCGTGGCGCCCAGATGGCACGCGCCTCGCCCCGCCGACCCTCCTTGCTCACCCGCTCGTTGCTCAGGCTCTCGGCGTAGCCTGCCAGCTGCCACTGCCGCCGCGAAGGTGTGAGACTGAGGGAGGTGAGATCGGATCGATAGATAGATAGAGAGGAAGGTATAGGGTTTGCTCAGTAAATGGGCCTTGGGCCGAGCCATTGTGGGGGAAGAGGGAGCCAAATGGGCTGGTTTTGGTGGGCTACAAGTGAGGTTGATGGGTTGTGAATGAGGTGTGGTCGGATTGGGCTTTTTGGACATCTATGTTATCATTTTACCTAATTTCTTGTGTATATATGTATTATACCTAAAATTCTCTGAATTTTTGCTCACAAATTTGGGGTGTTTAGCCAAACACCCATGAACCTAGGTGGGTTGGGCAATTTGGGTCTCTAGTAGCTAGCTAGGATTCTCGGTTTTGCTGTATGCTAAAAGTTGCGTTGTTGTCTTGTAGATCGGTTAGGAACACTAGAGGAGGAAATAATGATAAGGTTGTGCGTGATTACTGGTGCCTGCGTGTACTCAGTGTCAACATGAACTCATACTCATACCATGCTTGATTTTTAGAGAGTACAAGGGCCTGCGCGTACTGGTGTCAACATTAACGCATGCTCATACCACGCTTATTTTTAGAGAGTACGTAATTTATCGGAGGCACTCAGAGCCTTATAAAGCACGGACACATGCTTTTCCAATGAATACGCATACATGTATGTACTCCTAAAATCAGTGGGCACCAGGACCAAGTCTAGTACTTAAATTCGTGGGTGGAATTATCATATTGGCCTTGTTTGCTTCTCTTCCGATTTAATTTCTTTTATCAAACAAGAAACTGAAGTGAACGCTTGCGTGAGCTTTGTTTACCTCGTTGCAACAGACAGATATTAATCGCTAGAGTTATGATCGAATACATGATTGATCAATAGATCCTTAGGAGCACAAATCTGGTGCTACTCCCTGCATTTCTTTTTAAAAATATGGTACAGATCGTCATGAAAAAATCAGAAAAAAATATAGCATTCACACAAAAACAATATATCATTCCTCGAAGTTCCAAATCTAAATTCAATATATAAAATGAGAGAAAAAGACGACAAATTCTACTAAAAAGGAAAAATTATAAAGATAAAGCTATTCACTGAAAAAGAGATAAAGGTTAGTCATGATTTCAGTTGAATTTAGTAGGGTAACTGATTACATCATTACCTATCTAAGCAAAAAATTTGAAATTTTCAATGACAATTTGCACTGTATTTTGAGGAGGGGATGCCCCAGAGTTCCCGAAGGGTGGATGCACCAGAGATATGACCTAGGACTCACACCGGATAAATGACGCACTCGCACGTACGGAAGTACCCGAAGGATGGGAAGCCCGAGACCGCGACTGGCACAAACCCTGTCTTTGCTTTCATCCTGGATTTGCATAAAAGGGTTAACTCAGGGAAAGCGGCTATAGAATTTACCTTGTTTGGACGTGGAGCATTACAAATTCAGTCTGATTCTCGAGTATTTAGACCAATTCCAACAGATTGATAGTATTTTGAGTAAATTTCAGAACTTTTCTGTGCCATGAAATAGCTCGGTTTCGGTTATTTTAATCCTAACCGTAGTATGTAGGTGATCTCTTTCTCCCGAGAACACGCAATTAGAAAAGTCACAGACCATGGAAGGGTGTAAAGATACGCAACCTAACTCCACCAGGTGGATTTGACCAAATCTTGGCCATTCTTTCTTTCGTATGGCACAGATTAATCCTCATCACCACGGCTCCCAACCAACTGTTGAAATATAAGTGAATTGTCCGTCTTTTCTCATCAGCTTAAGTTTTTGGATGAATTGCTTGGTGTATGCAACTCAATATGGTATCGCATTTCCTCATCAGCTTAAACTTTTGAGTGAATTAGTTGGTGCATGCAACTCAATACCAACATCCACGTCTCTTTCCTGGAGAAGCTTAGTCCCTCAACCAAGCACCGAGGGGTCATGGGTGCATCAGCGCCCACACACTGAACTTGAGCTCTCCCATGGTAGATGGAACGCTGCAGCCTCCCTGGGCGACTCGGCCACAAGCATTGCCATGCTCTCGAACTCCTTGCCCCTCGACACTGTCCTCGCTAGCAGCCACCCCATCCTATGTGTGCGAAGTGGGTTGGCACTAGACCGGACCGGCTTTAGGCCGGTCTGGAAAAGCTCGACCTTGAATGGCTAGGCTTGAGCCTGGCCGGCTTCGGCCAACATAGGCAAGCCCAAAGCCTATTCTCAAGCCCAAAGAAAAGCATGATTCCCTTGTTTTACCATTGAAACAATTTAAAATTTATTTTTCCTTAATAAACTATTGTTTTAATAATTTTCCACAATAAAAAATATTTTTATCATTTATTTAATATAATCTAGCTTTGGGCTAGGTTTGCAGCCGAATTTGGGGCCATTCCAAAATAATTCGGGCCAAGCTCAGGCAGTGACCGAGCACGGGCTGCCCATGAACAGTCTATTTGGCACCATGCAGAGCAAGCTCAAGATCGACACTGCCTCGCTTGGTCGCCCCCCTTGACCCTCGACCATGACCTCTTCTTTGTGCTCCTCGCCACCTCGACCACGGTGAGGGCTCGACAAATTGCAGCTCCTCAACTCGAATTTTTTTTGCCTAAATGTCACTATTTGAAACCGATAGCAAAAATAGCCTCCTCGTTGACGCAAATGCAAAAATAACGCATAAATTGGCCCTGTACACACGGACGCGCAATGCGGCGACATGTTAGCCGAGTGTCCGTGCCTAGGGCAAATAGAAGGCCCTCGTCCGCACCTCCTCTGCGGACAACATCAGAGTCGCCTCATCCACACCTCCTCGATGCGGACAAACATCAGAGCCAGCTTGTGATCCGAACGCCCCTAGTGCGGACGAAGTTGACCACATGCATCGAAGGCACCTAAAGCCACCTCTTTTAAATCCACGTCGTGTCTTGTCCATCAGTCTATCTCCAACGTCCCATCGTGTCATGCTGTCCCCCGCACAAATCCCTCACAACGCCCCGCTCTCTCTTTATCTCTATAAATGGGGAGCGAGCGCGAGTCTCTTCGCCACCGTCATTGTCACTTTCGCTTCGCGCTCTCAGATTTAGCTTTCTTTCGCAGTGGATCAAGTGTTGTTTAGAGCCATCATTAGCGGTCATATTAACAGGAAATTTTTATGTATTGTCTTTATTAAATGTGTTGTTAGTTAATTAGTCGTAATTAATTGGTTGTAGTTATTTAGGCGTAGTTAATATAGTCCTATCATTTAGGCCTTATTAAATTTGTGTTATTTAGTTAGTTGGGACAAATTATGTCATAATGAATTAGTCATTGTTATATTAATCCTACGTATTTATTCGTGGCGTAGTTAGTTAGTTACGATTTAATTAGTTCTAATTAGTTAGTGTCGGTTAGTTAATTAGTCATAATTAATTAGTTGCAATTAATTGCTTGGTGTTAATTAGTCGTACTAAAGTAGCAATAATTAATTTAATCATAGTTAGTCACCATAATTAATTTAGTGGTATTTATCTATCTCGTAATTAATCTGTGGTAAAAAATTAGTCAAAATTAATTTAGTGGTATTTATTTCATTATTAAGTCGTAAATATCTTTTTGTAATTCATTTGCGGTAATTAATTAGACCTGAATTAACTTAGAGGTTTTGAAATACTCGTATTAATTGAATCCTACTTAATTAGTCGTACTTACTTAAGAGGTTTTGAAATACTCGTATTGATTTAATTCTACTTAATTAGTCGTAATTAATTTGGTCGTAGTTCATTAGTGTATATGTTTTGTGTCCGTGTTTAGTCCTATTTTATAATTGATAGTAAATCATCGTCATTACCAATTTATTTAAAAATAATATGTGTCTTTGATCTCTTGCAAGTTGTGCCTCTACCAAAGCTACTGAAGCCCTTCTACGATGAGCCTCACCGGTCCTAGTTGTGTATCATTGGGGACGTGAATGGCCCTCCACCCCTGGGGTTTCGGTCTGAGAAGCATTATTAGGAGCTCGATGAACCCTACGTCCTAATCCTTCGGGGCACGGGCTTGTTGCCCTTTGTGAGGCTGCTCTCGGTCGGATGATACTTCACCCTGGACGGTAGTGTGATGTTGGCCCTTGTCGATAGGTGGAGACCTGAGACTCACACATTCCACTTTCGGTGGGAAGATATAACCGACACTCTTCAAGATGTCTCATTCTTGACTAGACTCCCGATCAGGGGTGAGGCACTTGTTCCTGGCCATTTGCTGGCGGACTGGATGGCCCGATTAGGGCATCGGTTTGGCATGCCTATCCCGGATTACGCTTGTGGTGTCACTCGGGTCTGGCTAAGGAACTTCAGTCAATGCCCACTAGATGCACCTAACGAGCTTGTTAGGACACACCTCGTCACGTACCTTCTCCATCTCTTCGGTTGGGCACTGTTTTCCACCACATAGGGCGATTGGGTGTACCCCAGCTTTGTCCGCATCGCCAAGTCTTTGGCCGACGCGGAGGCTAGGGCCATGCATCAGTACCATTGGGGGTCGGTCGTCCTCTTTGCCACATATAGGGGGGTCGTGTGATGCTTCACGGCGCCACATCGGTGTGAGACTGAGCTTTGCCGTGTGCTACATGTTCCTGCAGCTGTGGAGTTGGGAGCACTTCCCTATTGGGCCACCCTCCTTTGGAAGAGCAGTGCACCCGTACCCCAAGTTGTATGACCCGATCGATAGGCCCACTATGCACTACCGGTAGACTACCGCCTAGTTACACTGGGTCAAGGATAGACCGGCGAGGTGCTACTCATTGTTCCACAACGAGTTTGAGTCGTTGCACGACAACGACATCATATGGGCTCCGTGGACTCCAGAGTTCGTGCACACGGTAGCCTCGTACGGACTATCTGTGCAATGCACGCAGGACGCCGGATTGTGGGCAACGATCTGCCACCTGGTGTTCACCCACATGGTTGTACCAGGTTGTGCCCTCTCCCAACAACAGGATGCTACAGTGAGCCGTCCACTTGTGAGTCCAATTTCATCCTAGTATTATTTGCATTTCATACCCACGTTGCATGTTCTGACATGAATCCTTGTCGAATGCAGGCAAACGAGGGCGGGCTGACACGCTGAGTATTGGCAAGCAGTCCAGCATGAGTGGATTGCAACTTGGGCGGAGACGGTGCACATCGAGGTCTTATAGGAGCAAAAACCGTACGATGTACAGACGTGCCGCGAGTACATAGAGTGGTACGTACCACGGTCGCGCTCCAGACTGGCCCGTTCTCCACCAGAGCGTCCAAAGCAGGTTACGCACTAGGAGAGGCTCCGTCATTCGTTCGATTGTCATAGCGCCATGCGGCGGGACGACACCGTAAGAACTGACAATCTTTGCTCGTTTCATTGATGATATTTATACTGTTTGTTGCTGAATATGTGTTGTCTGTCATTTCAGTTCGAGTGGCTGCAGCGGATCGCAAGCGCATTGGAGAGCGTCATCCACACAGCCTGGAGCACACTGTACCAGGGCTACTGAGCACTTTGAAGTACATCTTTGCGGAGTCAAAGAATGTACTCAAGAACATGAGCTGTGGTCGTTCGAGGGACGACGTCCTATGCACTCCGCGAAGATGTACTCAAGAACATGAGCTGCGGTCGTCCGAGGGACGATGTCCTACGCGCCGCGCACTGAGTGGGCGGACTATGCTCACCTGCTACGTTGTCACGGCCTAGTCGGTCCAGCGGGCATCCTATCGCTCCCAATCAAACATCCACACTGCAGATCAGCAGGGAGGTAAGTTACGTACAATTTTTTTCCTATTTTTTTATTACACCTTATGTTGTACCAACGTCATGTCGTCCAGCAGTTGCAAGTTCATCGAGATGCATCTCTTCTGCCGTTCGCACCCCGTCAGACTGGCGCTCCCCCTCGGTTATCCGCAATGTATATTCGGGAGGTACGAGATGTTCAGTACGGATGACTAGGGGGCACCAGTTTGATAGGGTACACATCCATGCCGGACAACCATGGTTCCCCGCCTCCAGAGACACCGACATCATCATGGCCTCTTGGCGGCCTGCGTACGAATTTCACGTACACCATCGGTTTACCGTATATCGTCGCATCGGGCTAGGAAGCAATCTGCATGTACTGGCCCCATGCTACACTTCTATTCACCTTCACGAGCTCCCACACGCCCTGCCCTTTCGTACTTGTGTAGCTGATTGCCTTGATGGCATGCTTCTTCATCGTTGCCTTTTGTGTCAAACTCACGCCAGATGTAGCTCGGCTTGTGAATATTCATCGCCGAGTCCCTCCGCCCAACCATCTTGTATCGGCATCTCGACAGTCCAACCCATCGTCCGCCCATACCCATCATTGAAAACACTACCAAATCTTGCATGTTTGAAATTACTTAAAGAAACACCAACCGATTTACATTACACAATATAACAAACACGACTATTTACATGTGATTATTTCTTCAATCCCCACTAATAAAATAGGACTCAACAAAAAAATTACTAACTAATTTAGAGTATTTATTTTGCCACTAATTACCCATGTCACAGATAATGACGACATATAACACACAAGAGAGAAATTAAATGCGAGTAAGTCAATAAAAAATAATTAATTCATAAGCAACAATTTGATTACTTACCAATAAATTACTTATGAGTAATTCAATACATCTAAGTAATCCCCATTGAATTAATTATGATTAATCAGTTACCACTCACTAACTACAAGTCATTACGTTCCAACAAATTAAATATGGTCACGTAAATTCAACCAATTATTTTGCACTAATGTCAAGAGCACTACTCAAATACGCGAAATTTAATTATGAAATATTAATTACAACTATTTAACTACAGGTATTTAATTACGACAGCTTAATTATCACTTACAAACTACGGCTCAATTACCACTAACTAACTACGACTACCAAATTACCCCTAATTAACTACGATTGAAATTATTATAACTAAAACATACGAAATAATTTTACCTTGCCTTGATGCTGACCTCAAGGTACCTATACGGTCCTAACCACTGCTCTAAACATTATTTCCTCCACCATGTATTCGAAACAAAGTTTTAGTAATATACGCGGACGAGGCAACGACGTGACGGATGAAACGAGGAGAAAGTGACGGGAGAGAGGTTGCTTTCGGCGCCGAAATCAACCGGAAGCTACCACAAGCGACGTGTCCGGCTTGGGGATTAAGGGGAGGCTACCACGAGGGCTTATCCGTGCTGGCTATCTGCACATGGGAGGTGCGGACGAGGCCCTATAGTGTTCGTCCGCACTAGGGAGGTGCGAACCAGACATGAACAGTGCCCGTTCGCACTAGGGAGGTGTGGACGAGGCAACTATAGTGTTGTCCGCACCAGGGAGGTGAAGACGAGGGTGTTCCGGCTGCCCCAGCCGCGGATGAGGCTAACGTGTCATCGGCTCACCACGGTGCGCGTCCATGTGGCCCTAGGATGGATTTGCGCGTTATTTTTGCATTTGCGTCGGCCAAAGGCTATTTTAGCTAATATGGTTCCAAATTGTGGCATTTAGGCACCCAAAAAAAAAATCCTCAACTCGTGATAGACCACAGCCAGACACAGAACTTACTCGTGATGCTTGAAATTGATCCCTTAATTTTCTAGTAAAAGGAAAAATCGTATAAAATTTTGAAAAAGAAAGAGCAGATCGGTGTTCTACTAAGTCATCATGGAGGGAAGAATCTAAATAGAAAGTTAATTTCCCTCCAAATACACATGGTGTGGTAATTAAATGGCATAGATTGATGTGGCATAATCTGTACCATATGAAAGAATAGATGATCTAGATTAGGAGAAATCCACCGGGGGGAGGTAAGTTTAAATCCAGGGGATCTGCACCCCAAAAGTTCATCCTAAAACTTGGCTTCTGAAGGAAAAATGGAACCGATAAATCCTACAGGATTTCCTGTCCTGGTAGTTAGCTACCCCCCAAGCATCGTTGGATTTGCTGTAGGATTCATGCCCTTCTCCTCCCTATCAACGTTTTATACTTTTAACTCAAATTAAATTCGAAGACTTTCAACTAAAAATTTCTTATTTCCACCTAAAAAATTTCAACTATTAACTCAAAAATTTTGAAAACTGTTAATACCATAATTGAAAACTATCAACTCGAAATCGGGAACTTAGTTTCAACTCAAATTGGAAGACTACCAACTCAAAATTTCACACTTCCACCTCAAATATTTCAACTTTCAACTCAAAATATCCAACCGCCACCTAAAAAATGTCATTTTTTTGGGTGGGTAGCTACCCCAAGACAACCACCTATTTCCCTATATATAATAGTATGCAATTGTATCTTCCCTTTCTGGTTTCTCCTACTACATATGGTCATGTTTATCATGAAAATTTGCAGATCCTCTGAATTTTATGCCCCACTTCCATGTTTTTGAGGACTCCTATCTAGCTAAACTTATTGGGGGTGAAAAAAAATATGCCGACACCACGTCCCATTAGTGATCGGGTGCACAAAGTAATCTGATCCGACGAGATCGGTGGAGAGATTGACGATTTTATTGGTAACTCGGCGAAGCAGAACAAAGCAAGTCTTGACTAATTAAAAGCCTAAAGTTTGGTGTTTTTGGCTATTTGTAATCTACTTCTAATGCATCAGAAAATACCACAAAAAGTAATTTGCAGGAAAGAAAAATACAACAGGTAAAAGATAAATTCATCGGGTATGGGTCGTGATCTTTTGCCGCTCCATATACCTCCACTACTAAAAAAAAGCTAATACTAAACGCCTCATCACAGACGGTTGACCAAAACTGTCTGTATTACATGCAATCGCAGACGGTTTTGGTTTAGAGTCATCTGTGTTACTAGCTGCGCTAAAAACCGTCTGTGAAGAGGTAATATCATAGACAATTCATATTGAAAACCGTGTATGAAGTATCACAGACGGTTCTAGACTCGAACCGTCTGTGATAATTGTAGACTTCACAGACTGTTTTTAATTATAACCGTATGTGATAATATCGCTCATGACTCCACGGTGAGTTTCTTCGTCGCTCGATGAGTTTCTTCGTCATCGATGCATCTCTTCGTCGCCGCTTCGCTTCGGCTCCTCGATGCGTCTCTTCATCTCACGCTACCAATTTATTCCTTGTTTTATAAAAGGATTATCTCGCCATCGAAGATGATCATCCCCATATATAATATATATATATATATATATATATATATATATATATATATATATATATATATATATATATATATATATATATATAGCATTGATGACCTACTCGCCATATCAGACGAGCACGGCTCCCAACTGTGACGCTGGCTTTAACGCCATGAAGGACACTATTTCAACAAAGGTCCTCACTCCATCGTCCGAGGATTTGCTTGAGCAGTGGCAGCCACCTTCGTCGCCTTGATGCCTCCTCTCGCTGCGTCTTCCGGTGATCTCCCTTCCCATGAAAGTGTACCACATCATCGACGTGGTCCTTCACAACGACGTTGCACGTCTCCAAGAGTCTTGCTGTCACTTGGACTATTTAATCGAGACAGCGTGCGACCGAGTCGGCCATGCTGAGACCCCTCAAGCAAGGGATGAGAGCCTATGGGCTCAATTCTTCTTGATTCAACAGTTCAATGGTCTTCGGAAAACACTCGAACGAGCGCATTAGACGTATTTCGGGCTTCGTTCGCTGATGATCACGAACTGTCCGATGCCGCCGCCGCCTACAAAGTTTTGAAGACGGAGATAGCAGCCTACCTCCGCCACTAGAAAAACTTTGTTTATTTAGGTTCCTACTTTTTTTAATCTTTGTAAGAAGCGATTGGTCACGCTGTTTTGCCATATGTAAATTCCAAAATGAAAAAAAAAATCTAGTTTAAAGGTGAAGTTACTATATTATATGTTGAACTATATATCATAGATGGTTTAGTGGAACAAATTAATTATAACCGTCTGTGATATGTATCATAGTTAAAGCAAATTTTCAATAGTATTTAAATGACAAAATTGACATATAAACATGTAATTTCTTCATGTTATGTAAATGTATACATAATAATATGCTCAAAACATAGAAATTGAGAACAACCATACACGACGGTTCCATAATAGAACCGTCTGTGATATGGTCTCATATCACAGACGGTTCCATAATAGAACCATCTATATTACGGACGGTTCTATTATGGAACCATCTGTGATAAGTATCACTCTTTATTAGTAGGAGTCCGCTAGGATTTGCGCCCTAACTCATCACTCCCCAGTGCCCTTACTCTCATCCATTCCCCTCCCAACTCGAGTGCCTCCGACCTCGACGCCGCCACCCAATCCCGTCGCCGACACCGCCCTTCTTCCCATCGCCGCCGGTTATGACACCACGGTTCACTTCACAAGACTCTTACGATAAGAGTGTCGTGTGCAGTGTCACTGTCGTGCTACAACTACGGTGACGCTGCCTTCCCCTCTTCCTCCTCCCCCCAGCGTGTGCGACCCCGGCTTCCTCTCCACTGACCTTCCCAGGCTACCTCTCCACCGACCTCGGCCTTGGCTACCTCACCACCGACATCGGTGATGTCGAGGTAATACATATCTGTTGGTTTGTGCTGCTGGTATTCATGTGAACCGAGCTGCAATGTGGGCTACCTTGTTGGTTGATGGTCGGTTTGGACACCCTTGGTCTTGCTATCTTGCTGTCTTGCCCTCTGTGACTACTGGCTGGTTGGATGGATGGATGGATGGATCTGAAGATGGGGAATGGGGTTGTGTGCGGGTGTGACTGCTGGTGCTGCTAGTTGTGGATAGAGATGTTTATATGCTCTGTGTGATTTGTCTATGCCTAGCACTGGGAGGTATTGCAAATTGGTATTTGTATGCTCTGTTGAACTGCTCAATGATGTTAATAGTCTTATGCTGAAATTGAATTGATAATTAGTTCATATTTGAGCTCTAATGAATTGCTAACTTCTATCACTTTGATCTTCAGTTTATCAGTATGAGGCCCAGTAGTTTGGGGCTTCCTCCTCCCTGGACTCAATTTAGTTTCATGCCTGAGCTTGTTTTGGTTTACTGATGTGAGTTGATTATTTAGTGATGTGGGTTAATTTATTGATTAAGCATGGTAAATAAAATGGAGGAGGGTTAATGCATGGTGGAGGTGTTGCCGCTGGTATTGTGTCACGCTGAGGTAACTACTCCCCTCTACTCTCCATCTCTTTCCCTCCCCTTGCTCTGTGATGTAAACTGATGGCTATTGGTGTATGTGTATTCTGTGCATCTTGCTTAGTTCATGCCGTGGGTTCTGATGGGGCAAAACATCAGTCTGCACACATATAAATTTTTGCACATGTCACTAATCTTGTGGTATGTTCCTATATGGTATTCTCCTTTTGAAAGCTACAATTAACTTTTCAGATTTGTAAAGGTTAGGCTAATTTGTCAAGCTGCAATTAGCATACAAATTTCTGGAATTTTTACCTAGCTTGTGCCTCTGATTATCAATTGGTGTGTATTCTATTCTAAAACAAGACCAAATGAGTCAAAAACTACTACAACATCTCTTCACCTGTCTCTCGCCATTCATTTCACCTTTGTCTGTGTAACCATGTTTATGCAAGCCTGTTGCGTGCAATAACCCAGCTGCAACAAGGAGAGAACGTACCACTTCTATGGCCGAATCTGCAGAGCAGGTGGTACATGAGGCACTTGGGTGCATACTTCTACAAGCAGTTCCGTAACAAAGACTTGATAAACCTATTCAAGCGATCGTGCAACCGTAACCGGCGAATGAAGATCGAGACACTCTAGAAGATTCTGGATGAGCAGACCAAGACACGTAGAAGGGAGTCAGCGAGAAGGGTAGCGCTGACCAGGCCCCCGAAGCATTGCTAGAGCTACCCAAAGATGCTTCCAGATTGACGAGGAGGACAAAGGTGCAGGTGAGATGCTTCTCGGACTGGATTGAGCACGAGCCTAAGGAGAAGTGGTCGCTGCTCCATCACAAGGGTGGCGCTCGATATGGTGTCATGACAACTAATCTACCCGAGGTGTACAACTGGGTCATGTACGGCGCAAGGTGCCTCCCTTTAGTGGATATTGTGGAGGCAATTCTCCGTGGTACGACGAACTACTTTGTTGTTGATGTAGCAACAATACGTCGCTCGCCATGGCAAATGATAGAATACTCTACTCCACCATGATCACCAAGTACATGGAGGAGAAGAGCAAGAGAGATGAGATGCATCGGGCATTCAAGATGGGCACAAGTGAGCTTCGCTTCGAGATAATGTGCAGGGACGCGAGACGGTCACCCACGAGTGCACGCTACGCCGCGGTAGTTGCACATGCACTTGCAATAAACCCCTTCTTCTGCATAAGCCCTGTTCCCATGTCACAACGGCATGTTCGACGGTGGCGCAGCATCCCGATCAGTACATCTCTGACTATTTCACCAAGGAGGCGATGATGCAAATCTGGACTGCAGAGATGTATTGTTACGCTGTGGTTTGCCATTTCACTGGTCATCCGACCTGGAAGCAACTAATTTGAGCCGCGGACATTGATAGGCTCAGGGGAAAGGTTGGCAGGCGACAGATACGGTGCATCAGGAATGATATGGACGAAGCAGAAACCGGACATCATACAAAGAAGTGCTCCATTTGTAGGGAGTCTGGACACACCTTCAAGAAATATCTCACAAGAAATCCTAAGGACGGAGGAGACATCGATACTTTGGATGTCGCCGCGAGGACTTCATCCGATCACCCAACTTGAGACAGTCCACATGGGGGACGTTGAGGCTGCGACCAATGTTATTACCAATGTTCTAAATTATGTTATTGTACGGACAGTAGTAATATGTTATTGCCAATGTACTGAATTATCATTTTGATTAAGTGTTACGATATTTTGCTGAATGTTATGTAATATCAATGTGATTTATCGTAGTTTTGATAGTAATGGCAAGTTTACATTTGTTTCCTTACATAATATACAGTGCATGTACATAAGCAAGTGTATGAATTCCCAAACACATCGCAATATCACGTACCTTTCTACTTACGAATCATTCATACCTCAATCTTTCTAGTAAAATTCTTCAGAAATTCACCGCACTAGAACATACGACGATCACAAAATGTTATTACGAGTCTAATAGATTTTGTAATGTTCAAAATCTATGAAAATCACAAAGAGGCAAATCAGATTAGGGTTTCAGTTCTCGCCGCATTCAATCGACGACAGTACCTATTGCTAGTTCAACCGATTTACGTGATCCTAGATCGATGACAGAAGGGCAAGAGGGTCTCTATCGCCAGCTTCAATCGGCAATATATTCTGTCGCTACTTGAACTAGCATGGAGACACATTTTTGTAATTTTTAAGGCGACCATATGTTTTTGTAATTATCTTTAAAAAAATATTATTAAAAAAATCGTCAATAGACAAGAGAGAAATTTTCAGAATGTTACACTCGAACCGTATTATATATCATGAGAGATATTCTAAAATTCTCACCACAGAAATGTTATATCCCTTTTTACTCTTCTTATAGGGATGCATCTGATATGCACACAATCATTCAAGATCCTCCGCAAAATCTATCAAAATTCGTTCTACTTTCTTGCAAGGGATTTTGCTTTGTGCTCAATACCAGCAGTCACGATATAACCAGCTCCAACCTGAAAATATTTCAATGACAAATCATATAGTTAATAATTTCAAGTATAAAATGATAAATATTTCTTGATTTTATGTACCACAATTGCCAGCATCAACTGCAATGTTACCACTTGACATAAATGGAGTTTTCCCTGAATTTTAGATCACTTCTCAATTTAAGCACAATTGGAGTACAAAAAAGGATAAATTACCTGGCAATCTTTCAAAACAGCGCGTTCTTGGAGTTGCACATTATTACATACAACAGAACCTTGGATGTGACAGCCATCTTCAATAACCACATGGTTCATCACAACAGAATTGACAATCTGTAACAAGGGAACGAAATAATTTCTTTATAAGAAGGAAAGCATGAAACATTGATACACAAATGTTTAAACCAAAAAGAAACTTATATTTGCATATTAAAAAAATTTGATTTGAGTGTTTGCAGTAAAATTGTGTGCTAACTTCGCAACACTATAACCACGATATAAAAGGTGACAGCGTGCCGAATTCAACTAGGTTGGCACATACCAGTTCCTAACTAGAAAATGGTGCCAGCAAGTAAAAGCTCATAGCATGCTATTAAGGTAAGCAAGCATCATTTCAGTTTAAAAAAATTGCAATAAATTAGCATGGAACAGCAAGGTATTACTATTATTACCTTTACATTCGAACCGATTCGACAATGACGGCCAATCACAGATCGCTTGACACTACACTTGTCACCTAACTGTGAACCCTCAGCAAGCATGCATTGTGGCCCGATCTAGATAAACCATAAATAACAAGGAAAATAAGCGAAAATAGAAGTTTAACATTTAAACAGAGTTCACCATTTAAAGCATTTATGCAGAACAGAATGGGGGAAGTACTACTTTTCATTAATCTACCATCAAAATATTACAAAACATAGGCCACTTGGGTCCAGGGACACCTCGATCAGGCCTAAGGGCCCTTACCCCCATATGTGGTATTTTGCTGGAGATGTAACATAAATAATGTGTCATCAGTGAAAATTCTACTGTTTCCTCAGTTTTCATGTATTATATATAACAAGGCACCGATCCTAAGTCATACAGGTAAAATGGCAAGGCTTTAAATTTGACTACCATGTCATAAAATTATTCCAAATGCCACTTTGTTGGTTGAAATGGACAATTCAATATTTAAGTCAACAGATTGATCAGCATCATCTTCGATCCAACTCACAAAAAAATAATAATATACAAGACTTGCTAGCACCTAACATACTTGCATTCTATCCTGCATTTTTACATTTTTTTTCTGTACTTTCAGGCAACCATATTGCAATGCTAATAGCAGAATAAGTATGAAATTAGACTCACTGTAGTCTTCGATCCAAGCACACAAGATGGGTGGATGATGTTGTTTTGTGCAGAGAACGAATAACCAGACAGGTGACTAGCTTCCCCTACAACCTGTGATATGGCTGTTAGTTGAACTTTCAAGCAAGTTTCAACACTGGCAGCAGATAAATGAAATTTACTGCAAGATGAGATCCTTACATCTCGATTAATATCACAGTATGCCTGAATGGAGTTCACACGGTGACAGTACTTGCTTTTACTAGCAATATAAGCACAGGACCTATGTGTTCCCCACCTGAACTTGATAGTAAATCTTGCTTGAAAGCAGATGGTGCAATTACACGATGCTGCGACAGACACTGTAAATGACTGTTGGACGGAACAGCACCATTCCCAGTTTCATCAACTGTTGTTCCCTCACCACCTGATGGAGTTGATCTCTGTACAAATTTGGCTACTGTTAAATAGTGTTTAGGAAGTGATTATTACGCAATAAGCAAGACGTACCAACTGACTCCTCACTAAGTATGGGAGGACTTCAAGTCTAATGCTACGGTATGCTTCCTTCTGTTCCAGTACATCCTGTAATGTTGTCCTGTGACCAATAGTATATTTATAGCAAGAGATTACCGAATGAGAGCACTTATAAAGGAATGAGACAAAAAACAAGGTAAAAGAAAATTAACCAACCTCTTAAAAGCATAAAGATGAGCATCCATCAGATCACTTCGAATTTCCATCTAGCAAAAGGAATATAGGATAGATATTTTGTTCAGTTTATAATCCAATAAAACATCCGAATTCAATACGTTTTTTAAGAATTGAAGTTAAACCAAAACATGATAGAAACAATTGAAAAGGCTTTGTTATCAGTTATCACTGACAAACCTTGATGACCACCTAACAAATGGAATTATAGACAAAACAGACAGAAAACAATCCACTTCATTTAAACATTCATGATCATCACAAGTTATGTCAATATATTTTAAATTTGCAATTAAACTATCAAAGGAATATACAGAAAAATTCAAGCGAGTAAGGTCGTAAAGAACAGCTCTGATCCCACAAAGGAACAAGCGTTTATTCGGCTCATGTCATCTGAAAAGTTTCCCTGCCTTACTTGAGTCAATTGGTCCACCCCTTGTAGTGTGCACATAACAACCAGAAAAGGCATGAATGAGATACTTCTTTGGTCCCCTATCATTCATCTATTACTATATGCCCATCACCTAAATTTTCCAGCCTTGTCCCTGCTATGGTGCGCTTAACTTGAGATCATATTGGATTGTGTCATCAGTCATCACAGTTTAACATTGCCTCAAGATTTTGCACTAAACAATGGGCCTCATGCAACGCGCCACAGTTGCAGCCTCAAATAATGCGTCTTGAGATCAGCCCAAGTCATTAGTTAAAACGGATGTATTTAAAAAAAAAATCAAGGTAAAGCAAGCTTTGAGACAAGCTAAAGTTGAGTCAACGGGAATCGTGTACTGGTGTCTCGCAATGGTGTGGACATGATCCAAGCAGATATGAAGTACAATGAGATATCTGACTCCAACTTAAGCAGCCCAAGTATTGTTCTATTGCTTTTGAAGATGAAAGGTAAGAAAAATCTATAGATGTAGCATGTCACAAATTGTTCAATCAAATTACATAGTTTTTATTTTGTACCAAAGAACTTTTGGGCCCAGCTTTATTGAGAAAGCTCGAGATTCAGTACAGAAAGAAGATTGCTGGGGAGACCAGCTAAGAAAGATAAATCACAGTTGGACAAAAAACAAGCTACTAAAGATAACTACCAGGCAACATCACCCCTAAGATACTTCCAACCAGAACCCCAGAATATAGCTACCCCCCAAACAACCACTCTTGATACTGTTCACCATATGACAACACAGCAATGGTAAACATGACAAACAGGCAACATACGAAACAGTGTCAGAACAGAAAGAGGTGCAGGTTTTACATATTGGATAGCATTCTAGTTAAAAACAGCCCTTATGAAGATTTCCAATGCTTCTAATGAGGTGCAAGTTATCAGCGCAAGCCTCACAACAATATGTACCAGTGCATGATTTGAGCATGACTTATCACTCTAAAAGATAGTTACCATGTGTCTGTCTGTCCAAATGACTTATTAATTATTATTGCCACAGTGGCAATTGGCAAGCATTGTAATATCTGTTTATTTAAATTGAACAACTAAGGGAAATAATGACATGAAATTGGAATTTAGGATAATAAAATTCAGTTTTTAAAGAGAGTGGAACTTGGGCCTTTCGGCCCATGTTTCTAAGGCCCAAGTGGGAGAGGGCCGGCCAACCTAAAGGGGAGCCAGGGGGCGGCAACAAACCCTAGCCGCCACCCCAGCCCCTCCTCCCCTCTGCAGGCTGCCCTCCTTACCAATTGCCGCCACCTCTCTGTAGGCCGATGCCCCTGCCTGATGCCTCCCCGCCAAAGTCCTTCTCCTGCCGGTTGCTACTGGTGGTGGTGCTGGGTGCTAGCAAGGAGGAGCAAGAGGAAAGAAAAGGAGGAGGAGACGGGAAAGAGAGGAAAGATCAAGGGATCAGTGATCGTCGACGTTTTTCTGTGGGTAACGTCTGATCATCCCTAGATTTATCATAGATTAATCGTTGTTCAATTCGTAGATCGGTTGGTCCAAGGGAATGGTAGATTTTTGTAAGCCCTAGTTCATCGAGTTGCGACGCAGAACCTTGCAGGGGCAATTAGAGGTGTTGAAGTTCGGATTCAGAGTTTCGTCCAATTAGAAAAGATGTAGATAATTTCATTATTTTTCCATGAAGCTCTAGAACACTAGATTTGGAGTTGTGAGCAAAAAGTTATGGCCTCGGGAATGTTACTGTCCAGAAAACAAACACCATTGGCAGCTGTCGTAAAGATGGGCTGATTACGCCTAGTAAATGAAGTAAAATAATTTTTGTCATAACTTGAATAAGCTAGGAAATTTTGAGTACATTCCAGGACTGCCATTGTTCAATACTTTTCAAGTTATATAAAAAAAGATACGAAATTGTAAAGTGGTCTGTCTTGACAGATTTTGGGTTAGTCTTTGGAGTTGGAAACGGGGGAGTAAACGCGAATTCAGAGGTTTGTCATAACTAGAAAGTTGTAGATAATTTTGTGGGGCTTCCAGAAAGTATATGTTTCGCTAGATTTAGGGTTCGGAGGAGAGAGTTTGAGCCATTTTACTTCTGGGACAGCGGGTATTGCGTTTGGTAAAGTTAAATTAAAAGCGTCGATTTTGCGTATAGGAGAGATGACGATTTGTTCAATGTATGGGTGCTATGATGGCATGATTTTTTAATGTATTGTTAATTGTTTGTCCAGGGAGTGTTGCCTCAAGCACCATGCAACTTTTGCATCGCCCGACTCCTAGAAGTTAAAGTGTCAAGTGCTTGGTAGAATGGTGAACAACAGGCGATTGTCGTTGTCTTATTGATTTATTACAATGTGATTTAATTATGCTCATGTTAAATTTATTTACTTGTCATGGCAATATTGATGAAAAGAATAAGATTGTGTTGATGATGCAGTTACCATGAGGATGGCATGGTGAGATTATTATTGCTTAATGAACTATTTCATCATTCACTTGCTTAGGGAGTGAGTACAGCCATAATTATGGCTAATCTGGCGAACCTCATGTTAAAATCCTACAGATATAAGGACCCCACCCTAACGAAGGTGAGGAAGAAAAGTGTCACCGACGATTGAACACTTCGCAATACCAGTATCAACTGAAAGAGGTGCATCATGGCATTTGCATTCATGAGAACAATCTTGATGAGATTTATGATAACGCATTAAATGTTTAATGAACTTGTGTATTTACCGTTGTATCATGTACTTGCTGAGTCATGGACTCACCGTTGCTTTATTGTTGCTTTAGGTGGTCGGTGACGACATCTCGCATGGGAAGGGATAGCGTACATGAAACAATTGCATTCACTTCAAACACTTGATTCACTTGGTCATGAAAACTTTTATTATAGTGTGATGATTTATTCTTTAGGACTTGATAAACATTGAATAATTCTACATGATTGGTTGTAACCTGTTTATTCATTTAATAGACTATTTATGGTTGGTTTTACTTAATTCTTGGATTATTATTCTGCGTTGCTATCTAGAAATTAAATACCTATACTTGTTGTGTCGTTATTCATGTTTATTGTGATCCGTGGATGGGTTTTATTATTGAACTGCTTGTTGTAATTTATTGTATTGTTAAAGTCAGTAGTTAGTGTAGTTTAATGGCATTCCGGGCTAAGTGTTGGGCTGGGGTGTTACAACTTACAAGCATAGTGCACAAAGCTAATAGAAATAAATCTTCCAACAAATTATTCTTCATTCATTCATCCAAGCACGTATATATGCTGTCCTCATTTGACTGCATAATGGATAGTTTTATCCCTTCAAAGTCAACAATCAACATTGATGTCCCCAAATGTGTCATAGCCTGGAAACATTGCCAACCACTGACAGCATATATAAATGCTGTCTTTGTACAATGGGCATGCCTCAGTAGTTTTAAATAGTTGCATACACTTCTTCACTACAACTAATATAAATTGATCCTCAAACCCAGTCAATAAACTGCTGAAATAGTAGTGGAGTACATTGCTAGAACCTAGCAACCATGCCAAGTCGCGCACTAAAGGAATAGAGTACTTAGTTCCTGACAGTTTTGTCTACGCATGACTAAGTCATTCCTAATTACTAAAACCATCTTGCGAAAAACTCAATTATACCAAACCTAATTTTGTCACATTTGTTTTCCCTGACACATGATAACGTCACAGTACATAAAAAGTATGGCACTGAAAGCAAAAACTTCTGTGAGGAAACAAATTCACTTTATTTGAAACATAGTTACATCCGCCTTACCTGACCTACAGCTCGGATTTTTCTCTTATAAACTCGAACATCTTTTTCAACATCAGTTCCTACAAGTGATATTTGACAGGCATATGAATCACGAACAGCAGGTACAACCCTACTATGATACAAACAAGATAGTAGGCAAACCTGATACAATATGTAACATGAATTGCCTTGTCATGTCCAGCCCAACTATGTTCAATCGATTTGGTTTTTTAGCTTTATCTTTCCCTCCTGAAGAAGCAGCATCTGAAGGACCACTAACAGGAACAGAACATAGTAAAGCAGTAACAGCTGCACCATTTCTTCTATGAGTAGCAGCAACAGCCCCAGGAAGTACATCAGTTACCAGGTCACCGCTAATCACCTAATAAAACAAGGCCAATGCATTAGCATCTAAATTATTCCCAGCATGCGTATTTTGCATTCTTGAAATTGTGTGAAAGCGCTAACATTACCAAAACATCATTTGCTGCCAGTCGCTTTGAAATAGCACGCAATGCACCAGCAGTTCCAATGTCCTCAGGAACTGCAACTACCTACAAAACAAAAAAGGAGTTACTTCTAGAAAAAAAGGAGAATATGTCCCCATACAACATAATCCCTCAGCCATCATGGGCCTGTGTGAGAAATCAAGCAAATGTGCAAAGAAACAAATCCCAAAAGAAGCTAAGAATTAAAAGGAAACACACGTCCAAAGAAAATCTAATAAAAAAACAAAGATAAACTCAAACAGTTCAACTTACTAAAAATTATAGGATTTTAGCAACTTCATTAGCACTTTGTGACAAGCACCAATAAATTCTGCTGATTGTGATACCATTAGAAGCTGAAACATTCGTGTGATAATAGATCAGTGATAATAAAAGACAATAAGCCAGGGCAAAGACTTGATCACAAACTATTTTGATTTCAATGGATCAGTTTTTTTGGATTGACATGAAATATTCAACTAGTTTCATTTTACTGTAAGGTGTTTCGATTTTCGAAGTAAAAAAAATGCAGGAGATCGCATGAAAAAAGGTTAGAAATATATACATATTGTAGTAGCCCATTTTAGATCAAATTGCTATGACCAATCTCCAATATTTGACGTAAAGCAAAGAGAACAAGAAAATGATCATGTTAACAAGCAAGATACGGAAAGAACAATACCACCTCCATTTCACAATATCTGTCCATCCAGTCAACCAAACTTTGCTCACAAACTGACAAACCAAAAAACTACAAAAAAGACCAAAAAGTAACAGAGATGCACAAAGCTGCCCCTATTATATGAAAGATTCTAACCACATCCACTTACCTTGCCCACTTACAACTTTGATAGCCTAGGTAGGATTGGGGAGTGCAATTAGTTAATTATTACACTCTCAATTTCATTAATGAACAAATACAATTGTGAACTGGCAACTCCTAATAAACTGGACCGATGTTGCGAGATAGACGTAGTATCAGTTAAGTTAATTTAGTCTGGCTTTATAATCACATGAGGAACCAATATAATCAGCTAATAAATTTGTAAGAGCCTTATAACTATTGAACCTGTATATATGCTACCTTCATATACCATAACTCCATAATATCATTACCTTGACAATCCAGATAAATGAGCACATTAGTGTAGAACATCCAAACCACCACGAGACAATCTCGTTGAAGTGAAACTCCAAAGGAATTGAGCCATAAAATTTAGTATTCCAAAGAGATGATTTTCACTTATATCTCAGCAGGCAAAATCTCTTGCAAATTAAGTAAAATTGAGGCAGCCATTAGCCCATAACAACCAAGTTCGAACTACATGACAACTGAGCAACCAGGAAGCATCTAATTGCATCGGTATCAGGTGCTTCTAACAACAGATAGCAGCACCCAGATTCTTGTATTTCAAGCGGGCAAACGCCAAATCGGCCTCGAACTCACCTCCACGAGGAGGCGATCCAGGTACGCACTCGAGACCCACGCTCCGACAAGGCACGCCGCCTCTTGCCCCTCCACCACCTGCACCACACGCAGACGCACATCAGCGAAAAGCCCCCACCTTTGGAGCCGATCCCGAGCAGAAATAGAAGAGCTCGCTCGCTAGCTCACCACGATGATGTCCTTAAGGTCGCTGGCCTCGAGGAGGTCGAGAACGTAGGAGAGCACAGGGCGGTTCGCCACCGGGAGCAGCGCCTTGGGAACGTCCTGCGCGAGAAGAAGAAGAAGAAGAAGAGGGTTAGCTAGGGTTCTTGGGTCTAAGGGGGACGAAGCGGGGCGAGGCGCTGGGGGGGCGGACCTTGGACACGAGGGGCGAGAGCTTCTCGGAGGTGCCCCCGGCGAGGACGACGACCTGGAAATCCATCTCCAGCGACGGCGGCGGGGGATGGGGTCGCCGGGGAGGGTCGGGTCAGGGTTTTGGGGCTCGTCTCCTTTCGGGGGGACAGTCAGTCGGCACTGGGCAGGATGGGAGTTTCGGGTTGGGCTTTCATAACTCAACGGGTCGGATCGTGTAGAGGGTGTTAGCAGGCATAGTCAAATGGGCGATGCTACTGAACCAGGCACAGCTTGTTCTAGCCCATGAACGAAATGAAATGGGTCGTGCCGACCCATGTGACTGGGTGGCGGCCTAAGTATGACCTGAAAGTCACTTGAGTCGTGCCATACCAACCTGAGCCAAAAGGCTGTTCATGGCACATTTAACCCGAAAATTCAAAAACAATCAGAAAATAGAAAAAAATTGAAAATTTTGAAAAAAAAATCTAAAAATAAGAAAAATCTGTAGAATTTAGAAATACATATGAAAATTTAAAAATTAAAATATATAAAATAAACCCATATAAGTATTACAAAATGAAAATAAAATCATATAAATATTAAGAAATGGAAATAAAATCATATGTGTGTGTGTATATTAAAAAGAACGGGCCTAACTGAGTGTCGGGACCCTAGATATACAACTCCGAAACTCTCTGTGTATTCTGAACTAGTCCTATATCAGTAGCTAGCTCATACAGTTGCAACATTGGTGTAATCATACCCATACAACAACTATAGATGAAGCAAACAAATTAATATTATTTAGTAGAAAAAAGACCTTATGGTCAAGTCTTACAACGTTTGCCACGTAGAGCTAAACAACAAAATGTAACTTGCAGCGATGAACAAAACATCTCGTGGAGGCCATCCGATATGCCTACATGCAATCGAGTGAAGGATGCGACCTAATTCGCATAGTCTTCGAAGTAGTCTTCCTCATAGAACTCGGTGTTCCCTGGTTCTTCTTCAGCGACTGATCAACAAATGACGCAAAGCCGTGAGTACTTTAAAGTACTCAGCAAGTCATAGGGAAATGTATGCAAATAATATTCATGCAAGACTTGACAATGATAGCTTTATGGCTATTTTGCAGAAAGCAGTATTGACAATAAATACAGTAATTTGATTGAAAAACATAATTTAAGAAGATTAATACATAAGTAAACAAGTTTCTTTAAAACAACTAGTGAACACTCCGTTCACTTCCCAACCATCAACCAACATTCATATCGCTTCCCAACCAAACCATTCCAACATTTTTATGAAAATCTAACCCTCGTATGAAATCACTAAGCATTGATCATAACCGGGGACATAGCTATCAAATAGTTTTTAACACTCTGCAGAGGTTGTATAGCTTGACCCACAAGAGATAATTATCTTATAATGTCAGACATTTCACGCTTCCAAAGGCGTGTGACTAAGTGATTATCACAAGGTTTGACCCGGTTCTGCTCGCTAAGGATTCGCTGTACCGGCCCCCTCTCGCGCCACTCATCAACCCAAACAGAACCAACTCAAAGCATTACTAATTAGTTGGCTTGATCCACCCCATAAATAGACTTGTGGTTGTACGGTATGGCCCAGATCAATGGCGCACAAAGTTAAGTCCTTACTAACTACTCAAGCGAGGCAACCACATCCCAAATTCATCCCCTTTACTGCACGATCACTCGCCCGAGTATAAATCATTTTTGGTTCAACCCGGCCAAATGGCAACCCTTGTCATAGCACAACAAATTTTAATAACAGTGGCTCCACCACAATTCCATATTTCATTTAGTCAAATCTAATCATTCTTTGAGTATGTGATCATGAATCCATTGCGACTAAGCATGGCTAAGCATAATATGACCCAAGTTGGTAGTACGATAATGTTCAACTAATAATTAACCATCCTAAGGTGTCCAAGAATTTATGTCATTCAAGGGTACATGTCATTCACAATTTATCAAGGAGGCATAATGGCAATTAGGTAATTAACTATTCCCGAAACCATTTTTTTATACAACTAGCCAATGCATGTTTATATCAAACAATATACTTTTATAAATTGGGTACAACATGATCAAGGGTCTACGACTTGCCTTCGTTAAAGAGCTGTGATGCTTCGGTCGTCGGGTCCACAGATTCTTTCGAAACGCTGGAATCTATACGTGCGAACAAAACCAAATAAATAAAACAATTCTAAATAAAATCCAAAAATTATAAAATAAGCACTAATAGAAAGATAATGAATTTATATGAATTTAGAATTTAGAATCACTCGAATCGGAGTTCGAACAGAGAAGATATGGCCTTCGGAAGTTTGAAAATACATAAAATGAAGAAAAAGGGATTTTCAGAATTATTTTTCTAAAGAAAATTCATTTTATTGCATCAGCATGACGTCAGCTCTGGGATTTTAATTTCGGACAAATTATTTTTCAATGGGAAAAGAATGAAAATGCCACATGGGCGTGACTGGGCAACCACGTCAGCGAGGGAGGCTGAGGTGGCGTTGACGAAGTGCCACAGTGGCGGCCACGTCGGACCCGAGCCGGCAGCGCTTATGGCCCAAGGGCTCGCCGGCGTTTGGCCGGGAGATGGCCGGCGGTGAGGGCACCGGTGGCTAGAGGAAGGCACGGTGAACATGTTGCTCACGGTCTCGATGACGTGGTGGTAAGGCCGGCGATGAGGAGGAAGAAGCGGTGGCGGCAGCGGTTGAAGGTGGTGGTGGAGGTCCGGTGGGCTCCCGACAACAGGAAGGCGCGCACGAGGTGGCCCGTGTTCCTGCGATGCTGGAGGTGGGGTCGTTGGCGCCAGAGGAGGCTTGGCGACAATGCTAGAGACGGCGGCATGAAGCTCGGCCGGCGTGGAACTCCAATAGTGGCCGGACGAAAGCGAGAGAGAGAGGGGTGAAAGGGGAAACGGAGGAGGCCATGGGGCACCTGGTGCTCGCTTTTAAAGGGCATGGGGATGGTCGAGAGTGGAGATCGGCATGGATACGGCAAAGGCAAGAGCTTGCATAGGAGGGAGTGGGTGGCCCATGGCCATGCAAGCAGGACGCCAGCTTTGTCGAGGAGCGGGCGAAGGAGGCAAAGTGAGGTTTAAGAAAAACACAAAGACACAGGCGTTGACACTGTCTTGGCGTGTTTCAGTATAGGGCTGCAGGCAAGTAGACGAAGACGATTTAACAACGGCGGTGGTGTTAGCAAGTGGGGCCCACCTATCAACCAAGTGAGAGGAGGAGACACACAAGCAGTCGTGTGGCCAAGCCGGGTGGAGGTGTCACAGCAAGAAAAAGAGAAATGGGCCGAGAGATTCGGCCCAAGGTGAATAGGAGGATTTAAAAGGATTTTCGATTTAAGAAAATACCAGAAAATAAAAAGCCTTTTTAGAAAATAGTAATTAAAGTCCAAAAATTCAAGAAAAATACACGAAATTACTTGAATTATTTGGAACTTAATAAAATTAATTTCAACTTAACTTTAGCTTTTTATTTTGCAAATAAATTATTTTTAACTTTGGGACAAAAGGAAAACCCTTTTAAAATCTAATAAAATCCAAGAAAATACTTAAAATAATATTTTTGACTTTAAATCCAAATAAAAATGTAACATCCCAAATTTTGGTCTTTTAAAAATTTATTTCAAAATAATTAATTCAAAGATTTGGATTTTAATTTGGAGTTCTGCTATTTCGAGAGAGCCTTTTGAAGCTTTAAAAATAAAATAAATTATTTACAAAATTAATTACTATTTATAAGGTGGAAATATTTTATCTAAGTTCAAAATAATTCTAGAAATTTTTGTGAATTTTTCTATAATTTTTGGACTCTATTTGCTATCTTCTAAAAATTGTATTTGATTTATTGCTTAATCTACAGTTCGAAATAAAAAATATTTTAAAAATATTTTCCCACACGGTCAGCCCCATTCCCGCATGATCACCCATCCCGATTGTGCTCCAAGGGGCTACATGCTTAACCCCAAAGCCTTCGCTGCACGCACAACCAGCAAGCATTTTTGCTTCATTTGACTATTATACTCCCTCCCATCCTTGTATACTTTATTCCTTCTCTCTCCCAAAACAACCGTCTTCCTCCTGTGAGCGTCTCTCTCTGTTGCTCATTTTCTCTAAACCAAGTCTCATGGTAGACCAACTTCCCATGGCCACACCTCCGCCACCACCTCGCCACCGGCCGGCCACCACCACCGGCAGCGCCGCCCCGGCCCCACTCCACCGCGCCACCCTTCCTTTCCCCTCTCCTTTTTCTCAACCGAAGCTTCATCACCATTAATGGCTGTCAAATTCTCTTCTCTCATTCCTCTCCATTCAAAGCTTTAATTTTGATTTCAATTGATGAGAAATGGCTGCAATAACCTTCCCCATGATGCCTTTCTTCAATTCACAACCCATCAAGTCCACTGCTGTTTCTTCAGTTTCCAAAACCAAACCGTCACCGTGCTCTTTGTCTTCCCGACGATGCAGCTCCCAATTGCAGCTATATAAGGGCATGACATCTCCTCAGAAACTCCTTGGCACCCTCTTCAAGTTGTAGATTCACCCTAGCTCAGCCACCATTTCATTTCTATATTCTCCTTTGTTAGTAGCTTGGCCGAACCACCATCTTGGCTACCACCTCCAATCACCACCGCTGACACCGCCGACCAGTCCTCTTCAACCTTGTAATGCCATCGCCATGAGTTTCTTCTTCCGGCTGCAGCTTAACTAGTTTGTTTCTGTTTGCTTGAAGAAAGAAGATAAACAGTGCACTTTTAGCTAGCTTGGTTCTATGCATTTTGTAGAAAGAAGATGTACAGTTTTGGCTGCTAGTTGATTCATGTTGGACCTTTGTACATGATCGGCTTCTGCTTGTCATTTTCTATTCTTGTTCGGCAGCAACTTAGCCATTTTGCTTATGTGCGTTTTAGGGAAGAAGGTGAACAGTAATGCTACTAGATAATTCAGCCTATGCTTTGTACATGCATCTCATTTTTTGAGATTTAATTTTCTACAATTTCGTTCGTTCTCATACGAACTCCAAATCCAACGATTCTTTCTCCTAAATTCATTTTCTACTTCTAGTATTTATTTTGTAATTTTTGGATTTTATTTATTTTCCATTATTTATTTGGTCCGTTGCCCGTGTGTAGAATCCGACGTCGTCGACGTAAGTTTGGATCAACAGCAAGCCCTTACCACCAATATTATCGAAGGAGAGTCTCCTTTGACCATTTTGTACCTATGATTTTCAAATCATGTTTTTTGTTTTAAAAGTATTATGCATTGCTATTTACATAAAATGATGAATTTAAATTGTAGGTTGTTAGTTAAACCTAAAAGGTGTTAATGTCTTTCTTTGATATTGCTATCATAATCCATTGTCACCCTAGCATAGCAAATCCATGATATTGATTACAACATTGTGGAATAGTTTAACACGGTAGAATTGTTTAGACATGCTTATCGGTCTGAATCACCCTTTGGGAGAAAACCCTTATTACCTTTTATGCAAATCCTTTTTGAAATGTATGACATTAGGTAATATCAGTATTTGGAAAATAAAATAAAATGTTGAAAACTTGTTTTGGACTTGGGTGGATGGTAAGATCAGGCAGGTGCAGCTAGAGCACAAGATCTTGGAATGTGGTAAGTTCCGCCCAAGTCATACTAAGGACCGATGCTTATGACTATCCAAACCGAGCACTAACTACATGTCCAAAATGGGAACGGACCTGGCCAACTAATTTACTATGTTCTAGCATTACACCCGCAGGCTGTAGATGGTAGGTGTTACTGGTTAGTGCGACGATGGTAATTAACGCCCATGTCTGTCGCTTTGCGCCGGGCGTTGGTAATAGACGTCCAAGTCCGAGCGAGTTATCCCCACAACGGTGAGCTCTGTCGATGGTAAATGACATCCATGACTTGGGGTAAAGCTCATCGGGCGGGCTAATGTTAGGATAAAGTATTGTAAAAGCCTTGTGATAATCGCTAGTCGCACACCTTCTAAGTGTGTGAGTGGACAGATAAGTCGATTATCTCATGTGGGTCAAGTCTGCACCTCTCGCAAAGTGTTAAAACTATTCAATAGCTAACCTCAAATCAGGGACGAGCAAGGTGCAAAGTGTTAGATTTCAAAAGAGTAAATTTTGGAAACCAAGAGCAGTTGGGACTCTCAGGTAGTAGCTAGAGCCAGTTGGGCAGTTAGAGCCCTATCCTTTAAACCTTGGCGGCTAGAGCCTTGATGCTAGTGGTTGGTAGCTAGAACCTCCACTAGTGATACAATTAATTTACTTATTGAATCTACGTTTGACAAATGTGCTTTTTGAAAACTATTTAAACTTAAAATTTTTCTTTATGCAAATGAACCCTATATGCCCAATCGTTAAAGCTATGCATATGCATGTTTCCCAAGACTTGCGGAGTACTTTATATACTCACATGCTACGCCATAATTAAATCTTAGAAGCTTTCAATGACACGAAGGAGGACTACGACTACTTCGCATGTGGTTTTGATGGACACCCAGAGTACTAGATTGCGCTCCCCAATCGAATGCCGGTTGGCAATTTGATGAGCATAAGACTCAAGGTCTTTTGACCTCTTTTGTAATAGTGGTCATAAGGTCAGTACTCAGTTGTTTATTAATGTTATTCGTGATTCAAACTTGTTATCAACAATGTTTCTACTGTGTGCACTAGCTACTGATCATGGGACTGGTGTAGAAATACATAAAGGGTTCGGATGCAGAAATTCGGTCCCGACAAAAAACCAGAAAACTTAAATAAACCAACTTTGAATTAATTAAAGTTTGATTAATTCAAATTAAATTGCTTTTTAATTCTAAAATTTCAAGTTAAGCTTTAGCAATTCAATAAAACCAAATGGTTATTTTTAAATTTTGAAAATTTTCAAAAAGCCCAAAAAACAGGGATGTTACACGGAGCGTGCCATGCCCAGGTCAGGCTGGGCCGGGCTCGGCACTATTTGTGTCATGCCGTGCCAGCCCGTCGTGTCAGGGTGGCGGCCTAGGCACAGCCAGGGCTATCGTGTTGTGCCGGCCCAGCTCGTGAACAGTGCGAGTCGTGCCTTGGGCTAGCACGGCTCATTTGCCCACCTCTAGGTGTTAGGATTAGCATTTAGAGTAGAGGTAGCGAAAAAGCGGGTCTTAAGGATGAGATTTTTTTAAAATAATGTTATTTTAAAAAACTTACAAAAATAAATAGTCAATTTTTTTTTTACAAAACTAGGCTACTGTCGCCATTGGAATGGCTACAGTAGCCTAGGTAGGGGCTTGAATAATACAGAGAGGTCTCTATCGCCAATTGCAATGGCGACAGGGACTCGCCACTCCAAATGGTGATAGGACCTTGTCGCCATTTCAACTGTTGACAGAGACCTTTGCACTGCTTTTTTACTGACTATTTATGAGCACATATTTTGTTAACAAATCACAATGATATTACATAACATTTAGCACAACGTCGTAACATCTTTTGTCGACAAATCACAATGACATTACATAACATTCAGCGCAACATCGTCACATATTTTATGGACAAATCACACTGACATTACAAACCATTCGCCACAACGTCATCGCCTAGTTTTTTTGACAAATCAAAGTGATATGACAAAGCATTGGGCACCACATATTTCAACAGGACAAACCTTTCCCGTGGTCGTGACCTTAATGTCCACCATATGGACTGCCTCGTGTGGGGCAGTCAGATGAGGTCCCCATGGCGATATTTAGATTGTTGATGTCTCCTTTATCCTATAGATTTCTCATAGGGCATTTTATGAAGGTGTGCCTAGACTCCCTACAAATGGAGCACTTTTTCATACAACGCCCGACTTCTACTTTGTCCATGTCGTTCCTGATACGTTGTACCTATCGCCGGCCAACTTTTCCCTTCAGCCTATCAATGTTTGCGGCCCAGATAAGTTGCTCCTAGGTCGGATGGCTAATGAAATAGCCAACCACGCTATAACCATACATCTCTACACTCTAGGTTTGCATCACCTCTTCCTTGTGGAAATAGTTAGAGAGGTATTAGCCGGGATGCTGAACCATCGTCGAACATGCGGACATGACATGAAAGCAAGGCCTATGCAGAAGAAGGGGCTTGTTGCAAGTGTATACGCAACTAGCGTGGCGTGGCGTGCACTCGTAAGTAATCCTCTCGAGGTTTGTCCCGTGGCGTCCTTTATCCCTACATAGTATCATGAAGCGAAGCTCCCGTGTGCCCATCTTCAATGCCCCTTTGTAACATCCCAAAATTTCAATTTGGATTAAAAATAAAATTTAATTATTTTCCTTGAGTTTTCTGAATTTTTTGGAATTTAAGAAGGATTTTCCCTATTTATTTTAAAGGTAAAATAATTTATTTGCAAAATTAAATACCAACTTTAAGTTGGAAATATTTTATTTGAGTCCAGAATAGCTCAGGGAATTTTTGTGAAATTTTCCATAATTTTTGGACTTTATTTGCAATTTTATAAAGTCTAATTGAATTAACACAATTTCTGAAATCGTTAAATCAAAGAAAATCAGAAATCTCTTTTGGGCTAAATCTCTTCGACCCGCTTTCCTTTTCCTCGCGCACGACCCAATTCCTAAGCCTAATCTCCAGCGTCAAACAACCTCCAGCGCCAGCCCAACCCGCCTCTTCTCTCTTTCTCTCTCACTAGGAGGCGGGCCCCACCTGCCAGCTCTCTCTCCTCCTCCCTTTCTTCCCCGCACTAGAGCGCATCAAAGCCGCCATTGTTGAATTTGAAGCTTCTTCCGAAGTCGGGCAAAACAAACCGATTTTATCTCGCGCACACTGTCATTCTTATCTTTATCTTCTCCGCAACCAACCCCAACTCTATATTATCTCGTAACTGCGCCGGATTCTAAAGTTGACGTGCAGCTAAAACGGACTCCAACGGCGACACTCCGACTCATCCTCACTCTCACCTTATAAAAGGGAAACCCATGATCGCCTTTGCCTCCTCAACCCATCCCCTTAACTCACACTTCCCCAATTACTTTAGCACCGTTGGATTTCATCGTTGAAGCTCGCCGGCCTGTCAAACCCAGGAATGAAAGATCCCCAATACTATGTGTTTCATACACTAGTCCAGGAATAGCTAGTGTACACATTCAAACAAAAATGATAGCAAATCTATATCATTTTATTGAATAATAATAAGAGTTTATTACAAATGGGCTTAAGGCCAAATAAAAAGATACAACGAAAACCATAAATAAATATGTAGGCCACACGATATGCCATAGGCAATCGTTTGAGGGCACGACCTAGTCCTCCAAGTCCTCACCGTCGATGTAGAACTCCTCCTCTGAACAAACAATTTATTAAGTAAAGGTGAGTACAAATAATTGCACTCCGCAAGTTACACCTAATAATAGAGATGATGCCTGCAGGATAATAACAAAGGAAGGCTTGTATGGCTGTTTTGCACAAAGCTACATTTTCAAGTTTAAATACATTTACTAAGTTACAAAGCAGTTTTAACTTATAACTAAAAGTCAAACTTTTATCTTGATTCATCAATTCTCAAGTGTAGGATAAACCTCCTGTCGGTGTTTTAGAAATGAACTTACGTAAAGATTGTTTGATTCGGGGGTTCCTCTAGGCTCAAAATCACACAGAGATGGAGACACGGGGATTTTTTATACAGGTTCGGGCATTCTCCTGAGAGAATAACAACCCTACTCCTGTGCGTATGTATTGAGTATGCTGGATTACAAGATGGATCGAAAGACTAGAGTATTGTGCTTCTAATTGCCTTCTCCTCCCTTGTTCTGATGATCCCGCCTTTTTCCCGCCTTTTATACAGTCCTCGAAGTGTATTGTTGTACCTCCAGTCTAAAGGCCGCTTTAATGTTCCAAATCGTGGAGCCGTTACTAGAGGTTAGTATGGGAGTAGTAACGTTCCCATGTTGCCAGGCAGTTATCACCATAACAAGGAGTTTAAATCGTGCCATTATTCCAAAGAATAACAGCGTAGTTTACTACCCCATATCCTTAAATATGGTGCGGAAGATTTCCTGGTTGACTAGTCCCACATGTCTGTAAGCCCTATCGACTAGGGACTGGTCGTGGAAGAGCTTACGACCAGGTAGTGGTCGTAGAAGATCTTACGACCACAGACTGATCGTAGTAAAACTTATGATCACGGGATAGTCGTAGAACGACTTACGACTATGGGGTAGTTATAGGAGGACTTACAACTATTGGGTGATCGTAGAAGAACTTACGACCTCCAGCTTCTCCCTTATAAATATCAAGGGGTATACTCAAGGACCATATGACGTCACTATTATCCATAATGTGAATTACAGATAAATAATTAAATGAGGATCATTATATCCTCGTCACGTCCATACACAATTGGTGAAGGACTAACCCCCTTACACTAGGCTTCTGCCTAAATTTCCCAATTGAATATAAACTATCCAAAACATCTGAGTTTAAAATTATTTTTAAAACCAAAACCAAGTCTAATCCACGAAAGGCTTTGCTCAGCATGTCCATGATAGCAGACGCGGCTATTCGAATAGATTAGTACTCTGCAAAGTTTGTACAACTTTACTAACAAGAGATAGTCGCTTAACATGTCGACCAAAACACGCTTCCAAAGGCATGCGTCTAAGCACCTATCACGAGGCCTTTACCCTACAATATTTCAACGTAATAATGCCTGCTAAGGTTTCATTACCATAGGCTTCATGCCAAATGATAACCCCCTCTTGCACCATGTCGGTATTAAAAACAAGTCTTCACGACACCCACACCTCTAAATGACACAATTACGAAGAAATAGTATAGTTTAATTAACCAAGTCTATCCCATACCAGACTCGTGGTGGTACGATTATGGCTTAACAATCCACAGCTCATAGACCGTCCTTAAATGACTAGGCGACTTCCAAAACAACCCATAGGCCTCAATCATTCACTAAATTCAGCCCGTGCATAAACCTGCACCCACCAACTGTCCAATTCACCCAAGTCTAAGCCAGTTTTATTTATTTTTTTATGTCAAAACATTTTCTAAAATTTCTATGGTAAAAGCAATACCATAGTCTCAATTTTAAATCATATTTGAATATTTGGCTAAATTCCCCAAATTCAAGATTTTTGGTCTAAGCATTGACTAAGCATAAAGTTTTCTAATTTATTTTATCTTAGCTAAGGTGACAAGGAAATGACTAATTAAACATCAATATTGGCCATACAAAGGAAATGGATTAACTAGGAATTTAAAACTGGAATTTAAAATAACAGGAATATAAATAAGCATGAAATAATTTAAAATAGAATTTAAATAATTTTAAATACTGGGCTCAAATATGATTAAAGAATGTAACTTGCTTTGCTTGAAAGCCTGTGAATCTAACTCTTCAAAAGGTTCAAGCTCTCTAGAGTTGTCAAAATCTAAACACGAAAATGAGCCAAATTAAAAAAAATTCAAATAAATTTAAATAAAATCTAGTTAAACTCAAAATTAAATAATTTCGGTATAGATAGTTAGATCTTGATTTTAGATGAATTTAGAAATTTGAATCCTCGAAATCGGAGCTCGTATGAAGGAGAACGAGTCCGACGAAAATTAAACCCTAAAGCAATTAACTCAATTCAATATTTTGGAATTTCCAAATTATTTTACTAAAGGAAAAGCTATATATGACGCCAGCATGATGTCAGCTCAGAATTTTTTCAGCTGAATTATTTTTCTACTGAAAATCCTGTGCTAGTCACTAACAAGTGGGCCCGTGGTCTACAGACCAGGTCCACAGAAAGTCCAAGGTCTAAGGTAGACTCGGTTTTGAAACAATAAAGGGTTCTACGGTGAATTGGCTTAGGCAGCCACGTGGGCGCTAACTGTGCTGAAAAGGTGATGTGGAGCTGACATGGCCGCCAGGTGGCGCCACATGGGCAGCCACGTCAGCTCCCGACGGGGTGGCTCTCAAGGCCCAATGGTCGCCGGCGAACGACAGCGAGGGTAGCAAATTAAAGAGGGCGTCACGGCGAACCTTATGCGCTCCTGCGCGGTGAGGGAGTGCAGAGATGGCCGGCGGTGAGAAAGAAGGTGGCGATGAGCTTTAGTCTTCAACGGCGAGGGTGCTCTAGCATTACTCCAGCGGCGTTGAGGTGCGCCCAAGGTAGAACATGGCACGACGAAACTGTTGGTGCAGAAGAGGGCGACGGAGCATTGCAGACGGCGATGAATTTGGTGGTGCTAGGGTTTGTGGCCGACGAGCTCTAAACAAAAATTCCAGCGGCTGGAGACGATGATGGGTGGTGAGAGTTGTGAAAAAGGGATGAGTGTAACACCTCGGCTTAGCAAAAGCCCAAGATGTCACCTATAACTATCATCACTATAAATTTCTACATCAAACTCAAGTATTACTACAATAAGGAAATCATAAATTTCGACAAGACGGTTAATCATAATTCAATCTAATTAAATTCAAGGGCATTATAGATAAATCTTAATTAAGGGAAAACAACAACTAGCAATAATATCGACCGTGAGGAACTAATGGAACCACAACTTATTCAATTATTACAATTTCAAAATGAATGAATCATGAAATAGAGTGAAGTGCTTCTCAAGTGCAAAAGTTCCATGTTCTACTTTTCTCCCAATGTATGATATCATCAATGTTCACCTAAAATATTAAATAAACAAGCATGAGTCCAAGACTCAGCAAGTACAAACAAGACAATAACCCAAATATCATAAACATACTTTGAATTTAACACAATCAGCTATCCACAATAATATGATAACTATTCACTCTTATTGCTATGCAATGCACATGCCACAAATGCACATTTCTTTTCTCTTTGCATTTACCGGTAATACGGAGTATGCATCCGTCGATACATACACATGCATGTGCCTTCTAGCACAAGGACATCAAGCCCACACTCCACGAGTGTGGGGACCTCATGCCCATCTAAAACATGACAGAGACCTCAAAAATTATCCTTACTTGGCTACCACATAGACCAAGTCTCAAGGATCAATGAAAAATGATGCAAGTGAATGTTGCAATATTTAATTTAACTTTAACAACATTACCATGTCATACCCATGGTAATTGCATCAATATATCATAATCACATTTAAGCAATAATAACCTCACCATGTCATCCTCATGGTAGTTGCATCATCAACACAATCTTGATCTTTTCATCAATAATACCATGACACTAAAATAACTTACCAAAACATTATTTTATCTCATAGCAATAAATCATCAAGACAATGACAAACACATGTTATCACCCTTATACAAGTACTTGCCTCAACCGTGCGATGTATGACGATGAGAAGAGGGCTCTAACCCCGGATTCACACCACCACCTGACAATCATACAACACACTAAGAATACCATCCAAAAGCACACAACATTGCAATAAAAATAAATAGACATAACCGCCCCTAATCACAACCCACAACTATATCATTCCTTCCCGAACACCATTCTATCCAAAGTAGAATAGTCACCTTAGAAAAATTATAACTTTTGTTCTTTAGCTCCAAAAAGTCATTAACTCATACTTTCTGGAATCTACACAACTATACCCACAATTTCTCAGGTGATCGAAAGTTCAGATTATGTCGGACCCGGAGTAACACCTCAGATCCTCTGTGCATTTCTGAACTAGTCCCATGATCAATAGCTAGTTCACACAGTAAACAGATATGGTAACATCCATAAATCACACAATTATATTAATAATCAACAGAGTTTATTACAAGAAAGACTTACAAGCCAATAATAAAGAAACACAGCAGAAGACGAAGAAGATATAGTAGAGTCCAGCTGATCTGCCACAGGCAATCGACTGGGGTAGCGGCCTAGTCGTTGAGATACACACCAGTAGCAAAGTCCTTCTCCTCGGAAATTTATTTGCATCAAGCAAGGATGAGTACAACTTCCGTGCTCGCAAGTTACACCCAATAACAGAGTTAATGCATGCAAGGATATATCAAAGGAAGGCTTATAGAGTTATTTGTGCAAAAGTAGTATTTGACAATTTAAATACAATACTAAGTTCAAAAGTAGTTATTCTATATCTAAAATCAAATTTCATTTTTATATTCATTATTTCTCAAGTGTAGGAAGAATCTCCATACACAAGTGGTGAAGGACTACCCCCCTTACACCAGGCTTCCTGCCCAAATTTCCCAAATAGAATAAACATCCATGAAATCATTTCGTCAAACCATTTTTAAAACAAAATCATAGTCTAATCCACGAAAGGCTTTGATCAGCATGTCCATGACCGTGGACACGGCTATTCGAATAGATTAACACTCTGCAGAGGTTGTACAACTTTACCCACAAGACATGAATTCTCTAGTTTGTTTGGCATCCGTTATACCACCACTCACTATCTTAGGTAAGTAGTCTAGAGCACGTGTCAAGTTCTTTACAATGCGTCATTCCACCGTAGTACCCCTCGCTAAGGTTTTGCTCCCTTTGGGCTACAACCCGTAGGATTTGAGCCCGCTCTTGCACCAGTGGGAATGCATGTACATAGGTCGTGAAAGACCACCCACACAACCGGATGGAACGACCACGGTGAAACATTGCAAATTAGTCATCTAGGTCCCCTCCCCATTCTCAAGACATGTCATAGTACGATTTTGGCTTAACAATCCGCAGCTCGTAGACCGATCCTTAATTGACTAGGCGACTTCCAAAACAATCCCTGGGCCTCAATCATTCCTAAGAAGAGCCCGTGCATAAACTTGCACCCACCAACTATCCATTTCGCCCAAGTCCAAACCAGTTTTTAATTTTATTTCATTTTTTTCAAAGCATTTGCAAACTTCCATGACACACTAGTGCCATGGATACAATTTAAACAACTTTTGATGTTTGGCTGAAAATTCCCCAAATCAAATATTTTTGGTCTAAGCATGTCTTTGCATCATATTTTCAAATGATCCTAGTTCATACTATTGTATTAACTAGGTTTTATCTAGGACGACAATATATTCGATTCAAATATCAACATTGGCCATACAAAGGACTTAGGCATATCTATAAATTTAAAACAGGAATTTAAATTACTAAATATAAATAAGCATGCAGTAATAATTTAAAACAGAATTTAAATAATTTGAAATAATGGGATCAAATATGATCAAAGATGTAACTTGCCTTGCTCAATTAGTTGCTCTCAAACGGCGTCCAAATCTGACTTTCCGAAGTCGTCGAAATCTAAATGTGAAAATAAGCCAAATTCAAACAAAATTCAAATGAAGATTCAAATGAACTCCAAATTAAATAATATTAGTTTAGTTAGCTAGATCTTGAATTTATATGAATTTATAAATTTGAATCGTAGAAATCGGAGTTCGTATGAAGGAGAACGAACCCCAGGAAGTTTAAACCCTAAACAAAACCCTAAAAAGGAATCTCTGGATTTTCCGAATTTAAATTCCTAAATGAAAATCGACTTATGACATCAGCGGCCAGTTTCCTTCACGGGTGAAAAGATGTGCCATGCGGACGATATGCAAGCGGTGACGGGGCAGCCACATGGGCGGATTTGGTGATGTGGCCGTGACATGGCCGTGACGTGGCAACGCCACGTTGGCTCAAAGCCAGCAACGGCTTGCCGTTGAGCTCGCCGGCACTACGCACCGTGGAGAGGTCCAGTGAGGTGCGCAAGAGGAAGAGGAGGGTGCGGGGATCTTGGTGCTTACCATGGACGTACGGGGACGCGAAGGACTCGCCGGCGGCGAGGTTAGATGGCGGCGGCGAAGCTAGGTCAACGTGGGCGACGGGCTCCGGTGGTCGTTGGGCCAGAATAAAGGTCACACGATGTAGGTGATGGTGGCGTGACGCCTTTGGTGCGGTCAAAGTTGCCGGGTGTCCTTGACCTCACCGGAATTGACGAGAAACCGAGGTTTGGTTGGCGGCGTTGAACCTTAAAATCCAAGCGCTACGGGGCAAGAGGGGCTAAGAGGTTTGGGGCGTTTAGATGAGTAAGGAGATGTGGAGCCAGGGCACTCCTTTATAGGGCGAGGGTGGCGAGGATTCGTTGTGCCACGCAAGAAGGCCAAGTAGGATTGCCGACGGCGATGGAGGGATTGGCGGCGAGAAAAAGGAAAGAAGATGGGGCCGAACAGGCGCGGTGATGGCGGGGTTTGAATGCGCGCTATTCTAGGAGTAAAGGGGAGGAATACGCGGAATGGAGAAGCTTTAAGCAGTGCAAATGGCGGCCGTGGCTTGCGACCGGAAGAAGAAGAAGACGGGGGAGGAAGAAAGGTGCAGTAGGCCAAGCCGTCGTAGAAAAGAAAGAATGACAGTAGGGCCAATGAATGAGAGAAAAGAGGAGAAGGCAAAGCGCAAAGGGCCAAATGAGTGACAATGGGCCTTTTACGCGGGAGGTTGATTTGGGCTGGTGAGATTTGGCATGTGATGGGTTTACAAATTAAATTGTTTTTTTCTATTTTGAATAATTAGTTAAATAAAAAATGCATTAGAAAATAGCAAATAAAATCCAAAAATTCTAGAAAAATTTACAGAAATTCCTAGAGTTATTTTGGACTTAAATAAAATATTTCCAACTTAAAATTGGTAATAGTTTTTGCACATAATTTATTTTGGATTTAAAATAATTAAAGAAAAGCTTTTAAAATTCCAAAAAATTGTAGAAATTAATTAAATTTTTATTTTTCAATTTAAATCTAATAAAACTTCAAAGACTTGAATAATTTTTTTGACTTTTAAAACTTCAAAAATTCAAATAAAGCAAAAACTCTTTCAAATTTCAGAAAATCCAATAAAATCACAGAAAATTCCATAAATTTTATTTTTGACTTTTAACACCAAGAAATTAGATAATTGATTTTTTTTCTTTTAACAAAGAAAACTCTTTTAAAATTACAAAAATCAAGAAAGAACTTCAATAGCTAGAAAATCCAATAAAATAATATCTTTATTTATTTTTATTTTGGTAACAGAACTTTGGGATGTTACAGATTATTTCGTCTAAACCCTTGTTTTTAACTCCGAAGACCAATCTATCATCTTCAGTAATCTCAACTTAGAAATTATATATCTTTTAATTAGTTCACCCAAAAATAGTGATCTAAGACATTCTAAATTCACAGGAAATTAGCTACCAATATAAATTTAATCTGATTTTTATACTCTCCAATAAACTTTGCTAACTTAATATTTTTCCCCGACTGTTCCCAGCAGAAAGATAGAACTGAATCGCATAGAACAAAATTTCATAACTCCTATTATACTTGTCCAAAAAATGTGATGTTGGACTTTCTTGAATCATTATAAAGTTATCTATCTAATTCATACAGACCAAGAGTCCAAATTCGTTTATTTTCCAATTTTAATTTGCATAACCATGTTTGCCGCCTGAAACCCCGGAACTGAACAAACACTCGGATTGTAAAAATCATAACTAATTCTAATCATCCAAATAATGTGAACAAAGACTTTCTAGAAAGCTATTAAAATTCTCTAGGAGAAGCAATTCCCTAATTTCGCAGTGAACTAATCCAAAACTATAGATCAACAGGATTGCAAATTACCGATTTACTAACAACAGGGAAATTGATCCGCTACTCGACAACAATCGCATAGAAAAAGAATTAAACTTACTAATGGGAATGGAAAATCACCCTTAAAGACCACGCTAGATCCCTCTAAAATCCTCGTGAGAACTCCCTTTTCCCTTCCTTCTCCCTCTTCCTCTTCCTTCCTTCCTTGGCCGGGAGCAGTAGCAGGGGATGGAGGCAAGGGTTGCCATGGGGAGGAGACACCAGGGGGTGGCACTACAGTGCTGTCATGCTACATTGGCAATGCTACAGTGCATGCTAGGGTTAGGGGCTGCCATCCCTGCCTTAACCAACTCCTCTAAACTAGGCCAAAACCGTGGGCGAAAAGCCCAAGGTCCTAATCCCACATCAAAAACAGATTTTTCCTTCTTAGTTACATTAAAAAACTGAATTCATAAATTTAAATTCCTTTGAAGTCTAAACGGGATATTACAATGAGTGGGTGCAGGCGATCCCGGTGCGTCCTTTTATAGGGCGGGGGTGTGGCTGAATCGGTGTATCACCGTTGGAGTTCGTCTCGGATGCACGACAATCTTAGAGTCTGGCGACGATATGGCGAAGATAAGCGCTGGAATTTGTTGTGCAGAAGATATGGATAAGAACAGCGGTGCTAGCGCGGGAAATGCGGTTTGTTTCGCTCGTTTTTGGACGAAGCTCAAAAAGGGTAATAATGGCGGAGCTAGGCGCTAGCGTGAGGAGGAAGAAAGACAGAGGAAGGAGGGAGCTGATGGGTGGGACTAGGCATCAGAGAGAGAAAGGAGAGAAAGAGAGAGGGAGAGGGGGCGCTGACATACGGGGCCCACATTTCAGTGGGGAGGATAGTGGAAAGCGCAGGCTGGGCAGGCCCACGGGAAAAAATAGAAATGGGCTGAAGAGATTCATCCCAAAAGAGTTTTTCCGATTTTCTTTCATTTAACGATTTCAGAAATTGGAACAAATTAATTAGGATCTTATAAAATAGTAAATAAAGTCCAAAAATTATGGAAACATTCACATAAATTCCCTGAGTTATTTTGGACTTAAATAAAATATTTCTAACTTAATCTTGGTATTTAGATTTGCAAATAAATTATTTTGCCTTTAAAATAAATAGGGAAAATCTTTTTAAAATCCAAAAAATTCAAGGAAAATAATTAAATTTTATTTTTCATACAAATTGAATATTTGGGATGTTGCATGGTCGCAAGCTCCCTCGTTGTCGACTGCCTTGCCGTCGACGATGCCCTGCCACCTTCGACCACATTGTTAGATTCGTTGTGTTCTACCCCCAGCGTACCTCAACGTCGCCAGAAGACCACCGGAACACCGCCACCGTCATCAACCCGATCTTGCCGCCGTTGTTTCCCTCACCGTCGGCGTCTCCGACATGCCCTTACGTCGCGTAGGTGAGCATCAAGTTTGTTTTGTCATGCTCTTTCTATTGGTATCATCGCTGCCAGCCAAATTGCCACCGTTCACCGGCGACCTTTGGGCCTTGATCGTCGCCCCGTCGGGAACTGACATGGCTGCCCATGTGGTGCCACCTGGCAGCCACGTCAACACCAAATCACCCTCTCAATACCAAATCAGTGCCCATGTGGCATTGCACCAACGAATGCGCAAGCACTACATACTGTTTCGTAAACCCAGCTCACAGTGGACTTTGACTTTTCGTGGACTAGGTATATAAACCTTGGGCCCACATGTTAGTGAAAGAAATAGATTTCGAGTAGAAATTTAATTCAACCAAAATTGAAATTCAATGATGACATCATGCTGGCGTCATATATAGCTTTTCCTTCAGTAAAATATTTCAAAATTCCAGAAAATTGAATTTAGTTAATTTTTTTAGGGTTTAATTTTCCTAGGACTCGTTCTCCTTCATACGAGCTCGATTTCAACTATTCAAATTTATAAATTCATCTAAAATCAAGATCTAGCTATTTATACTGAAATTAATTAATTTTGAGTTCATTTTAATTTTATTTGAATCCATTTGAATTTTGTTGGAATTTGGCTCGTTTTCACGTTTAGATTTTGACGACTCCGGCGGGCTTGAATCCTTTGAAGAGTTAGATCCACGGGCTTTTGAGCAAGGCAATTTATATTCTTTGATCATATTTGAGACCATTTTTCAAAATTATTTAAATTCTCTTTTAAATTATTGCATGCTTATTTATATTCCTGTTATTTTAAATTTTTGTTTTAAATTCCTAGTTAATCCATTTCCTTTGTATGGCCAATTTTGATGTTTAATTAGTCATTTCCTTGTCACCTTAGTTAAAATAAAATAAATTATAAAACTTTATGCTTAGTTAATGCTTAGACCAAAAATCTTGAATTTGGAGAATTTACCTGAATTTTCAAATATGATTTAAAATTGAGAATATGGTATTGTTTTTACCATAGAAATTTTAGAAAATATTTGACTTGAAAAATAAATAAAACTGATTTGGACTTGGGCGATTTGGACAATTGGTGGGTGCAGGTTTATGCATGGGCTCAATTCAATGAATGATTGAGGCCCACGGGTTAATTTGGAAGTTGTCCAATCATTTAAGGACCGGTTAGCGAGTTGTAAATTGTTAAACCATAATCGTACCACCACAAGTCTGGTGTGGGACAGACTTGGCTACTTAAACTATACTATTTCACCATAATTGTATCATTCATAGGAGCGGGTGTCGTGAAGACTTATTTTTAATACCCACATGGCACAAAAGGGGGTTATCATTTGATGTCAAGCCTATGGTAATGAAACCTTAGTGGGCATAATTATGTTGAAATAGTGCAGGGTAAAGGCCTCGTGATAGTTGTTTAGCTACACGCCTTCAGAAGTGTGTCTTGGCCGACATGTTAAGCAAACTATCTCTTATGGGTAAAGCTGTACAAACTCTACAGAGTAATAATCTATTCGAATAGCCGCGTATACAGTCATAGACATGCTGAGCAAAGCCTTTTGTGGATTATACTTGGTTTTGGTTTTAAAATAATTTTAAACTCAGATGTTTTTAGATAGTTTATATATAATTACGAAATTTGGGCAGAAAGCCTGGTGTAAGAGGATTAGTCCTTCACCATTTGTATATAGAGGTTTATCCTACACTTGAGAATTGATGAATCAAAATAAAAGTTTGACTTTTAGTTATGAGTTAAAATTGCTTTGGAACTTAGTAAATGTATTTAAAACTTAAAAATGTAGCTTTGTGCAAAATAGTCATACAAGTCTTCCTTTGTTAATATCCTACATGCATTGTCTCTGTTATTGTGTGTAACTTGCGGAGTGCAATTATTTCTACTCACCCTTGCTTAATAAATTGTTGTTAAAAGGAGGAGTTCTACATCAATAGTGAGGACTTGGAGGACTAGGTCGCACCCCTAGACGATTGCCTGTGGCGTATCGTGTGGCCTATACTTTTATTTATGCTTTCTGCTGTATCTTTTTATTTGGCCTTATTCCCATTTGTAATAAACCTTAATTAATATTCAATAAACTGTGTGATATGGATTTGCTATCATTTTTGTTTGACTGTGTACACTAGCTATTCTTGGACTAGTGTATGACAGTATGAGACATAGGGAATCCGGGATCCTTCATTCCCAGGTTCGACAAAAGTGGTATCAGAGCCATATCGATGGTACGTCGTGGCCTTAGTTAGAATGGACAAACTTTTAAGGACTATTTCAAAAACTAAAAATATTTGCTTTTAATTCTGGAGTCTTTACTCACCCTTTATCTCTAAAAAGATTTCCAACTCTTGTCTCGTTCAAAAATTTGTAGATGTCTGAAACCCCAAAAGCCATCTCCCACGGAGTCTATGCAGGACAATGGGTGGTAGCACTTTGGAGAATGATGCAACACCTACTTTTCAAGAGGAGGCTGATATACCAAGGATGCACCTACATGGTGGGGACTCAGGAACGTTGGAGGGTGGAGGTGATACTCTACTCCAACGTACGGAGCGACATCACCTTCCACATCTTCGACGCTCTAATGCAGCGCTACTCCTTCCACATTGGCATCCAAGACGTTGCACGAGAAGCCGTTCGAAGACTCAGACACATCTACAACCATCAATTCGATGGCACAAATTTTCACTACTACCTAATGCACGTTCCCACTAGACTCGTCAGCACCTTCCGCCTTGGTCAGGACGAGGATTTTCTGGACTTGACGCACCAGGTGGACCTACCAATTGCTATGGACCACGCCTACCTTTTGCCTTGGATGATCTACATGTCACCCACATGAGACTAGAGGAAGCAGAGGAGGAATTGGCCCACCTCGAGAAAGGCGATGCCAGTTCCAATACTCCAGCAGAGTCTTCTGAGCCTGCATCAAAGAAGCGCAAGACATGCAATAAGGAGTACCTCAAATAGTTCCAAGTTGAGGATTACACCCCTAGGTCTTAGACTTAGATCTTTTAATTAGAATTTTCATTTAGAAGAGAATTGTGAGCCGCTTTTTCCTTTTGTGCTAGCCACAATAGTTTATTGAAATAAAATAAAGTGAGAACTATTTTAGAAAAAAGTTGTTCTTTTGCCTTGTGTTTGTTTGGTTCTTGGGTTGTTCCAAATATATCCCCCTTAGTTTATCTTCTTCTTTTCTAAGTCCTCGGAGATCTACTAGATGGTGACTACTCGCATTGGCAGTGGCAGCGCCAGTGGACAGGGCAACAAAAATGCTTACTACTAGGAGAGTCTAGTTCCACAGCCACAACCTCCTCCAACTGAAGCACATGATTGGTGCCAGATGATGGCCAATCAGTCCCATCTGATTTATCTGCTCGATCAATCCCTTAATAACATTCAAAACTTTCAGGCAGCAGCAGCAACAACTCATGCGGTCATGCCCCACCACCACCTCCGCCTCCTCAAAGGGCCAACATTTCCGAGTTCATGAGGATACGTCCACCAACTTTTTCCAACAGCACCGAGCCCATGGATGCAGATGATTGGCTCTGGCAATCGGAAAGAAGCTAGATATTGCTTAGTGCACTAACCATGAGAGTGTGTTGTTCGCCTCTCACTAGCTTATGGGACCAGCTTCCAAGTGGTGGGACAATTTCAGCATGTTTCACGATGATGACTAGACCATTACCTAGGCTGAGTTTGTGTGAGCCTTCCGGCGTGCACATATTCCTGTTGGCATGACAACCCTCAAGAAGAAGAAATTTCACTCACTTCGCCAAGGCAACCGCTCAGTGAGAGAGTATATGCATAAATTCAATTAGCTTGCTCGCTATGCTCTTGAAGATATGGCCAAAGACAAAGACAATACGGAATGATTCTTCGAATGACTGAATGATGAACTCTCCGTCTGTCTGATTTCTCAAGACTACACTAATTTTCAGCAATTGGTGAACAAGGCTATTCGCTAGGAGGGCAAACACCAGGTGATGGAGAACCGCAAGCCCCGCACTGCTTCATCACAGCCACCTCAGTGTGGTAGATTTCAGTCTTCTTCCTCTTCAAGGATGCCTACCTCTGCGTCTCGTTAGGAGTTCTGCAACTCTTCTTCAGGAGGCCAGATTCAGAAAGACTTTTCAGGAGTTACTTGCTATCATTGCCTGGAGAAGGGGCACTTCTCCAACAAATGTCCTAAGAAGCATCTCCCAACTACACCCAAGATAGGAGTTCCAACTGCTAGCAACCCCTCTATTGCTAGAAGCTAAATTAGTTTGTGAAGGGCAGAGTGAACCACATCACTACCGAGGAAGCTCAGTCTGCACTTGATGTAGTTCTTGGTATGTTCCTTGTCAACTCAGTACCAGCATAAGTTTTATTTGATTAAGGAGATTTGCATTCTTTTATTTCAAATAAGTTTGTAGGAAAATATGGATTATCTACCTCTTCCTTAGTTAATCCTATGATAATTCACTCATCGGGCTCAGAAATGAGGACTGATTCCCTGTGCCCAAACCTCATCTTGAAGATATCAGGAGTATCTTTCTTGGTCGACTTAATAGTCTTATGATCCCAAGCGTTAGATGTGATCCTCGAAATAGGATTGGCTGGCCAAGAATCGAGGTTAAATAGATTGTGCCCATAGATCCATCATCCTTATCAATGATCAAGGTATTAAAGTCGAATTTAAGCCTAAGATTTCTGTCAGAGGAAGCTCCATTCTTACCAATCTTAAAGAAGTGAAGTTTGAAGAAATACCCATGGTGCAGGAATATCTGGATGTATTTCCTAAGGAATTACCTAGCATGCCACCAGATAGGGACATTATGTTCCTGATTGACAGAGTCCCAGGGACGGCTCCCATTTCAAAGAGACCTTATAGAATGCCCGCTAACGAGTTAGTAGAACTAAAGGAGCAGATCGAAGAATTGCAGAGCAAGGGATATATCTAGCCCAGCTCATCACCTTGGGGAGCACCAATACTATTTGTCAAAAAGAAAGATAACAGTATGAGGATGTGTGTGGATTACAGATCGCTCAATGAAGTCATGATCAAGAACAAGTATCTGTTACCCAAGGCGATGGCGGAGCGATCACTGTGTGTGTGGGGCGCTTGCGACAGGCTCTAGCATACTGAATCCCGGCTACCATCTCCTCGTGGTCCCGTCCATGGACAAAGCACCCCTGGCAACAAGCACAAGCAAGAAGGCAAGAAGCCAAGATGGAAGGAAGGAGTAGCAGGCTACAGGCGCCATGAAATGAATAGAGCAAAGAAGGAGCAGAGCGAAGCTTCGAAGAAGATAGAACTCAGGAAGCAACTCAAGGTTATTTGGGCCTTTTGGGCCATATTCTTTCCCTAATCCAATATCATCGGGCCCATTTTCGCACTCCCCAGATCCCAAATTCCCCATCCCCATCCCCACTCCCCAAATCCCTAATTCTTTTCCTAATCCAATCCAAGGAGGCTCACACAAACTCACAGGTTGGGTGGTGGGCTGCACGACGGCGTGTATGATGATGGCGACAGAGTAGGCGGCAAGCGAGGGCAGTGAGGCGACAGGGCGATCGTGGGCGGCGTGAGCCATGAGGAGCGCGAAGCGTCGTCATGACGTTGTTACAAGCCATGGGCAGCGAACGACGACGGACGTTGTTGGAGGCACCGACCACTAGGCGAGTGTGGAAGTTGTGAGCTTGCAGAAGGCCGAAGGCCTATGACCGCGTGAGGATTTGAGGAACAGAGGAAGACTGGAAGAGGAACTACTGAGGTGATTTTAATTACTACCTAGCTTATTTGCTTGTGTAGTTAAGTAGTTGAGTAGTTCTGTAGTTGTGTCTTCGGTGCATATGTGGTCATGTCAAACCTTAACTTGAGTAGGAACTGGATCCATACTCACTACTCAGTGACACTGTGATAGTGAGTCACTAATTTAAATACTAGAATGTTGAGATAATGTTGTGAACATGTGATGTTGTCTACTTGTCTAGTCTAGTTACATGTACTTAGTACTCATGAATTACGTACAATTTATTGTAGATTTATAAAAGATGGACAAATGAACTTTGCATAGTTATTTCTCCAACAATCCAAATACAAGTATTACTCCTTGAACCAATAAGAGCACAAATCAACCAAAAAAGCCTCGGATTGATTTTAATCATACCATTTATGCATTTTGTGTCCTAATTTCCATATCTTGTAACATGCAGATTTGTTAACAACCAAGGGAAGGTCATGGAAAGATTTCTTAAACTTGTACATGTCAAAAAGTGTACTTCTACTGTATTGAAGGGTGCATTGCTTGGTGTGCTTGCAGGATATGATTTATCTCTTTCGAGGCTTCACGGACAAGGATATGATGGAGCTTCAAATAAGTCAGAGATAAATCATCGCTTCAATCAAGACGACTTGCGCAACAAAGTCTCCGATGAATGGCTCAATAATTTGATGGTGTGCTACACTGAGCGAGAGATATTCAAAAACATTGATGATAAAATAATCATAGGTCATTTTCAATAGATGAAATCTCGTAGAATGGACTTGCCTCCTACTCCTAGTGGACCTAGTCATAGCTAGCGGTTTTACGGTATGTTCCATACTTCCATTTCATTTCAATGTTTGTAATTAGTCATAATTTTCTGATTGTCTCACAAATTTAGCTACTTTTATTCCACAAATTGCTACTCGCACGTATTTATAGGCATTCAAACTATTATGTTTATTAACCAGGTACTACCTTAAGTTTATTTTACATCCTCGCTTTGTCTCTTGTTTATTTATGTATAAATTTGGATTGCATTAGACATTCAAATGTATTATGTATGTTTGGTACGATTTTATCATATTAGCTTTCTTCGATGAGTACCCCCTCTATTTTTGTACTGCGCATGCCAATGACCTAGGATTGATAATCTTTTTGATCAATTGAAAGGAGCAAGTGTCTTATCAAAGATCGATGTAAGATCCGATTATTATCAGTTGAAGATCAGACCAGAAGATGTTCCCAAGACTGCTTTCACCACTAGATATGGACTATATGAGTTTATAGTGATGTCAATTGGACTAACGAACGCCCCGGCTTATTTCATGAATATGATGAATAAAGTGTTCATAGAATTCTTGGATAAATTCATGGTTGTCTTCATCGATGACATTCTCATCTACTCCAAGGATGAGTTAGAGCATGAGAAGCATCTCAGAAAAGTGCTAGAAAACTAAGAGAACATCAGCTTTACGCCAAGTTTAGTAAAAGTGAGTTTTGACTAAGCCAAGTAGCTTTCCTCAGGCATATTGTATCAGCCGGAGGAGTTACAGTTGATCTTGTAAGGTTGAAGCCGTAATGGATTAGAAACAGCCTAAGTCCATCACGGAAGTAAGAATTTTCCTTGGTTTGGCCGGATATTATCGCAGATTCATCGGAGGATTCTCCAAGACAGCTAGACCCATGTCTCAGCTTTTGAAGAAGGAGAAGAAATTTGAATGGACAATTGCTTATGATTGTAGAATCAATGATAACCGACTAGAGGGGGTGAATAGGAGGTTTTTAAACTTTTTGACTAATTAACAATTTAAGCCAATTAAGAACTAAGTCTAAACTAGATACAATTCTAGCTAAGTAATTTAACACAAGATAAATGATAGATTTGTAAATGCGGAATAAGTAAAGACAAGAAATAACCATAATTGAGACAAGAAAGTTTTTCCCGTGGTATTGAAGACTTGTCGATCTTCACTAGTCCACGTTGAGGAAGCTTGACAACTCAAGCCGGCTTCACAAATTAAGCCTTCCCTCGATCACTATTGGTAGTTCTTCCTCCGCTCCGGAGATGGCGAACTCCAAGCCACTCACAATCTTGGCACCGGGCCTCTTCACAAGCTTCTTGAAGAGATCACCGTGCAATCACCGCCAAGCCATCTAGGAGTTCAGCAAAACTCTAAGAGTAATAAATCAACGATCTTCCTTGACGGCACTCAAGTGCAAAAGGATCAACTAGAATAAGTGAATGCACTTGAATGAACTCAACAACCTCACAATGAATGCACAAGAGTGTTTTTGGTGTTGAGAGGTTGCTCAAGGCTCTATATATGATAAATGAACTCTAGCACTCTGTCCTTGAGCAGGTGGAGAGATATTTATAACCCCCACCAACAAATATGACCGTTGGGGAGGAAATCCCCAACTTTCAGCGAAATGCGGTATGACCGCCAACCACGAAGTGGTACTACCGCACCTATATCAGAGCACTGTAATGGCTAGAATAGTAGCATTAACTACTCTAAAATAGTTACGGCATTTAACCTATAATCTGGTCTTCCAACCAATTCTCGTAAGACTAGTAAAATATAAAAGGATCCTAGACTACTTGTACCTTGCCTTTGAGCCATGTAGATCTTCATGTTGTCCTTTAGCATGCATCTTCAAGTCATCAAACTCACCAATGGGACTTAACCTTGTAAATACTCAATAAACACGTTAAGCCCATATTCACATATTATCATTAATTACCAAAATAATTTTTAGGAGCCTAGATGCTTTCAATCTCCTCTTTTTGGTAATTGATGACAACACCACTAATATGTGAGAAAGATTGTTTTGAATATACTATGAGTGTATATTCTTTTGATGACTTAACAATAAAATAATTCTTGCAATGAGCTCAAAAGAGTTTTGAGAATTATTTTATTGTTAAATCCAATTTAAAGAAAGCTCCACCTAAACATGTGCTTATAAATGATAGAAAATCTTTGCAAGCACATGAAGATATTTTTGAAATTTTGGCGGAGTTTCTTTAGCATGTTAGAACTTGAGGGAAATGCAATATTGTAAAATGACTATAATTGAGATTGCATTACAAGATAATATCATAAGCATAATCATTTTCCAACAAGTTCAACAAGATAAGCAACATAGTTTTAAACTATTACAAGCATATAGGTTCAATAATAACACATTACAAAACACATAAGCATATATATGATAATCTAACAAAAGACTTGCTCCCCCTAAAACTTTCTCTTCTTGCTTCTCTTCTCACTTTTCTCACTTCTCCCCCTTTGGCATCAAGGTACCAAAAACATCTCAAACTGCCGGGTCCTGAGGAGGAAGAGTAGTTGGGCCCTAAGGAGTTGGGTCCTGAGGAGCTGGAACTGAAGCTAAGGCTGGAGAAGTTGTATCTGGAGCTGGAGGAGCTGAGGCTGGATCCTGAGGAAGAACAGGTGCCTGATCCTGAGGAGCTGGATCTTGAGGAGCTGGATCCTGAGGAGCTGGAACTAGAGCTAGGGTCAGAGAAGATGTAGCTGGGGCCACAGAAGGAATAGCTAGAGCAGAAGAAGTAGAGACCCCTGAAGATGGAGGAGGACGACGAGAGTACCGTGAGGAGTCCTCAAAATCTGCTCCATAGAATCAATGCTCTCTGTCATGGCAGCTATCCTGTTAAGAGTCTCATTCTGGAAATCATGTTGAACTAACTCCATGTCAACTAGCCTATTGTGGGTCTCATTTTGAAACTCAATCTGGGCTGTCTTCATTTCTTGCAAAGTGTTGAGAATCAACTCCTGATTTTGGAGAATCTGTGCAAGAGTACCTTCAGCAGGAGCACTCTCCTGAGTAGCAGCAGCAGTAGAAGAATCATCATGACGAACACGAGGGCCGTCTCGAGGCTTGTAAGCCTTATGAGGTGAACCCAATCCTCCCTGATACTCAATCTTCTTGAGTATTAAAGCCATGATGTATGGAGCATAGTAGATCCTTTTTACCCTATCATTCTTTGAAGAAATTATACCCCTTAGAATGACATCCACTACATCAAATCTTCTCCCATGCATAATATTATCAATGATATTCCAAGCATGTCCTCTCACTGCATCAAAATTCCCACTCTTGGGATAAAAGGTATGATTAATGATCCTATTAATCATACTTGGAATAGGCTTAAGACCATGAATCTTTCATGGAGTAGACCTGACAGCAGGATCATAAAAGTTAGTCCAAGCAGGAGGAAGCAGAGCAGGACTATCAAAGAGTTTCTCCCAAGTGCCAGACGGAGTTCTCAAGACACTCTCAAAATCCTCCTTAGTGCTCTCCACATATCTGGTTACTATAACCCATTTCATTCTTGTCAAGTCTAGAGAAACATGCAATGTGGCATACAACTGCCTGATAAGCTCGTCATCATAATTTTGTCTTAGAGCCACAAGGTCATGAAGACCGACTTACTGAAAGAGCCGGTATACACCACTCTACTTGTCCAAGGAGTTTATGTGAGGCCACTTAATCCACTTGTGATCTGCAAAATTTCTATGACTTCCATACAGCTGCTCATATACTTGTTCTTGAAATATTGTATGGAATCTTGAATTGACAGAGTTGGACTTGAAGAGATATTGATTAACATGACGCTTGATGGCATACTCATCAGTTGTAATGAGTCTCAAGTCAATTGGAGGCTCTGGAGGCTCTCTCATCTCCTCATCTGACTGACCTTGCACTTCTGGCTATGTCTCAGTTTCAGACTCAGAAACTGACATTGCATGGGAAGAGTTTTCTTCACTTTCTTTAGACTCAGGGTCAGGTGCTGGCCTTTTGCCCTTTCCATGCACGACTTTCTGTCGAACTAATCAAGTTCTTTGAGTTGGAGGTGCAGGAGGTTGAGATGAAGATTGCCCTCCTCGAGGTGGTCCATGTGACTTTCGAGTCACAATTCTTGTCCTAGGCATCTTCACACAGATAGGATAGGTTACAAGGAGTTCAAAAGATCAAACAATATAGAATTAATTTTGAAAGGAATGAAAGTTCAGTTTATTGTCAGGACAATCGGTCATACCGCCGTTATATGGCTAGTACGATCGCATTGCGATCGTACCGCGCTCGAGAAATAGTACTACCGTTTGTCCTGACCGAGTTCTAGGGCAAGGAATCGACTGAAATTTTTGATGTTTCTTATGGAGTTAATCCATAGCATGGATGCGCAAGCATCATGAAACATCAAATTAGCTATTTTGCGCAACTAGAACTAACTAAATCATTTACATTCTCAATTAACCCTAAAATAGAGACCTAGGGTTCAAAACTTCGGTAAAACTAGAATCAAAGGAGGTTTTACCTTGAGAATTGAAGGAGGTGAACCCTAGAGATGCAGGAATCAACACGAAAATGAAGAATCACCGAAGATTTTGGAGAAATTTGCGAGGGGATTTTGGGTGTCTTTGGGTTGGAGAGAGAAAAGCCAAAGGGAAATGAGATTGCGGTCCAACAATTCAAAAGAAATGAGGGCAAAGAGGTAAAACCGTAAGACAGTTACTCCCCAATTTCCAACTGAAGCGGTAGTACCGCCGATAGTACCACCAAGCGGTATTACCGTGGTTATAACGCTGGTTGTACCGCACTGCGGTCGTACCACGCTTAACCCGCCGGTAGTTCTGATTATCCTGGAACTTCAAGGAATTTTCTTTGGATTTGAGAATTATGCAAATGATCCTTAGTTTTGCACTCAAATAAATACCATTGAGGATCATTATGCATTGAATAGACTAATGTCTATCTAAGAACATAATTTTTTTATGAACATAGTAATCTTAAATAAATAATTTTGAACGTACTTTCATAAAATGATGAAATAACGCCAAATGAAGTAAAATGCATGAGGCAAGAGTTCAACCAACATTTGAATAGTCTATGATATTTAACTCATTCCTCAATTTGCAAAAGTGGCCTTCATCTAAAGGCTTGGTGAAAATATTCGCTAATTGGTCTTCGGTTCGGATGTGGCTAATTTCATTGTCTCCCTTGCTCACATGATCTTTCAAGAAATGGTGATGAATATCTATATGCTTGGTTCTTGAGTGTTGAACAGGGTTATTGGCTATTTTCACCGCACTATCATTGTCACACAAAAGAGGCATTTTATCAAATTTAATTCCATAATCCATCAATGTTTGCATCATCCATAGCAATTGAGCACAACAACTTCCCGCGGAAACATATTCGGCTTCGGCGGTGGATAAAGCTACAGAGTTTTGTTTCTTGGATGACCATGATACTAATCATCTTTCTAAGAGTTGGCAACTATCCAAGGTGCTTTTTCTATCCACTTTACAACCCACATAATCGGAATTCAAATATCCAATTAAATCAAATGGAGCACCTTTGGTGAACCATAGGCTAATGCTAGAGGAATACTTTAAATATCTTAGTATTCTTTTAACGGCCATCAAATGGCACTTGACGAGGATATAACAATCCTCATTTTATTATATATGTATAATTCATATTATGGATAATAATGACATCATATAACTCTTGAGTATATCCCTTAATAGCCATAAGGAGAAGTGGAGGTCGTAAGTTCTTCTACAACCACCTAGTAGTCGTAAGTCCTCTTCGACTACCTATAGTCGTAAGTCCTTCTCGACTATCCCATGATCGTAAGTTCTTCTCGATCGATGCGTGGTCGTAAGATCTTCTACAACCACCACCGTTGTAAGCTCTTCTGACGATCGGTCCCTAATCGACAGACTTATAGACATGTGGGACTAGTCGATCAGGGAATCTTCCGCACCATATTCAAAATATGGGCGGTAAATTACGCGGTTATTCTCCGAGATAATGGCATGATTTTAACTCCTTTGTTATGGTGATAACTGCCTGGCAGCGTGGGAACGTTACTACTCCCATAATAACCTCCAGTAACAGCTCAATAATCTAGGATATTAAGGCAATCTTTACACTAGAGGTACAACGGTACACCTTGAGGACTGTATAAAAAACAGAATCATCAGGACAATCGGGGCGATCCGAAGATCATTAGAAGCACAATACTCTAGTCTTTGGCTCCATCTTGTAATTCAGCATACTCAATACATACACACAGGAGTAGGGTTGTTATTCTCCCAGGAGAAGGCTCGAACCTATATAAAAATCCCCGTGTCTCCATCAATGTGTGATTTTAAGCCTAGAGGAACCCCCGAATCAAACAATCTTTACGTAAGTTTGGTCCTAAAACATCGATAGCACTCTTTTGGAGTTGCTTGAAAATGTGCACACATGCAAACACTAAACATGATATCGGACCTACATGCGGTAAAATAAAGCAAGCTACCAACCATAGACCTATAAAGCTTTAAATCAACCAATTTACCTCCCTCATTTAGGTCGAGATGACCGTTGGTTGCTATGGGAGTTTTAATGGTTTTGCATCTTCCATGCTAAATTTCTTGATCAAATCTTTTGCATACTTGGTTTGGCTCACGAAGGTTCCATCTTTGAGTTGCTTGATTTGAAGTCCAACGAAATAGCTCAACTCTCCAATCATGGACATTTCAAATTCCCTAGACATCATATCACCAAACTCTTCGCAAAAATCTTGATTAGTAGATCAAAAAATGATATTATCAACATAAATTTGACAAACAAAGTAATCATTATTTAACACTTTAGTGAATAGAGTTGAATCAATTTTTCCAATTTTGAATCCTTTTGTGACTAGAAAATCTCTAAGGCGTTCATACCATGCTCTAGGAGCTTATTTAAGACCGTAGAGCGCCTTGGAGAATTTATAGACATGATTTGGATTTTTTAGGATCTTTAAAACCGAGAGGTGTTCAACAAAGACAAGTTCAGATATTTTGCCATTTAAGAAAGCACTTTTAACATCCATTTGAAATAATTTTATATCAAAGCATGATGGAAAAGCAAGTAATATCCAAATTGACTCAAGCCTAGCCACGGGAGCAAAGGTTTCACCAAAATCCAAACCTTCGACTTGTGAATAACCTTGAGCGACCAATTTTACTTTGTTTCTAACAACCATACAATTCTCATCTTGTTTGTTCCTAAAGACCCATTTTATACCAATAATGTTGTATTCCTTGGGTCGATCCACCAATGTCCAAACTTCATTCCGGGTGAAGTTATTGAGTTCTTCATGCATAGCATTCACCCAATCCGGATCATTAAGCGCTTCTTCTACATGTTTTGGCTCAATAGAAGAGACAAAAGAGTAATGTTCACAAAAAGAAGTGACACGAGAGCGAGTTTGGACACCCTTACTATGATGACTCTCTCGGAAAATACTAGGAAAGATCTCCCATGACCTCTTAGGGAGGTTCGGTAGGACCGCCGAAAGGTCTTGGAGGTCCTTCAAGTGATGTCCTAAGAGGAGGTCCACCAGGACCTCCTAGGGGATCTCAAAGACCTCCTGGAGGTATGCCCTTTGTGCACTGAGCTAGTCCCAGGAACAAGAGCTAGCTCGCACAGAACTCCCAAGGTGTAATCACAACCACACGATACTGGACAAAAGATGAAGCAGACAAATTAACATATATTAAACAAAGACCTTATAGTCAAGGTTGCTTACAGAGGTTTGCCAACTAGGGCTTACAAAAAAACCGACAAAAGGAAACCTTTACAGCAAAAACGCATAACGCAAGGAGCCATCCGGCAAGCCCATAGGCTGTCGAGTGGAGGACGTCCTAGCACACTGGGTCATCAAAGAATTCCTCCTTGAAGAGGTCTGTGCGTCCCTGGAATTGATCATCTTCGGCCACTACTCAAACAGAGGGCTTAAAGCCATGAGTACGTTTGAATGTACTCAGCAAATCGCAGGGAACAATTATGCACATAATATTCATGCAATGGCTTGGCCAAGGAGAGCTGTAAGGTTATTTTGCAGAAAGCTAGATTTAACAGGAAATAAACATAAATAGATTGCAAGGCTCAAGTTAAAACAATAATACATAGATACATTTGTTTGAAAAGGAGGGAGGTGAGCACCAACTCACTTCCAAAATCACTCGTGGGAGGTCTGGTCACACCCACGCCCAAGACCACTCCCACAACCACTCTGGAGCACCAACTCCAAAGCACCCAAAGACCTCCCTAGGGCCCCAAGACCTCCTCTGAGCACCCACTCAAGAGCATCTTGGACCACCCTAGGGTTCAAAAGACCACCACGACCAACCATGGACATCACGAGCATTCAGAGCCACCCAAAACACTCGTAGATACCCACGGCCATCCGTGGACCACAAATTTTATAAAAGTCTACCCCTTGCGTAATTTTCACCAGGCAATGTCCATGACCAAGGACTTGGCTATTCGAATAGATTTTTCACTCTGCAGAGGTGTACAACTTTACCCACAATCCACGACCTCTCTAGTGGGTTGGGTTCCTGTCGGAACCCTTACTCACTTCCGAAGGTGAGTAGTCTAGAGAGCGTGACAAGGCCTTTACAAAGCTTTGTCATGACCTGGATCCTGCCCGCTAAGGTTTCGCCGTCTTGAAAAGGAACCTGGCCCCCTCTTGCGCCATTGTGAATCAGCACACACCACCACAATAGAACCAAGTCACGACATCACTAATTATTTGGCCCAGACCACCCCCATAAAGTGGTCTTGTGGTTGCACGGTAATACCTGGTTCAAAAGGATCACAAAGTTAAGTCCTTAATCCACTCAGGCAAGACAACCTCATCCTATAGTGCACATGGCACCCCCTTTACTGCATGGTCACTTGCCCGAGTGTGAAAACATTTTAGGTTCAACCCGGCCAAAGACCACCCTGGTCTTGGCACACCAAATTTTAACAAGAGTGGCATCGCACCACAATCAATACAGATGCGACATCAGCACCACAATTGCTCAATAGTGGCACCAACCACAGTTCCATAGTTCAATTAGTAAAGATTATTAATGATGAAGCATGATTCTCAAGACCCACGGTTCTAAAGCAAGGCTAAGCATAAACATACGGTCCTATGTTGGCAATATCAAGCGATACCAACTAAAATTGTCCATTCTAAGGTGTCCAAGGGAATCATGTCAACATGTTGAGTACAATCATCCAAGGAGGCATAATATCAAGTGGGATATAGCTACTGCCCAAAACATTTCTTATAAAAGTAGCCATACATGATAATGTAAAACAACATATTTTAGAAATGCTGGATTCAACATGATCAAAGGTCTGCGACTTTCCTTCGTTGAGTAGGGGTGAGCCTTCGGTAGAGACTGCCAGGTCCAAGTACTCCTCGAGCTCGGGATCTACACGTACGTAAAGAACCAAATAAACAAGACAACTCTCAACAAAAGAACTTAAAAGACTCAAAAGAACTTAAGCAAATCTCAACCAAAAACTAGAAAAGCAAGAGGTCTCAGCGAGAGGGGAGGTCCGACCCGAAAGAGGGTGGTCTTTCCAAAAAAAAGACCAAGACATGGCTGAGAGGCGATCATGGCCGAGAGGGTGGTCTTTGCAAAAAGACCAGGAGGAGGCCATGAGCGGGAGGGTGGTCTTTGCAAAAAGACTAGCAAGGACCACCAAGGTGGTCTTTGCAAAAGTGCCGACAAAGACCGTGAAGGTGCTCTTTGCCAAAGGAGATCTTGAGGGGGATCGCAAGGGGGAGGGCCTGAGGAAGACATGACTATTCCACGTGGTCGTAAAAAGAACACGACCACGTAACATAGTCGTGAGGAGAATACGATCACACAAAGGGGTCGTATGAACAAGAAAAGAATAGGCACAAGGAAACTCACCGAAAACCAAGAAAGAGACGGAAAAAAAGGAGGAGATCAGAGGGACAGCTGCAGTGGTCGAGGCTGGCATGGCGCTCCGGTGAACTCTTGAGGTAGCAAGTCGGTGACGTAGGCTCCAAAGATCCTTCTTGGCGATGAGGGCAGCTCCCACGGCTTCCTCGGGCTCTTCTTGGTGAAGCTTCAAGCACAAGCTTAGAGAAAACTAGGCGAGAGCAGGGAAGATAGGAAATGAGGAAAAAGATGACAAAGGAAGGCATACACGGGCTATATATATATATATATATATATATATATATATATATATATATATATAGGGAGGAGAAAAAGAGAGAGCCACAGGAAGGCTTAGAGACACATTGGTCAAGGGTAGGTGAAAAACAAGGCAATGATAAGACAGGGCATGCCATCAAAAGGATAAACGAAGTACCCCAAAAGTGACCGCATTTAATGTGATGCAACAAGCATTAAATGCGCTTAAGGCTTTAGAGGCGGAGGAATTGAGAAAGTGAGCCGGACTGACTAGTGGGGCCAGTCAAACTCGGGTGGACAAATCAGTCAAAGAGGTGGTCTCAGCCACAAGGGTGGTCTTTGCAAAAAGACCAGAGGACTCAACCAACGGAGGCTACGGCAAAACGACAAGAGAAGGAGGTCGCGTCCTCAGAGGGAGGTCGCAGCGAAACAACAAAAGGAGGAGGTCGCGGCCTCAGAGGGAGGTCGCAGCAAAACGACAAAAGAAAGGAGGTGGCGGCCTCAAAGGGAGGTCGCGGTAATATGACAAAAGGAGGAGGTCGCGGCCTAAAAGGAAGGTCACAGCAAAACGACAAAAGGAGGAGGTCACGACGACAAAAGGAGGAGGCCACGGCAAAATGACAAAAGAGAGGAGGTGGCGGCCTCAAAGGGAGGTCGTGACCAAGAGGGTGGTCCTGATCACAAGGGGTGGTTATGACAAGGAGGGTGGTCTTTGCAAGAAAGACCAAAAGATCCTGAGGACGAGGAGGTCCTGAGGAACAAAGCAAGGCGTGGAGAAGCGGGCCGTCCGATTTGAATCAAGCGGTCCACAAGGAAGTGGAACGCTTGGACCAGCCGAACGCTACACTCGATCGGGCCATCCAAAAAGGATCGGACGGTCCACGAGTAGGAAGGGCGCGAGGTTGGTTCGGACCGCGTGAAGGGAAAGGGAGGTCCAAACCCAAAAAGGAGATCCAATCGGAGGAGATCCGAAGGGGAGGTCCTAAATGGTCAAGATCAAATGAGGGGATGTCCTGATGGTTAAGATCTCCAAAGGGGAGGTCTCAACGGTCAAGATCTAAGCAAGGGAGGTCCTAGCTGTTAAGATCTCCAAAGGGGGGGTCTCAACGGTCAAGATCTAAGCAAGAGAGGTCCTGACGAAAGCGAGAAAAACGTGGTGAAGGCTAGGGCCATCAGATCTCGATCGAACGGGGCAAAGCGATTGGGTCGTTCAACACAGATCGAATGGTACAAAAGCAATAAAGGTCTGGATCAAGCGGAAGGCTTGAACGGACGCGAGGGAGGTCCAAAAAAACACAAGGGAGGTCCAACAGAGGAGATTCAAAAGGGGAGATCCAAGGGAGGATATTTCAAAATGAGGGGGGTCCAAGGAAAGAGGTCCAAAGGAGAAACTCAAGGGAGGTCTAAAGAGAAGAAGAAGGAGAGGAGGTCAAATAATAGGGTGCCCAGAAAGAGAAAAACCACTCCAACTTGACCCTCAAAAATCAAAAAGGTTTGAAACACAAACCCGAGCTGGTCTAAGACCCAAAAGGGAGGTCTTAGACCTACAAAGAGGTCTTGGACAAGGGGAGGTCCAACACAAGGGAGGTCTGGACCAAGAGAGAGAGAGGTCCAGACACAGAAGAGGTCCTGGAAAAGAGAAGCTAGGCCTAAAGGCACATAGAGGAAACAAAGAAAGGAAAACAAAAGCCAAGGAACACCAAAGAACTTCAACCAACAAAGAGCAACAACCAACTGGACTTAGTTGAAGTTTAGTTAGCTCAAGTTAAACCTCCAATATTTCCAAAGTTCCAAGTTAAGCTTGAGCAAGCAAATAAACCGAATGGTTCCTTTTAAGTTTTGAAATCTAGCAAAACTCTAGGACAAACGGACATTACACTTACTTACATCACCCAATATTTGGTCTATTAGATGATCCTTTGCAATTGCATTATAAATTCTTGGTGGTAGGTTGGATGATTGATCATCTTCCTTATTGTCCTCTTCATCAATTTGTACTTGATTTGTGGAAGAGGTAGGAGGTTTAACTTGAATGGAAGATGATGGATTATCTTCGGGCTTGATGTCACCTATTTGCATATACTCCATTGCTTTTCTTAAGGCTTCATCACCAACATCATCCAAATTATCATGCTCTTCTTGAGAGCCATTAGTTTCATCAAATTGCACATCGTGCCTTTCTTCAACTAAGCTAGAGTTTTTGTTAAAGATACGATAAGCTTTGTTGTTTGAAAAATAACCAAGCAAGAAACCAACATCACAACGACTATCAAATTTTGAAAGACGAACACCCATTTTCAAAATATAACACTTGCAAACAAATACACGAAAATAAGAGATGTTCGGTTTTCTTCCTACAAGAAGCTCATAGGAAGTCTTTTTCAAAAGACGATGCAAATAAAAACGATTTATGGTATGACAAATGGTGTTAATTGCTTCCGCTCAAAAGCTATCGGAAGTATTATACTCATCAAGCATTATCCTAGCCATTTCAATTAATGTACGATTTTCCTTCCAACAACTCCATTTTGCTCCCGAGTGTAGGTTGTGGAAAGTTTGTGCTTTATTCCAAGTTCATCACAAAAGTCTTCAACTTTAGTATTCTTGAACTCAGAACCATTATCACTACGGATTTTCTTAATTTTGAAATCAAATTCATTTTGAGCCCTTTTGCAAAACTTTTGAAAATACCGGAGGTTTCACCTTTGTCATCTAGAAAGAATACCCATGTATATTTAGAGTAATCATCCATAATGACTAAACAAGAACTACTACCCCGATACTCTTATAGGTCGTTGGCCCAAACAAATCCATATGTAAGAGTTCCAATGCTCTAGAAGTTGATATGATACTCTTGGAAGGATGAGAATTAGCGACTTGTTTACCGGCTTGACAAGCACTACAAAGTCTATTTTTCTCAAACTTCACATCTTTCAAGCTAACAACTAAATCATATTTGAAAAGCTTTTTAAGTTGAATCATTCCAACATGAGCTAGCCTTTTATGCCAAAGCCAACCCAATGAGGTTTTTGCCATTAAATAAGTTTTTAAACAAGATTAATTTGAACTAAAATCAACCAAATAAAGATTTTCAAATCTAAAACCTTTGAAAACTAAAGAACTATCTTTTGCATTTGAAATTGTAACCCATTCACTAGAGAATGAGTAAATTAGTCCAAGATCACATATTTGAGCAATGGATAGCAAATTGAAATTTAATGATTCTACTAAAGATACATTGGGAATGAAAATGTCATTTGAGATAGCAATTTTACCCAATCCTATTACCTTTCCTTTGCTATTATCGCCAAATGTGATCTTGTCTACTCCTTTTCCATTCTCGAATGTGGTGAACATCTTTCTATCATCAGTCATGTGTTGAGTGCATCCACTATCAAGCACCCATTGTTTTCCATCGATTTTATATTTCACCTACAAAACAAGAATCAAGTTCTTTTAGGTACCCAAATTTGTTTGGGTCCTTGGAGGTTAGTAACCAAGGATTTAGGCACCCAAATAGCATTCTTTTTAGCGCCTAAAATTGAAGTGCCAATAAATCTAGCAATTACTTTACCATCCTTAGTCTTTCTAAGCATATAACAAGAATCATATATACCAAGGGATGGAGTCTTACCAATAGGACAAGCTAGTTGTAAATGTCCTATTTCCCAAACTTATGGCAATACTTACCATTTTGCTTCACAAATCTTTTGGGCTTATTTACCGTTTCTTACCTTTCTTGGGCACATACCCAAGTCCTTCTTTGTTGAATGAGCACCTTTGCTCACTCAAAAGCTTGTCAAGGGTGGCCTTACCCTTGAAGCACATTTTTAAGCTTTTGCTTAGCTTGGTCACTTGCTCTTTTAGCTCATTGTTTTCAACAACAAGCTTTGCATCATTATGCTCAACATTATCATGATTAGCATTAATACTAGAGCAACATGACATAGCAATATGATCATTACATGAAATAGATGCACTAGTTTTAGCAATTTCTATACTAGGCGTACCATCAATAATATCACATATAATTCCTACACTAGAGTAAGACTTGCTTGAATTTTCTTGGATAAGCAAGTCATGAGCTTCCTTTAGCTCCTCATAAGAATCTTTTAGAGAAATATGCTCTCTCTTCAAGACCTTATATTTTGACATTTCTTTTCCAAGATATTCATTTAAATCTTCAAGCATATCCATTAATTCATCATAAGTTGGTTCATCATTATTAATGGATTTTACCTTATCTCCTTTTGCCATGAGGCAAGTAGGAGTGGAGAATAGCGACGAAACTTCCTTGATGGCTATGCCAACGAGTCCCTTCTTCTTGGGGGACTCATCTGGTCGTACCACACCACAATCCGGTCATACCGCTAACTTAACATCGGTACTACCATTTTCTTTGAAAAACAAAGTTGGCTTTCTAAAACCAAATTCAAATGCATGCATGATCCTAAATTGATCCAATTTGTACAAGAACAAGCTATCAAGCTACTAGTCATAATCCCTCTTAATAGTACGGGCTTAACCTATAATCCGGTCTTCCAACCAATTCTCCTAAGATCGGTAAAATATAAAAGTATCATAGACTACTTATACCTTACCTTGGAGCCATGTAGATCTTCATGTTGTCCTTTAGCATGCATCTTCAAGTCATCAAACTCACCAATGGGACTTAACCTTGTAAATACTCAATAAACATGTTAATCCCATATTCACATATTATCATTAATTACCAAAACAATTTTTAGGGGCCTAGATGCTTTCAGTGATCAAAGTTTCCAAGAGTTGAAGCAAAGTCTGGTTTCCACTCCAGTTCTGGTTTTGCCTGACATCTATAAGGACTTTGAGGTTTTCTATGACGCCTCTCGTCAAGGCCATGGATGTGTGCTCATGCAAGAAGGCAAACTGGTAGCCTATGCATCCCGACAATTGAGACCTCATGAAGGGAATTACCCGATGCACGATTTGGAGTTAGCAGCAATTGTGCATGCGCTGAAAATCTGGCGACATTACCTCATTGGTAATCGCTGCGAGATTTACACGGATCATAAAAGTCTGAAATACATCTTTACTCAGTCAGAACTCAATTTGAGGCAAAGAAAATGGTTGGAATTGATAAAGGACTATGACCTTGGAATCCATTATCATCCCAAAAAAAGTAAATATAGTGGCAGATGCCTTGAGTAGAAAAGGGTACTATACTGTAATTCTATGTTAGTGCAGGAAAGTCAACCAAGATTGTATGAAGAATTGAGGCATCTGAACCTAGAGATTATCTGCCAGGTGCGTGAACACTCTAGAGGTTCAACCAACTATTCAAACTCAGATCTAAGAAAATCAAAAAGAAGATGAAGATATTAAGGAAATCAAGAAGAACATGCGAAGATGCAAAGCTCCAGGATTTTCTGAAGATGAACAGGGTACAGTTTGGTTCGGGAACCGCATATGTGTACCTGAACACCAAGGTACAAAACAGTTGATTCTTCAAGAAGCCCATGAATCCCCGTACTCCATTCATCCCGGCAGCACCAAGATGTATCAAGATCTAAATAAAAAATATTGGTGGGCCAACATGAAGCAAGAAATTGCTGAATTTGTAGCACACTGCGATGTATGCTAGGGAGTAAAGGCAGAACACCAAAGACCCGTTGTATTGCTGCAACCGTTGCAGTTCTAGAATGGAAATAGAAAGAAATCGACATGTACTTTTTCACCGGACTGCCTAGGACCCAATCGGGATGTGATTCCATCTGGGTTGTAATTGACTGTTTGACTAAAGTGGCACATTTCATTCCAGTCAAGACCAAGTACGGAGACAACAAGCTGGCATAATTATACATGGCCATGATCGTCTGTCTGCATGGAGTACCCAAGAAGATCATGTCCGATAAAGGTTCACAATTCACATCAAGATTTTGGAAGAGTTTACATGAAGCCTTGGAAACGCGACTCAATTTCATTACAACCTATCATCCTCAAACGGATGGCTAGACAGAATGTGTGAACCAGATCTTAGAAGATATGTTCCAAGCTTGTGCCTTGGATTTTGGGAAGAGTTGGGATCAAAACCTTCCCTATGCAGAGTTTTCGTACAATAACAGCTAACATGCTAGTTTGCAGATGTCGCCATTTGAAGCACTTTATGGTAGGAAGTGCAGAACCCCTCTCCTTTGGGACCAAGTAGGTGAGCATCAGTTCTTTGGACCTAAATTAATCAAGGATGCTGAGGACAGGGTAAAAGTTATAAAAAAAGATTTAGAGTGGTACAGTATCGGCAGAAGAATTATGTAGATAATCGTCAAAGGGATTTATCCTTTGAAGCTAGAGATTTTGTTTACCTTAGAGTAACTCCTAGGGGAGTTCGAAGGTTTCGGACCAAAGGAAAACTTGTACCCAGATTTCTTGGACTGTACAAAATTTTGGGAAAAAGTGGCAAAGTCGCTTATCAGTTAGATTTAACGGCATCTTTGTCTGCAGTTCATGATATCTTCCATGTCTCCCAATTGAAGAAATGTCTTTGAGTTTCGACCGAGCAAACGCCGCTGGAAAGTATTGAACTTCAAGAGGACCTCACGTATGTGGAACATCCGATCAAGATCATTGACATTGCAGAACACATTGCCAGAAGCAAAGTCGTCTGTTCTTGCATGGTTCAGCGGAGCAATCACTCAGAAGAGGAATTGAAAGCTGAGTACCCCAACCTTTTTGTTAACCAGTCTGAATCTTGGGGTCGAGATTCCCCTTAAGGGGGGGTAGGTTTGTAACATCCTAAATTTTCAATTTGGATTAAAAATAAATTTTAATTATTTTCCTTGAGTTTTCTGAATTTTCTGGAATTGAAGAAGGATTTTCCCTATTTATTTAAAAGGTAAAATAATTTATTTGCGAAATTAAATACCAACATTAAGTTGGAAATATTTTATTTGAGTCCAGAATAGCTTAGGGAATTTATGTGAATTTTTCAGAATTTTTGGACTTTATTTGCTATTTTATAAAGTCTAATTGAATTAACACAATTTTTGAAATCGTTAAATAAAAGAAAATCAGAAATCTCTTTTGGGCTAAATCTCTTCAGCCCGCTTTCCTTTTCCTCATGTGTAGCCCAATTCCTTGGCCCAATCTCGGCCTTACCAACCCCTCTCGGACTCCAACAGCGACACTCCGACTCAGCCTCGCCCTCACCCTATAAAAGGGAGCCCCATGATCGCCTTTGCCTCCTCAACCCATCCCCTCAACTCACACCTCCCCAATTGCTTTAGCGACGCTAGATTTTGTCGTTGAAGCTCACTGGCCGCAAGCTCCCTCGTTGCCGATTGCCTTGCCGTCGACGATGCCTTACCACCTTCGACCACACCATTAGATTCTTTGTGATGTGTTCTACCCCAGCGCACCTCAACGTCGCCGGAAGACCACTGGAACGCCGCCGTCGTCATCAACCTGATCTCGCCGCTACCATTTCCCTTACCGCTGGCGACTCTGACACGCCCTTACGTTGCGTAGGTGATCATCAAGTTCACTTTGTCATGCTCTTTTCGTTGGTATCCTTGCCTCCGTCAAATCACCGCCGTTCGCCGACAACCTTTGGGCCTTGAGCGCCGCCCCGTCGGGAATTGACGTGGCTGCCCATGTGGCACCACCTGGCAGCCACGTCAGCACCAAATCACCCTCTCTCTACCAAATCAGTGCCTGTGTGGCATTGTGCCAACGTAGGCGCAAGTACTGCATACTGTTTTGTAAACCCAACTCAAAGTGGACTTTGACTTTTCGTGGACCAGGTCTATCGACTTTGGGCCCACATGTCAATGAAAGAAATAGATTTCGAGTAGAAATTTAATTCGACTGGAAATTGAAATTCAATGATGACGTCATAGCTTTTCCATCAGTAAAATAATTCGGAAATTCCAGAAAATTGAATTTAGTTAATTTCTTTAGGGTTTAATTTTCCTAGGATTCGTTCTCCTTCATACGAGCTCTGATTTCAATGATTCAAATTTCTAAATTCATTTGAAATCAAGATCTAGCTATATATACTAAAATTAATTAATTTTGAGTTAATAATTTTATTTGATGTTTTTTGAATTTGGCATGTTTTCGCATGGCTTATTTGAATTTTGAATTTAGTTAATTTATTTATTTGAATTTTATTTGAATTTGGCACAGTAACGAAACCCTAGTAGGCTTAATTACGTTAAAATAGTGTAGGGTAAAGGCCTCGTGATAGTTGCTTAGTCGCACGCCTTCGGAACCGTGTCTTGGCTAACATGTTAAGCAAAGTATATCTTGTGGGTAAGCTGTACAAACTTTGCAGAGTAATAATCTATTCGAATAGCCACGTCCATGGTCATGGACATGCTGAGCAAAGCCTTTCATAGATTAGACTTGGTTTTGGTTTTAAAATAATTTTAAACTCAGATGTTTTTGGATAGTTTATATCCAATTGGAAAATTTGGGCAGAAAGCCTGGTGTAAGAGGGTTAGTCCTTCACCATTTGTGTATGGTGGTTTATCTTACACTTTAGAATTGATGAATCAAAATAAAAGTTTGACTTTTAGTTATAAGTTAAAATTGCTTTGGAACTTAGTAAATGTATTTAAAACTTAAAAATGTAGCTTTGTGCAAAACAGCCATACAAGCCTTCCTTTGTTTATATCCTGCATGTATTATCTCTGTTATTGGGAGTAACTTGCGGAGTGTAATTATTTGTACTCACCCTTGCTTAATAAATTGTTGTTCAGAGGAGCAGTTCTACATCTACGGTGAGGACTTTAAGGACTAGGCCACACCCCCAGATGATTGCTTGTGGCATATCGTGTGGCCTACACTTTTATTTATGCTTTTCGTTGTATCTTTTTATTTGGCCTTATGCCCATTTGTAATAAACTCTGATTAATATTCAATAAAATGCATGATATGGATTTGCTATCATTTTTGTTTTACTATGTACATTAGTTGTTCCTAGACTAGTGTATGAGATACGGAGAATCTAGGATCCTTCGTTCTCGGGTTCGACACCCTTGCATCTCACCCTTCTTGCTCTTCTCCTCCATGGCGGAGTATGGTACTCTATCATTTGCCATGATGAGCTGTGCGTTGTTGCTTCTGTCAACAAAGTAGTTTGTGATACCGCAGAGAATTGCCTCCATAATACCAACCAAAGAGAAGCACCTTGCGCTACGCATGACCCAATTGTACACCTCGGCTAGATTGGTTGTCATGATACCATATCGAGTACCACCCCTGTCATGTAGTAGCGACCACTTCTCCTTAGACTCCTACTCAATCCAGTTTGAGAAGAATTTTACCTGCGCCCCCATCTTCCTCGCCACACTATGACCATCTATGGGTAGCTTTGGCAATGCAAAGCTAATGCTTCTAGGGCCTGGTCAATACTTATAGCAGCCTTTTTCGCTGCCTCTATGTGTCTAGTCTGCTCATCCAGAATCTTCTAGAGTGTTTCAAACTTTCGCTGCTAGTTCTAGTTGCACAGCCACTTGAATAAGTTCATCAAGTACTTGTTGCAGAACTGCTTGTAGAAGTTTGCACCCAAGTACATCATGCACCACCTGCTCTACAGATCCACCCATGGAAGTGGTTCATTCTCTCCTTGTTGTAGCTGAATTATTGCACTCAACAGGCCCGCATGCCGATCATGTATGACACATACGTTAGGACAGCCCTGTACAACAAAAATCCTAAAATTCCTTAGGAACCACAACCAGCTGTCTGTGTTCTCGCTTTCAATGAAAGCGAATGTCATGGGAAGAACTTGATTGTTCCCGTTCGTCACTATTGTAGTTAGTATCTAGCCCTTGTATTTTTCATTCAGGAATGTGTCATCCACGCACAAGATTGAACGGTACTGCTGGAATGCATTGATGCATGGACCAAAGGCAAAGAATGCTCACTTCAGTACCCTCTTATTGCCCCACTTCAGATGCGTAGAATCTTGAATGCCGACATGATGAAGCGGACAGATTATCTTTAATTAATGTTTATGTTATTTTGGGCTTAATACTTGATAAAAACAGTGAGCATAATATTAGCAAGGCTATTGCTGAGAAGGAGGGAAGAAAAGAGGCTTCTATCCATGCGGTTGCTAATGGGGTTGAAACCCTAACTGTGAATAGAGCGCATGGGAGTGCGGCACATGGGCTAGTGCATGCAAATGTTGGGGGTGCAAAACAAGGCAAGAATTCGAATCAAACTAGAGTCCTTCTCCGACACGTTTCCAAGAGATAAAACAAAATCACCTCAGATTAAAAGGCAAGGAATTAGGGATAATCTGTTTGGATTGGAATCGGTACATGGGAACCCTTCTCTATGTGAGTTCATTTCCTTGTGTGCCTTAGGTTGGGGGCCACCTACCATTGAAAAGAAGACGACGCATTAGAAGATATGAAGGAGCCTGGAATACAAATTGGTTCGGTTTGGATTCCAATATCCGAATAGAGTTCTTGTTGGGCTGTCTAAAAATTGCATGTAATTTCCTATTTTGCAAAGAGTCCACATAGGATACTCGATTGATTAAGTTGGTTTTGGATACTATTCATGTGTACTGTTCACACGTGGTAGATTCTGAAAATAGGAGAGTTTGAGTTGTGTGCATTTAAGAGGTTGAGTTAGTTTCAAACACTATTCATGCATACTGTTCACGAGGTTACTGTTCATCCAAGAGCAATTGTGCTTGCGTGGGAGGCTATTTAAGCCACACAGCCATGCCATGTAAAAGTGGACAAGTTATGATTTAGATAATGAAATTCAGAATAGCCATTTTGATGTATATCGTGTGTTCTTGAGATGAGTTGAGAGAGATTGAGACAAAAGTATTGAAAAAGGGAGATCAAGAATTCGGGTACTGTTCAAGCATGGTTATTGTTCATGCATGGTAACTGTTCACCGAGGCTACTACAATACTTATAATTCAATCTATTAGATTGGTTTGTGAGTATGCTGATTTTCTTGCAATTCAATTCAACCGAATTGGTTTGTGAGTTTGCTATTCCACCGCGAAAGATCGGGCAACTAACGGATTAAATCTCATCTAGAGGTTTTATCCACATCACATGAGTGCTAGGATTCCTGTCTTGTATGACTCAAATAGCCCCAGAAAGTTGTAGTAGGAGTCCTCGAATGTATCAAACCATGATTCCAATGCCTTCTCTTTGCCCTCCATGCCTTATTATAGCTGATTGTGTACCGGAACCTTGCCTCAATCGCCCGAATGATGGATCGTGGCTCAAATCTAGATTATCGACGATCTCACTGTACATGAGGTTTGCGATGAAGCCTGATGACAAGTTCCTGTGGGACTACACTGACTCAACGACGACACATGTGTGAGGGACTACTATAGAGTATTTTCAGTAGGTGTCCCACTTAGACTGAAATACGTGCACTCGTCAAGGGCATTTCTCTATATCGCACTTCGCACTGTGAATGTACGCCGCACTGACGACTGTGAATGTACGCCGCACTGACTAGGTCCTGAATTTGACCACCTCCTGCACGGTCTCCTTGCATTTATACATAGCTCCTTGCCATACCTCGCTCTAGTCGGACTCCCACGGCACACGGGGGCCTTCGTTAACGACGAGGTTGTCAAATTGGTATGTGTTCCACTCGGATGGAACCGTCTGCTAGTCCACAACATGCTCATCATCGGATCCTTCATCTTTTGATAATGCCATGTAGTTCTGGTCTTCGAGATCCATCCTTTGGTCTACAGCTTTCAGCTCCTCACCCTCGTCAACAAGCCTATTAGCTTGCCTAACTGAAGGAGCTCCTTCCACATGGTCTTCATAGACAGGATCAGTAACTCTCGGACCTTCGACCATTGCGTGCGCCACGCTGAGGCTGGAGTCCCCGACTTTTTCTTCGCCATCACCACCCCTTTCTTGTTCAGCCGCCGATGCAGGAGTGGACTTGGCATATGCCTAGGCCAGAAGGACCAAATCCCACAGTTCCTCCCTCACCCTGCATACATAGACTGCCATGACCTTGTTCGCTTGAGCTACACTAACTCCTAATAAGTGCACTATAGTGCTCGGTTGGCAAAGCAACTCAATCTCAGATCATACACAGTATGGTCCAAATGGAATGAGTGAAACAACCAGCGCATCACAACACCCCATGTAAGCTGCTCTGGTCTTGTTAGGGTCACAGTCGCCGATTGAAAATAACACAAATCAATCTCCTCGGGACCCTCAAGAATAGTCCCCTGACCGTAATAAATTTTGAAGTGTAACACCCTAGCTATTCGGAAGCTAAGATGTTACCAAAATAATATAACATACAACCATAAAGCGGAAGAATTTGAACACTATCTCATCTAATGACATAAAGAGATCAACATTCGGTAGAACCATGGCATGAAAATAGTATGAATCTAAGCAATTTATATCGAAGGAATAATCAAAGATCACAGGTACTACTAAATCAACCAAAACATAGCAATAGGTATCAATCACCATCTAAATTTATTTATTACAGTTCATCAATAACGAATGAAAGATAGAACTAATTTGTAATCTTGAACTTGAATAGGGTGAAGTGAATGAGTAGTGTGTGTCTACTCCCTCCCAATCGAGCCAACATCAATGATCACCTAAAATAAACAAACAACGCAAGAATGAGTCCGAGACTCAGCAAGTACAGTGAATAAATGGAACATACTACAAACATGATCATGACAACAACATTAAAGAATATGAATAAATCACAGAACGAATATTTGAATGAATGGAATGAATGGATTGAATGAAATGAAGGGACCACACACATGCATATACCGGTATAGCTAGTGACACACCCGTCGGTGTTCACCTAAGCCCGCATTTAACAAAATGTGGGGATCCAAGCCCCGTATGAAGAACATTTCATACGGTTGTCCCAAATTTCCCACATTGGAATGGTGGGTCTTACGTGCCCATACTGGAATTGATGGGTTTTTTTAATCCACTCCCGTAGATGAAACATGAATAATGGATGCATGAAATGAAATATGAATATTGAAAGACAACATCTCTAATCATGGAGATAACACATATGGAAGGAACATGAACATTAACTATTCTCATGGATCACAGAAAACACAATAAGAACATCAAGCATACATCATTTTCTAATCATAAAAACATCAAAGTACTTGCCTTCCGTGATGCGACGCGTTAGTAGGCAATGACGGTACTCCTAAACCTGAAGCCTCTCCGCCTACACAATATATACTCGAAATAAGAAAAACATGGTACAAGACACTACCATTAACGTTCTACAATACCCTCCCGAACACCTAAGAAATAGACATAATCCCTAATCTGAAAACAGGCAACACAACCACGGAATCGAATCTGGACAGCAACACGGAATAACTCATAACCATTGATCTGGGACTCGGAACGAGGTGAACCCAGATCCTAAGGAAACTTAACCAACATAACTACAAAATCCTAGTTAATGAGATCTCCCAATTCGGCCAAATTAAAATGCTAACAGGTGGGTGTAAGAACAAGACAGATTCTGCCTAGACGAACAGAACAGCGGTAAAGAATATTTCAAAACTTTTGATATACAACTTCGATTTGGGTGTTCTTTAACATTATGGAAAGGTTATAAAAATTGCTACAACAACCTAGTTGGGTGAAAACCCTGAATCTGCCATTAACTTAATCATATTTTAAAAGACATCTTAACAGTTCATTCTCGTTAGGAAATCAGGACAGCAGGGAAAGATCAGACCATAACTTTTGATCCGTATGTCGGAATTAAGTGTTCTTGGCGGCTATAGAAAGCTAAGAACAATATATAAATATCTCTAAGAGATGAAAATCTCAAATTAGGACTCTATCTAGACGAAAACTGACTTCTTCTTTTCTGCTGTACTGTTCAAGTCTTCATGTTCACATACAAACCAACGTAGCACCTAGTGCTAATGACTAGTTAAGTTCCACTGCTAGTAGATGCATCCACACAGGAGCAACACGTGAAGTTCTAGTGATAGAAGATGCAAGCATGCAGGATCAACACGTGAGACATAAACAAAAAGCAGTATGGGCGCGCACCTAAACGCACAGGAGCCAGAAACGAGAATTGCCGGGCGGACCTCCACGCGCTGGCCGATCGTGAGTTCACGCGCACGGCAGGAACGCGCTGGCCGCCGCTCCCGACGTCCACATGCTGGCTGAACCGCCGACCCCAAACGAAGCACCCCCACGTCGGCCGAGTCCAGGCGCCCACGCGGTAGGAAACGCTAGCGGTGCGAGGTGAACGAAAAGAAAGAAAAGGGCGGCGGCTGCAATGGAAAAAGGGGGCGGCGACGACCAAAAAGAAAGAAAGGGTTAGGGCTTTAGGAGTTTCTCTTTCCCACGATCCTCTTATCCGGGTCACTCTAGAAAAAACAAACATTCTCTTTTCACCTATCCTCTACTGTTAATTGCGCACTGGTCCTTAAAAGGATTTTTTTTTTCTTCAGAATATTACATTCTACCCCCCTTAACGGAATTCGACCCCGAATTCTAACCGTCGAAACGAACACACGAATGAATTGCCATGGAATTGGAGTCAACAAATTTAACACGTACCAGAAGCAAACAGGTCTGGATAATGCTCGCGCATGCGAGACTCTAGCTCCCAAGTGGCATCTCTCTCAATCTGATGAGACCAAAGAACCTTGACGTACTTCAAAGTCTTGTTCCTCAGAACCCGCTCTAACTCTTCTAAAATTTTCACTGGCCGAGACTCAAAAGTAAGATCATGTTTAATGCTCAATGGCTCCAATGGTATAGCATGCTCTGGATCTCTCAAAAATTTCCTCAACATGGATACATGAAACACATTATGAACTCCGCGCATGGACTCAGGAAGATCCAAGCGATAAACCAACTTACCAATTCGTGCCACGATTGGAAATGGTTCAACGTACCTCGGGCTAAGCTTCCCTTTGGTACCAAAATGCACTACGCCTCTGGTAGGCGATACTCTCAAAAGAACCTCATCCCCCACTTCGAATTCCAAATCCCACCTTCTGACATCTGCATAGCTCTTCTGTCGGCTCTGAGCAGCTAACAGATTCTTTCTAATCTCTGCTACTCTGGCCACAGTTTGCTGAACACAATCGGGACCCAAAACTGCCCGCTCTCCAACTGCATCCCAGCACAACGGGGATCTGCACTTCCGCTCATAAAGAACCTCAAACGGAGCAGCTCGAATGCTAGCGTGGTAACTGTTGTTATAGGCGAATTCTGCCAAAGCTAGGTGATCTTCCCAACCTCCCTTCCAAGACATAACACAACATCTGAGCATATCCTCCAGTGTTTGAATGGTGCGTTCAGACTGACCATCTGTTTGGGGGTGAAAAGAGGTACTAAGACGAAGCTGTGTGCCCAACACACTTTGCAAACTCTCCCAGAACTTGGAGACAAATTTGACATCTCGATCAGAAACAATGGTTTTAGGCACCCCGTGCAACCGCACTATCTCTCGCACATAGAGAGGGGTCAAATCACGCTACTGCCGCCGCCTCCCGACGCCCACATGTTGGGTGAACCGCCGACCCCAAACGGCACACCCCATCGCCGCCGAGTCCAGCGCCACGCTAGAGGAAACGCTAGCGGTGTGAGGTGAACGAAAAGAAAGAAAAGGGTGGCGGTGCAATGGAAAAAAGGGGCGGCGACAACCAAAAAAGAAAGAAAGGGTTAGGGCTTTAGGAGTTTCTCTTTCCCACGATCCTCTTATCCGGTCACTCTAGAAAAAACAAACATTCTCTTTTCACCTATCCTCTCATTAATTGCGCACCGTCCTTAAAAGGATTTTTTTTTCTTCGTATTACATGAAGTTTGTGGTGTTTGACATATTTGACATACTGCACTGTAAACAAGATTTCCACCATTAACCACATATCTAAAACTAAACTACCCACTAAAAAGGATTATATACGACATACTACACTACGTAAATGTACATATAAAACTATGTAATCCATTTGGTTTAAAAAATTACCTGAAAGGTGGGCGATCGGACGGGCAGCGCATCACTAGCTTCTCTCCTCCCCTCTAGTCCTCTTTGCTCCTCTCCCTCCCCTCCCATCTTTTATAGGGTTGATTGTGTCATCATTTGGAATGATGACAGAGACATGCGGAATCCCTGTCGCCATTTGAAATTGTGGTCTCTAAAATTTTAATATTACAAAATTTAGGATCCCTGTCGTCATTTCAAATGATGATAGCAGCCTAGTTTTGTAAAAAAAATTCGACTTTTTATTTTTATAATTTTTTAAAAAATAATATTATTTTAAAAAAATCTTAAGGATGGGCCAACTTATATATTGTCGGCATCACATATTATGGAGATCGACCTTAGCGCATTAAATAGACTAGAAGTTCACCCGCGCAATGGCGCGGGCGGTAACAGATTGGCAGCCTATTTAATAGTGAGATTAAATTGAGGTATTATATATATATATCATATAGCACATAGTGTAGCTATGTAGCTAGATTTAGTTTATTTTTAATGAACTAAACGGGTATTGTTTGCAGCATTTATACAAAGAGTAAGGGACTGATGAAAGGATTTGTGTATACAGATTGCTATCTGTGATGTATTTAAGTGAGTCATAATCATTTGGTAAACAGAGTAAGGAAGTAGTTCGTTTATAAAATAGAGTAAGGAAGAATTGGAACATATGTACATACAAAGTGAAGCGAATTTTGGACTTAGGTGAGCTGAAAGTATTTATAAACAGTGTGTATAGTAACTCAAAGCTAGTTGCTTAAGAGCTCGCTTTTGAACCTTTTTTTGTAGAGGGTCAGTATTGTGGATCATCATATATAGTTGCAAAATAAAGACAGTGAATAGATTTAGCCACATGCAGCTTGGAAAAGGAAATCAAGTGAACACGTTTAGCCACACGCAACATATAGTGTGTTGGCTACAATCATGAAAGGAAAAACAGCAGGGTACTAATTCAACATAACTGGCTTAAGGGACTGATGAAAGGATTTGTGTATACAAATTGCTGTCTGTGATGTATTTAAGTGAGTCATAATCATTTGGTAAACAGAGTAAGGAAGTAGTTCGTTTATAAAATAGAGTAAGGAAGCATTGAAACATATGTACATACAAAGTGAAGCGACCTTTGGACTTAGGTGAGCTGAAAGTATTTATAAAACAGGTGTGCGTATAGTAACTCAAAGAAGTTGCTTAAGAGCTCGATTTGAACCTTTTTTGTAGAGGATTGGTATTGTGGATCATCATATATAGTTGCAAAATAAAGCCAGGTGAATAGATTTAGCCACATGCAGTTGGAAAAGGAAATCAAGTGAACACATTTAGCCACACACAACATATAGTGTGTTGGCTACAATCATGAAAGGAAAAACTGCAAGGTACTAATTCAACATAATTGGCTTTGGTTTATATGTTTATCGACGTAAAGAAGCACAAGCTCATTAGATTCAAATAGTGACTCTTATGGTGCGTCTGGTGTGCATCTGATGGGAGTTTTTTTTGGGTGATGTGCAGAAGTAGTAACTCAGGCTAGTTGCTTAAGAGCTTAGTTTCGAACCTTTTTTTTTGTAGAGGATTGGTATTGTGGATCATCATATATAGTTGCAAAATAAAGCCAGGTGAATAGATTTAGCCACATGCAGTTGGAAAAAGAAATCAAGTGAACACATTTAGCCACACACAACATATAGTGTGTTGGCTACAATCATGAAAGGAAAAACAGCAGGGTACTAATTCAACATAACTGGCTTTGGTTTATATGTTTATCGACGTATAGAAGCACAAGCTCATTAGATTCAAATAGTGACTCTTATGGTGCGTCTGGCGTGCATCTGATGGGAGTTTTTTTTTTGGGTGATGTGGCACAATTCTATGTAGGAGACAGCAGAATGCAACGTTGAGTAAAACGTGGCACAATAAGAGAATATGAATTGACAATCTATATCCAAAAGACACTTTGACGGAAAGACTAATCAATAAGAGAAGCATGTTTGGTCTCTTAAAACCGGCTAGGAGTTTGGATTCTCACTTTTACTATAGAGAACATTGATACTGCTAAATCATAGTTGCAAAAGTAAATTAACTGAACAGATTTATCCATATGCAATTTATAATGTGATATCACACAATTATAGCTGCAAAAGTAAATAAACTGAACAAATTTATCCATATGTAACATATAATGTGTAAAGTTTGGATTCTCACTTTTACTATAGAGAACATGGATACTGCACAATCATAGCTGCAAAAGTAAATAAAGCGAACAAATTTATCCAGATGCAACATGTAATGTGATGTTTACATATTCATGCATCTCAGAAGAACAATCGGATTCTTAGTTAGCAACAGCGATAAAATTTTCAAGAAAAGCATAACCTTGAATCCTATACAAAATCACAGCGACGAAAGTAGTAGTCATCAACCTTATCAACCTCTCCGGTGGTGGAAATGGGTTTGCCACCAAAGTAAAGAGGCGACCATCACCAGATTCACCCAAAAGCTATATAAAAATGTATATAAAAATCGTAATGACCCAAGATGAATATATTGATGCGATCGATCCTTCACAGAATCAAAGCAACAAAAGCAGTAGTCATCAACCTTATCAACCTCTTTGTTGGTGGAAATGGGTTTGCTGCCAAAATAAAGAGGCAGCCATCAGCCAGAATCACAAAAAAAAAATATAAAAAAAATGTATACGAAATCTGGTAATAACCCAAGACGAATATATTCACGCAAATCTGCAAGAACAATCGGATCTGCAAGAACAATCGCATTATTAGTTAGCAACAGCACTAAAATTCTCAAGAAAAACATAACCTTGAATTCTTCACGTAATCACAGCGACGAATAGGAAAAAATGCAACATCGCTCAAGAAAAGACCGGATGTGATCCAAAGAACAATTCATAGTCATGAAAACTGTGCTATGGTGCGTTCGCCCAATGTCTGTTCAGGAAGCTTGTGGCTGTTCCATTACAAATGTAACACTCTTGTTAGTGCCAGTTAAAAATATTTTTTTTGAACCAATATATGATATGGCATTAATAAAAGATATTGGCTAGGAATCTGAAGACACTGTCAAGTTAGGTAGGTATTTGCTTACCTATATTGTGTGGACTCCTGAGGGTAGTGCTTGGAACGCGAATTGTATCTGCACCTAGTAAGCGTTGGAACCTATAGGGGAAAAAGGAAAAAACTAAGCATGCTATCTTTTTTATAAAGTAAATAAGTATAGGTAGATTACGATATAAATATCGCATGTAAAGTTACTTAGCAACCAAATAAAATAAATCATGTAGGAAAGGATTAGAACTGAATACTCGGGCACAACTGTAGGAAGGACAGGTTGCCATATCGCTAGGGCCGTAGTTGTTTGAGGATGAGCGTCCTGTAACCAATATAATAGGAAATAGCATGATAAGTGCATAGGACTAATGATATCAAACACAGATAACTATTTGGAATGATAACATATGTACATAGGCTTTCTAGCATCAATGAACCGTCAGGATCAAAAAAACTGAAAGGGACCGTAGCTCGATCCCATCACCAAGCAATATAATATAAGTGAAAAATACATCTCATTGATAGGAATATACAAAAGACGATGAGATGAAAAGAAAAATGAAACAGAGAATACATGGAGGATTCATAGGCAATAGAGCAAAGAAAATTAGGGAAAAAGAAATGTCTTTCTGGAGCGGTAAGCGAACAACCTTTTTCTGTCAAAGACTAACCTAAGCTCACTTTCAGGAACTAATAATATCCACCGCTTAAAAAGAAGGATAGGAAACAATAACATTCTGTGAAAGAGGAAAAGCATGGTCAGGAGAAATAATGCACCGACAATCTTATATACTATCGAAGAGTAAAGACTTTACAATCGCCTAGTAAATAATTGAGGAGTAGCTGAAATGATAGCAATTTGCGTGAAGCAAAAGTAGGCAAGAGGTACTAAAATATACTGAAGTAGCCGGGGACATGTTTAGGACATGAGATAGTGACCGGACATGAGATTATGCATGATTATTTACGGTTAAAGTACCAATTTGCCAATGGTTTACATCAGATTTCACAGATAAGACTATCCAAGACTGCAAATAAGCTCGGGTAGAATATCGCATACGAGATATAAAGGAAGCTAATGTTTTGGTATGTGATTGCGCTTTTCTTTTATCTTTGTCGATTTTCAAAGTTACATACTCAACGCATAATCTTTTTTACCTTTGTGTCATACATTAAAAAATCCTATAATTCTATAGAGCTAGATAAAGATCTCTATCTCGCATGTAGCAGATTTTGACCGCTATAAAAGAATATGATTGGGACGCTAATTTACCTGCCAAAAAAAATTCTAAGAAAGGATCTATATAAAGAAAATTCATATGTATATAGATTTGCAATATCTATCTGTAAGATATGTCCCTTTTGGAATAACGTAGCATAGCCCTATACGCTACAGTGTCTCTGTCATAGAACTACACTACATAAACATGATTAATTCTATCATCACCAGTCAATGGTAGCACAGCCCACAAAGCTAGCACAGGAAAAACTCTCTCGAGAGGTATATGTTACAAAAAAAAATACTATCGTAGACAGTGTTTGTTGCATAGCACATCTATGAATAGGGCAACTCAAGAGTAGCTAACTTTGCAACTATGACCATTTATAGGGATAAATCATTTAAACATGTAAGTATAGCGAATGAAATGAATAGGAACTTACTCTTATTCACTCGATGAACTACCTAATTGCGATTGTTGGCTCTTTCATGGCTGTGTAAAGCACACACACTGCCAAATATTTCATCACCTTGAAGATCAATACTATCTGCTATCTGCCTCTATAAATACACTGCATCATCCAAGAAGAAACAGAAAAATGAGTACAAATTCGCAAAGCAAGAGAACACTACCATGTATAAAAAGGTCAAAAGATCGATTCCTGTCACAAAGAGAACTACCACATGATATACACCGCCTTGCGAAGCAAGTGAGCGGACAAAAGCGCTGTTGGCTTGAGCAGAGCGATGTCGTCACATAGGACCGGGGCGCGAAGCGAGAGCAGGAGGGAAGCGTGGGGGTGGGGCAGGAGCGGTGGCGGCGGGCACGACGGGGGAGGAGACGGGATGAAGGCAGCGTGGGGACGGCGGGAGTGGGGGGAGGGGGACCAAGTGTCGCGGGTAAGGCGGAGTCAGCTACGCGGAGAAAGGAGCACACAGCGGCGGGGTAGGGAAAGACAAATCTGCGATGCTGGGAAGAGCAAGCGGCGGCAGGGAGGAAGAGCGAAGGGGCGAGGGCTGGAAGAGGGAGGGAGCGGCAACGCCGGGGGAGCGAGGACGATGGGGCGGCGGGTGGGTGAGGACGATGGGGCGGCGGGGGAGCGAGAGCGAGGGAGGGCGCCGACGCAGCAGCTAGAGAGGGTGGGCGGCAAGGAAGCAGCGAGGGGAGGGGAGCGGCGGCGCGTGACGGATCAAGAGAGGACGCGCGAGGAGAGCGAGGAAGGGAAGCAGCGAGGGGAGGGGAGCGGCAGCGCGTGACAGATCGAGAGAGGACGCGCGAGGAGAGCGAGGAACGGGATGAGCATGAGGATGGGGATGATGGGGGCGGCGGGGGAGCGAGGACGAGCGAGGAACGGGATGAGGATGAGCAGATGTGGTTCTGGCGAGTTCGCGATGACGCGCAACGTGGGCCTCGACGCGATCCGACGGGCAGGCGTGACCGCGCGCGAGATCTGCGAATCCGACGGCCCGGAGTGGCGGCGCGCGAGATCTGACGGACCACAATTTCCGGGCGACGTGGCAGGGCCGCTGAGCTCCCTTTCTTCCAAGAATTAGTTTTAGTAATGAGTGGATCTTTAGGCTTTTTGGCCCGTCCTTAGCGAATAAAGAAAAAATCAGGCCATGGAATGGCACGAAGACGATGTGGTGCTTGTCGTTGCGAGCCGAGGAGGTAGCTACATGGAAGATGGGGAATACATCGAAGCCCACCACCACCGAATCAATCCACACAGATGAAAGAGAGCACTACTTCATCGGTGGTCGCCGCCTCCGACTCGAGCACGACCTCCAGATCATGCCACTTGATGAGAACAAGAGAGGTAGGAGAGTGATTGCGGGGACGCAGTGGAGAAGATGGAGCGTAGTGAAGATAGGAGACGGGGAGACTCAGAGGGGAGAGGAGGCACATTGTGGGGAGGTCACGAATCATGCAGCGCTGTCATGCATGCGAGTCCGATGGGGAGAAGGAGAGGAAGTTGAGGGGAAGAGGGAGGTAGGGTTTGGTTATTTTATTGCCATGTGGCCTACATCTTAATCCCTATTTGGGCTCTAGACATTGCAGGAAATAGCAATAGTGACGTCACCATATGTTAAGGCTTACTTTTGCATTATACACTCGGAGATGCCCTCATATTCGCTTCCGCCTATAGCACCTCCGTCCTCTCCGGTTCGCATCTCTACTTCTCCTCCGCCACTTCTTCCACCCCTGGGTGGCCAGATCGAGGCGTGCCACTATTTCTTATCCTCCGGCACCAGCGGTCACGACACTCTATTGGCTACTAGCGGCGACCTATATCCGCCGCCTAGCATCATTACCGTGCTACTTCTTCCACCTATCAACCCCAAGATACAACCGCACCGCCGCTTCTTCACCCATACTGGTGGCCGTGGCGCTCTGGCGGCTACTACCGACGAACGATCCGATAAGGACATCCACTCCCTTTCGCTCCAAATCATCTCCATTAATTGCCTAGTGTCAATAGTATATTTTCTACGGTTTGGTGTCAAGTTGGGTGAGAAGCTGCAATACAACCTGAAAATCTAGTGTAGCTGTGGCAGTGAAATTTCTCTCGGTGAAATTTCGCCGGTTACCGCCGAGCCAAAAAAAATCGGGTTTGATGAAATTTGTCCAAAAAAATTCGAATTTTCTTGAATTTTGTTTGAATTTGATTTTTTTTAATTTTAAATCCCAAAATTTCGAAATTTTTTTTGAAAATTTCGGCCAAAATTTTGGCCGAATTTCCGATTTTAGCATTCTGGCCTTCTACCTGTGCCCTCCTAAAAAAACTACCGATAAAGAAAACACTGAGCTGTGGCTATTCCCCTCTCTTGCAATAATATACATATATCATTTCTGGGCATTTTCCTTCTCGGCTGGGCGTTCCAACTACGAAAACTCATATACTATTTCTTTGCGTCTTATTTTCTCTCTAATTTAGGTTGTTACTGCTAGTGAGATCGGGAATCAGATCAACTGATCAAGGATGAATAAAGTAGAGAAACTGGTGGTGCTTTTATACATAGCGTAGGGAAATTTTGATCCTCTTTCAACGGTCTTTCCCACAATTTTACCGATTTTCCTTGTTCTCCATCAACAATGGCATAACACATTCCTCGCAAAAAACCAAAGTGGCATGACACTCTGAAAATAGTTTTAAATTCACAATGGCCACAAGGATAACTGTTGGCTAGTGTCTATCAATGCTGTTATGGATGTTGAGGGTCTGGCCTGTTTGCTTTGTTTATATTTCCGGATTTCTTCCTAATTTTGGAGGATGAAATTGTTTGCCAAATATTAGTTATGTGTGCCTCTCCTCTTATTGGGGGTAGAGCTGGGCATTGGGTCGTGCTGCGTCTTGGCATCGTCCCGCCCACTGCTTCGAGCCGTGTCGTGTGTCAGGCCGCCCACCTCGCCTTCGGCCACCCTGCACAACCAAAGCCCATCGTACAGTGTCGTCTTTGTGCGGCCAAGTCCAGTGATGCGGGCATCCCTGATGATAAGGACATTCCTACGACTCCGACCTGTTCGGACACCTCTACGACTAGTTTAGACATTCCTACGACCAGTTCGGTTATCCATACGACCGGTCCAATGACTCGAGCCAGAGCCAAGCTACTGAACCAACATGTGGTTTTGTTTCTTAATAAGTTTCCTATTAACGATAATGAGAATTGGCTACTACCTCATACAAAAACTTTGTGCATTCTCAGGTTTGACAGGGAAGTTGCATGGGAGACCCAGAGGAAGAAGGAAGCCTACGGTTCACGACCAGGTCGAACATTGTGAAGGCCTCAGAGGCAAAGCAATAGAGGAGACTCGTGGAAGATCAAGGGAAGTCACTTTCAGTTATCTTTACCAGAACTACGACCAGTCTCGGAAGATATACGATCAATCCAACAACCAGGTCTACGACCAGATAGCCTACGACCAGTATTAGGAAAGAATCTCTTTACGATATGAGAGTTAGAGATAGAATCGGCACTAAGCCGTGTGTAAGTTGGCCACACCCTTAGGTGCCAATATAAGGCCAGGGCATTGTCCATTGTAAAGGTAGACCAGTTTATGCATAAGATTGAAACATAGCTATTGCTTGTTCTTTCAAACTAGAGTTCACGCGAGGACTTCGAGAGAGAATTGGACGATCCATTGGTTCATCCTGCACTTCAAGGTCAAGCTGTCGTTCCATTGGGAATTGGGGGCTTGGCGATCGTCGCTAGTGGTCTCGCGACGATCATCTATCCAGTGTGTTTTGAGTGATATCCAAAGAGTTGAGGGTTTGTGCATTGGCGCGAGGGTTCAGCTAGCGACTTCGACTACTTCGCATCATCTATCTACGTTTCTGTGGATATCATGAGGATATGCTCACGACCTTAGTGTGATGGTCCAATTGGCAATAGCTCCTTAGGTTTGTCGAAACCGTTGTTTTCGGATTTGTTGAAACTCGTTTTGACAAGTGTCGATAAACGGTAGTACCGCTTGTGTTTGGCGGTAGTACCGCTGGTGTATTACCGCAAGGAAAGCGTACATTTTACCAGAGAAGATGTTTTGGTGTTTTGGATTTCTAGAGGAGCGGTAGTACCGCTATGGTTACCTGTGAGTACCGCGATGATTTTAACGACCGCGCGTGTCGGCCGTATGGTTTTTCCGTAACAAGTGTAATCGGGGAGTTTTGGATTTCCTTTGGTAACGGTAGTACCGCCGTTGTTGAAGCTGATGATCAAGATTATGTAGTACCGGCCTTAACACGGCGGTAGTACCGATTTTGTGCTGATTGTCTTTTCAATTGGAGAATTGCTTTTGGGTTAGGTCAAGTTCATAGGTGTCATGGCATATGTGTTGCATGATGCATGTTTTGACTAACGTGGGTCAAGTTGTGAAGAACTTGTTCCCGGATTCGATTTCTTTGTCTATTGATGTGCAGGTTGCTTGGAGGTCAATGACGGTCAACGGCGAGGATGATCGGGACTAAGCTTGGAGAGCTGAGGTCCAGAACGATCGGGGATGCCGGGTGAGGTCAATAGAGTCAAGCATTGCGCAAGAGGGACAAAGGTGACCGAACGGCGATTCGGTGCGACGGTTCGATCAAGCGGCGCGGTCTGCAAGTGCCATGGTGGTTTCGGTGGGAGCCGGATGGGAGAGACTTGCCGACATGAAGAGAGCCGCCGGATCAACCTACACGGCGAAGCATGGGAGGTGCTTCACGAAGATGGGACTCGGTCTTCAAAAAGATCGAGAAGGGTATTTTGCAATTTTACTAAATCTCGCCTTGGTGACCTAATGCCAACCGGCGGCACAAGACGGTGGCCAAGAAGTGGATTAGGTCAAGAGAATTGAAGACGGCGCTTTAAAATGCGTATGCAGGTGACTCGCTTGTTTCGGCCTTAACGGAGCCCATTAGGGTTACTCTTCTAGAAGGTCTAAGCCTCCACTATAAATAGGGGGTGTGTTTGGACACCACCCCAACCCTCTCATTGCATTGTAAACCCTAGTTTTGCTTTTTGTGCTTAGGGAGTTGATAGTTGGAGGTTAGGGTTCTAGAGAGTTGGATTTGATTTCGTCTCGATGTATTGAGTCTTTATCCTCCATTGATGGAGTGGTCAGAAATCATACCATATCAAATCAATCCAAAGAAAGTTCTCTCAAAGATGAGTTCATTTGCTTTCTTTCTCTCTATTTGATGATTTTGGGTCTTTCCTTGATCCGCGAAGTTTTTGGTTGGTTTCTTGCCGTGATCTAACTTGCTGGGACATGTGGGAACCCATCTAGGATCATCTTGATCATCAATCACCCACGAGCAAGTCTCTAGATCATAGTTTCGTTTTTGACTCGTTTTTGAACCACCTTCGTTCAATCTGAAAAAGATAGGAACTTTGGCTTGGATCTCTGCGATCCTTGATTGGAATAGGTTCCTAATATCCTTAGGAAGGTGTGTTCCAAATTTGGAGGAGTTTGGCCTTACGGTTTAAAAGTTACGATGATTTTCGATTTCGTTTTCAGTCGTTCGCTCATCGTCAGATAAAAGGTGGTACCTTTATTTTGCTCATGTAGTACCGCGATGAGGTAGTACCAAGACTTACAACAAAGGGTAGTACCGATTCTCAAATTTCAAAGACAACTTTTGGTTCTTTGCTCTGTGCTTTGGGGTTTGATTAGATTCAATACAAGGCTTCCGCTATACTTGTATATTGATCTTCATAGCTCTCATAGCTATTGGAGTGAAATTATTATTGATCCAATCTAATTCAAAAAGATTTTGAGCTCCTATTCACCCCCTCTAGTCGCCTTTTCGGTCCAACAGTGGTATCGAGCCCGATTAGTTCAATCTTGATCTTAACCGTCAACGAATCCTGGCGATGGATAAGTACTCGACTGCCGCATGTCTTCGATGGGCTCGACTATGCCTATTGGAAGAATCGCATGCAGTCTTCCTTGAGAGCGAAGGACAAGCTATATGGAAGGTTGTTCGAGCCCCTCTTTTTGCCCGGTTGCTACGCCGGCTTCAAAGAGACCCTCTTGGCTAACAACAACACTCAAGAAAGAACCTTCTATATGCCGGGCTTGGTAGGCAAGAGTACGATAGATTTGTAACCTTGCGATCAAGACATGAGATTTGGCACACCCTCGAAACTTACCATGAGGGATCGTCCCTGGATCAAGCAAGTGCGCCGAGAATGTCTACAAGCGAGAGTACAACAAATTCGAGATGCATCTGGCGAGAGCATCGATGATGTCTTTACTCGCTTTAACAAGGTGATCAATCGATGAGAGTCATGACATTGAGTACTCTCAATCTGAGAATGCCACCCACCTCTTGGCCGCAATCAACACCAAGGAGTGGGAGATGAAGGCAACCGCCATAGAGGAGAATGTCGATCTCTAATCTCACTTTGGAGCTGCTTTTACGACAAGCTAAAAACTCATGAGATCAAGAGAGGCGGTAATCCTAAGAAGGATAACATGGCTTTGGTGGTCGATCCTCTCAAAGGACTCTGATGGTTCTTCCGAGTCTTCTTCGGTTTTTCTCTTGCGTGTTTATCTCGCTATTCAAGAAGAAGAGTTTGAGAGTCTTCCCGAGGTGATTTAGCTCTTTTAGCCAAGAAAGTCACACGGGCATATAACAATGTCAAAAACAGAAAGAGAGGTGGCCCTGTGACATGTTATGAGTGTGGAGAGCTATATCACATCCGCCAACCGCCCCAAGTCAAAGGTAAGGGCAACCACAAGAATGAGAAGCTTGCCCGAAGAAGCCTAAAGGGCAAGCCCAAGTATGATGTCGCCAAGCTCATGAAGGCGACTCACTGGGTCCTTGCCGCTTTTGGAGATCAATCCATGAGTGATGTGGACTCGAAGCGAGGAGGACAAGGAGGAGGAGATTCTCAAGACAAGAAAGGAAAGGCCAAGGACTTCACCCATGATAAGCTTCATGGCGACTCAAATCGAAGTCGATGACAATGATGAGGTACTCCCATCTTATGATGTCCTTTCTACTAGATGCGATAACATGTATGAGCAATTGCTTAGTCAGGATAAGGCTTTAGAGTTTACCATGGCTAGGAACAAGGATCTAGAGTCACAAGTCGAGAATTTGACATTAGAACTTGTGAATGCTAAGAGTCTAGATGTTGATGAATGTTCATCCCGCCATGCTTTGCACTCCAACTGTCTAAGCTACAATCTGCTCATGATATTGCTTTGCATCAACTTGAAAATGCTAGAACCGAGCTAATTGATGTTAAATCTGCTCCATGTGAAAAATGCTTAGAGTCTAGCAATTTGGATGCTTCGCAATGTGAAATCTAGCTTTTGCTCTTCTCGCTTAGAACGTGAACATGAAGTTAAGGATATTCTAGAAGCGAGCTAGAGCTAAATTTGCAAGCTTAAGAATACAATTGATTCTACATCTTGTGCCTCTTGTGCCGCCTATAAGCTTGAAGTTGCTCATCTTAAGGAGAAACATGCTAGAGCCATTAAGGGCAAGACTTGTGAATCATGTGCTAATATTGGAAAAGAGAATGCATATCTCAAGGATACTTTAGAAAGATTCTCTAATGGTGAAAAACAGTTGAACATGATTCTAGATAAATCTAAAACTCCTTTTAAGAAGCAAGGTTTAGGATACAACTCTGCCAGACATGTCCAAGTCTAATGTTATTCGTGTCTTGGAAAATGGCTTAGTTGAATTCAAAACCCAACCCGCAAAAACTGTCTTTAAATCAGTAGGTTTGTCCAACCTTCTTTTGAGGCAAAAGGTGCTTCTCCCAAAGGGTACAAAATACCATTGCACCTATTGCAAGAAGAGTGGACATTTGGTTGAGTTCTGCTGACGAGGTTGAAGAACGCTAAGAGAAATATTGCTAGAATATCATCTAATCAACCTAGAGCTTTTATGAGACATGGTCACGCCCAAAAGAAGAAACCCATCTAGGATTTGTTGCACATGCTCATCACCATGTTCCTAGACAGGATGCATCTCATGTTCTTGTTACCATTGCTCATAATAGAACCGCTAATAAAGTCAAGGATAGCACATCTGCTTTGCATACTACTCGTGAGACGAGTGTCTCAAGATCGGATTCCCAAGTCACTTTTAACTAACCCCAGATTGAGACACATCGCTCTTTGTTCCTTGATTTTCGTGATTGGCGCGAAGGGGAAGAACACATGGTTAAATCGACCGTGTTCACGCCACATGACCGGAGACTCAAGATGGTTCACCTCCTTCACGCGATCAACCGGTGATGACTTCATCACCTTTGGAGATGATACACAAGGCGCATTGAAGGAACTGGAATGATTAGGGTGAACGACAAGTTCATTCTCAAGGACGCCGCGCTTGTGTCTAAGCTAAGGTACAATCTCCTTTCGCTTCCTGACTTCTCGATGATGGCTATGAGACTCGTTTTAAGAAGAATGCCCGTCGTGTGCTTGATTTTTTTGGTGAGCTCGTTTTTGGGATTTCTAGAGTTGGTAGAATTTTTGAGCTGATTTTTACGAGTCTCTTGGTCGGATCCCTTAAGTGCTTAATTGCTTCCTCTTCGATATCGGCTTTGGCACCAATGGTTGGGGCACATTGGTTTTGATCATCGACACGAGTTAGCGGCCTTGATCTCATGAGAGGTTTGCCTAAACTCAAAGTCATCAAGGATGTTTGTAGATGTGCGCCTGTAGGCATGGCAAGCAAGTTGCCGCCCACACTGCATTGACTATGGTCATGACCGACGGACCGATAGTTGCTTCATATGGATACTTGTTGGTCCCGCTAGGTTCTATCGATCGGTGGCAATTGGTACATTCTTGTCATAGTCGATGATTTTTCGAGATACTCTTGGGTGTTCTTTCTTGCTTCAAGGATGAGGCTTTTGATCATTATCATGACCTTGTTCTTCGCTTGGCTTCTCGAACTTCCCGGTGCCTTGAGAGCGATCCGCATGACAATGGCACGGAGTTCAAAAATGCTTCTTTGCCTCTTTTTGTGCCGAAGGCCAGATTGAGCATCAGCTTCTCTTCTCCACACGTCCCTCAACAAAATGGCGCTGTGGAAAGGAAGAATAGGACTCTAGTCGAGATGGCTAGAACGATGTCGATGAGTATAGCACACCGAGGAGATTTTGGGCGAAGCTATTGCTCTGACTTGCCATATTTCGAATCGAGTCTTTTGAGACCGTCTTTGGGCAAGACTTCATATGAGCTTCGTTTTGGCGAAAAACCCTCTCGTCTCTCACTTTCGAGTCTTTGGATCAAGTGTTTTATTCTCAAGACAGGAACCTAGATAAATTTGAATCAAGGACTTGTGATGGTTTATTTACGGGTTATCCTACTCATTCGAGGAGTTTTAGGGTTTTAATGTTGAAACTAACATCGCCCAGAGACATGCAATGTCACTTTTGATGAGACTAGCCTCGAGCTAGATCCAATGTTTCGTGACTTACAGGTGACAGAGAGTGTAATGTTTCAAAGTTCTCATTACCAAAATAAAAGTGAATAAAGTTATTATTTTATTGGATTTTCTCAAATTTGAAAGAGTTTGATTGCTTTATTTGAATTTCTCAAGTTTTAAAAGTCAAAAGTAAAATTTATTAAAGTTTTTGAAGTTTTATTTGAGTTAAAGTTGAAAAATAAAAATTAATTAATTTCTAGAATTTTCTCGAGGTTTTTAAAAAAACTTTCCTAATTATTTTAAAGCCAAAATAAATTACGTGCAAAAACTATTACCGTTTAAGTTGGAATTATTTTTATTAAGTTCAAAATAATTCTAGGAATTTTTATGAATTTTTTAGAATTTTTGAACTCTATTTGCTATGTTCTAAAATATATATATTTGATTTAATGCTTAAATCCTTATTCCGAAAATAAATAAAAATAAAATAAAAAATTCTGTTCAGACTGGTCCGATCGTACACCATGAATTGTCCAGACCATCCATGAGTGAACAGTAATTCGAAAAATAATAATAATAAAAAATTTATTTTTCCACATGGAGCTTCCCGTCGGGTCACCCATCCCAGATTTCTACCGCACCAGCACACTTAACCTCAAGCAACACAATGCATGTGCTGCCAACTGGGCTTTTGGCTTTCAATCAATATATAAATTCCTTTTATCCTTTTATTCCTTTCTTTCTCTCTCCTACCTTCTTCTTCCTCACGTAAGTTTTCTTCTCTGTTACCATTTCCTTCCAAAGGCAACCCATGGCAGCACCTCTCGCCGCCCACCGTCTCACCTCCGGCCACCACCGTCGCCCATGCCGACCTGCCACCGCCACCTTCCCGGCCACCACATCTTCCCTCTCTTCCTTGCTTGCCATTAAAATCGAAGCAAGCAAGCTCCACCTCCATTAATGGTCGCCACCACTTCTTTCTCCTCTTTCTCCCCACTCAATGCGTTAAATTGAAATCCGCTTGAAGGAGAACGAAGCATTGTCATCACGCACGTCGCAAAGCACCATCAATTACACGATTCATCTACTACATGCAATCAATTTAATCGCTTGCTTCATCTTCAATTGCAACCAAAACGCAGCCCCATGATCTCTCTCTCGGCCTCCTCGCCTATAAAAGGGAGCACTGGTGCGATTCTCATCACCAACACATTCCCATCACTCATTCCTCCTCTCCTCCTCGTTTGGCGAATTTGGAAGTTGAAGCTCGAGGTCCGAACGCCGCTCATCGGTCAATTGCGTCCTCTGGTGAAGCCCGGCACCATCGACCACACCGCTAGCTTCGCCTCGCGGCGTTCTGCCAGGCTCCTCGCCTTCGCTGAACATCGCCGAGCACTGCCGCCACCGTGAGCCCAAGCAGCGCCCGACGCCGCCGTCCTCGCCTCCGGCCATCCGTACACGCTTCTCCACAACCGAGGTGAGCACCGCATCCACGCCTTCTCTCTCTCCATTCCACCTCGCCGCCGTCGGAACACCGCTGTCGCGGCAATATCGCCATCTAAACCTTAAACGAAGCTTTTTCTTTTGTGGATTGCGTCATTGCGTCGAGCTAGCGCGCCGCGACCGCTCTACCACTAGCATCGCGATGTCGCGCTCTTCGTGGTGCTCTCCTTCCCTACGCCACACGGTCGTAGAGCACCTACCTCCATGTCGCCATTTTTTTTTCTTAAAGCTTGTTGCTCAAATTAAATGTGCAAGAAGATGAACAGAGCTTTAGATTTATACTTTGTACATAGAAATTTTATTCCTTCCAAAAATCCGTTCTCTCACGCACAAACTCCAAATCCGTTGATTCTTTCTCCTAAATTCATCTAAAATCAACTACTATTCCCAGTATTTATTTCATAATTTTTAGATTTTATTTAATTTCTGTTAATTATTTGGTCTATTTTGCGCTGTTAAATGCCGCCGCCGCCAACCGTCGCTTTCCATCCCAACCAAGGTGAGCGTTCCTGCTCTCCCGCGGTTCCCTCTTCAAATCGCCACAAACCTCATCCGCTAACTCCTCTCCGTTTGGTCATAATGCGGACGTTCGCCGTCCGTCCGTCGAAGGATTTCTCTGTTGATCAAGCCGCCATCAAAGATCCTCTCGCCGAGCCGTCAACACCGTTAAGTTCGCCTCAACGTGTTCTACGTCGTACCTTCTCTCTTTGGCCATAAAGATCTTTCTTTGTTCTTAGCCATCCAAACTACAATTCATGTTAATAGTGAATTTTCGGAATTATATCATTTCATGTGACATTCAACCTTCCGAATTTCGTTCTCCCTCATACGAACTCCGATTATGCCGATTCAACTTCCTAAATTCATATAAAATCGATACCTTCCTAGCAGTATTTATGTTATAATTTTTGGATTTTATTTGGATTTTATTTGAATATTATTTGAATTCGGATTGTTTACACGTATAGATTTAGACGACTTCGGACGACCGGATTTCAACGCCGTTTGAGAATAATCCATTAAGCAAGGCAAGTTACATTCTTGACCATATTTGCACCCAGTATTTAAAATTATTTAAATTCTGTTTTAAATTATTATTGCATGCGTATTTATATTCAAGTAATTTAAATTCCTGTTTTAAGCTTTATAGTTATTCCCAATGCCTTTGTATGTCCAATTATTGTCAAGAGAGGTGGTATGGAGAATTTATCGAATGCAATATATTTTGGAGTTAGAATTTGTTGGAGTTTGGATAATAAAAGAAAATTGTGCATGGATGTGTGAAGATACAGAAAATTATTAAGAGATAATGGATGTTGAATTACATAAATAAATGATTATTGATATTGGCTTATTGAGAATGAATTGTAGAAATGGTTGGATGTGGGATTACTAGAGTTATATGATTGTTGGATATTAGATGTCAATCATAGACATAGATTATTATTGGATTATTGAATTGAATGATGTTGGATTATTAGGAATACATGAATATTATGGTTGGATTATAGAAATAAATAATTATTAGATATCGGATGTTAGAGATAGATTGTTGTTGTTGTTGGATTAATAAAGAATGGATGATAGATAGATACTATAGTCAAATCATCAATTATTGATATCGATTCTAGAAATAGATTGCTATTGGATATCGATTATCTAAAGATTTGATTATAGAATTACTTAGTCATTAGATTGATGTTGAATTAGTAGAAATAGTTTATTAAGGAACAATGGATTGATAGATATCGGATTATAAAATTAGAGTATAGTTAAATATTTGGATCAATTGATGTTGGATCATAGAATTAGACCTATATGGTGTAGATTGGACTAATGGATATTGGATTGTTGAAGATTGGATTATCACAATACTGATGGTTTACATATCGATCTCGTTCTTGACAAGTCTTGGACATTTAACCTCACCTAGATAAAATCTAGTTGATACAATAGTATGAACTAGAACATTTTGAGAAAGATTATGCTTAGCGATGCTTAGACCCGAAATGTTTTGATTTGGGAACTTTTAGCCAAAAATCAATTGTGGTTTAAATTAGATTCCATGACATCGATTGTGTTATGGAAATTTATAAACGACTCGAAAAATGAAATAAATGAAAATGGTTTGGACTTGGGCATAATGGATGTTTGGTGGGTGCATGTTTTTGCGGATCAACCGAGGATGGTTGAGGCCCATGGGTTTGTTGGAAAGTTGCCCAAGTCAGTTAAGGACCGGTCTTCGAGTGTATGATGCTATGCCTATAATGGGCTATGCCACAATCGTACTACCACATGTCCCAAGTATGGGTCGGGACTGGTCAATAATTTGTAAAGTTCCACCGTGGTCGCTCCTTCGATCACGGTGGGTAGTCATGTTTACGACCTATGTTAGTCCCACTGGCGCAAGAGGGCCCAACCCGAGGTTTTCAATTCCAAAGGGGTGGCGAAACCTTAGCGAGGGTAACTTCGTGGAATGGCGCATTGTAAAGGCCTTGGCACGTGCTCTAGACCGCTACCTAAGGTAGTGAGCGGTGGCATAGATATATGCCGACAAACTAGAGAAGTCGTGTCTTGTGGGTAAAGTTGTACAACCTCTACAGAGTGTAAATCTATTGAATAGCCGTGTCCACGGTTAAGGATATCTTTGTTTAATCGCTCAAAGTTAGATTTTGGTTTTTGGTTTCAAAAGACTTCATCAAATGGATTATGCAAATGGGAATTGGGCAGAAGCCTTGTGATAGGAGGGTATCCTTCACCATTCATGTGTGAATGTTATCGACTATAAAATTGATTTATAAAATGAATTTTAGTTATAGAATAACTGCTTTGGAACTTAGTACAAGTATTTACGAAAATGATGTTTTATGCAAATTCAACCATATTAAGCTTTCCTTTGAGATATCCATATATGTATGTCATTACATTACTTGGACGGGTGTAACTTGCGAGCACTCAGTAGTTGTGCTCATTCTTGCTTAATGCAAATAATTTCAGAGGAGAAGGACTTTGCCATCGGTGTGGATCTCGACGACTAGGCCGCTTCCCCAGTTGATTGCCTGTGGCAGATTAACCGGACCCTACTACTTCTTCGTCTTCCGCTGTGTTTATTTTATTGTTGGCTTGTAAGCCCCTGTTGTAACAAACTCTGTTGATTATTAATAAAGTTATGCGATTTATGGATGTTACCATATTTGTTTAACTGTGTGAACTAGCTACTGATCATGGGACTAGTTCAGAAATGCACAGAGGATTTGGGACGTTAATCCCGGGTCTTACAAAGTGGTATCAGAGCCATATCGACTGTATGTCGTGACCTAGTTAGAATGGCCGTTAGTTAAAAACTTCAAAACTTATTTTATATAACAAGAAAAATAATTTGTTCTCTCCTCATCTTGGTCATCTATCTTATTTCTTACCTAATTCTCTTTTCACCATTTTTTTTGTATTGTTAAATGGATCCTCTTTCCCTTGAAAATCTCTATAATGGTCAACACGATTATTAACCCTTACGTTCAAGATTGCAAGGCATGAAGTCACAAAGGATTATCGTCATACAAGAATCATCGAAGATCCCGAAGCGTAAGATGCGATGTCGGCCAAGCCATATAGTCTAAGTTGTCAAGACTCATTCTGTATTGAGTTGTTTCACCAATTTACGATTTACAATCGATAGAACGTTGTATGACGCTTTTGAGTTGGTTCTTTCGTTTGGGAGTGTTGTTTCGCTCTATCCCTTAGTTCTTCATATTTGTCTCTTCCTATCCTTTGTCCCTTTCCTAAATCTTTGAATAACCCTCGATGGTGAACACTGTCGCTCGAAGTGGAACCAACCAAAACAACAATGTCCCCGAAATGCCAATAACGGCCAACCAAAGTTTGACAACAGAAACCCTCCGAGTTTGAACCAGTTTCTCATTACCTGGACTCACCGATGCAACAGATAATGCAATAATGGATGTCAACAATGTCTCCTCATCTAGTACAACAATTTACAACACTTCAAGAGCGCCTACGTGAAGAGTTATCCAAAGATAAGTCACCGAAGGTTCTCGCCATGAAGGAGCAAACCCACCTCATCCTCAGAAGATGCCACATTTGGAAGTATATTTTCTGTTTCATCTGTGGTGGACAAGGACACGTTGCTTACACATGTCCCCGTAAAGGAAAACCGAACAAGAAATTACTTGTGTTGATCAAGGGTCTCATCGGACACCGCTTGACAAGTGTCCCGTAAAAAGGGCAATCCAAAGATCGGGTTTGTTATCACTGTGGCAAAGAAGGACACTTTGTCCAACAATGCCCCTTACAAGCACTCTTGACACCGCAAACAACCTCAAAGATCGAGTACTGGATCGAAGAATATCGACGACACATCAAGTAGCAAGAATATCTCACTTTGTCATAAGAAGCCAAGTGAACCAAGTCAAGACTGGAAGAAGCTCAAGAATCGATAAATGAATTCGGCCAAGTCAAACCTAAGACGGACAATCTTCACAAAAGGAAGATGGTAGATCAAGAGAAGAATGTTGCAAGAAACTCCAAGGCTCGTGTGATTCAACCCCAACCCAACCAAGCACCAACGATGACCGCACTCATGACTCGGGATCAACACCACATCCACCGACGCAGATATCCCTCAACATCAAGGGTGGCGAGTCTCAGCAGAACAAAACATCAAGGGCAGGAATACAATGCTTCAATTGTCGATATGGGACATTATGCCAATAAATGTCCAAAGAAGCAGAGACAAAGAACTCAAGTTAAAAGGGCAATACTATGCAAGCAAACAGGAAACAGTAGAATTTTGGAAGGAGACATCTGAACAACATCACATCTCAGCCCCTGTCCGATGAAGAGTAGAAGGCAGACAACGACAACTCCAGTTGGCAACCTTGTATCCCCAGTTTTCTTTCTAGCCTCTTCAAATCTCGGGGACGAGATTCCTTTTAAGGGGGGTAGTTTGTAACAGCCCAAAGTTCTGTTACCAAAATAAAAGTGAATAAAGTTATTATTTTATTGGATTTTCTGAAATTTGAAAGAGTTTGATTGCTTTATTTGAATTTCTGAAGTTTTAAAAGTCAAAAGTAAAATTTATTAAAGTTTTTGAAGTTTTATTTGAGTTAAAGTTGAAAAATAAAAATTAATTAATTTCTAGAATTTTCTGAGATTTTTTTAAAAAAACTTTCCCTAATTATTTTAAAGCCAAAATAAATTACGTGCAAAAACTATTACCGTTTAAGTTGGAATTATTTTTATTAAGTTCAAAATAATTCTAGGAATTTTTATGAATTTTTTAGAATTTTTGAACTCTATTTGCTATGTTCTAAAATATATATATATTTGATTTAATGCTTAAATCCTTATTCCGAAAATAAATAAAAAAAATAAAAATTCTGTTCAGATCGGTCCGATCGACACCATGAATTGTCCAGACCATCCATGAGTGAACAGTAATTCGAAAAATAATAATAAAAAAATTATTTTTCCACATGGAGCTTCCTGTCGGGTCACCCATCCTGATTTCTACCGCACCAGCACACTTAACCTCAACCAACACAATGCATGTGCTGCTAACTGGCTTTTGGCTTTCAATCAATATATAAATTCCTTTTATCCTTTTATTCCTTTCTTTCTCTCTCCTACCTTCTTCTTCCTCACGTAAGTTTTCTTCTCTGTTACCATTTCCTTCCAAAGGCAACCCATGGCAAGACCTCTCGCCCAATCGCCTCACCTCCGGCCACACCACTGCGCCGCCCTTGACCTCGCCCACGCCACCTTCCCAGCCACCGCGATCTTCCCTCTCTTCCTTGTTGCCATTAAAATCGAAGCAAGCAAGCTCCACCTCCATTAATGGTCGCCACCACTTCTTTCTCCTCTTTCTCCCCACTCAATGCGTTAAATTGAAATCCGCTTGAAGGAGAACGAAGCGCATTGTCATCACGCACGTCGCAGAACCATCAATTACATGATTCATCTACTACATGCAATCAATTTAATCGCTTGCTTTCATCTTCAATTGCAACCAAAACGCCGCCCCATGATCTCTCTCTCCTCCTCCTCCGCCTATAAAGGGAGCACCGTGCGCATTCTCATCACCAACACATTCCCATCACTCATTCCTCCTCTCCCTCCTCGTTTGGCGAATTTGGAAGTTGAAGCTCGAGGTCCGAACGCCGCTCATCGGTCAATTCGTCCCTCTCAAGGTGAAGCCCCTGCACCATCGACCACACCGCTAGCTTCGCCTCGCGACGTTCTGCGCCGTGCTCCTCGCTTTCGCGGAACATCGCCGAGCACTGCCGCCACCGTGAGCCTGCCGCGCCGACGCCGCCGTCCTCGCCTCGGCCATCCGTACATCGCTTTCTCCACAACCGAGGTGAGCACCGCATCCACGTCCTTCTCTCTCCATTCCACCTCGCCGCCGTCGAACACCGCTGTCACGGCAATATCGCCATCTAAACCTTAAACCAAGCTTTTTCTTTTGTGGATTGCGTCGCCGCCGAGCTAGCGCCGCACTGCTCTCTACCACTAGCATCGCGATGTCGCGCTCTTCGTGGTGCTCTCCTTCCCTCACTGTCACACGGTACGGAGCACCTACCTCCATGTCGCCATTTTTTTTTTAAAGCTTGTTGCTCAAATTAAATGTGCAAGAAGATGAACAGTAGCTTTAGATTTATACTTTGTACATAGAAATTTTATTCCTTCCAAAAATCCGCTCTCTCACGCACAAACTCCAAATCCGTTGATTCTTTCTCCTAAATTCATCTAAAATCAACTACTATTCCCAGTATTTATTTCATAATTTTTAGATTTTATTTAATTTCTGTTAATTATTTGGTCTATTTTGCGCTGTTAAATGCCGCCGCCAACCGCGGCGCTTTCCATCCCAACCAAGGTGAGCGTTCCTGCCTCGCGGTTCCCTCTTCAAATCGCCACAAACCTCATCCGCTAACTCCTCTCCGCTTGGCCGCAATGCCGTTACGTTCGCCGTCCGTCGAAGGATTTCTCTGTTGATCATGCGTCGCCATCAAAGATCCTCTCGCCGAGCCGTCAACACCGTTAAGTTCGCCTCAACGTGTTCTACGTCGACCTTCTCTCTTTGGCCATAAAGATCTTTCTTTGTTCTTAGCCATCCGAAACTACAATTCCTCGTAATAGTGAATTTTCGGAATTATATCATTTCATGTGACATTCAACCTTCCGAATTTCGTTTCTCCTCATACGAACTCCGATTATGCCGATTCAACTTCCTAAATTCATATAAAATCGATACCTTCCTAGCAGTATTTATGTTATAATTTTTGGATTTTATTTGGATTTTATTTGAATATTATTTGAATTCGGATTGTTTACACGTATAGATTTCATTTACTTGGACGACCGGATTTCAACGCCGCTTGAGAATAATCCATTAAGCAAGGCAAGTTACATTCTTGACCATATTTGCACCCAGTATTTAAAATTATTTAAATTCTGTTTTAAATTATTATTGCATGCGTATTTATATTCAAGTAATTTAAATTCTGTTTTAAGCTTTATAGTTATTCCCAATGCCTTTGTATGTCCAATTATTGTCAAGAGAGGTGGTATGGAGAATTTATCGAATGCAATATATTTTGGAGTTAGAATTTGTTGGAGTTTGATAATAAAAGAAAATTGTGCATGGATGTGTGAAGATACAGAAAATTATTAAGAGATAATGGATGTTGAATTACATAAATAAATGATTATTGATATTGGATTATTGAGAATGAATTGTAGAAATGGTTGGATGTGGGATTACTAGAGTTATATGATTGTTGGATATTAGATGTCAATCATAGACATAGATTATTATTGGATTATTGAATTGAATGATGTTGGATTATTAGGAATACATGAATATTATGGTTGGATTATAGAAATAAATAATTATTAGATATCGGATGTTAGAGATAGATTGTTGTTGTTGTTGGATTAATAAAGAATGGATGATAGATAGATACTATAGTCAAATCTTGAATTATTGATATCGATTCTAGAAATAGATTGCTATTGGATATCGATTATCTAAAGATTTGATTATAGAATTACTTAGTCATTAGATTGATGTTGAATTAGTAGAAATAGTTTATTAAGGAACAATGGATTGATAGATATCGGATTATAAAATTAGAGTATAGTTAAATATTTGGATCAATTGATGTTGGATCATAGAATTAGACCTATATGGTGTAGATTGGACTAATGGATATTGGATTGTTGAAGATTGGATTATCACAATACTGATGGTTTACATACTGATCTCGTTCTTGACAAGTCTTGGACATTTAACCCTCACCCTAGATAAAATCTAGTTGATACAATAGTATGAACTAGAACATTTTGAGAAAGATTATGCTTAGCGATGCTTAGACCCAGAAATGTTTTGATTTGGGAACTTTTAGCCAAAAATCAATTGTGGTTTAAATTAGATTCCATGACATTGGTGTGTTATGGAAATTTATAAACGACTCAAAAATGAAATAAATGAAAATGGTTTGGACTTGGGCATAATGGATGTTTGGTGGGTGCATGTTTTTGCGCGGGATCAACCGAGGATGGTTGAGGCCCATGGGTTTGTTGGAAAGTTGCCCAAGTCAGTTAAGGACCGGTCTTCGAGTGTATGATGCTATGCCTATAATGGGCTATGCCACAATCGTACTACCACATATCCCAAGTATGGGTCGGAACCTGGCTGAATAATTTGTAAAGTTCCACCGTGGTCGTTCCCTTCAGATGCGGTGGGTAGTCATGTTTATTTACCTATGTTAGTCCCACTGGCGCAAGAGGGGCCCAACCCGAGGTTTTCAATTCCAAAGGGGTGGCGAAACCTTAGCGAGGGTAACTTTGGAATGGCGCATTGTAAAGGCCTTGGCACGTGCTCTAGACTGCTACCTAAGGTAGTGAGCGGTGGCATAGATATATACCGGACAAACTAGAGAAGTCGTGTCTTGTGGGTAAAGTTGTACAACCTCTGCAGAGTGTAAATCTATTCAATAGCCGTGTCCACTGTTAAGGACATGTCATTGAATCGCTCAAAGTTAGATTTTGGTTTTGGTTTCAAAAGACTTCATCAAATGGATTATGCAAATGGGAATTGGGCAGAAGCCTTGTGATAGGAGGGTATCCTTCACCATTCATGTGTGAATGTTATCGACTATAAAATTGATTTATAAAATGAATTTTAGTTATAGAATAACTTTGGAACTTAGTACAAGTATTTACGTAAAATGTGTTTTATGCAAATTCAACCATATTAAGCTTTCCTTTGAGATATCCATATATGCATGTCATTCTTTACTTGATTTAGTGTAACTTAAGAGCACTAGTAGTTGTGCTCATTCTTGCTTAATGCAAATAATTTCAGAGGAGAAGGACTTTGCCATCGGTGTGGATCTCGATGACTAGGCCGCTTCCCAGCTTGATTGCTCGTGGCGATTAACCGACCCTACTACTTCTTCGCCTTCCATTGTGTTTATTTTATTGTTGGCTTGTAAGCCCCTGTTGTAACAAACTCTGTTGATTATTAATAAAGTTATGCGATTTATGGACGTTACCATATTTGTTTAACTATGTGAACTAGCTACTGATCATGGGACTAGTTCGAAATGCATGAGGATTTGGGACGTTAATCCCGGGTCTTACAAAGTGGTATCAGAGCCATATCGACTGTAGGTCGTGACCTAGTTAGAATGGCCGTTAGTTAAAAACTTCAAAACTTATTTTATATAACAAGAAAAATAATTTGTTCTCTCCTCATCTTGGTCATCTATTTTATTTCTTACCTAATTCTCTTTTCACCATTTTTTTTGTATTGTCAAATGGATCCTCTTTCCCTTGAAAATCTCTATAATGGTCAACACGATTATTAACCCTTACGTTCAAGATTGCAAGGCATGAAGCTATCAAAGGAGTATCGTCATACAAGAATCATCGAAGATCCCGAGCAGAAGATGCGATGTCAGCCAAGCCATATAGTCTAAGTTGTCAAGACTCATTCTGTGTATTGAGTCGTTTCACCAATTTACGATTTACAATCGATAGAACGTTGTATGACGCTTTTGAGTTGGTTCTTTCGTTTGGGAGTGTTGTTTCGCTCTATCCCCTTAGTTCTTCATATTTGTCTCTTCCTATCCTTTGTCCCTTTCCTAAATCTTTGAATAACCCTCGATGGTGAACACTGTCGCTCGGAAGTGGAACCAACCAAAACAACAATGTCCCCGAAATGCCAATAACGGCCAACCAAAGTTTGACAAAGAAAACCCTCCGAGTTTGAACCAGCTTCTCATTACCTGACTTCCGATGCAATGAGATAATGCAAATAATGGATGTCAACAATGTCTCCTCATCTAGTACAATTTGCAACACTTCAAGAGCAGTTCTGTGAAGAGTTATCCAAAGATAAGTCACCAGAAGGTTCTCGCCATGAAGGAGCAAACCCACCTCATCCTGTAAGATGCCACATTTGGAAGTATATTTTCTGTTTCATCTGTGGTGGACAAGGACACGTTGCTTACACATGTCCCCAGAAAGGAAAACCGGAACAAGAAATTACTTGTGTTGACTGCGGTCTCATCGGACACCGTTTCAGCAAGTGTCCCAGAAAAAGGGCAATCCAGCATCGGGTTTGTTATCACTGTGGCAAAGAAGGACACTTTGTCCAACAATGCCCCTTACAAGCACTCTTGACACCACAAACAACCTCAGCACTGGAGTACAGATCAGAAGAATATCAGACGACACATCAAGTAGCAAGAATATCTCCGCCTGTCATAAGAAGCCAAGTGAACCAAGTCAGTACAGAAGAAGCTCAAGAATCGATATAATGACTCGCCAAGTCAAACCTAAGACGGACAATCTTCACAAAAGGAAGATGGTAGATCAAGAGAAGAATGTTGCAAGAAACTCCAAGGCTCGTGTGATTCAACCCCAACCCAACCAAGCACCAACGATGACCGCACTCATGACTCGAGGATCAACACCACATCCACCGACGCAGATATCCCTCAACATCAAGGGTGGCGAGTCTCAGCAGAACAAAACATCAAGGGCAGGAATACAATGCTTCAATTGTCGATATGGGACATTATGCCAATAAATGTCCAAAGAAGCAGACAGACAATTACGAAGTTAAAAGGGCAATACTATGCAAGCAAACAGAAAGCAAGAGAATTTTGGAAGGAGACATCTGAACAACATCACATCTCAGCCCCTGTCCGATGAAGAGTAGAAGGCAGACAACGACAACTCCAGTTGGCAACCTTGTATCCCCAGTTTTCTTTCTAGCCTCTTCAAATCTCGGGGACGAGATTCCTTTTAAGGGGGGTAGTTTGTAAAAATTTCAAAGTTACATTACTAAAATAAAAGTGAATAAAGTTATTATTTTATTGGATTTTCGAAATTTGAAAGAGTTTGATTGCTTTATTTGAATTTCGAAGTTTTAAAAGTCAAAAGTAAAATTTATTAAAGTTTTTGAAGTTTTATTTGAGTTAAAGTTGAAAAATAAAAATTAATTAATTTCTAGAATTTTCGAGATTTTTTAAAAAACTTTCCTAATTATTTTAAAGCCAAAATAAATTACGTGCAAAAACTATTACCGTTTAAGTTGGAATTATTTTTATTAAGTTCAAAATAATTCTAGGAATTTTATGAATTTTTTAGAATTTTGAACTCTATTTGCTATGTTCTAAAATATATATATTTGATTTAATGCTTAAATCCTTATTCCGAAAATAAATAAAAATAAAATAAAAATTCTGCTCAGATCGGTCCGATCGTACACCATGAATTGTCCAGACCATCCATGAGTGAACAGTAATTGAAAAATAATAATAATAAAAAATTTATTTTTCCACATGGAGCTTCCCGTCGGTCACCCATCCCGATTTCTACCGCACCAAAGACACTTAACCTCAAGCAACACAATGCATGTGCCGCTAACTGGGCTTTTGGCTTTCAATCAATATATAAATTCCTTTTATCCTTTTATTCCTTTCTTTCTCTCTCCTACCTTCTTCTTCCTCACGTAAGTTTTCTTCTCTGTTACCATTTCCTTCCAAAGGCAACCCATGGCAAGACCTCTCTTGCCCACCGTCTCACCTCAAGCCACCACCGTCGCCATGCCACCATGACCTCGCCAACCACCTTCCCGGTCACCCACAAGATCTTCCCTCTCTTCCTTGCTGCCATTAAAATCGAAGCAAGCAAGCTCCACCTCCATTAATGGTCGCCACCACTTCTTTCTCCTCTTTCTCCCCACTCAATGCGTTAAATTGAAATCCGCTTGAAGGAGAACGAGCGCATTGTCATCACGCACGTCGCAGCACCGTCAATTACACGATTCATCTACTACATGCAATCAATTTAATCGTTTCGTTTCAGAAGCAACATCCTCCGGATCAGATGATTGGTAATCTCCATGAGCGAGTCACTCGCTCCAGGTATCATGATCCGAGTCTTTTCTCTCACTCTGCATTTGTAGCTTCTTTTGAACCCAAAGATATATCACATGCTTTATCTGATGCTAGTTGGGTCAATGCCATGCATGAGGAGTTAGAGAATTTTCAAAGAAATAAAGTTTGGAACCTTGTAGATCCTCCTAGTGGTCATAATGTTATAGGAACCCGCTGGGTGTTCAAAAATAAATAAAATGAGGATGGTTCTGTGGTTAAAAACAAGGCTAGGTTGGTAGCTCAGGGTTTTAGCCAGGTTGAGGGGTTAGATTTTGATGAGACTTTCGCTCCTGTTGCTAGACTAGAAGCCATTCGCATTCTACTTGCATTTGCTGCATCTAAAGGTTTTATGTTGCATCAAATGGATGTTAAGAGTGCCTTTCTGAATGGTTTTATAGAGGAGGAAGTGTATGTTAGGCAACCCCCTGGCTTTGAGAATCCCAAGCACCCTGATCATGTTTTTAAGCTATCCAAAGCCTTGTATGGTCTTAAACAAGCCTCTAGAGCCTGGTATGATAGACTTAAGACCTTCTTGCTTAAGAATGATTTTGAAATGGGAAAAGTTGATAAGACTCTTTTCATTCTTAGGCATGGTAATGACTTCCTGCTTGTTCAGATATATGTTGATGATATTATCTTTGGTGGTTCCTCTAATGCTCTTGTTTCTAGTTTTTCTGAGACCATGTCCAGGGAATTTGAGATGAGCATGATGGGAGAACTAAATTACTTTTTGGGGCTACAAATCAAGCAATGCAAGGAAGGGATCTTCATCCATCAAACGAAGTACACCAAGGATTTGCTCAAGCGTTTTGATATGGGTGATCGCAGTTTATCGCCACTCCCATGGCGACTTCGATCGCTGGATCCAGATGAGGAAGGAGAAGCCGTGGATCAACGCGAGTACCGCAAAGATGATCGGCTCCTTCAGACTGACGGCCTCAAGACCGACATCCACTTCATGCGGCCCGCCTCAGGCGAGGTTTCAGGCCACCGAGGACTTCACATCGCCAAGCCGTTAAGCGCATTTTCGTATTTACACTCTACCCTTCAAGATGGCATTTGGTATTCTTGTTCTTCTTCGTTGTCCATTCGGGGTTTTGATTCGATTTTATGGTCAGAGGCTAGATAGAAAGAGCACATCCGCACATGTCATTTCTTAGGCACTTCTCTTGTCTCTTGGTCATCTAGGAAGCGGTCTTACATTGCACAATCCATCTTTGAAATTTGAATATGTAGTCACGCTAGTTGTCAGAGTCGATTTTGTGGATGGTCTCCACTCTTAAGGATTTTGGGTTAACCTTTGCTAGTGTTCCTCTTTTACGTGACAACACTTCGCTATCAACATTGTTAAGAACCCAAAGGCAACATTCTAGGACCAAGGACATAGACATTCGCTATCACTTCCTTAGAGACCACGTTGAGAAGGGTGATATTGTGTTTGCGTTTTGTGGAGTCTCGAGGCTCGCTTAGCCGATATCCTCACCAAGCCTTTAGACCCAACAAGGTTTGCCACCTTGAGAAGTGAGCTAGGGTAATTTATCCCTATGGGTTGGTTTGAGGGGAGTTGGATCTTTTCCATCCTTTCTTGTTCTTTTGGTCTTTTGTTGATCTTCTTTTGATTTTTTTTTTGATCTTTTTGATCTTGTTAGGCTTTTTAGGCTTTATGAGCTTTTCTTGCATCTCATTGTATCATATTGCATTTCATATGAAAAATCCAAAAAGATGCATTGTAATATAAGCTTTTCGCTTATCTTTTAAAATTGATGAAGCTTTGCTTATTACCCTTTGGAGCTTTAGTGTTTCAATTCTTGCTCAATGCCATGTCTAGTTCTTTGACTTGTTAGAATTATCATGCTTTCACATGTGTAGCTAAGTCTTTGCTGTATGAGCTAGAACTTGAAAAACAACTTGAACTAAGAAATTAGCAATTTGTGAATTTTTTAGCCGATTCATAATTAGTGCTCCTTTTGTGACATTGGCCTGTCAAAATTGCTTTGTTAGCTCTTGAATCTAGCTTTGATCATTACTTGAGCTTCTTGTGTTCTTGAGAATCTAAAACTGCTCTTGTAAAAAAAATGAAAATCAAACTTCAAGATTGTCTTATGCTTAAATTGTGCCAAACTACTCTTACGAGACCGCATGTCAAAGACATGAACTTGGAGATAGTTTGATGATCCGAACGATCTCATGGGGACCGCTTGTCACAACCGATATGAACCTCAAGATTTGTCGCCTCGGTAGAAGCTTAGGAAGAGTTTGTGGATGGCTCCTAGTCCAGGATCTTCTTCACTAAGATATACCTTTAATCAACTTTTGGTCGAAGCTTAGGATGAGTTTGTGGATGGCTCCTAGTCCAGGATCTTGTCACTAAGTTAGACCATTAGTCAACTTGAATATTCATTGCAATTGAAAAACTATTGAAAAATGGGCGTTTGAGAAAATTGAGCAAAATGATTCAATTCAGGACCTGTTTGTCTCTTAATGTGGTCTTTGTTAGCTTTTTGATCTAGCTTTGACATTTTGATATGGCCAGTATCATTTTAGGATCACTGTTGATGAACTTGCTAGATTTGAAGCTTTGCTAAAAATGCTAAAATTCATTGCTTTACATTGAGCTTTCCTGCTTAGCTTGGTTATATATGTTTTATCATGATCTTGCTAGCGTTGTTAGGCTTGATATGTTGTTTGTGCAACTTTAGAAATGCTAGCTTGCTCTTTTGGGTAATCTCCAAAGCTTCTTGTATTCAACAATTGAAAAATACAAAAAAAAAAATTTTGAAGCCACTCCATTGCATTTCATGCTTGCTCCATCTTATGCTTTTTCCTCATTTTGCATTTGTTATCTCTGGACGAGAGGAAGGCGTGATTCCTTGATGACTCCATTGTCAAAGGGGGAGAAGATTGTGTAAAAATGTTAAAAAGGGGAGAAGTTGTTTGGGGAGAAGATGTTTGAAAAAGGGGGAGCTACTTGGAGAAAATTAGAAATTCTAAGGATCATAGTGAGGGGGAGTTTCTTATTTGCTTTCTTGTGATCTTATTGCCTTTTCTGAACTTGAAGTGCAATTCTTGGATCCTCACCATGATCAAAGGTCAATTGAACAATTGTTCTTTCATATGGACCTTAAGTGAGATTTTTGGCTCTTCTCTAGAAATTGAAGCTTTCTTGCCTTCTACTGCCTTATCTCACTTGCTGATACTATTCTGAAGCCAACTTGGTCATCTCCATTGCTTTCTCTTGCTAGTAGACCAAGTTGTGCCTTTGCGCGAAAACGGGAGTATTTCTAATTTCAAACCTCAAATTTGCTTGTTTGAGAATTTTGCCAATGTGTTCATTAAGGGGGAGATTGTGGATATCATGAGGATATGCTCACGATCTTAGTGTGATGGTCCAATTGGCAATAGCTCCTTAGGTTTGTCGAAACTGTTGTTTTCGGATTTGTTGAAATCTGTTTTTAGCAAGTGTCGATAAAGCGGTAGTACCGGCTTGTGTTTGGCGGTAGTACCATCGTGTATTACATAAGGAAAGCGATGCGCTTTTACCAGAGAAGATGTTTTGGTGTTTTGGATTTCTAGAGGAGCGGTAGTACCTCGCTATAGTTCTGCAGTAGTACCGATGATGAACGACCGCGTGTGAGCGGTATGGTTTTTCCAGAACAAGTGTAATCGGGGAGTTTTGGATTTCCTTTGGTAACGGTAGTACGCCGTTGTTGGAGCGATGCGACAAGATTCGTAATATCTGAAGCCTTAACACGGCGGAGTACCGATTTTGTGCTGATTGTCTTTTCAATTGGAGAATTGCTTTTGGGTTAGGTCAAGTTCATGGGTGTCATGGCATATGTGTTGCATGATGCATGTTTTGACTAACGTGGGTCAAGTTGTGAAGAACTTGTTCTTGGATTCGATTTCTTTGTCTATTGATGTGCGGGTTGCTTGGAGGTCAATGACGGTCAATCGGCGAGGATGATCGGGACTAAGCTTGAGAGCCGAGGTCTAGAACGATCGGGATGCCAGGTGAGGTCAATAGAGTCAAGCATTGCGCAAGAGGACAAAGGTGACCGAACAGGCGATTCGGTGCGACGGAGTTCAATCAAGCGGCGGGGTCGGTGCAAGTGCCATGGTGGTTTTGGTGGGGCCGGATGGGAGAGACTTGCCGACATGAAGAGAGCCACTGGATCAACCTACACGTGGCGAAGCATGGGAGGTGCTTCACGAAGATGGGACTCGGTCTTGAAAAAGATCGAGAAGGGTATTTTGGTAATTTTACTAAATCTTGCCTTGGTGACCTAATGCCAACCCGGGCGCAAGACGGTGCGTCCAAGAAGTGGATTAGGTCAAGAGAATTGAAGACGGCGCTTTAAAATGCGTGCGTGTGTGACCCGCTTTGTTTTGGGCCTTAACGGGAGCCCATTAGGGTTACTCTTCTAGAAGGTCTAAGCCTCCACTATAAATAGGGGGTGTGCTGGACAGCCACCCCAACCCTCTCATTGCATTGTAAACCCTAGTTTTGCTTTTTGTGCTTAGGGAGTTGATAGTTGGAGGTTAGGGTTCTAGAGAGTTGGATTTGATTTCGTGCTCATGTATTGAGTCTTTGTCCTCCATTGATGGAGTGGTCAGTAAACCAATACTATATCAAATCAATCCAAAGAAAGTTCTCTCAAAGATGAGTTCATTTGCTTTCTTTCTCTCTATTTGATGATTTTGAGTCTTTCCTTGATCCGCGAGTTTTTGGTTGGTTTCTTGCCGTGATCTAACTTGCTAGGACATGTGGGAACCCATCTAGGATCATCTTGATCATCAATCACCCACGAGCAAGTCTCTAGATCATAGTTTCGTTTTTGACTCATTTTTGAACCACCTTCGTTCAATCTGAAAAAGATAGGAACTTTGGCTTGGATCTCTGCGATCCTTGATTGGAATAGGTTCCTAATATTCTTAGGAAGGTGTGTTCCAAATTTGGAGGAGTTTGGCCTTACAGTTTAAAAGTTACGATGATTTTCGATTTACGTTTTCAGTTCGCATTCATCGTCGGGATAAAAGGTGGTACCTTTATTTTGCTGCTTGTAGTACCGCGATGAGGTAGTACCGCACTTACAACAATGGTAGTACCGATTCTGAAATTTCAAAGACAACTTTTGGTTCTTTGCTCTGTGCTTTGGGGGTTTGATTAGGATTCAATACAAGGCTTCCGCTATACTTGTATATTGATCTTCATAGCTCTCATAGCTATTGGAGTGAAATTATTATCGGATCCAATCTAATTCGAAAAAGATTTTGAGCTCCTATTCAGCCCCCCCCCCTCTAGTCGCCTTTTCGGTCCAACAGTTTCTCACTGAGAAGATTGGGCAACCCCCTTATCATGTGGTATCAGATTCTAGGTTGACTGAGTGAGAGCTATTTACCCATAGTTTATATTTGTTTTCTGTCCTATAGTCCATTAAACCAAAAATTACAACACAAAAATTTCCAAACCCTAGATTCAATCTGTTTTTCTTGTGAGTTTAGCTAAGTTTTCATCCATTAGAGATTTGTTTTTCGTGTTGATGTTATGTTTCCTTTGCGTAACTTCATCCTGTGTCCACTTAAATCATCGAAAATTGCTGCTTGATTCCCTCAATTAGCACCCAAAATGAGTTTTTGGCAACTATCTCTTGGATCAATTAGCACCCAAAAAGAGTTGGATCTACAAGTTTTCCCTTCCGATTTCTGTTGGGGAAACTAGTGTCCGAATCAAAATCCAAGATTTTTTTTTCATCTTTGAGACTAGCTATTGAACATTGCTTTCGGGCTACTCTTGGAATTAGTCTACACTTCTGACAATTTTGCAACTTGCAGATCAAAGGGTGAATCTACACCTTGTTCGGCCATTGCAAAAAAAAAAAACAAAAGCAAAAGGCAGCCGTTTTAAAGAAAAAGCCACGGCTTGACAAAAGTACCAAAAAAAACAAAGAAAAGAAAAGAAAGCAAAAGAGAGCAAACCGCACATACAGTACCAAATTTTTCCCTTTCGGTGACCTTACTAACCGAAGGAGGTGGATCTTGTGCACACAGTTTTGCGTAAGAAAAGTGAAAATCAAAAGCAGCTGGCCGAAATTTGGGAAGAGTAAACCCTAGTCCATATTTTTCAGATTGTGTATCTAGTTACTTTGAGCAATCTTGTGCCCTTCTTGATCATTATCTTTGCAATTGGCTAACGTCTCTCCTAGTACTTAGTGCAACACGATTTCATTCATCTACAACTTAGTCCTTTGTTTGCATTAAGTCACGTTTATCCTTGCGTGTGCATTCATATCTTTTGCTCGTGCGGTCTACGACTAGTCCAACATGATCTACGACCAGTTCGACCAGGTTTATGACCAGTCTGGCACGGTCTACAACCAATTTCAGCAAGGATCGGCATTTAAGCAAAATTTTCTAGCTTGAATCATTATTTAGCTTTACAACACCTTGAATATCAGTTTGCATAGGTTATACACATACCTTTCCAAGCTCCACCTACCCCGTTGGTCTACTCCCTTGCTCTTGGTTATGCTCATACATTACCAGGTTGAGATCGTTCACTATCACAAGTGTCATTTTGCCGTCCTTGATTTACTTTGGAACGGTAAGTTTGTCTTGTGTTCAGGACAGTGAGTTGCGAGCATAGAGAGAGACTTTTGTTTTGCTAACCCAAACATAATCTTGCTTGCTGTTTGTGAGTTGTTTCCATGTCAGGTCACGAGGAGGATCCATGTACTCCAGAGGCACCGGTAATGTGGACTGAGTACACTTGATTACGCGAGACACTACAAAAACATATCTATGATGATGTTAGTGGTGTGCGTGATGAACTTGCAGTTGCTCAGACCGGCCTGGATACTCTCCACGAAGAGGTCACACAACTACGTACGACCATCGACACCAATTTTCTAGAGCTATGTACCATGTTCGCACAACAAAATCTACGTGCAGGTGCGCATGCTGACGATGCGAGTGTGCATGGTCCTCCGGCTGGTCGGCACAACGAGACCGAGAGGATCGTGCTATTCGCGTGGACGAGGAGTAACGACAGCGCCAGGCGCATTGCATGGCACTACCGCCACACGCCGGCGTGGCAGCTGCAGCACACGCTCCAGCCCCGGGGCATGGTCGTGGCATTGGTGCCCACGACGATGTTCCACGAGGCGGTGGTCGTTTCGTCGCCGATAATGTCGTACGACTACAAGATGTACCTGGTCGATGGGCTGACGAGGCCGACCTCTCAGGCAATGACAACTACGACTACGACCACCGACAACCCCACCACGACCACATTGTGCGTCGCCATCGCCACGATGAAGCTAAGGATTTTGTCGCTAAGCCCAAATTTAGTCTTCCTATCTTTTCAGGTGGTACAGATGTCGAAGCATATCTTACTTGGGAGCTGAAAGTTGATAAGTTGTTTCGGATGAACAACTATTCCAATGAGAAGAAACTCTTACTTGCGTCCAACAGTTTGGATGATTATGCTACACACTGGTGGGAGCAGTTTGTTCGGAAGCGTATGGAGCACCATGAGTTGCCAATTATCACTTGGGATCAAATGAAGCAACAGCTATGTGCACGTTTTATATCTCGCCACTGCAAGTATTCCCTGTTTGAAAAGTTGATAGGGCTGCGACAAGGTTTGAAATCAATTGATGAATATCATAAGGAGATAGAGACTATCATGATACATGCAGATGTCCATGAAAATGAAGAGCAGACCATGGCGAGATTTCTAGCTGGCATGAATTATCAAACCAAGCGCATTGTCAATCACCATCCTTTCAATGATATGATCGAGTTGTTGCATCAAGCTCGCGAAGTCGAGCGCCAGGTGATTGAGGATGCACGTTTCGCTGCTCGTTTGCGTGCTTTGACCAGTCAGGGACAACCCTATAACAACAGCCAGCCACACAAGAGTATTCCGACCGAGCAATTCAGCCATGCGCACTGCCGCGACCAAGAAGCTAGAGATTCCACCTCCACAGGTACGTCGACCAATGGTGCCTGCTACTAGTGCAGCCTCTTCGATGGGATTGATAGGTCGTTCTCGTGATATTATTTACCACAAGTGTAAGGGTATTGGCCACTTTCAGCGAAACTGCCCAAATATCATAATGATGCTTATCACCGAGGAGGGTGGTTATGTTTCAACCAGTGATGATGAGTCACCTGATGCACAGCCAGCTAGCCGTGCACACTGATGACATAGAACAATGTGAGTGCGATCCCAAGTTTTCGACCACCGAATAGTATTCCATTGTCTACACGCCCAAGGTGCTTAGTGTTATGCCTTTGCCATCGCTTGAACAGCGGTGCAACTTATTTTAGACTTGGGCAAAGCTTGATAAGGGCAAGGTGTGCAAAGTGATTATTGATGGCGGGAGTTGTCACGATTTGGCTAGCAAGGACATGTGTCATAAGTTGGGTTTGACATACTTACCACATCCACAGCCTTATCATGTACAATGGTTGAGCGACAAAGTGGAAGTCAAGGTGAACCATATGGTGCGTGTGACGTTTTCTATTGGGAAATACACTGATAGTGTTGATTGCGATGTTGTGCCTATGACGGTGTGTCACTTGCTCTTAGGATGGCCATGGCAATATGACTGTTCTGTTATTCACGATGGGCGTACAAATCGCTACACTTTTCGATGGAACAAACTGGATGTTACCTTGAAGCCGCTTACACCGCAACAAATTGTGACTTCTTTAATGCAGAAAATTGAGATGCACGTTGAGAGTGTGAAAGAGCGGGAGAACCATTTGAGTGGTAACAAGACACGTAAGGGAGAGAAGAAATTAGTGATGTTAGCCACCACATCGGAGATGAGAGAATTCAACAAAGATCCAAATTTGGTACACTTTGTACTGCTATACAAAGATGCACTGCTTTCGACTAAAGACATGACTACTCTGCCTAGTGGTGTTGCTTGTGTTTTGCAGGATTTCAGCGATGTCTTTCCGGTGGAGGTACCAGCTGGACTACCACCCATCCGCGGGATCGAACACAAGATCGACTTGATTCTAGGAGCGTTGCTGCCGAACCGACCACCATGCCGCACCAACCCCGAGGAAACAAAGGAAATTCAGAAACAAGTGGAAGAGCTTCCCTCCAAAGGGTACGTACGTGAAAGTTTAAGTCCTTGTGTTGTTCCTGTTATTCTAGTCCTTAAGAAAGATGGTTCATGGCGTATGTGCATAGATTGTCGAGCGATTAATAATATCACTATTCGATATCATCATCCTATACCTCATTTAGATGATATGCTAGATGAATTGAGTGGTGCTGTTATTTTCTCTAAGATCGATTTGCGTAGTGGTTACCATCAAATTAGGATGCATGAAGGGGATGAGTGGAAGACAGCCTTTAAAACAAAATTTGGGTTGTATGAGTGGTTAGTCATGCCATTCGAGTTAACTAATTCACTTAGTACATTCATGCGCTTAATGAATCATGTTTTAAGACATTTGATTGGTAAATTTGTGGCTGTGTACTTTGATGATATTTTGATTTACAGTCGCACTGAATCTGAACACATCGACCATATTAGACAAGTTCTGCAAGTTTGTGTGATGCTAGGTTGTTTGGTAACTTAGAGAAATGCACTTTTTGCTAAGATCGTGTCATCTTTTTGGGCTATGTTGTTTCTGCGCAAGGAGTTGAAGTAGACGAGTCTAAAATTGAAGCGATTAAAAATTGGCCAACTCCTGTGAACTTAAGTTAGATTAGGAGCTTTCATGGTCTCGCTGGTTTTTATCGGCGCTTTGTGAAGGATTTTAGCACCATTATTGCCCCATTGACTGAACTTACTAGAAAGGGTGTTGAATTTGTGTGGGGGGTAGCGCAAGAAAATGCTTTTGCTAAACTTAAGAAACGTTTGACTGAAGCACCGTTACTTATTTTACCTGATTTCACAAAAAAAAATTGGCATTGAGTGTGATGCTAGTGGATTGGGTATTGGCGGCATTTTGATGCAAGAAGGTCGACCGATTGCTTATTTTAGTGAGAAATTGAATGGTGCTCAATTGAATTATCCGGTCTACGACAAAGAGCTTTATGTGTTAGTGCGTACTTTGGAAACTTGGCAACATTACTTATGGCTGAAAGAGTTCATTATTCATTCCGACCATGAGACGTTAAAGTATTTAAAGGGTCAATCAAACCTGAACTGTTGACATGTCAAATGGGTCGAATTCATTGAATCATTTCCTTACATTATCAAATATAAGAAGGGAAAGGAAAATGTAGTCGTGATGCTCTTTCTAGGAAGAGTGTGCTTTTAAATCAATTAGGAGTGCAAGTTCTTGGGTTAGAGAGTTTGCGTGATCTCTATGATACTGATCATGATTTTTCTATTCCTTATACCCATTGCACAGAAGGGAAAGGTTGGGATAAATTTCACATTCATGATGGATTTTTGTTTCGCGCTAACAAACTATGTGTTCCAGAATTCTCCGTGCGTTTGCCATTATTGCAGGAATCACATGCAGGTGGATTGATGGGTCACTTTGGCCGTGAGAAGACATTTTCTATGCTGAGCGATCATTTTTATTGGCCTAAGATGAGGCGAGACGTGGAGAGGTATGTGCAGCGATGCATTACTTGTCACAAAGCGAAGTCGAAGTTGAATCCACATGGTTTTTATACTGCCTTACCTGTTCCTAATGCACCATGGGAGGATATTAGTATGGATTTTGTTTCAGGACTGCCTAGAACTAAGAAGGGGAGTGATTCTGTTTTCGTTGTTGTGGATCGATTTTCGAAGATGGCGCATTTTATTCCGTGCCACAAGAGCGACGATGTGTCATATATTGCTTACTTGTTTTTCAGGGAGATCGTGAGGTTACATGGTGTGTTGTGTACCATTGTGTCAGATCGTGATGTGAAGTTCATGAGTTACTTCTGGAAGACGCTTTGGGGCAAACTGGGGACGAACTGGGGACGAACTTGTTATTCTAGCACAACTTGTCATCCCCAAATTGATGGTCAAACGGAGGTGGTGAACCGTACACTTTCGATGCTACTCGGACTATGATCAAGAAGAATCTGCGCGAGTGGGAGGATTGTTTACCGCACGTGGAATTCGCGTATAATCAGGCCGTGCACTCTATTACGCAGATGTGTCCTTTCGAGGTGGTGTATGGCTTCAAACCCTTTACGCCACTTGATTTGCTACCACGTCCAAGTCAACATCGTGTTCATATGGACGCATCCAAACGAGCTGAATATGTCAAGAAAATGCATGTTAAGACAAAAGGAGTGATCGAGCGCAAGGTTCAATACTATGCTGAGAAGGCAAACAAGAACAGGAAGAAGATGATTTTTCAACCAGGTGTTTGGTTTGGGTACACTACCACAAAGACCATTTTCCAAAATGCCGCAAGTCCAAATTAATGCCAAGAGGCGATGGACCTTTCCGGATGCTTGCAAAGATCAATGACCATGCTTACAAGATAGAGCTTCCTGGTGATGATTATAACATTAGTTCTACGTTCAATGTCGCTGATTTGTCACCTTTCTTTGGTGGTGACGATTTAGCATCGAGGAAGATGCCTTTTCAAGAAGGGGAGGATGATGCGGGCATCCCTGATGATGAGGACATTCCTACGACTCCGATTTGTTCGGACACCTCTACGACTAGTTCAGACATTCCTACGACCAGTTCGGTTATCCATACGACCGGTCCAATGACTCGAGCTAGAGCCAAGCTACTGAACCAACAGGTGGTTTTGTTTCTTAATAAGTTTCCTATTAACGATAATGAGAATTGGCTACTACCTCATGCAAGAACTTTGTGCATTCTCAGGTTTGAGCATTCTCAGGTTTGACAGGGAAGTTGCATGAGAGACTCAGAGGAAGAAGGAAGCCTACGACCATGTCTATGACCAAGTCTATGACCAGGTCCACGACCAGGTCGAACATTGTGAAGGCCTCGGAGGCAAAGCAATAGAGGAGACTCGTGGAAGATCAAGGGAAGTCACTTTCAGTTGTCTTTACCAGAACTACGACCAGTCTCAGAAGATATACGATCAATCCAACAACTAGGTCTACGACCAGATAGCCTATGACCAGTATTAGGAAAGAATCTCTTTACGATACGAGAGTTAGAGATAGAATCGGCATTAAGCCGTGTGTAAGTTGGCCGCACCCTTAAGGTGCCAATATAAGACCAGGGCATTGCCCATTGTAAAGGCAGACCAGCTTATGCATAAGATTAAAATATAGCTATTGCTTGTTCTTTCAAACCAGAGTTCATGCAAGGACTTCGAGAGAGAATTGGGCGATCCATTGGTTCATCCTGCACTTCAAGGTCAAGCTATCGTTCCATTGGGAATTAGGGGCTTGGCGATCGTCGCTAGTGGCCTCGCGACGATCATCTATCCAGTGTGTTTTGGGCGATATCCAAAGAGTTGAGGGTTCGTGCATTGGCGTGAGGGTTCAGCTAGCAACTTCGACTACTTCGCATCATCTATCTACGTTTCTCACTAAGAAGATCGGGCAAACCCCTTATCACCCAGCCTTAAGTAACTATAGATGGCGGAGGCGGAGGCGGCGAGGCGGCAGCAACCGCTATCTTCATTCCTCTCGTCAAGGTCGTGCCTACTCATTAAAAAACCTAGTTAAAATTGAATTAGTTATGTAAAAACATGGGAACATAAATATTTCGGGAAAAAGTGATATTTTCTTGATATTTTATAGATACAATGTTACTGTCTCGTTAAAAACCTTACGTCTCAGAGTGGAGTTCCCCGAGTAAGGAAAAGAGTACAGTAACAACATGTGTACATACTAACTACTCATCAATGTCGAGATCGCTCATGCGTTCGAGGTCACAGACACCTTTGACGCGATCTCAAGATCCTCCTGATGATCTTTGTTGCCGCTCTTTAGCCAATTCCCAGTCCTTGGTGTATGTGATTGCCTCTACCATCCTAGGCATGAGGGATGATCTTCTTTCTTCAATTATTCTTCCTACAATGCTGAACGTTGCTTCTGAAAAGACAGTGGACACCGACACCAGCAGAACATCTCGTGCAAAATGTGATAGCACAGAAAATATCCGCTTGTTGTTCTTCCACCACTCGAGCAAGTCCATCTTTCCACCGGAAAGATCAGGATCGATATTTGCAAAATCATGCTCCAGGTAGTGGTTTAGTTCTGAGACAGAATTCCACAAGGGGCTGCCTGAGACTGAGAGAACGAAGAACTGGCGAGCATCAACGGGAGTTGGAGCTAGAGGAGGACTAGGGGAGCGGCGGCGAGAGCTTACACTAAGTCGCCCTGCTACCCTTTTCGTGCTCTGACTCCTCAGTGGCATACCGCTCGAGAGCTCCTTGGTGCTCCGACTCCTTGGCAGCATAATGGATGGATGGTGAATAAATGGGGAGAGTAGATGGCTGTTGAAGAAATGAGGAGAGTAAATGAATGATGAAGAAATGAAGTGAGCTGAGAGTGGATGAATAAATGAGCACGGAGCTTCGTTTTATAGGCACGGTCGCACGGAGCGTCAGAGAGAAGAAACACCGGTAGAGCCATTGTCTCTCGCAATTTTGCATTTGTGAACATTGCTAATGACCCGTTATCACATCAAATTTATGTTGTGTCATGTCTCTCTGTCTCTCGTGGCTTGCCCGTTGCTTCTCTGTGCTTGCCTGTTGTCTCTCGCGATTCTGTATTTGTGAACGTTGCTAATGACCCGTACACCGGTCACTCCATGTCTCCCTCTTTCTTTTTCCCCGGATTCCCTCTCCATGTCTCTCACGATTCGAAAGAAAGCAAAGCATTGGTCCTCTCCTCACCAGTCACCCGTCACCACCACTCCAATGCATGGTCAATCCCCCACCCACCCCACTTCCTTCCCCCAATCTCCTCATTCCTCTCTTCCTTCCCCCAATCTCCTATCTTTCTAGCCGGCTCGGCTCCCTTCCCCAAATCCCCAATCCCCCACCCCACTTCTTCATAGCGCCATCTCATCTGGACGCCAGCCTGGTCCAGCGCCCCTACCCTCTGGTGCCACCTCCCTGGCTTGGCTCCCCCTATCGTCGCCTCCCCTTGGTGCCCACGCCGCCCCTGGCGCCTCCGGCTCGCCTCCACCTGTCGCCGGCTTGGCCCAGCCCCGCTGCCGCCTCCCTAGGGCCCCCTTGCACCCAGTTCGGCTCGACCTCCCTGCTCGGCCCTCTCCGTGTCAGGCTCCGGCTCTATCCCGCCGCTGCCACCGTTCCTGGCCCATGCCCGGTGCCGCCTCCGGCCTTAGGCGCTGCTGGCTCATGGTGCCACCGCTTCCCCGTGCTGTGCTCACCTGCGCCTCCCTCTCTCTCTGGACTAGCTCATACGTCGCCTACCCTCTGGCTCACGCGCCTCCGGTGACTCGCCGAGCACCGACGGCTTTGCTCGCCACCACGGAGGCGACGAGGCCGAGGCGGAGCAGCGCGGCGGGAGGAGGCGGCGGGAGGCGAGGCGATGCGGTGCTCTCCAACGGCCCGGGTCCGCTCGTCCCCCACTGTGATGCTTTTTGCTCATGTGTGTTGGTCATTGGATGTCTTTGGAGGCATAGCAGAGGCGGCGAGGCGGCGGCGGCGGAGGCGAGGCGCCCGCCAGCCAAAGACGGGTCGGATGTGCTTGGCGTGCTAGCTGTGCCGGGCCGGCCCGAACACGGCATGCCGTACCTGGCCGTGCCGCGCCGCCCACCGTGCTGTCTTTCCAGGCCCGATCAGGCCCGCCGGCCGTGCCGTGCCAGCCCAGCCCACCACGTGGTGTGCGTGGGCCGTGCTGAGCCGATCAGGCCTTAGGCGAGCACGGAATAGCCCGACTCGACTCCCACCTCTAATTGGGAGCATCCAAACATTAGCCTGCACGTAAAAATTACATTGTTGCAGGCCATGCAGCTGCCCACAAGCCCGCAGTGCTGTGTGCATTTGGTGGGCTTGGCTGCTGAGCCCACCAGCTACTACCGTTGTGTTGTTTGCCAAATGCCAAATAGAACTACCGAATTAGTACCAAATGCTCTTTGCTCTTTGCTTGTAATTTCAGTGGGGTTTTGACCCAATGACCTCATCACTCTTATCCTGCAGTTCAACTTCAGTGGGGTTTTGACCCGATGACCTCATCACCTCCCTGCGCTTTGCTTGTAATTTCAGTACTAAACACTGGAACATCTTTTCAGCATATTGTATAAGCAGAACGAAGAAAAGACAGAGACCAAAAGAATGCCGCAGCTAGTGAAACATCATCCAACAAAGTGGTGCAGCTATTAGAACATCTTCTTAGCAGAGGTTGACATTAGTAGCCCCTGAAACATCGGAAAGAAAAGTTAACATGGTAAATAAGAAAAACTTTTTTCCAGATTAATTCATGTGATCAATCTCAGTTTCATGCTTTGCCATATATGACTTTTGTTACAGAGAAATCATAAGAACAACATATTTTGCTTAGGTAACTAACGAAGCATGAAGAAGGGGAGCTACCTCTTGGTGGGATCAATCTCAGTTTCATGCTTTGCCATATATGACTTTTGTTACAGAGAAATCATAAGAACAACATATTTTACTTAGGTAACTAACGAAGCATGAAGAACGGGAGCTACCTCTTGGTGGGATGGTGGAGCTGTGGGTGTACGACTCCATCCATCAGAGTTAAAATCCTGGTGTCCACCTTTACATACACACGAGTGCACTTTCAGTAGGAATATTGTGAGGTCGTAGATTTATCCGTAACAACCCATAAATTTTACACATTTGAAATTGTTTAAAAATGTGAAAATTTTAAAACTTTTAAATACGCCTTGTTGGTTTTGGAGTTTTTGGAAAGTTATTCGAACCTTCGTCATAATTCAAACCGGAGTTTAAAAGAAAAGAAAAATAAAATAAAATAAAATCCCAAAAGTGTGGTCCGGGTCGAAAACTACCCGGCCTAACCCGACACCTTCGTTTTTTTCTTTTTCCTTTTCCTTTTCTCTCTTCTCTTTTCTCCTCTTTTCTTTTTCTCCTTCCCCCAGTCCACCTACCAGCCCCTGGCTTCTTCCTCCCTTCTCCCCCTGTTTTCCCCCGCACCTCCACACACCACGCGTGCCTTGCCACTCACCCTGTCACCTTGCCACTTGCCCGATCACCATGTCGTGCCCCCGGTCACCTTGGATTTAGCCATGTTGCCGCCCTATGCACTGCGTCACGATGCCCATCACGTCGTCGTGTCATCGCCATCCCCTCCCCGACCAGCCCGCAACACAACTGCTTCACTTGCCTCCATCCCATCGGGCACCATGTTGCCATCGTGGTTCCCACGTCGCTGCACAACCGCACCATCATTCGCCTCCCGCTTCTTAAGCCGCAATCACGCTTGCCTTTCTTCTCCATGCTCCCCTTCTCTTTCTCGCCCGAAGCAACGCCATAGGGAGCTCGACCCGCTCAGCCGCCACACCTCGCCTGTTCTGGCCCTGCTCCCTTTGCATGTTCCCTGCTTCTTTCTCTGTGTGTTGCTCTCTGGGAATGGACGTATGACAGTGGGCCCCACCCCTTTGTGGTTAGTAAAGTCTGTTAGAAGGGTAATTAGGAATTGTTAAGTAGTTAGTAGGTAATGCAATTAGAAATGGCATTTTTTTTCTTAAGGTAATAAGTGCATAATTCAAGAGGATCGGTTTAAGTAATTAGAGGCTAATTAGTTTTCCATTAGCAGCTAAATTCAAAAGATCAAAGATTTAATAATAGATCATATATGGTATAATTATCCTAATGGCATGTGGGCACTAAGCCATTACTAAAAGTATAATAACTATAATGACAACAATTTAATTGGTTAAGATAATTAGTATGTCATTTTACGAAGATATTAACATGAATAGAAGCATGTCTAGACAAAACATTATCTTTAATAAAAAGTAAAAACATACCCTTACCAAATATATCCTTACTAATTATTGATTAGATAAAATAATTAGTTTAATTGAAGGCTACCTAGGATTGGTTGATGTGCCCTTAACACATAGGGCCTAAACACTAAGGAGTTGACCAAGGGTAACTAGTATCACATTAGCTGATAGTCCCAGATCCCCTAACATAAGGGTTAACTATTTTATGATGACAGGTAAAGTGTAATAGTGATAGGCATTAAGTGAAGCTAGTAGTGTGTCATTAAGGTATAAATAAAATACACATCTAACCCCTGGGCTTAAGGGTAACTATATTAGGATGCTAATTAAAAGGGTAATGGTAATAGACCCGAATTGAAACTACTTAATATGACATGAATAGTTAAAGTAAACTAGGACCATTGATTAAGATAGTGCCAAACCATAAAATAGGCACCTTGATAAGAATTAGTCATATAAACATAAGGAATGTTTAGGTGGCTATTAACCCTAGGTCATTAACAATGACTAAGTTGAGAGGTAGCTCATTCAACAAGAACAGTTCAATTAAAACATGATATGACGAGTATGCCTCACACATAACTGGGTCTTAATTGGAATTAGAGGCTAAAATAGCATAATCACTAATCAGGAATCAATAAAACAAGAGCCCCCAGGCCTTGTATTGCAGTTATCTACTTAACTAGAAGTAGTCACTAGCAGGTGCTATAGCTAAGAATCAGCCTAGTGTAATAGTGTATGCCAAGCCACGTAAGTAAGAAGACTAAGTAAAGATCACCTCAAAGATGAAACTCGAACCCGTAGACACCACTGAATAAGATGTAAGATTGATGTCTAGCCAATGCTTGGAGGTTCCACCTGATTCATGGAACTTCCTTGATAGATATAAATGGATAATACAAATTGTTAAGTAAACTAGGTCTCGTATGTTAGCTAAAATCATATTCATCATAGGTGGCCTATCGCAATTGTACACAACTCCCAGCTAAAGCTCATGGGACTTCCTTGATAAATACAAAACGATAAAAAGGAATAATTAAATCAACTAGACCCCATGTGTCGGTGAGACTTATGTCTACCCAGTATGAACCCTAAACCTATACATAGATTTCACCTGAATTTTATGGAACTTCCTCGATAAATAGGAAATAATAACAAAATAAGTCATTAGATCAGCTAGGCGTCGTGTGGTGGATAGCAATAAGATGTCCCTAAGTGGGTGGTAATAGTTCAACCATCAATCAACATCCTACAGATTCCAGCCATCACCCCTCGCTATCCGCTCCCGGTAGAAGTACAAATCGTGACCTGAATGTGGATAAGAGAGTTCTACCTAGCAAGGTGATCTCTCCCATCCAGCTGACTGATGAGGAATGTTCATGTGAGTATTCTCTCCCTCCCATTGGAGTCATAATTCCTGCACCAATGGACTTTCCGAGAACCCGATCCCTCTCGCTCTAACTCCGGATCAAACAGTTACATAACTCTAACTCTAATTAGCAACCCAAAACCCCACCGCTAGCCAAACGAATGAAGTTTGGATTTATTTACTTTGGTCAGAAGTATTTCCTTCATTCCAAATATTCTTAGATGTACTTCATTTCGTCTTAAGTATTTCCTTCATAAAACCCATTAGGAGTATTTGATTTTGTTTGGAATACAACCTTTTTTCAAGGTATCATTAGATATGTTTAGTTTCACTTGAAGTATTTCCTACTTCAAACACTCTTGGGTTTATTGACTTTTGTTTGAAGTGTTTCCTTTTGTTTCAGGTGCCTTAGGATTTATTGGATTTCATTTAGCTGCTTTTAGACATTCTCGGATTTGATCGTATTCCACATAGTTAGAATCTGAAGCCACGACAGAACAACGGTCCAAACAAGAGCAAGATCGAGACCAATGTTATCAGAACATTAAGCAAGGCGAGTCAATGTTGCACCTACTTATGAAATGCAATTTATATTGTTTTAAATTATAAAATTGCATTGCTATGATTTATCCCATTATGTTGACCTAGCTCATAGTTAATACCTTAATGATAATTGAGTATAACCTTCCCATCCTTGTACTTGGACACTATCCTTGTCACCCTAGTAATAATGGCATACATGACAAGTTACTAAGTCTGTATCTAATTGTCATGCTTAGATACATTGACATGTGGGCAATTATTTGCCTCAGCATCATTCAAAACTTGAAACTAGATTTGGGTAGTCGAGGTTGGAGCCTAGCTGGTATGTTGAACTAGAAAAGAATTAAAAAAAATAGATTTCGACTTGGGCTGCTGGAAAGCGTGGTGGGTGCGGATAAGAGCATGATAGAGTGGGTATGGGAAAGTGCCGCCTAAGTCAATTAAGGACCCGGATCTTGTGATGACCTCTCGTGTAAAAACAGTACAACCACAAGTCTATAATGGGTACGACCTGGTTGATTAATTTGTTTGCCTCAGCGTGGCTTCACTATTAGTGGGTGTGTGGCGTGAGTATGGGTAGAAACCACACGATGCAAGAGGGGGCCTCTGAGGTGCACGACCCACGGTGGTGGAAACCTTAGCAGGTGGGGTTGTATTGAGGTAGGACATTGTAAAGGCCTTATGATAATTATCTTAGTCCTATACCTATGGTTGTGTGTTCACATGGTAGGACAATTGTCTCTTGTGGATAAAGTGTGCAAACTCTATAGAGTAAGAAAACTGTTTGGACAATTGTGCCCACAGTCATGGGCGGTACTGAGAACTTGCTTGAAGTAGCTTTCATTTTCATAAAACAATGTGGGTGGGATGAAAAAACGGGTTGGTGCCTAGATATTTGAATTGATCTGGTTGAGAACCAATGGGAAGTACGGGATGTGACCCGAGAAGGAACATAAGCATTAGGTGGATGGAGCCACTTAGTGATATAGGACGTTGGAACCTCCACTACAACAAATACTCAATTTTGTTAAAACTTGTGTTAGTTAAAAATACTAGGTCCTAGGAATTGCCTACTAATTATTTTAATTCAAGCATAGCTTTGTGCAAATAAAAGAACCATGAACCTTCCTTTGATTAGCCTTGTATATATTATAATTGTATTCTGTGTGTTGGCTTGCAAAGTATGGTTGTACACTTACACTCGCTCAATATTATTATTTAGTAAGTGCGAACAAAGAAAGCTATGTGAACACTTATGAGCATTCGTCAAGACCGAAAACCAAGAAGGCCAGGAACTAGGCCGCGAGCCCCAGTTGATTGCCTGTGGGTATATCGTGAGGGTTACATGTGTTGCACTTTAAATTCTGCTTCTGCTGTTGTTCTTTAAAAGGTATTTGGCCTGGCCGTCCGATCTAAAAAGTCACAAGTCGTGAGGTATATTTATGTTTGTTTATTATTATGCAATAACTTTACAATTTCGAGATATGTGTTTGATATTCAATGATGTAACTGTGGGCACTAACTACTGATCTAGGGACTGGTGCTGTAAATATAGAAGATCTTGAATTCTAAATTTGGGGTCTGGCATTATCCTTGGCCTCCGTCTTTCTAGACGTGTGCTAAGGGGGCGCACTCATGTGTGCATGTGTGTACATCTTCCTTGTAATTGCAAAATAAAAAAATGAAGCATGAAAAAATTGTGTGCACACAGAGTTTGCTTTACGAAAGAAAATTTGCTACTAGTGGTTACTTATGCAGTTGTGCTACTTCTGTGAATCTACAACATTCAAAGCATAACAACCATGGTTCATAGTACTCAATGTGAACAAGAGAGAATTGGAGAAACGCCACACCGAATCAGGGGGCGATATATAATATTCTAAAAATAACCCTCTTAAAGATCTGTGCGTAATTAACTGGAAGAGGATACGTGGAAACAGGATGCTTTGGAGTTTTAGAAAGGAGTTGTTTTCCTTGAACGGGTCGTACGGGAGGAGTTGGTTCGTGCTGGGTTAAAAGGGGTTGTGGGAATTAGGGGATCCAGAAGGCCTAGCCGTCGCTTTGTTTTTCTTTTTCCCGTGCGAACCCCATTAGGATTTTTTTCTCCCGTGCGCCGCCACTAGGTCAACCGGCTTCAGCCAGCACGTGGACGCTGGGAGCAGTTTTGTGTCTAAACATGATAGCAAAATGATGAATTATGAAGTATGCACATATGTCCCAGTAAAAATAAAGGTTCATTTGGATTCTTATAAGAAATAAAACGTACTGGACAATAATTAATCATAGCAGTACATCTTCACCATCACCATTATCAATTGTTTCTGTGTTGACATGACTAGGGCCTAAAACATAAACATATAGCAATTTACATAATTTTCTTTGGCATATCATAAAACTAGCATATATTAAGTACTATGCAGAGTGAATTTACCAGATGCTCTAATCCAACCTTGCAGACAAATCAGTGTCTGCAGTCTCGTTGGTCAATTTGCTCCTATAATTACTTACAACTCTACCTCCGATAGAAAAGGCAGACTTTGATGCCACGGTGGATGCAGGGATTGCCAACACATCCCAGGCCATACGAGACAATATGGGATACTGCGGACATGCATCATCCACCATGACAAAATGTCAAAGATTTTGAGGAGGGAGTACATTTTCTTTCATGTATCTATGAAGCTCACGTTTTGCTTGATTCATTCATTGTGCACTGAGATGTTGATTCCAAATCAACCCATGGATCATTTTCACCAACATATGTCTCAACAACACTTCTTTCTTGCTCATTGGCAATGCTTGAGTCACCAATATTTGAAGAATATGCAGCAAGGTGTTCTTTGATTGTCTTTTCACTTTAGAACGATATCCGGATGCCTCACCTTCAAATCGTTGGCTCAAGCCAAACTCAAGAAACTTCTTGTCATAGGGGCGGGCCCCGATGACATGGTGAAGACAACAAGCCAGGGGTACACCTCGACCTAGTTGAAGGGTACCGAGTACTCTCTCGCACGGAGCGAAGGGTACAAAAAGGCTATCGAAGACGGCCTCGACCAAAGAGTACATCATGCCCTAGAGCAAAGGGGTCCCAAGGGCCCTCGCTCCAGACAACTTCGCACGGAGCGAAGGGGGGTCTATAGAGCCTTCGCTCCGGGCCCACCTCGCATGGAGTGAAGAGAGTCAAGGCCACTTGTGGACCGAGAGTATAGGTATGGTAGACTAAGCTCATGATGGTCTACCATGTACCAAAGGTTATGCCTAGGGAGCTGCAAAGACCCTGAAACCGCTATAGTCATAGGACCTTTTTAGGGATAGAATTGTAATCTCCTATACCCTGGATGTAACACTATAATAGTCCATTTCCTTGTGTGGTTAAGAGGGACTTTTTAGCAATAAAGAGACACATTTAATACCGCTTCCCATATTTGAGGACCTTCGGGGTTCCCCCTTCGCACTACAGAGTCCGAGGGTCCCCTTCTCTACTATCTAGTCTGTAGCTACGACACTTGTACTTAAACCTAGGGTCAAGGATGATAGGTACGCAGATTGCTATGTATGAACACTTCCAATATTTCTGAAATTTAAGCTTCATTTTATGTAACAATGCTTTAATGATACCATCTTGATTCGAGACCTCCTTTTCAGCATTAACTTTACCTTCCAAAGCTCATGAAAATAGTAGCTAGTTGGATATGATGAACCAGAAACTACCATGGTGACATATTGCAAACAACCTCTGCGCTTTTCCATTCTTCAGCCAAAGGTACTCACATATAAAGAGGATCCTGCAACCATAAAGCATCAAATGCCCTCCTAAACTGTAAAGCCGTATCGATCATTTTGAATGTTGAATTCCAACGAGTGGCTACATCGAGAGAGAGACTATTTTCACAGGATATGCCAATGCGTTATCTAATGTTATACTAAAGATCGATCTTATTTTCTAGGTTCTAATCCAGCATGCTTTTCAACATAAAATTAAACAAAATTGTTGCATCATGAGGTGTCTCAGCCGAAGTGAATGGTATGATTCTTTTTTTTGCAATTTCCATTATTTGTCTATGAAATGAGACACATGTAACTCAAGGTTTGAGAAGATGTCCACATATCTGTAGTTAGAGAAACCCTGGTAGGTCTAACCTCTATTCTTCGTAAGTACTCATGTAGTCAGCATTCGCGTTGTCCTAGAAACCATCCCAAATAGTGGATCTAAGCTAGCCACGAATTTACTAAATAGGTAACTCTCAACTATGCTGAAAGATAGTTCATGCGAAAGCTATCATCCTCATGAGTTCTTGTCGTGATACCTCCGGGTCAAACTTCCAGTCTTTTTAAACACTTGCATCAAGGGACAAAACAAAGGAATACATATTGTCAACCATTTGGTTCAATCTATAGTCCTTTTTGTACAAACTGCCCTACGTTACTAACTAGTCCCAACATCTTGTGTAGCCGGAAAGAATCTGTTATTAGTGCTCAAACAATGGTTTCGATCCAATGGGTGATCATACTTACAACTTCACAAAATGTGAAATATATCTAAAGTTCAGTCTCATGAAAAGGATTATTGGAAATTATCGGAACTCCGTAATTCTTATGCTTTTAGTTGGTATATCATGACTTATAGCCCTAACTTGCATTATAAAAACACCTTCAAGTTTGAAGTGTATCCGATTAAATAGACACTAAATCAATCTAATCATTTTGCTAAATTCCTAATCCGTTTCTTATTCGTCTGAGCTCCAATTACCGATGTAGAGACTATCGAGCTAAATGTATTGGATTAGTGTGTGTTTATTTACGTACATGTTCACTTTTTCGGATAATACATCTTTTATCTTACGTAGTGACTGTTGGATTAATTGGGCTTGGTCCATTTAATTTAGCAATTAATCAAATAAAATTCCTAGGCCCACTATTAATGCTAGGTGTAAATCTGTTTAGTCCCACATGGAGGGATTAAGGGGAGTTACACCAGTTTATAAGGTGGAACGTGTTAGCCCCCTTGTGGAATTGGAGAGAGCCAAGAGACAACACACGCTGCCGCCGCCGCCCGTGCCGCGTCGCGTGCGGTGATGCTTTCAAAAATGCGACCTGATATTGATAGCGCATGTGCGGTGTTTTTGGCTATAAGAGGAACAAGTATTGCATCTTCTACTTACTTCCTGTCTGAGTTTTTCCACTCGATTACGTGTTGTTCTTTACTTCTCTGTCATCTCCGGTCCGAGCCTTGCGCGCACAAGTTTCGGGCGAGTAGGCCTCCGGAACTTCGTCTGCTTGTGTACCGCACGGGTAGGCGGGCGATCAAGTTTTTGGGAGCGATCAGTCATGATCGCTCAATTTGCGACGTCTACTTCCTGGTGGTGAACCGTTCGCTGGACTGCACTGCGAACATCTTCCTGCATCAAGCTTCGTCCTGCTTCACGCCTCGATCGACTACATCGAATAGGCCATCATGTCGACTGATGGTAACGGCGCCTCCGGTGTCTCTGGCACTGGCCCCGCCCGAGGGTATAAATTGAAACCTTTTCTGGTGTATTTCTTTCTGTGCGCTATGAATATGTTAATAGATGTTTCTGTTAGCTTGTTCGTTAGCGAATATGAATACATCGTTGATAGATCTCTCATGCATGTTTCTGTCATGTTTTATATACTGAATTTCTGGATTAAAATATACCGAAAATTGACTAGATTTCCAACAATCCAAAAACTTGATAGGTCTTTTTCGGTAGTTGGCTTTGCTGCGTCGCTTAAGCCACACCCTCCGTTTGATGGTTCAAATTTTAAGAGATGGCGTGCACGCGCGATCCTGTGGTTTACTGCCATGGAATGTTTTCATGTTGCACAAGGCAAGCCCGCTGAGCCTCTGTCTGATGAGGATGAACGCAAGTTCAATGCAGCGGATAACTTGTTTCGAGGTGCACTTGTTAACATCCTGGCGGACAACATTGTGGATGTGTACATGCATTTGCCTACAGAGCATAGAGATGTGGAATGCACTTGAGGCCAAGTTCGAGTTTCGATCTTTGGTAGTGAGTCAGATGTCATGGAGCGCTTCTATGACTACAAGATGGTCGATGACCGTTTCGTAGTAGAGCAAGCTCATGAGATTCGAACACCGCAAAGGAGCTTGAGAACAATAAGTCGAAGTTCTGGACAAGTTTGTGGTCAAGCGGTATTATCGCCAAGTTACCGCTTTCTTGGTCGATTTTGCTACCTCTCTAAAGCACAAGAGGCGGGAGTTCATGTTCTTGATCTCATTAGCACTCTTGGTGTTGAAGAGAAGGCGAGAGCAAAAGATACTCGTGGCAAGAAAGTTGCTGCTGAGGGAGGTTCTAGTGCCAATTTGGTGCAGAAGAAGAATCCTCAGGCTTTCCACAACAAGAAGAAAAATAAGCCTTTTGTCAAGCCCAAGGCTAATACTGAGTTTAAGAAGAAAGGCAAAGGAAAGGGTAGCTGCTTTGTGTGCGGTGATTCTGGCCATTGGGCTAAGGATTGTCCAAATCGCAAGGATAAGCAGAAGAAGTCTGCCAACATGGTTATTAGTGACGCTGGAGGAACATCGGGTTACGGTAATTATTTACCTCAGCTTCTTTACGCTTGTCAATCACCGAGTGGTGGATTGACACCGTGCTAATATTCATGTTTGTGCCGATATTTCCTTGTTTTCATCTTATCGGTCGGTCGAGGTTGCTCCTTGTTGATGGGGAGCGGATCGCATGCAATTGTTCATGGTGTTGGTACGGTCGATCTGAAGTTTACTTGGGAAAGACCGTCTTGGTGAAGAACGTCTGACATGTCCCTCCATAAAGAAAAATCTCGTCGGCGGATCTCTCTTGTGTAGAGATGGTTTTAAACTTGCATTTGAGTCCAATAAATGTGTCGTGTCTAAGTATGGAACATTTGTTGGTAAAGGCTATGAGAACGGAGGTTTGTTCCGCTTTTCTTTGATGGATTCTGTAATAAAGTTGTGAACCATGTGTGTAACGATGATGATGAGTCTAATATTTGGCCTTCACGACTTTGTCATGTTAATTTTGGGTGTATGACGCGCTTAGCTAATATGAGTTTAATCCGAAATTCACTTTGGTCAAAGGTTCTAAGTGCCATGCGTGTGTTCAATCGAAACAACCTCGCAAGCCTCACAAGGCAGCAAAAGAGGCGAGGAATTTGGCACCATTAGAACTCATTCATTCCGATTTGTGCGAGATGAATGGCGTGCTGACTAAAGGTGGAAAGAAATATTTCATGACGCTTATAGATGATTGCACTAGATTTTGCTACGTGTACTTATTAAAAACAAAAGATGAAGCGTTGGATTACTTTAAGATCTATAAAGCTGAGGTAGAAAACCAACTTGAGAGGAAAATCAAGCGGGTAAGGTCTGATCGTGGGGGAGAGTATTTTTCAAATGAGTTTACTTTATTCTGCGAGGAATATGGAATTATTCATGAGAGGACGCCTCCTATTCTCCCGAATCAAGCGGGGTTGCCGAAAGAAAGAATCGCACTCTAAGCGATTTGGTTAACACCATGTTAGACATGCGGGACTTTCTAAGGAATGGTGGGTGAGGCTATATTGACCGCGTGTCATGTCCTGAATAGAGTTCCTACAAAGAACAAAGAAGTAACACCATTCGAGGAATGGGAAAAGAAGAAGCTGACTCTCTCATATTTGCGCACCTGGGGATGTTTGGCCAAAGTTAACGTACCAATTATCAAGAAGCGCAAACTTGGACCAAAAACCGAGATTGTGTATTCCTTGGTTATGCTATGCACAATGTGGGTTATAGGTTCTTAATTATAAAATCTGGAGTACCTGACATGCGTGTTGGTATAATCATAGAATCCAGAGATGCTACATTTTTTGAGAATGAATTTCCTATGAATAGTGTTGTACCTAGCTCATCTAGTCAAGAACCTATAATTTCCCTTGATTCTTTTCTGGCCGATAAAACATGTTGAGCAAGCGCTGTGGAAAATCCCGAGGAGGATAATAATGAAGTTACTCGAAAGAGTAAGAGACAAAGGACGCAAAGTCTTTTGGTGATGATTTCATTGTATACCTCGTGGATGACACTCCAAGAACCATTGAAGAGGCATATTCTTCTCCGACGCCGACTATTGGAAGGAAGCGATGCGGAGTGAGATGGACTCTATTATGTCTAATGGAACTTGGGAGGTCGTTGATCGTCCTTATGGGTGTAAACTCAGAGGATGTAAATGGGTTTTCAAGAAAAAGCTTAGGCCTGATGGTACAATTGAAAAGTACAAGGCAAGGCTTGTGGCCAAGGGTTATACCGAGAAAGAAGGCGAGGACTTCTTTGATACTTATTCACCAAGGCCTGATTGACCACAATTCGAGTACTACTTGCCTGGTCAGCTTCTCATGGTCTTCTCGTTCATCAAATGGACGTTAAGACAGCTTTCCTAAATGGAGAGTTGGAGGAGGAGATTTATATGGATCAGCCAGATGGGTTTGTGATAGAAGGTCAAGATGGAAAGGTGTGCAAGTTGTTAAAGTCTTTGTATGGCCTAAAGCAAGCACCTAAGCAATGGCATGAGAAGTTCGACAGAACTTTAACATCTGCTAGCTTTGTTGTGAATGAAGCCGACAGATGTGTGTACTATCGCTATGGTGGAGGAGAAGGAGTGATCTTATGTTTGTATGTTGATGACATACTGATTTTTGGGACAAACCTCAATATTATTGAGGAGGTCAAGGACTTTCTGTCCAAGAGCTTTGAGATGAAAGATTTGGGAGTGGCTGATGTGATTCTTAACATTAAGCTACTGAGAGGAGGTGATGGTGGGGTTACACTCGTGCAATCCCACTATGTGGAGAAGGTCTTGAGTCGCTTTGGTTATAGTGATTGCAAGCCCGCTTTACTCCTTATGATCCTAGTGTGTTGTTGAGGAAAACCAAGAATAACAAGGATCAATTGAGATACTCCTGATCATTGGCTCATTGATGTATTTAGCTAGTGCTACGAGGCCCGACATCTCGCTTCTTTGTGAGCAAGCTAAGCGGTTTGTTTCAAATCGGAGATGATCATTGGCGTGCTCTTGAGAGAGTAATGCGCTATCTAAAGGCAATCTGTGAGCTATGGCATTCACTATCTTTGGGTACCCAAAGGTCTTGGAGGGCTATAGTGATTCAAACTGGATCTCGATCTTGATGAGATAAAAGCCACAAGTGGATATGTGTTCACATTTGGAGGTGGTCTTTGTTTCTGGAAGTCTTGCAAGCGCACCATCTTAACGAGGTCAACAATGGAAGCAGAACTCACGGCATTAGATACCGCCTTCGTTGAGGCCGAGTGGCCGTGAACTCCTTATGGATTTGCCGTAGTTGAAAAACCAATACCGGCTATCTGATGAACTGTGATAATCGATCGTAATTATCAAGGTGAACAGTTCTAAGGACAACATGAAGTCATCTAGGCATATTAAGAGGCGGTTGAAGTCTCGCCGAAAGTCAAAAACTCCGGAGTGATAGCGCCGACTATGTCGATAGCCTAGTAATCCTGGCGCACCAATTTACAAAGGGTTTATCACGTAATGTGATAGATAGTGCATCGAGTGAGATGGGCTGAGACCCACATGAGTCATACCACGTTGGTAACTTTGTTCTCGTGATCGGAGATCCCGTGAAGTAGGATGGTGAAACAAGTTGTTGGTTGATCGGGAGGAGACCTTTACAAGGCTCATTTTTAATGATGCACTTCTCTCCTATTTTGTATGGTAGGTTGGTTTTTACCTTAATGTGATCCGAGTGGCTTATTTAAAGCGAGAGATGTCGGCCTACAAGACATCTTAGAAGGAACACACCTATATGAGTTCGATCACGGGTCACGATCTATGAGATTTGGGTGATTTCTAGATACTCATGAATAGGCATGGAGTATGACTTATATGCTCCAACGGAGGGATGCTTTAGGCGACCTTAGTACTAGTAAAGGAATTGGACAAAGCTTGTTCGCACAAAACTGTCAATTCAAGGCATAGTCCATTGTTGATTGTGGATGAGTGTAACTCCTTTCCTAGATGGTTGTTCAACTTAAGTCTCCATCGAAACACCGGTATATCAAACAACAAATAGAATCGAGAGCATTTCTCGTGTGCCTTGAAATTTGGTGGGGATTGTTGGATTAATTGGGCTTGGTCCATTTAATTTAGCAATTAATCAAATGAAATTCCTAGGCCCACTATTAATGCTAGGTGTAAATCTGTTTAGTCCCACATGGAGGGATTAAGGGGAGTTACACCAGTTTATAAGGTGGAACGTGTTAGCCCCCTTGTGGAATTGGAGAGAGCCAAGAGACAACACACGCGCGCTCGCTCGCCTCGCCGAGCCGTGCCGAGCCGAGCCGAGCCGTGCGGTGCGGTGCGGTGTGTGTGCGTGTGCATTCGAAAAACGAAACGCACTGATATTGATAGCGACTGTTGGTCTCTGGTCTCTTTATTTTTGGCTATTAAAAAGAGCAGACTCTTTCATGGTGACTGTTACCACCGGGTCCTTCATGGTGACCGCTACCACCGGTCCTTCATGGTGGCTGTTACCTCTGGTCCTTTATGGTGGTATTGTTGGCCTTTGGACTCGAAGTTTTGGCTATAAGAGGAACAGAGTCTTGCATCTTCTACTTACTTCCACAATGAGTTTTTCCACGCTTACGTGTTGTTGCCGTTCTCTGTCATCTCCGGTCCGAGCCTTGCGCGCACAAGTTTCGGGCGAGTAGGCCTCCTAACTTCGTCCGCTTGTGTACCGCACGTAGGCGGCGATCAAGTTTTTGGGAGCGATCGTCACGATCGCTCAATTTGCGACGCTTACTTCACGGTGGTGAACCGTTCACCGGATCGCCTGCGAACATCTTCTGCATCAAGCTTCGCCCGCTTCACGCCTCGATCGACTACATCGAATAGGCCATCATGTCGATGATGGTAACGGCGCCTCCGGTGTCGCATCGCCCCGCCGAGGGTATAAATTGAAACCTTTTCGGTGTATTTCTTTACATGCGCTATGAATATGTTAATAGATGTTTCATTAGCTTGTTCGTTAGCTTAATATGAATACATCGTTGATAGATCTCTCATGCATGTTTCGCTCATGTTTTATATATTGAATTTACGGATTAAAATATACCAAAATTGACTAGATTTCCAACAATCCAAAAACTTGATAGGTCTTTTTCGTAATTGGCTTTGCTTGCGCCGCTAAGCCACACCCTCCGCTTGATGGTTCAAATTTTAAGAGATGGCGTGCACGCGATCCTCGTGGTTTCTTGCCATGGAATGTTTTCATGTTGCACAAGGCAAGCCCGAGCCTCTGTCGATGAGGATGAACGCAAGTTCAATGCAATGATAACTTGTTTCGAGGTGCACTTGTTAACATCTTGGCGGACAACATTGTGGATGTGTACATGCATTTGCCTACTGAGCATAGAGATGTGGAATGCACTTGAGGCCAAGTTCGGAGTTTCGATCTTTGGTAGTGAGTCAGATGTCATGGAGCGCTTCTATGACTACAAGATGGTCGATGACCGCTACGTAGTAGAGCAAGCTCATGAGATTCGAGCACCGCAAAGGAGCTTGAGAACAATAAGTGCGAAGTTCTGGGACAAGTTTGTGGTGGCGGTATTATCGCCAAGTTACCGCTTTCTTGGTCGATTTTGCTACCTCTCTAAAGCACAAGAGGCGGGAGTTCGATGTTACCGATCTCATTGGCACTCTTGGTGTTGAAGAGAAGGCGAGAGCAAAAGATACTCGTGGCAAGAAAGTTGTCACGAGGAGGTTCTAGTGCCAATTTGGTGCGTAAGAAGAATCCTCGGGCTTTCCACAACAAGAAGAAAAATAAGCATTTTGTCAAGCCCAAGGCTATCTTGAGTTTAAGAAGAAAGGCAAAGGAAAGGGTAGCTGCTTTGTGTGCGGTGATTCGCCATTGGGCTAAGGATTGTCCAAATCGCAAGGATAAGCGAAGAAGTCCGCCAACATGGTTATTAGTGACGCCGAGGAACATCGAGTACGGTAATTATTTACCTACAGCTTCTTTCGCTTTGTCAATCACCGAGTGGTGGATTGACACCGGTGCTAATATTCATGTTTGTGCCGATATTTCCTTGTTTTCATCTTATCGGTCGGTCGAGGTTGCTCCTTGTTGATGGGGAACGGATCGCATGCAATTGTTCATGGTGTTGGTACGGTCGATCTGAAGTTTACTTGGAAAGACCGTGCGGTGAAGAACGTCAAAGATGTCCCTCCATAAAGAAAAATCTCGTCGGCGGATCTCTCTGTAGAGATGGTTTTAGGCTTGCATTTGAGTCCAATAAATGTGTCGTGTCTAAGTATGGAACATTTGTTGGTAAAGGCTATGAGAACGGAGGTTTGTTCCTTTTTTCTTTGATGGATTCTGTAATAAAGTTGTGAACCATGTGTGTACGATGATGATGAGTCTAATATTTGGCCTTCACGACTTTGTCATGTTAATTTTGGGTGTATGACGCTTAGCTAATATGAGTTTAATCCCAAATTCACTTTGGTCAAAGGTTCTAAGTGCCATGCGTGTGTTCAATCGAAACAACCTCGCAAGCCTCACAAGGCAACAAAAGAGGCGAGGAATTTGGCATCATAGAACTCATTCATTCCGATTTGTGCGAGATGAATGGCGTCTTGACTAAAGGTGGAAAGAAATATTTCATGACGCTTATAGATGATTGCACTAGATTTTGCTACGTGTACTTATTAAAAACAAAAGATGAAGCGTTGGATTACTTTAAGATCTATAAAGCTGAGGTAGAAAACCAACTTGAGAGGAAAATCAAGCGGGTAAGGTCTGATCGTGGGGGAGAGTATTTTTCAAATGAGTTTACTTTATTCTCGCGAGGAATATGGAATTATTCATGAGAGGACGCCTCCTATTCTCCCGAATCAAACGGGGTTGCCGAAAGAAAGAATCGCACTCTAACCGATTTGGTTAACACCATGTTAGACATCGGGACTTTCTAAGGAATGGTGGGTGAGGCTATATTGACCGCGTGTCATGTCCCGAATAGAGTTCCTACAAAGAACAAAGAAGTAACACCATTCGAGGAATGGGAAAAGAAGAAGTCGACTCTCTCATATTTGCTTTTTGGGGATGTTTGGCCAAAGTTAACGTACCAATTATCAAGAAGCGCAAACTTGGACCAAAAACCGAGATTGTGTATTCCTTGGTTATGCTATGCACAAATGGGTTATAGGTTCTTAATTATAAAATCTGGAGTACCGACATGCGTGTTGGTATAATCATAGAATCCAGAGATGCTACATTTTTGAGAATGAATTTCCTATGAATAGTGTTGTACCTAGCTCATCTAGTCAAGAACCTATAATTTCCTTGATTCTTTTCTCACGATAAAACATGTTGAGCAAACGCTGTGGAAAATCCCGAGGAGGATAATAATGAAGTTACTCGAAAGAGTAAGAGACAAAGGACGCAAAGTCTTTTGGTGATGATTTCATTGTATACCTCGTGGATGACACTCCAAGAACCATTGAAGAGGCATATTCTTCTCCCGACGCGACTATTGGAAGGAAGCAAGACGGAGGAGATGGACTCTATTATGTCTAATGGAACTTGGGAGGTCGTTGATCGTCCTTATGGGTGTAAACCCAGAGGATGTAAATGGGTTTTCAAGAAAAAGCTTAGGCCCGATGGTACAATTGAAAAGTACAAGGCAAGGCTTGTGGCCAAGGGTTATACCCGAAAGAAGGCGAGGACTTCTTTGATACTTATTCACCAAGGTCTGATTGACCACAATTCGAGTACTACTTGCCTGGTCGCTTCTCATGGTCTTCTCGCTCATCAAATGGACGTTAAGACAGCTTTCCTAAATGGAGAGTTGGAGGAGGAGATTTATATGGATCACCAGATGGGTTTGTGATAGAAGGTCAAGATGGAAAGGTGTGCAAGTTGTTAAAGTCTTTGTATGGCCTAAAGCAAGCACCTAAGCAATGGCATGAGAAGTTCGACAAACTTTAACATCTGCTAGCTTTGTTGTGAATGAAGCCGAGCGATGTGTGTACTATCGCTATGGTGGAGGAGAAGGAGTGATCTTATGTTTGTATGTTGATGACATATTGATTTTTGGGACAAACCTCAATATTATTGAGGAGGTCAAGGACTTTCTGTCCAAGAGCTTTGAGATGAAAGATTTGGGAGTGGTGATGTGATTCTTAACATTAAGCTACCGAGAGGAGGTGATGGTGGGGTTACACTCGTGCAATCCCACTATGTGGAGAAGGTCTTGAGTCGCTTTGGTTATAGTGATTGCAAGCCCGCTTCTACTCCTTATGATCCTAGTGTGTTGTTGAGGAAAACCAAGAATAACAAGGATCAATTGAGATACTCCTGATCATTGGCTCATTGATGTATTTAGCTAGTGCTACGAGGCCCGACATCTCGCTTCTTCGTGAGCAAGCTAAGCGGTTTGTTTCAAATCGGAGATGATCATTGGCGTGCTCTTGAGAGAGTAATGCGCTATCTAAAGGCAATCGTGAGCTATGGCATTCACTATGCCGGGTACCCAAAGGTACCGGAGGGCTATAGTGATTCAAACCGGATCTCGATCTTGATGAGATAAAAGCCACAAGTGGATATGTGTTCACATTTGGAGGTGGTGCCGTTTCTCGAAGTCTTGCAAGCGCACCATCTTAACGAGGTCAACAATGGAAGCGTAACTCACAAAGATTAGATACCGCCATCGTTGAGGCCGAGTGGCTTCGTGAACTCCTTATGGATTTGCCGGTAGTTGAAAAACCAATACCGCTATCTGATGAACTGTGATAATCGATCGTAATTATCAAGGTGAACAGTTCTAAGGACAACATGAAGTCATCTAGGCATATTAAGAGGCGGTTGAAGTCCGCCGTAAAGTCAAAAACTCGGAGTGATAGCGCCGACTATGTCCGCACGACTAGTAATCTGCGCACCAATTTACAAAGGGTTTATCACGTAATGTGATAGATAGTGCATCGAGTGAGATGGGCTGAGACCCACATGAGTCATACCACGGTGGTAACTTTGTTTCTCGGATCGGAGATCCCGTGAAGTAGGATGGTGAAACAAGTTTGTTGGTTGATCGGGAGGAGAGACCTTTACAAGGCTCATTTTAATGATGCACTTCTCTCCTATTTTGTATGGTAGGTTGGTTTTTACCTTAATGTGATCCGAGTGGCTTATTTAAAGCGAGATGTCGGCCTACAAGACATCTTAGAAGGAACACACCTATATGAGTTCGATCACTTGGTCACGAGCCTATGAGATTTGGGTGATTTCTAGATACTCATGAATAGGCATGGAGTATGACTTATATGCTCCAACCGAGGGGATGCTTTAGGCGACCTTAGTACTAGTAAAGGAATTGGACAAAGCTTGTTCGCACAAAACTGTCAATTCAAGGCATAGTCCATTGTTCGGCCAGGATGAGTGTAACTCCTTTCCTAGATGGTTGTTCAACTTAACAGTCTCCATCGAAACACCGGTATATCAAACAACAAATAGAATCGAGAGCATTTCTCGTGTGCCTTGAAATTTGGTGGGGATTGTTGGATTAATTGGGCTTGGTCCATTTAATTTAGCAATTAATCAAATGAAATTCCTAGGCCCACTATTAATGCTAGGTGTAAATCTGTTTAGTCCCACATGGAGGGATTAAGGAGTTACACCGTTTATAAGGTGGAACGTGTTAGCCCCTTGTGGAATTGGAGAGAGCTAAGAGACAACACCGCCGCTTCGCCGCCTCGCCGAGCCGTCTTGCCGAGCCGAGCCGAGCCGTCTTGTGCGGTGCGCGGTGTGTGTGTGTGCATTCAAAAACGAAACGCGACCGATATTGATAGCGCATCGCTGGTCTCTGGTCTCTTTATTTTGGCTATTAAAAAGAGCGACTCTTTCATGGTGACCGTTACCACCGGTCCTTCATGGTGACTATTACCACCGGTCCTTCATGGTGGTATTACCTCGGGTCCTTTATGGTGGCCGATCGCTGGCCTTTGGACTCGAAGTTTTTGGCTATAAGAGGAACAGATCTTGCATCTTCTACTTACTTCCACAATGAGTTTTTCCACGCTACGTGTTGTTGCTGTTCTCTGTCATCTCCGGTCGAGCCTTGCGCGCACAAGTTTCGGGCGAGTAGGCCTCCTAACTTCGTCCGCTTGTGTACCGCACGTAGGCGCGATCAAGTTTTTGGGGCGCGATCGTCACGATCGCTCAATTTGCGACGCCTACTTCACGGTGGTGAACCGTTCATTTGATCGCATCGCGAACATCTTCTGCATCAAGCTTCGCCCCGCTTCACGCCGATCGACTACATCGAATAGGCCATCATGTCGATCGATGGTAACGGCGCCTCCGGTCTCTCGCATCGCCCCGCCGAGGGTATAAATTGAAACCTTTTCGGTGTATTTCTTTACGGCGCTATGAATATGTTAATAGATGTTTCGTTAGCTTGTTCGTTAGCTTAATATGAATACATCGTTGATAGATCTCTCATGCATGTTTCGCTCATGTTTTATATATTGAATTTCGGATTAAAATATACCTAAAATTGACTAGATTTCCAACAATCCAAAAACTTGATAGGTCTTTTTTCGTAATTGGCTTTGCTGCGTCGCTTAAGCCACACCCTCCGTTTGATGGTTCAAATTTTAAGAGATGGCGTGCACGCGCGATCCTGTGGTTTACTGCCATGGAATGTTTTCATGTTGCACAAGGCAAGCCCGCTGAGCCTCTGTCTGATGAGGATGAACGCAAGTTCAATGCAGCGGATAACTTGTTTCGAGGTGCACTTGTTAACATACTGGCGGACAACATTGTGGATGTGTACATGCATTTGCCTACAGGCATAGAGATGTGGAATGCACTTGAGGCCAAGTTCGAGTTTCGATCTTTGGTAGTGAGTCAGTATGTCATGGAGCGCTTCTATGACTACAAGATGGTCGATGACCGCTTAGTAGTAGAAACAAGCTCATGAGATTGAGCAGCGCAAAGGAGCTTGAGAACAATAAGTCGAAGTTACTGGACAAGTTTGTGGTCAAGCGGTATTATCGCCAAGTTACCGCCTTCTTGGTCGATTTTGCTACCTCTCTAAAGCACAAGAGGCAGGAGTTCAGTGTTACTGATCTCATTGGCACTCTTGGTGTTGAAGAGAAGGCGAGAGCAAAAGATACTCGTGGCAAGAAAGTTGCTGCTGAGGGAGGTTCTAGTGCCAATTTGGTGCGTAAGAAGAATCCTCGGGCTTTCCACAACAAGAAGAAAAATAAGCATTTTGTCAAGCCCAAGGCTATCTTGAGTTTAAGAAGAAAGGCAAAGGAAAGGGTAGCGCTTTGTGTGCGGTGATTCCGCCATTGGGCTAAGGATTGTCCAAATCGCAAGGATAAGCGTAAGAAGTCCGCCAACATGGTTATTAGTGACGCCGAGGAACATCGGGTACTGTAATTATTTACCTCACAGTTCTTTCGCTTGTCAATCACCGAGTGGTGGATTGACACCGGTGCTAATATTCATGTTTGTGCCGATATTTCCTTGTTTTCATCTTATCGGTCGGTCGAGGTTGCTCCTTGTTGATGGGGAACGGATCGCATGCAATTGTTCATGGTGTTGGTACGGTCGATCTGAAGTTTACTTGGAAAGACCGTCTGGTGAGAACGTCAAACATGTCCCTCCATAAAGAAAAATCTCGTCAGCGGATCTCTACTGTGTAGAGATGGTTTTAGGCTTGCATTTGAGTCCAATAAATGTGTCGTGTCTAAGTATGGAACATTTGTTGGTAAAGGCTATGAGAACGGAGGTTTGTTCCTTTTTCTTTGATGGATTCCTGTAATAAAGTTGTGAACCATGTGTGTAACGATGATGATGAGTCTAATATTTGGCCTTCACGACTTTGTCATGTTAATTTTGGGTGTATGACGCGCTTAGCTAATATGAGTTTAATCCCGAAATTCACTTTGGTCAAAGGTTCTAAGTGCCATGCGTGTGTTCAATCGAAACAACCTCGCAAGCCTCACAAGGCAAAGAAAAGAGGCGAGGAATTTGGCATCATAGAACTCATTCATTCCGATTTGTCGAGATGAATGGCGTCTTGACTAAAGGTGGAAAGAAATATTTCATGACGCTTATAGATGATTGCACTAGATTTTGCTACGTGTACTTATTAAAAACAAAAGATGAAGCGTTGGATTACTTTAAGATCTATAAAGTCGAGGTAGAAAACCAACTTGAGAGGAAAATCAAGCGGGTAAGGTCGATCGTGGGGAGAGTATTTTTCAAATGAGTTTACTTTATTCTCGCGAGGAATATGGAATTATTCATGAGAGGACGCCTCCTATTCTCCCGAATCAAACGGGGTTGCCGAAAGAAAGAATCGCACTCTAACCGATTTGGTTAACACCATGTTAGACATCAAGGGACTTTCTAAGGAATGGTGGGTGAGGCTATATTGACCGCGTGTCATGTCCTCGAATAGAGTTCCTACAAAGAACAAAGAAGTAACACCATTCGAGGAATGGGAAAAGAAGAAGTCGACTCTCTCATATTTATAAGACTGGGATGTTTGGCCAAAGTTAACGTACCAATTATCAAGAAGCGCAAACTTGGACCAAAAACCGAGATTGTGTATTCCTTGGTTATGCTATGCACAAATGGGTTATAGGTTCTTAATTATAAAATCTGAGTACCGACATGCGTGTTGGTATAATCATAGAATCCAGAGATGCTACATTTTTGAGAATGAATTTCCTATGAATAGTGTTGTACCTAGCTCATCTAGTCAAGAACCTATAATTTCCTTGATTCTTTTCTCACGATAAAACATGTTGAGCAAACGCTGTGGAAAATCCCGAGGAGGATAATAATGAAGTTACTCGAAAGAGTAAGAGACAAAGGACCGCAAAGTCTTTTGGTGATGATTTCATTGTATACCTCGTGGATGACACTCCAAGAACCATTGAAGAGGCATATTCTTCTCCGACGACTATTGGAAGGAAGCGACGGAGGAGATGGACTCTATTATGTCTAATGGAACTTGGGAGGTCGTTGATCGCCCTTATGGGTGTAAACTCAGAGGATGTAAATGGGTTTTCAAGAAAAAGCTTAGGCCCGATGGTACAATTGAAAAGTACAAGGCAAGGCTTGTGGCCAAGGGTTATACCTGTAAAGAAGGCGAGGACTTCTTTGATACTTATTCACCAAGGTCTGATTGACCACAATTCGAGTACTACTTGCCCTGGCTGCTTCTCATGGTCTTCTCGTTCATCAAATGGACGTTAAGACAGCTTTCCTAAATGGAGAGTTGGAGGAGGAGATTTATATGGATCAGCCAGATGGGTTTGTGATAGAAGGTCAAGATGGAAAGGTGTGCAAGTTGTTAAAGTCTTTGTATGGCCTAAAGCAAGCACCTAAGCAATGGCATGAGAAGTTCGACAGAACTTTAACATCTGCTAGCTTTGTTGTGAATGAAGCCGACAGATGTGTGTACTATCGCTATGGTGGAGGAGAAGGAGTGATCTTATGTTTGTATGTTGATGACATACTGATTTTTGGGACAAACCTCAATATTATTGAGGAGGTCAAGGACTTTCTGTCCAAGAGCTTTGAGATGAAAGATTTGGGAGTGGCTGATGTGATTCTTAACATTAAGCTACTGAGAGGAGGTGATGGTGGGGTTACACTCGTGCAATCCCACTATGTGGAGAAGGTCTTGAGTCGCTTTGGTTATAGTGATTGCAAGCCCGCTTCTACTCCTTATGATCCTAGTGTGTTGTTGAGGAAAACCAAGAATAACAAGGATCAATTGAGATACTCCTGATCATTGGCTCATTGATGTATTTAGCTAGTGCTACGAGGCCCGACATCTCGCTTCTTTGTGAGCAAGCTAAGCCGGTTTGTTTCAAATCCGGAGATGATCATTGGCGTGCTCTTGAGAGAGTAATGCGCTATCTAAAGGCAATCGTGAGCTATGGCATTCACTATGCCGGGTACCCAAAGGTACCGGAGGGCTATAGTGATTCAAACCGATCTCGATCTTGATGAGATAAAAGCCACAAGTGGATATGTGTTCACATTTGGAGGTGGTGCTTGTTTCTCGAAGTCTTGCAAGCGCACTATCTTAACGAGGTCAACAATGGAAGCGTAACTCACAAATTAGATACCGCTCTCGTTGAGGCCGAGTGGCCGTGAACTCCTTATGGATTTGCCGTAGTTGAAAAACCAATACCGCTATCCCGATGAACTGTGATAATCGATCGTAATTATCAAGGTGAATAGTTCTAAGGACAACATGAAGTCATCTAGGCATATTAAGAGGCGGTTGAAGTCATCGTAAAGTCGAAAAACTCGGGAGTGATAGCGCCGACTATGTCCGCATACGAGTAATCCGCGCACCAATTTACAAAGGGTTTATCACGTAATGTGATAGATAGTGCATCGAGTGAGATGGGCTGAGACCCACATGAGTCATACCACGTTGGTAACTTTGTTCTACGGATCGGAGATCCCGTGAAGTAGGATGGTGAAACAAGTTTGTTGGTTGATCGGGAGGAGAGACCTTTACAAGGCTCATTTTTAATGATGCACTTCTCTCCTATTTTGTATGGTAGGTTGGTTTTTACCTTAATGTGATCCGAGTGGCTTATTTAAAGCGAGATGTCGGCCTACAAGACATCTTAGAAGGAACACACCTATATGAGTTCGATCACGGGTCACAGATCTATGAGATTTGGGTGATTTCTAGATACTCATGAATAGGCATGGAGTATGACTTATATGCTCCAACCGGGGGATGCTTTAGGCGACCTAGTACTAGTAAAGGAATTGGACAAAGCTTGTTCGCACAAAACTGCCAATTCAAGGCATAGTCCATTGTTGAGCCAGGATGAGTGTAACTCCTTTCCTAGATGGTTGTTCAACTTAATAGTCTCCATCGAAACACCGGTATATCAAACAACAAATAGAATCGAGAGCATTTCTCGTGTGCCTTGAAATTTGGTGGGGATTGTTGGATTAATTGGGCTTGGTCCATTTAATTTAGCAATTAATCAAATGAAATTCCTAGGCCCACTATTAATGCTAGGTGTAAATCTGCTTAGTCCCACATGGAGGGATTAAGGGAGTTACACCAGTTTATAAGGTGGAACGTGTTAGCCCCTTGTGGAATTGGAGAGAGCTAAGAGACAACACACGCGCTCGCCGCCGCGCCGAAATGCCGCGTGCCGAGCCGCGAGCCGTCTTGCGTGTGCGTGTGCGCGTGTCGTGTGCGTGCGTCGTGACGCAGTGCAGCGTGTCAAAAGGGCGCGATTTTCTTTATCTATTCGAAAAAGCAAACGCGACGATATTGATAGCGCATCGCTGGTCTCTGGTCTCTTTATTTTTATCTATTAAAAAGAGCGACTCTTTCATGGTGATAGCGCTACCACCGGTCCTTCATGGTGGCTGTTAGGACTCGATTTTTGGCTATAAGAGGAACAGAGTATCGCATCTTCTACTTACTTCATGGTGGTTCCATTTGTTCTCTGTCATCTCCGTCCATCGTCCTTCATGGTGGTTTCATGGTGGCTTTAGACTCGAAGTTTTTGGCTATAAGAGGAACAGAGTGCATCTTCTACTTACTTCCACAATACAGGTTTTTCCACAGTTCTGTGTTGTTGCTGTTCTCTGTCATCTCCGGTCCGAGCCTTGCGCGCACAAGTTTCGGGCGAGTAGGCCTCCGAACTTCGTCTGCTTGTGTACCGCACGGTAGGCGGGCGATCAAGTTTTTGGGAGCGATCACGCGATCGCTCAATTCTGCGACGCCTACTTCGGTGGTGAACCGTCATTTGGATCAGACCGCGAACATCTTCCTGCATCAAGCTTCGTCCTGCTTCACGCCTCGATCGACTACATCGAATAGGCCATCATGTCGACTGATGGTAACGGCGCCTCCGGTGTCTCTGGCACTGGCCCCGCCCGAGGGTATAAATTGAAACCTTTTCTGGTGTATTTCTTTCTGTGCGCTATGAATATGTTAATAGATGTTTCTGTTAGCTTGTTCGTTAGCTTAATATGAATACATCGCTGATAGATCTCTCATGCATGTTTCGCTATGTTTTATATACTGAATTTCTGGATTAAAATATACCGAAAATTGACTAGATTTCCAACAGTGACCACGGGTTAATGAGATTACAGACTATGCAACTTAACAGGGGACAACCACTCTTAAAATTTGAAGAATACAAAATTTTATTCTACTACAGCTTAAAATTTGATACAACTCAAGAGCTATCAATCTCTACTCTCTTTTGAACTACTCACAAATCCATCCCTATGTCACTGCCCTCTAGTAAGCTTATAGCAAATGGGAGCTGGGCACCGCTATGTTTACTGTTACAATACCCCTGTATCCTTGCCAACTGGTAGGGTCCTAGACACCCTTCAAAGAAAATATCTTAAGTACCTACAATCTTCACTTAAATAGCTAGGTTTAGATAATTCTCTACTTTGTGATGAATAGTTGGTAATTATATATTTTTTTCTATATTCTTCTTGACAAATTAAGTATTAAAATCTTACAGAGCTTGAGGGCATGCCGGAGAGCGCGAGACGGTTTGCCACTAGGAGCACATAAGATTTGATTGCTTATCATTACAACTAGTATGCCTGCCGCGCCCTTGGACGCGCAGCAGCCCCACCTGTCATTGAGGTGTGAGTGAGTGCGTGGAGCGAGCCCCCCACGCCGTGACCTTTCCGCCACGTGAGGTCGGCACGCGTGCAAACGCACGAGACGCAATAAAAGTGCAGCCGCGCTGAGACGGAGAAAGCAGCACGAGGCCGGACCTGCTGCTTCGATCCAACAGCGCGTAGCGAGCGTGCTAAATCAAATGATGGCGAAGCAGCCGAGCGAAGGCAAGCACAAGCACGCCAATCAAAAATAAAATCGGATGGCTGGGAAGTAGAAGGTGCAACATCCGACGGTAGAACCAAAAAGAGGCGACGTGGCCTATGTGGTTGCGCCTCAAACCTCTCTCCATTTATGCTGGAGGATGTTATGTTATGGTCCACCAAATATTAAAAAAAATATCTTTTAGGTAATTATTATACTCTTATAGAAAACTTACAATCATTTTACGTTTGGCAAACACCTTGTGTTCGTCGCTTACTAAGCAAAGAGAGGTGTTTGGTAGGAGGAAAAAAAACTCCTGGCTCTCTTTGCGAACTAGCCCTCAATCGTCCAAAAAAATACTTGCCCAACACGATGGCAAGCTTGTGATCATGGATGCCTGTGTGTATTCCATGGCCACTGACTCCTGGCCAGCCATTGTTCGCAACTAATGAGCATATATATCTCGAGCACTGTCCGTCGCTCCCATTCAGACACTATTTGCCACTGTGACTCTGCCTCCCGTCGAATCCCATTGTCTATGATCATCAGTTTTGTGGCCCAGGCCATTGCTCCTGCCTTTGTTGCCACTCTCATGCCCATCTAGAATCTAGATCTCTGATGTACTGCAGAGGATCATCGTATAAATAATGATTTCAATCTGTTTGATTTAGATCATTCGTTTTGGATTGGACGATAAAAAAATGATTTAATATATATCATTGTGCTCATTTGAATTAGCATAATGTAGAGGATCCCCATCTGTCTATCTACCCTTCCTCACACATGAATTCATGATGTCCGCGTTTCCTCTTGCAGTCCATACCCAATTCGGAGGTCGTGTAATAGCATGTGCATATCGAGATTGTACAAGAGCAAAACGATGCGATGAAAAAATGCACGACATATTGTTAGTGTTTACACATAGTATTTTAGTTTTCGAGGCAGGTGGAACCAAATAAGCAGCCTTGCATCTCCTAGATAGGCTAGCTTATCCTCACCTGATAGTCAAGGTGGGGGAAGGATCCAAACGCACCCATCCCTTCTGCTATCACCACCGGTGATATCCACACCAACACACAACACATTTTAGCTGGTACAGAGTAGACTTGCGTTCCATATCGGCCTCGATATCGATTATATAGACTGGTACAAGTACTTGCAATCATATTGGCCTTGATATCGATTATATACTCGACAATGCATACGGCCGACACTCGACAATGCCGGCCATACCGGTGGAATTGAAAATATCATCTATTGAACTCATTGACGTATATGTTATATTTAATCTTGCTACTATGCATTTGAAGCGATATTACCAATAAAATTTAGTGTACATACTGTAACATCCCAGTCCAACATGAGCCTAGAATGTTATTAAAACAACAAGGTAACAATTTAAAATATAAGACATTACATTAAATTTTGGTAGAATCTCCTTTGTATAGTTAACCATACAAGAGATTCTAACAATTATCAATAGCACAAACAAATATTTTAAACATTCAACTTAAATCATAATCATAGAAACCTCCATGCAGCGCTAGTCAATTCTATTACAAAGCAACATGTGCATAAAGATATAACCGATAAAAATCATCTTAGCAATTTGCTCAATTATGAAATCATAATCCAAAATTTATCATTCGTGAAGTTGTTCGTGGTAGAGTGCATCAATCCTTATTACTAGCCCTTCCCATGCATGACGTCCGTATGTTAGGTACCTGAAAGATAAAGAAACAATAAGTGTGAGTCCATAACTCAGCAAAATACAATTAAGACGGTAATCCAACATTCATCTTTAACACAATCACTCAATCACAATACTTCCTATCAAATTAGCTTATATGCTTATGCAATGCAAATACCACAAATACACCTTTTCTTTTCTCTTTGCATTTACCGGTAATGCATGCATCCATCGACGTATATCCATGCTTGTGCCTTCTAGCACAGGGATCATAAGCCCACACTCCACAAGTGTGGGAACCTCATGTCCATCTAATACATGACGGAGACCTCAAAAATAATACTTGACCACCACGTGGCCAGGTCTCAAGAATAATAACATGATGCATATAAGTCTATTCATTTATTCAACATGAGAATGTAATGATCAGCAGCGACAGTCATGAGTAAAGAACAAAATCATAATACAAGCATACATAAACATCCACTTTAATTTTTCTTCCCGCTAATTGCACTTGCCTCAACCGTGTGAAGCTTGACGATGCGAAGAGGGCGTTGCCCCCGAAATCAAACCACCATCTAAACATTTTTAACCACCACACTAAGAAGACATTTCTGAACATGACATTGCTTTTTTAAAAATACGATTAACTACGCTCCCTAGCGCAACCCAAAATACCAACTCCCACGAACATCGATCTTTCCCAAAACAAAACAGTCCTCTTCTAGAAATCATATATTTTCTTCTGTTTACTCAAAAATAGAGTTCTTTGATTCTCTGGAAAGCTTACTAAATTATCCACATTAATCTAGTTGGTCAACTACCCAGATTCTGTCATTTTCTATCTCTACTAAACAGATTACTAAAATTACGTTCTCTAACTTTCTGGAAACCTTATTAAATAATCTACAATTTTTATGTTGGTGAAATCCTCTAAATAGTTCGTTAGCTAATTTCTAATATCTAGTTAATACAAATTGCCAGAATTCTGACAGAGTCTCTGAACAGCGATGTTATAAAATCCATAACTAACGATTCGTTCATGCAAATGACTTGATCCAAGATCCTACGGAAAGCTAAAGACGCTACCCACAGTTCTTTAGGAGATGGCAAGATCGAATTTCACAGTTAACAACCCTAAAACTACCGAGCATTACAGACTACCAGGAATCGATCTAATATCCGATATTGCCAAATCACAAAACTACAAGACTAATCGAATGGAATTGAGAGTTACCAAAGGCTGCAAGAACAACCACAATATCCCCCTCTTCTCTTCTCCCTTCTCCCCCTTCCTTCTTCTTGGCCGGTTACCAAGGCGATCCCTCCCCCTTCCTCTACTTGGCCGACAGCAGGGTGAGGTGGCTTGGCCGGCAGCAGGGAGGCACACCGAGGGGAAGGAGGCGCAGCAGAGGGCCTAGATAGGGAGGAAGGAGGCGCAGGGAGGGGAGGGGGTGGCGGCTAAGTGGGGAGGAAAGGGGCGCCCTAGGTTCCCCCCCTTTATGTGGCTTCACCGCCCTCCCCTGGGCCTAAAAAGGCGTCAGGACGAGAGCCCACACCAAAGTTGTTTGAAATACTAAAAAAAAACCCTGAAACATCTGTTAAATCCACTCTCACTAATTAATTCTCCTTCCTAAAGTCTTTTTTCTCACTTAAATATATTTGGGGTATTACATTCTACCCCCCTTAAACGAAAATCGACCCCGAATTCTAATCATGCTCAACACCAAAGAATAATCACATCTAGAATTTACCAACAATACCACGTACCTGCTGTGAACAATTTTGGATATTGCTCGCACATGCGAGACTCCAATTCCCATGTGGCCTCTCGGTCTGATGCGACCATAGCACCTTGACATAGTTCAACGTTTTGTTCCTTCAGACTCGTTCTGACTTCTCCAAGATTTGCATCGGCTTTGATTCAAAAGATAGATCTTGCTCAATGGTTAAAGGTTCCAGCGGATTATATGCTCTGGATCCCTCAAGTACTTCCTCAACATGGAGACATGAAATACATTGTGCACATTGCGCATGGATTCTGGAAGCTCCAAACGATATGCCAATTTTTCAATCCATGCTAGAATCGAAAAAGACCCAACATACCTCGGGCTAAACTTCCCTTTGGTACCAAATCGCACAACACCTTTAGTAGAAGACTCTCAAGAGCACCTGATCCCCCACTTCAAACTCCAACTCTCGTCTCCTCGCATCAGCATAGCTTTTCTGTCTGCTATGAGCTGCCAGCAGATATTCTACCTCACCAAGGCCACACAATCAACGGTCCTCTGAACCCAATCCGGGCCCAAAACTGGCTTCTCACCCACTGCATCCCAACAAAGTAGTGACATGCACTTCCGTCCATACAGAATCTCGAATGGTGCGGCTTTAATACTAGAATGATAGCTATTGCTATAAGCAAACTCTGCCAATGGCAACTGATCCTCCCAACTACCTTTCCAAGACAAAACGCAAGACCACAACATGTCCTCCAATATCTGAATGGTACGCTCTAACTGTCCATCTGTCTGTGGGTGAAATGTTGTACTAAGACGAAACTGAGTGTCCAGCGCACTCTCCCAAAACTTGGAGCAAAACTTGGCATCCCTGTCGAAAATAATGGTCTTTGGTATACCATGCAACCTCACAATCTCACATGTAGATAGGAGCCAAATCGCTCACTGAATTTGTCGTGTGGATAGGAATGAAGTGTGCAGATTTGCTGAAACAGTTCACTATTACCCAAACTGTATCCTTCTCTCGCGACGATCGAGGTAACGCATCCACAAAGTCCATGGAGATATCATCCCAAGGCTGCAACAACCTTGCAGGACGCTTATGTTCTGCCTTCACTTGCTGACAAACACCACAAGAAGCCACATAATTAGCTATATCCACCTTCATCCTTTTCCACCAGAAATTATGTTTCAGATCACGATACATTTTTGTCTCACCTCGATGAACAGTATACAGGATGCGATGAGCCTCCCTCATCTTTGATCTCCGCCTTTTGTGGAACACAAAGACGACCCTTAAACCACAAAGTACCGGAATCATCCATGCTGAAATCTCCTCCTTTACCTTTACCTAAACATTTTCTGACCTCCTACAATAACCGGTCACTCTGTTGGGCTACCCGCACCCAGTCCGGAATAGTTGACTCAAGAATCAACTAGGTCTCAACATGTGTCATGCCTGCATAGCAATAGGATATCTCCATGCGATCAAAATCAGCAACGAGGCAATCAAGGGTAGCGAAGCACAGCAGAATGACTGGTTATTGCAGAATGTCAGAAAACGTCTGGATAGGAGTAAAAAAGGAGATTTTAGTTTGGATGATTCTAGTGCTTTGCGGTTTAATGATCGCCTTTGTGTACCACAAAATGCGGAGGTCAAAGATGATATCCTAAAGGAGGCTCATCGCACCCCGTACACTGTTCATCCGAGACAAAAAAAAATGTACCGTGATCTCAAATGCAATTCGTGGAACGGATGAAGGTGACATCGCTAATTACGTGGCTTTATGGTGCTTTGTCGCCAGTGAAAGCCGAGCATAGCGACTGCGCAGGTTGTTGCAGCCTCTGGAGGTTCCTCAGTGGCCTTGGAATGATATCTCCATAGATTTCATTATTGCGTTACCTCGTTCACCGCGAGGAAAGGATGCAGTTTGGGTAAAATAGTGGATCGTTTCAGCAAATCTGTACACTTTATTCCTATCCGCACGATAAACTCAGCGAGCGATTTGACTCTTATTTACATGCGTGAGATTGTGAGGTTGCATGGTGTACCAAAGACCATTATTTCCGACAAGGACGCCAAGTTTGTCTCCAAGTTTTAGAAGTCTGCAGAGCGTGTTGGGCACTCAGCTTCGACTTAGTACGGCATTTCACCTACAGACAGAGCGTATCATTCAGACTTTGGAGGACATGCTGCGGTCTTGCGTTTTGTCTTAGAAATGTAGTTGGAGGATCAGTTGCCACTAGCAGAGTATGCTTATAACAATAGTTACCATTCTAGTATTAAAGCCGCACCATTCGAGGTTCTGTATAGCGCAAGTGCAGGTCACCACTTTGTTGGGAGGTAGTGGATGAGAATGCAGTTTTGGACCCAGATTGGGTACAGAAGACCGTTGAGCGTGTAGCCTTGGTGAGACAGAAACTGCTGGTAGCTCGGAGCAGACAGAAAAGCTATGCGGATGTGAGACGAGAGTTAGAGTTTCAATGGGGGATCAGGTGCTCTTGAGAGTATCTCCCACTAAAGGTGTTGTGCGATTTGGTACCAAAGGAAAGCTTATCCAAAGGTATATTGGGCCTTTTTCGATCCTAGCACGGATTGAAAAATTAGCATATCATTTGGACCTTCCAGAGTCCATGCGTGCTGTGCACAACGTATTCATGTCTTGATGTTGAGAAAGTACTTGAGGGATCTGGAGCATATAATCCCGCTAGAACCTTTGACCATTGAGCAGGATCTATCTTTTGAATCTAAGCCAGTGCAAATCTTGAAGTAAGAACGAGTCTTAAGGAACAAAACGTTGAATTATGTCAAGGTGTTATGGTCGCATCAGACCAAGAGAGAGGCCACTTGGGAATTGGAGCCTCGCATGTGCGAGCAATATCCGGAATTGTTCACATCAGGTACGTGGTTTTGTTGGTAAATTTTAGCTGTGTTTGTTCTTTGGCGTTGAGCGTGATTAAAATTGGGGGTCGAATTCTGTTTAAGTGGAGTAGAATGTAATACCCCAAATATATTTAAGTGAGAAGAAAGTCTTTAGGGATGAGGACCCATTTGAGATAATGGTTTTTATAGAAGTTCATAGGGGGGTTTTTGCATTTTCCAGACAACCTGAGCTATAGGCTCTCTGCCCATAGCACTTTGGCCCAAAGGGAAGGGGGCAGTCGGCCATATAGGGGGAACCCTAGGGCGCCACCCTTTCTCCCCCGGCCGCCACACCCTCCCCTCTCAGCGCCTCCTCCCTCCTTGTCCTGGTCCTTGGCTGCGCCTCCACCCCCTGGTGTATCTCCATTGCTGTCGGCCAAGAGGACCACCATTGCTGCCAGCGGGTTAGAGGAAGGGGGAAGGATCTCCATTGGGGTGGTGGCCAAGAAGAAGGAAGGGGGAGAAGGGAGAAGAGAAGGGAAATAGATCTTGTGGTGGTTCTTGTAGCCTTCAGCGCATTTTCCAAGGGTAACCCTTAATCCCGTTCAATTAGTCGCGTAGTTTTGCGATTTGGTAATATCGAGTATTAGATCGATTCCTGACAGTCTGTAGTGCTCGGCAGTTTTAGGGTTGTTAACTGTGAAATTCGATCAGACCATCTCCTAGAGAATTGTGGGTAGCGTCATTAGCTTTCCGCAGGATCTTGGATCAAGCCATTTGGATGAACGGATCGTAAGTTATGGTTTTTGCAACATCATTGTTCAAAGGCTCTGTCAGAATTCTGGCAACTAGTATTGACTGGTCATTAGAAATTAGCTAACGATTTATTTAGAAAATTTCACCAATATGAAAATTGTATGTTATTTAATAAGATTTCCAGAAAGCTAAATAACATAATTTTTGGATGTTTGCACTGAAAGTTACGTAGGTTTTAGTGTCTCTGTCCAAAACCTCTAACAGGGTTTAGCAGTTTTAGTAATCTATTTAGTAGAGATAGAGAATGACAGAATCTGGGAATCTCATCAACTAGTTTAATGTGAGTAATTTAATAAACTTTCCAGATAATCAAAGAACACCATTTTTGGGTAAATAGACGAAAAGTTGTAATTTTTAGAAAAATAATGTTCAGTTTGGGACAGATCGATGCTCATAGGAGTTGGTGTTTTGGGTTGCGCTAGGAAGCGTAGTTAATCGTATATTTGCTTTTAGCAATATCTTGTTCAGAAATATCTTCTTAGTGTGATTGTTAAAAATACTCAAGTGGTGGTTTGATTCCAGAGACAGCGCCCTCTTCACGTTATCAAGCTTCACACGGTTGAGGCAAGTGCAATTAGTCGGTAGAAAAATTGAAGTGAATGCTTATGAATGCTTGTATTATGGTTATGTACTTTACTCATGAATGTCGCTGTTGGTCGTTACCTTTTTATGTTGGATAATTGAATAGACGCATATGTATCATCTTATTATCCTTGAGACTTGGCCACGTGGTGACCAAGTATTGATTTTGAAGTCATCGTCATGTTTTAGACAGACTTGAGATCCCCACACTCGTAGAGTGTAGTCTTATGGTCCCTGTGCTAGAAGGCACATGCATGGGTCATATGCTTATGCAATGCAAATGCCAAAGATACACCTTTCCTTTAGCTCATATGCTCATATGCAGACGGATGCATACATATATATGTGCCTTCTAGCATAAGGACCATAAGCCCACACTCCACGAGTGTGGGGACCTCATGCCCGTCTAATACATGACGGAGATCTCAAAAATCAATACTTGGCCAACACGTGGTCAAGTCTCAAAGATAACAGCATGATGCATATGAGTCTATTCATTTATTCAACATGAGAATGTAATGACCAGCAGCGACAGTCATGAGTAAAAAACAAAATCATAATACAAGTATACATGAACATCCAATTTAATTTTTGTACCCACTAATTGTACTTGCCTCAACCGTGTGAAGCTTGACGATGCGAAAAAGGCACTGCCCCCGAAATCAAACCATCACCTGAACATTTTTAACAACTACACTAAAGAGGATATTTCTGAACATGACATTACTTTTTTAAAAAAAACAATTAACTACACTCCTTAGCGCAACCCAAAACATCAACTCCCACGAACATCGATCTGTCCAAAAACAGAATAGACATCTTCTAAAAATCATATCTTTTCTTCTGTTTACTCAAAAATAGAGTTCTTTGATTCTCTGGAAAGCTTACTAAATTACACATATTAATCTAATTGGTCAACTAACCAGATTCTACCATTCTCTATCTCTACTAAACAGATTACTAAAACTGATAAACCCTAGCAGAGGTTCTGGACAGCAGAACTAAAACTTACATAACTTTCAATACGATCATCCAAAAATTACGTTCTCTAGCTTTCTAAAAACCATATTAAATAACCTACAATTTTTATGTTGGTGAAATCCTCTCAATAATTTGTTAGCTAATTTCTAATATCTAGTTAATACAAACTGCCAGAATTCTGACAAAGCCTTTGAACAGGGACGTTGTAAAATCCATAACTAACGATCCGTTCATGCAAATGACTTGATCCAAGATCATACGAAAAGCTAAAGACGCTACCCACAATTCTTTAGGAGATGGCCAGATCGAATTTCACAGTTAACAACCCTAAAACTGCCAAGCATTGCAGACTGCCAGGAATCGATCTAATACCCGATATTGCCAAATCACAAAACTACAAGACTAATTGAATGGAATTGAGAGTTACCCTTGGAGAATACGTTGATGGCTGCAAGAACCACCACAAGATCCCCCCTCTTCTCATCTCGCGTCTCCCCCTTCCTTCTTCTTGGCCCGTTACCACCAAGGCGATCCCTTCCCCTTCCTCTACTTGGCCGGCAGCAGGGGTGGGGTGGCTTGTCTAGCAGTAAGGGAGGCACACCGGGGGGAAGGAGGAGTGGTAGAGGGCCTAGACAGAGAGAAAAAAGGCGCAGGTAGGGGGTGGCAACCAAGGGGGGAGGAAAGGGGCACCCTAGGGTTCCCCCTTTCTATGTGGAAGGGGCACCCTAGGGTTCCCCCTTTGGGTCTAAATGCTGTGGACCGAAAGCCTATAGCCCAAGTTGTCTGAAATACTCAAAAAAAACCCCTAAAATATCAGTTAAATCCACTCTCTAATTAATTCTCCTCCCTAAAGTCTTTCTTCTCACTTAAATATATTTAGGGTATTGCACATATAATTAAACATATAAATACATATTATTATATTAAACTCCGAAATAATACACCGGTATGGACCGGTACCGAAATGTACAATTTCAAGAGCCAAACCAGTATTACTTTCGGGATGATAATGACAAGTATGATTTTGACCATACTCAACATGATGTCAGTTGCACTTTCATCCTTATTATACTAAGAAGTTTAAGTTCTTGTCTCGAGTTTGTAACTTTTGTTAGTTTTGTTGAAATTTATTGAAATCAAACTCCCAAATAGAGTCATTTGTAAGATTCTTGTCCACACTTGCTTTGTGACCTGAAGTGGATTAAATCAGTTCCAAGCTCATTGTTTTGAAAAGACTCATTTTTGCATAGCTTTCTTTTGCATTTTTTATGATTAATGACAAAAGGGGAAATTTTTCATGAGCTATGAATAATTTCCACATTCAGCGTTCCACAATATGATTTTCAAATCGATATCCTATATTGTGGTTTTACTTCTTGTGGTGCATGATTTGAGGGAAGCGTCTCATTCATACTTGTAGCCTCCCATATGCATTTGACAGGTCATTTTTCAAAATAGACAATCCCTTTATCCCGGTGTCTTTACTAATATAAAAGTAGGAATTGGCGGCGTGACAGTATGTCACCCCCTCCACTCTCCCTTCCACCTTCCTAGAAAAATCTCTAATGAATATAACAGAAAAACTATTTCCTAACAAAAACAAATTCCACCTCCCTAAACAACCTCTAACATAAAATTAAAAGAAAAAAGAAAATTGCACTATAGGTCTATGAGCTTGCGAGGTTGTGCCACTTAGTCCTCTGAACTTGTATTTTACTCTCAGCCCTCTGAACTTGCGAGGATATGCTACTTAGCTCCCTGAACTTGTGTTGAAGCGAAGTTCATCGGATACAATACCGGCAACTTCGTCCCCTCCGAGTCTAGTGGACTCATCGTAGTCCCGTTCTGGCTGTGTTCATCGTCCCCGTCACATCACGTCGACAAAAACAGATTCTTTGGGCTTGGGAACTGTAACGTCCCATTTTCGAAACGGTGAATAGCAATTACCATTCGCTTCTTAGTTTGCAAACTTTAATTCAAATTAGCTTATATTCTAAAATCTTCTAGCTTCTATCTAAGCTCGGGTTTGTGTTTCAAACCTTTTCGCAAATTAATAAATTCAAAATTCGATTTGAATTCGTCTTGTCAAATTTGAGCCATTTATCAAATTTAGCCTTCCCTTTTTGCTTGGGCCCGGCCCCCATTCTTCTTGAGCACTCGGCCCACTCCCTCTTCTTGGCCTCCCGGCCCAACCCTTTTTGGCCCCCTAGCCATTTTCCTTTCGGCTATCTCCCTCCTTAGCCCAACCCCCACCCTCCTGCTTCTTCCTAGGCCAGTCACGCCTGTGACGCCACCACCTAGTCGCCGCCCACCTGCTCGCCATGACCGTCGTGTCTTTGTCACCGAGTCACTCCGCGTGGCCTTGATCTTGTGCCCATGCCCTATCCCCTGCCTTGCCTGTCCCATCCAGTCCCTAACATACGGCGCGCTGGCGCAGCGCCACGCCCACCTGCGCCCGCTGCAGCTCCCTATCGCATCACCAAGTCGTTCCCCACCTACTCCGCCCTCTTGGTCATCGTCGTGACACCAACGTCACCTCGCCTCCCTGCGCATGGACCGTGGCCGCGCCAGAGACGGGTCAGCAAGCTCAGCGCATGCGCAACCACCCCGACTACTCTTGTCCTTGCCGCTGCTTGCGCCTGTCAGCGCGCACACGCCTTGGCCCTCCAAGTTGCCGCCTGCGTCGCCTGGTCCCGTCCCGGCACTGCCATGCCCATGTCGGCAGGGTCAATCGAGACACCTCATCACCTCACTATGTCACACGCGCCCTGGACACGCCCATGCTCGCGCTTTGTGATATTTAACTCTATGATCTAAGGATTATAACAACTTGGTATCAAAGCCAACACCATAGCTTCTGTTGCCGAGAAGATGAGTGCCGGTGTAGACGACATGAAAGCCATCTTGGTAGACATGGCGACTATGGTGGTCAAGCTGATGGAAAAGGAGAAGAAGAATGCATAGGCAGCAGCTACTGCGCGATCTGCGCTGCCAGAGGCGTCTCTGATTTCGCCGATGACTTCCGCATCGTCGACTTCGCTGCTCATAGTTGCACCAACGATGCCCTCGCTGAGGAAGGACGCTGCCCAACGACTGTCCTCTCCACGCGCCCGACCGACGTCGTGCCTTCGTAGGTGCAGGGCGTGGTAGGTGTCAGGACCACGACGACATTGCGTTGCTGCCCCGCGCAACTTGTCCATGCCACCGCCGCTTCCTGCAACATCAAGACACACCAAAAGACCGCAGTCCTCGTTGTTGTCTATTGAAGCGTTACGGACCATCTTCCATGCAATATTCCGCCGACGTCACGACCTCTCATCAACATAGGGCTTCTAGGGCTTCAGCCATGACTGCCACTACAGCTCGAGGACGAGCTATTCGCGTGAACAGTAACATGGTACTGTAGCATCAAGATTAGGAATGAATTGTCTTCTCCAATAAGAATATCTATTTCCCTAAATAGTTGATTAGTTTCCTAGTATAGATATTAGTTAATCGAAATGTTATCTATTAGTTAGGAAGGTCATCTATTAGTTAAGAAGACCATTATTTAGATTAATTTTATCTATAATTGTTAAAAGAGCCCCCTATATAAGGAGGCTTATTGTAATCGTTAGTATTAAGCAATAAGAATACAATAGTCTAAGTCGCAATCTCATTCGTCTCCCCAATCTATAGCCTTACCTCTCCTCTAGAAGCCGACACTATATGGCTATCCTCTTAGTGATGTTTACCTCTATGACCTTAAGGATCATAACATTGTGTTTGAGGGGGGTGTTAAAGGTAGTAGTGTAGTAACATGTGTAGATTAAAAGTAGTTGTGGTAATATAGTCTTAGTCTAAGGTAGAGTCTCTTGTACTCAATATATGCCCTTTGGACCCTTGCAATGCAATTATCCATGTGTTCTCTCTCTCTCTCAAACATTAACACTCGATGATGTGGTTAAATCTATGATAATATCATACTTATCATAACTTTCTATAAGAAATAATGGTCAAAATCACATATTCGAGACCGTAAGTTCAATAGAGCAAGTATTTGAGATCGGAGGAAGTATCTCATCACTATCTTGGCAACTAATAATTTTTTCAAAAAGATTGTCATTAGCATACTATAACCAACAGCATTGCACGATTGTACCTAAACTTAATAGCAAAAATACCATATCATGTCTAATACTGAAGGTTTTGAATGCGTGTAGCATAACCATACCTCACTAACCTTGCTGAATATTAGTCTCATAATTTTCTAGTGTAAAGCATAGCAGTACCAAGGAAACTGTGGTTGTTTAGTGGATGCCAAAGTTTGCCATCTAAGGAAACTGTGGTTGTTCAATGGATGTCAAAGTTTGGCATGCCACAATTCTTAGGGTATCAGTTAGTCCATTGCCTAACCTTAGGTGTGACAAACTTAAACATCAACCAAACACCCAAAACCTTGAGTTTGAGGATTGGTACAGCACTACAGCCCAACTTCATTATAGTGAACCCAAGGTAGGAGCTCAATCATTATATCATCAAGACAAACATCCTATGTGCCTCGTCCCCCACAGAAGATAACCCACGATATCTTTAGCTTTTACAGTGATTCTAGCATGTGCTAACCACAACACCTCCATGACTTTTTATACCCTAATAAGGGCCTGTCTGGATATCTGGTACCCATCCTAAACACTGCAAATTCTAAGCGGATTGAAGAACACATCAATTGGCCCGAAGCATGTTTGCACCAAGACAACAAAGCACAGCTCAAGGTTAATACAAATGGACCAAAAGGAATCGAGATTGCTTACCTAATCACATTGCATATGTAATTGCAGCAAACTCCCACGATTTAGCACCCACAAACACTACGATCTAGTTGGACAAACCCTAAAATATTCCCGTAGCCACTAATCCTCCAAAGAATAACAAACAATAATTCATACTGTACAGAGCCTATGAATGAAGCATAAACTATGAACACTGAAGCGTATAATTCCAACATCGCACAGATCTACGCAGGCAATCCGCCAAAGGTACAGCTTTTTAGGCATAGAGAGGAAAGGAAGAAAGAAGAAGAGAAGCGTCGTACCATCTCGGCGACAGGTAGGAGGCATCTGCGGGAGCTGCGGCGGCGAAGTCTGCGAGATGGAGGCGCGCGTGCGAGGGAAGCGTGACAGGGAGTTTATATACCGGAGGGTAGGCTTCGGCTTCCGCTCTTGGGTTAGATGTGATCCGGGCCGAGCGGACAGATTTGTGGGCTTTCTTCCTACTTCTGGGTCGGTCCTTGGTTCCTTTTTCCATTTCATTGATAGCCCATTGGCAGGGAACTAGGCTTGTGTTAGGTCTGGGCCTAGAGAACAAAGTTCTACCTGTGTAATTATCTGTTGGCCTGTTTGGGATATACGCGCTCCGATAGAAAGAAAAAAAAAAGTGACGCAGCAGAACGTGTGTGCAGTGAAAAGATTTGAGCTTTGATGGACGGTGTCATGTCCTAACAATAACGACAAGATCGCCAACAAACAAGGAAAACAAATTGCAAGAAGAATAGACGGATTTGAATGCGGGAGTGAAGAAAATGGGGTTCGGGTACAAATGGAGGAGAAACTGAGGGAGGATAAATCGGATTCTACTTCATGGATAAATTCTCTCCAACACGGCACTCCTCTTTATAACACCACCTCCATCACACTGCTGGATGGCCCCATGGTCCATAGACCCAGATTACATATCTTGAATTTGTTCAGTCGAGAAGATTGAAAAAATTCACGGAATATGCTTTCATTTTCTCTTTCCTCTTATCTTACAAAGCTTTTCAACAGGTCTAACATACTTTGAGTTTGAACTTCATACACAAGTCTTAAGTTTTGTTAAATAAATTTACATTTTGTCTTGTTACCCGTATATATTTTTCAGGTTTTTTCAATTTTTTAGATACGCTGGCCAGCTCCGCCGAGACAAGTGCTTCTGCCTTCTCCCCACGAAGAGAACGAGTCACGCATCCTTCAGTTTCGACTTCAGGCTCCGTGCAAGTCAAAGTAAACTGTTGTACGTGCCTTCTGGCCTTTTGCTCCCCCGCTTCTCATGAGTTGATTAATGTCATTTATTAGGACGGCAATGAGAATCTCCCATGCAACTTGCTGAAATAGATAGCACAACTTGACAACAAGAAGCGATAAAGATGGCAAAATAGACGACCCAAATGTAGAAGCGACTACAAATTCCAGGCCAATTTTCTACTACTTTCAGGCGCAGATCCAGTTCGTTTTCATTGCAGCTTAAGCAAAACGTTCGTATTATTCATGCTACTTTGTAAAAAAAACACAGACAACATGCATGCATGCAAGCAACGCCGGTAAGAAAAGGCTCCAGTCGTCTCATCCAACGTACGGAGCTAGTTCTAAGTTTTAACGCAACACAGACATATATATTCACAAAAGGATGTACGTCGGAAATGTACTTGAGCGGCTACAAACGGATGAAATCATTTTGAGAGGCTACAAACAAATGAAATCACTAGTCCCATGAGCAGTGCCTTGTCAACATACAACAAACTGGATACAGCTTGAACAACTAGATCAGTTATTCCGAGTGCCTACACGAATTCCCTGTCGAGGTGACGGTCTATGATTTCAGATACGGTTTCTAAGAGCGAATTTTCACTTGACCCTGGAAGAACAGCGTCCTCTGCTTCCTGGATGATGTCCTCAATCTCAGAGTCTCTATTCACAGTTTCCCTGCACAGTATGCGCCCTATGTCATATGGTGTGAGGCCTCGCGCTGCGCCCTTCTTCAAAAGCATGGTGCTGATGCGCAGCACACGAGCGCATCTTGCAGACAGCTCCCACCCATGGAACTTGAGAAGCTTGATGTCCACTTCAGCATCCAGTGATTTAATGTAAGCAATGGTTTCATCACTGAATGGCTCACGGGCCTGGGGCCAGTAGAGCCACTCGAAGGTACAATCTTCAAACTGCATCGCAACAAAGCAACAAAATTGTCATTACCTGACAGAGGAACTATCATGCAAGGGGAAAAGTAACAAGAGAGAAATAAGCACCTTCTCTGGCAAGCAGTAACCATGATCAATCGGAACCAACTTGTAGATGCAACCTTCTCCTTCCTTGCACACTAGAATGTTCCCAGCATGACGATCAGCATTCGCTAACCTAATATCTAACACTGCTATTTTGTGGACCTCCTTCACTGGAAAAGCCCGAGGACCCATATCCTCACAACTTCCATTGTTCTTCATAAACATCTGCAGTGATCCAATCTTGAAGCTCTTCCCCCTGTGTAAGCACCGGACCAATGCAGTGGGAGGCACACCAGAAAACCCAACACTGTGACCCGATTCGCGATCACCAATTGGATGGTCGAGAATATAAGCTGCAACCTCCCTTAGGGCACCTTCCCCTACACGTGTCCCCCTCTTCATGCCTTCCCCATCAGTAGACAATGGAAGCCCCCTCGGGTTGTTTTCGGCCATAGGTTCCTCATCGATAGGCTTAAACACTGCAATATTCTTTTGGCCTGATGCATCTTGCATGAAGTAAACACCCCCTGAACCTTCTGCTGACATCACTGGCAAGTGTTCATTCTCGAGACCAGCTATCGCTGAGCCAATCATTTTCATCACATCAGGTGACAGCTTCACCTTCCGATTAACAACCAATGGTTCAACAAGAGCAGGCCTACCACCAGATGGTTTTTCAGGGTTCACAATAAGAGCTTCATTTTGCAGGTTCTCTTTCTCCTGTGGGTTGACAATTGTAACCACGGTATCTTTATCAACTTGCTGTGTTCGTACCTTCGCTGGCCTGCGGATGAACAAATGAATCACAGCATCATCCTTCTTGCTAATATCAGCAATCAACTGGTGATCCTCAAGCTCCTCGCCATCATATTCGAGCTTGTGATCCTCCGTGCTACCAAGGTCCTCATCACCCTCCACTGCAAGCTTACTCTTGAGATACTTGACATTGCGGCTTTGGTCCACCTGGAACTGAAACTTCTTCCCACTGGCAGTCTCAATGCTAATCACCCGGAGATCAGCCAACCGGATAACAAGGTGCAGAACATTTCCATCGGCAAGCCCATAATCCTTGACAGGGCAGTTGTTGCGCGCCAGCTCATGCCCATCGAGCACAAGCCTCTGCTTTGTCACCACGAACCCCTTGAACCTCTGGATGCGCAGCTTGACCGAGGCGATGGACTCAGAGCCCAACACACTCATGGGCATTGGGGGCGCACCAGGCACAGCAAGAAAGATAAGAATGGAATCCTGCAGCTGTGACCCAGACAAACAATGGGGCGAACGGCTGCCGTCGAAGCTGATGGGCAAGAGGGCAATGACACCTGCTGACGACATCTTTACAGGAGGGTCTTAGGAGGCCGAAGCTTCCACAAGTGCTACCACTATTTACACTAGCACTAAAGTATTCCTTTGCACTAAGAATTGGAATCCATGGGGAAGCCGAGCCAAGGGTTTCTTCCTTCTAGGATGGAGGAAACCCTTTGGGAAAGCGAGACAACAACCGGTGTTACAACCCCATCTTACATTCGAAACACATCAAATCTGCACAGAAATTAGAGCGCCCTTCGTTAGTGGCCACCAAAACTACAAAAAAAAATGGTAAAATTCCAGAAGGTCGTGAGGAAAACATACCAGACATGGTTTGATTGGAGGGGGAAAGTGGCGCAAAATCTCGCCTTTGCCCCCACTGATGGCCGAATAGCGTGACAGAATCTGCAAGGGTGAGATCGTCTGGAGCGATCAGTCACAAACTCACTCAGAACCCCAGGTACAAACAAGGTAAATTTGGACAGATATGAGATAAATTTCTCACCAGAAACAGAATGATTTTCCCCCGAATTAAGAGAACACAAAATGATCGATCGATTCCTTCGATCTGGCCACCGATGGCGCCACAAGCTCACGGCCCCTCCTCCCTCCCGTCGAAATCTGCAACATCACACCTCAGATTAGATCACCCCCAACCCAATCGATTCAAACCAACACAAAAGCAAACAACCCAAAAAAATCAGGAGAAACCTCAGCACCGAATCGGGCGCATATGGGGGTTAGGATCAGAGGCAGACTTACCACCCGAATCAGAGAAGAAATTGCGTGATTAATAATCCAAGGACTCTTCCTTGCTCCGCAGTTCACGCAAGAGAGAGCGAGAGAGACGAGGAAGTTTTGGTTTGGTTTGGTTTGGTCGTGGAGGAAGGAACAGGAGGAGGTGGTGGGTCCGGGTAATGGAAAGATAAAGCGGAAGGTGTGGGCTGCTTATTTATTCGTGGTGGGCCGTCCGTCACTTGACGCCGTGACGTGCGGGGAGGGCGAAGCTTCCTGAAAGTTGCTGACGGTTTTGTCCCTGGGATGAAAGCTCGCTGGGGAAAGAAATCTCACTGTCAAGACACGCTCATTAATGAATGTACCTCCACCAGTGAAGTTATGGAATTTAAGATCATCTTTAATGTTGTATTTTAGCCGATTTAAATGAAAAGAGAGAATACATTAAATCGATTTCATATATTGGAAGGGTCGATTCCAACCAAAAAATGTATGGAACCGAACTCTACTTAGAAATCGATTCAAAGTATTAAACAATTCATATGAGTATTAAACAACTACATAGAAGAGAGTGCGTTTGAGAGAGGATATTATTATTTTGTGGTTTTTTAATGTAATATGGGTCCCAGTTATTAGTAGAAATCGGTTCAATACATTGAAGAAAAATAAGCTCGGTTCCTAAAATGCTTACATAGCATAACTTTAAATCAACGTCGGTTTAATATACTTAAGATGCTCTAATTACTAGAGAAATTCGGGGATACAGAGCTAAACACGAATTTAGCGAGATTTTGTAGCAAAAGGAACTAGAAAGTTGATGAAAATAGAATCCTACCAAAAAAATGACAGCTAACGAATTGCGTGCTGAATTCAATCTGGTTGCTAATATTGGAACCATGGGCACAGACCTGAACAAGCCCGGGAGTATGGTATCCCTATTTTGTATTGGTTCCTCCGTTCTCGTAAAGAGTTTTACCGTGAAAAATATGTGAAAATTATAAATCGTTTGGAAATAAAATACTTCTTTATGATTTTATAATTTTAGTAGGTTTTTCAAATATAGCGCAATAGAAAGGTACGGCCAAGGAGAGGAGACTAGTATTCTAGTAAGACGAGAAGGGTCTTTCAGCCGTGTTTGGGCGATACGAAAGAAGGGACGAGCTGGAAAGGGTACGGAGAGAGAGAGAAGAAAGAGATTCGGCGAATGCGTAGGCTGTGACGCGTACAGCACCCCGTTAACGGCGCCGTCCGCGGCCGTGAGACAACGACGCGATGTTGCGCCTGCGTGCAGGCGTGCGGCCGGTGGAACGGAAGAAATCAATTTAACCGGTGAAGTTCCAAATTTGTTGGCTCTCTCTCTCTCTCTCTCGCTCTCGTCTTTACGTGGAAACATCCCCCCTCGTCACCACCTGTATCCTAAGTTCTCTCGTATTTACGTGGAAACATCTCCCCTCGTCACCACCTGCATCCTAAGTTCCGAACCGGCCAAAGGAAAAGACTTTGCGCCATACTTATTAATTTTATTTTGGTATCAGTTGAAATGATCGGAATATTTCATACTGATATCTCAAACTGGTACACCGTAACTTTAATCTCATACCGGCCTTAATACTGGTCAATACCGGTCATTTCGGCTCATTCTGGTCTATTCCGCCATTCCAGTCATTCCGGTACCGATCAAAAAAAAATCAAAATTGAAGTAACCACTTGTTTGAATCAGTTCAGAATGCCAAGTCCAATACTACTCCTTCGGTAAGTAAATTATTCTAGACTAGTATAATAGACTATGGTAAAATATATGAAATTATGAACCCATGTTGTATTATTTAACTATGTACAACATTTATATTTTATGAAGTAATTGAACTATGTGTCATTTTTATTCTATGGTTTTGTATTTGAATCGAAATTCCAAGTGAAATTTTGTGTGCATATAATTACATATATATTTATAAATAAATAAATATTATTATATTAAAATCAGAAACGGTACACCAGAATGAACCAGTAACGATGTATTCTATATCAAGAGATAAACCAAAATGACCTTCGAAATAAAATTGATAACTATGCTTTGCACACAAGACATTACTCCAAACCAGTAGCGTTTACTTTTGTAGCAGGCTAAACGGTTTTTTTTTTTGTATGGCAAGGCTATACTCGATTGGTCAAGTTGATGTTACCGATTCTTGCGTTACAAATTCGTAAACATAGCTTTATCATTTTTTTTTAATATTATCGTCGGAAAAACTCTTTTAGAAATATTCATCAAAAAAAGGGTGATGTTTTAGTTTCTCTCCGTCTATTGAAGGGATTACATTAGTCGTCAATTCATATTACATATTTCAAACTTGGATTGGCAGGTGTGGGGTCGAAACTAGAAAGAACCAAAATGATTGTTTATTAAGTACATATATGTAACTAAAGGTATTTTGGTAGGATTTGCTTTTCCAGCATCTCAGGTTTAACAACACATAATTAAGCGATTATTACAACTCAGCTAGAATTCAATAATGATAGTTCTAAAAAAAACACTCTGTTTCTCTCTATTTGTGTAAAAATTTGGAAAATTTTTTGTTAAGTTTAAATATTTCGTCTGGGGATAATACTCCCTATTTCTTATTACAAGGCAACCACGCATTTCCAGAATCAAACTCTGTGAGTTTTTACCAATAATTAGTCATATAATATATAGGTAATGCTGCCACGACTACTATCCCCACTATTATCCTAACAGGAGTTCGTGTTGCACACGTTTCCAACCACGAGATCAAATCGGACTATTTGGAAATAGGCGTGAGGTTTAGGAAGAATTCTACGCATTTGGACCGATCCGAATGGGATTTTTTCCTTGTGCGTTAGATTGCTTTCCAAGGAGGAGTCCAACTGCCACAAGATCTGTTTAGAGATAAGATAGAAAGAGAATATATTAGCCAAGAACTTGGAACCGAGGCCTGTTCTTTTTTGTTGATCATGCAAGGAAGAAACTAGAGCCACACATGTTCCTTTCTCTTCGAGCCATAGGGTGGGGTCCACCAATGATCAGGAGTCTAGGTCTATTTACTTTGTCTTTAGGAATCCGAGTCATTTTTGTGAGTTCTCTAGGAAAACCAGAAAGAGTTTAGGTTGAGCACGTTAATTATGTACGTGTGTAAGAGTCCTAATCGGCCTTAAGTCGTGGTGTGTGTGTGTGTGTGTGCGTGCGTGGCGTGCCAAGGTTGTGCGTGGTTTTGGCAATATAAGCCTATGGGGTGCGCCCAATGAAAAAGGGCGAAGTGGAATTATGAACTAAAAACACGTGTGTGTTTTGGCTATGTGCTGTTAGGGTTTATCCCTGTATCATAAGTGTTCTTGAGGAATTCATTGAGGGTTCTTCTTCGGATGCATGGGATTTAGCTGTGGTGTCAATTTTCATTGCTAGATCAATTGATCCTATATCTTTAGTTCACATGATGTGGTGTACGTTGGCATGATGTGGTGTACGTTGGTTGAGGAATTATATCAAGGGTTTCGGTTCCAAGCTCCCGAAACCATAATCTATGGGATTCAATATTCTAATTCATGATCAATCATTATTCATGGTTTGGGAGGCCACAGCTGATCGCTTCTACTTCGGTTCCTACTGATCTAGTGCGATTCAACCACGTTATCAAGCTTGTTACTATGTTGCGGAAGTCGTGTTACTACACGAAGACGTGGTGTTATTACACGGCCGCCGGAGTGTTACTGAACGAAGGACATCGTGTTACTACACCACCGTCGGAGTGTTACTGCGCGAAAGACATCATGTTACTACATGAACGTGGGAGTGTTACTGCACGAAAGATGCCATGTTACTACACGAACGCATGAGTGGTAGTGCACTTTTACCGTTGTTCCAACGCAAAAAAGATCGCACAACCTACAACATTTAATGTCATCTCGAGGTTCGATCTGCATCAGTTGGTATTAGAGCTTCGACAGGAGGTTCAATCCGCATCAGTTGGTATCAAAGCTTTCATTGCTCGCAAGTGAAGGAAGATGATGATGATGCCAGATGATTGGAGTCCAGATGATAGGCATATGTTGAGTCTACCAGCGCACATCCAACTGCTATTCGTCGAGAGCACTCCAAAGGATTACTGCAAGTGGGTGGAAGATCTGGAAGGCTTTTTCTAGGGCTAAAACCTCTCTTCTAACAAGAAGATGAGACTGGCCAAGACGACGTTGATTGGTGACGCGCTATGATGGTGGATTGACTTGCAGTGGAACTGGGATTGACAAGGTGATCCATTCTGCACCACGTGTGGGGAGATGAAGGTGTTGACGTGATGTCAATTCACACCATGCAAGCCCACTAGAGAGAAGAAGAAGGAGGCTAAACCCGCTGAAATTTTTTTGGTTCCCGTACAGGTTGTAGATGAAGACTTGAATATGAACTAGAAACCGAGCACAGTTTTGCTTGAAGAAGGGGAGGATGATGTAGCCATGACTACTATCCCTACTACTATACCAACAGAAGTCCATGTTGCATCTGTTTCCAACTAGGAGATCAATTCAGACTATTTGGAAATTGGCGTGAGGATTAGGAAGAATTCTACTCATTTGGACCAATCCGAGTGAGATGTTTCCCTTGTGCGCCAGATTGCTTTTCAAGGAGGATTCTAACTGCCACAAGATCTATTTAGAGATAAGCTAGAAACAGGACGTATCAGCTAAGGAATTTTGAACCGAGGCCCGTTCTTTTTTGTTGATCGTGCAAGCAAGAAACGAGCATCATGCACGTTCCTTTCTCTCCGAGCCATGGGGTCCACCAATGACCAGGAGTCCAGGCCTATTTACTTTATGTTTTTAGGAATCTAGGTCGATTTTTGTGAGTTCTCTAGGAAAACCAGAAAGAGTCTAGGTTGAGCATGTTAATTATGTACGTCTGTGAGAGTCCTAATCGACATTAAGTCGTGGTGTGTGTGTGTAGGGCTGGAAAAATAGCTCGAGGCTCGCGAGCCAGCTCGGCTCGACTCGGCTCGGGCTCGCAATTATTCAAGCCAAGCCAAGCCTTACTTCTGGCTCGCAATTTTTTCAAGCCAAGCTCAAGCCGCTCGCGAGCGGCTCGCTTGGCTCGTTTGGCTCGTTGCCTCCCTCTATTATTTCTCCCAAGTCCTTGACTTCTAATTCTTCCCCATTCCATTTTGTTGCCTCCCTCTGTTAGTTCTTCCCCATTTCATTTCTTCTTCCATCCTCCTCCACTCCCAATCTCTTCCTTGCCTTATCCACGACCACTAGCCGAACATGCTTGAGAGTCCACCCACGCCTCCACCTCCTCCACCCGCCGCCTCCCTCCGCCTCCCCATCTCCACCCGCCGCCTCCCTTGCCCAACTCCACCCACCGTCATGTCATACTCATATAGTTCAGTTTAATTGGTGCGATGAGTGTATATTCAAGGCTTCTTGAAACCAAATGAGTATTATTGCTAGTAGAGAAGCGATGGCGAGAACTTGACATGGAGAATTGATGACAATAGCATGTTAATGAACAACCGAAACTTGGCCACTTAAATGGATTCTTTGCTGGTGTTAAGCTCACTTTAGGCAACTGACAATGAACCAATGTTGACTTTGTTTTTGTAGGATCATTGGATGCTTTGGATGACAAGATGGCACCAATACGCCATGACATCGGGCCAAGATGACCTTTTATTTTGGAGTTTAGATTTTAGATCGTTATGTTGAACTCTTGTACATTAAGTGCTTAGTGCTTACTACTTAGCATAGATCCATGGACTATTATATGGATGATGGTTCAATGGATGGACTGTTATGTTATATGGACAATGGAGTTATGGGTTGTTATATATATGGAGTTATGGACTGTTAAATATTAAGTGTTAGTCTTTCAATTGAATGGATTATGAATCTATGGTGAATGCTTGTATGGATTATGGACTGTTATGTTTCTGGCAGTCTTTCAATTGAATGGATTATGAATGAATGAATCTATGGTGAATGCTTGTATGGATTATGGACTATTATGTTTCTGGCTTTGTTTTATTGTTTATGATGATTGGATTATAAAAATAGGATGAATGATTCACATAATCACATTTTACCTCTGTTTCTGGACTTGGGGGGTCATTGGCTTGAACGAGCTTTTCAAGCCGGCTCGAGCTTTTTTTCGAGCCGAGCCGAGCTGGCTCTCGAGCTCGTTTTCCAAACGAGTCGAGCCGAGCCTACTTTGGAAACGAGCCCGAACGAGACGAGCCGAGCCGAGCTCGTTTCCAGCCCTATGTGTGTGTGACCTACATGCCAAGGATTTGTGCGTGGTGTTGGCTATATGAGCCTATGGGGTGTGACCAATGTAAAGGGGCATAGTGGAGTTATGATTTGTAAACACGTGTGTGTTTCGGCTGTGTGTTGTTAGGGTTTATCCCTTTATCATGAGTGTTCTTGAGGAATTCATCGAGGGTTCTTCTTCGGGTGCATGGGATTTGACTGTGGTGTCGATTTTCATCCGCTGGATCAATTGATCTGATATGTTTCATTCACAGAATCACAGCCTGTTCCAAGCTACCAAAACCATCTATCAGAAATCTATACGATTCGGTCTTCTAATTCATGATCAATCACTTTTCACGGTTTGGGAGGCCACGACTGATCACTTCTACTTCGGTTCCTGCATGTCTAGTGTGATTCAATGACGTTATCAAGCTCGTTACTACGCTGCAGAAGTCATGTTACTACACGGAGACGTAGTGTTATTACACCGCCGTCGGAGTTTTACTGCACGAAAGACATCGTGTTACTACACCACTGCGAGAGTGTTACTACACGAAAGACATCATGTCAGTACACGAACGCAGGAGTGTTACTCCACGAAAGACACCGTGTTACTATACAAATGCATGAGTGTCACTGCAATTTTACCGCTATTCCACTGTGAAAGATCATGCAACCTATAAGATTTAATCTCATCATGAGGTTTGATCCGCATCAATTGGTATCAAAGCTTCGACGGGAGATTCAATCCGCATCAATAGGTTTAGTGACATAAAAATAGTACTATTTGATTCATATTTGAAAGTAATTTTATATGATCTAGTTTTGTAGCTATTACAACCTCGTTCATAAATATATATATCATTTTACGGAGAGTATGATCAAAATTTTCTTACTTTACTAATATTGGTAAAACTATATATTCATATATTAGTTATATTAAGACAATTTAGATTTATCATGAAAAACAATTTCACTAGAACATATTCTTATATCGCTTTAACATGTTACGATTGCAATTAGCAGTCATTCTTTTGAAGATGGCGTCGACGTTGAAAGCAACAAATATTTATGAACATAGAAAATAAATAATATACCATGCAATAAATTGACTCTCAAAGGCTAAAAGCTCATCGTATCACGTTCTAAAAGTAACTAATTTTACACTCGTACAAATGAAAAATTAAGATACTTGGAAGTGGGACCAACACTGGTTGCATCAAGTATTCAAGTTCCAATAGCACAAAGCCTAATCTACAGAGTTCTACACGTCTAGAAAAATCTACGGAGCGGGGGGCCCACGTGTGCGAAGGAAACCGGTCCCACGAGGGAATCCCCCGCACTGGTGGCTCCAACGACCACTGACTTTCGGAACGTTGCCGCGGGCGCACGTCACGTGGCGCCTCCCCATTGGTTCGCACACGCGTCCTTTTCCCCTCGAAGACCTCTTTTGTTTAAAGTTTAAACCCCGAACGGTCGAATCAGGCAAAACACGCGTATTCTCCATCATCGTCTTTACCGTTTCTCCGGGCGCTCTTTGTTTTGTTTGCTCTTTAATTCACCGACTGCTCTGAATTCTCCGACGGCCCCCGGGGCCCTGCCGTGCCGGTGCTGTCCGGTATCTTGAGTGTTGTGGCTTTCGGCCGAATTTCTCTTCCTTTGTCGAGGCTTGAGACTCCGGTTGGAATTATTGGAGTTGGCTACTTGCCTGCTTGTTTTTCGACGGAATCTGCTGCTTTGATCCTTTAAGAATTGATCCGATGAAGAATCTTGGCTCAAGTTAACCTAAACGCATGTGCTTTCCAGTTGGCGGTATTCATGCTGTCAGGTAGCGTCAATAATTAGGCGATGCTTTTTTGTGCTCGGAATTGGTTGGGCCGTCCAAATAATAGAGCTGTTAAACTGAAACACCATCTCTTCTTCAGAATTATTGAGGGGGTTTCTTGAGGTTCTGACATGAGGTTTCGCATCGCGGCGGTCGGTGAGGGAGAGCGGAGACGACGGGGAAGAGTCTCACCTCGGCTTGGCTTCATGTCTAAGGTCGATAGGTCACGAGAAAAGATGAGATCGTATATTGGATAGGGGAAGAGGCTTCAACTCCGATTAGGTGTAACTAGGGGCGGAAAAAAAAAGCTCGTTAGCGGGTTTGTTGGCTCGGTTCAAAATTACTTTAATTATGCTCGTCAATTGGTTAAACATTAAAATGAGTTAATTTTGAATGAAATTAGATTTCATTTTGGCTTGGCTCGACTTGTTAGCTCGGTTCAAAAAATACTTCCAAACTATAAATAAAAAAATATTAAATTAAAATATATCAATTTTGAAAAAAAGCTCAGTAAGACAAGTATTTGACTTGATATCTACCTTAGGCATAACTCAAGCACTTAGTACAACATGATAAGGCCCAGGCCTGGATCTGGACCAAATCACTACAAATCCAAAATGGTCCAATCCATTGGAATTTTGGGTTAATCTGATCCAAAAGCTTGCACCGGTCCAAGCCCATTAGCAGCCCTAATTCTAAGTGTTTAGTCCAGCTCAACTCTAGGTCTAGTTTGGCAAATCAAGAATAAAAAGTTACACTGTCATTCCTCGTAATCACATTGGTAAAAGAAAAATATGGATGGGTTTATCCCGGCCCATAAACATTACTGAACAATCATACGATGGATCAATTAATATAGAATCAGCCCATTTTTGAAGCCAAACAAATTCTTAGCGATGAATTAAGTATACGCAGCGTTATTTTCCACTGTACGAGGTAGATCTCCCTTAGCATCGTCGTTGTCAGCGACGACGCACCACCGCACCAGCTGTACACTACCATATCCTGGGCACGTACGGATGAATAAGTTGCTGCCGTCGGTAAAACTGCTCGATAGCGCACACTGACACGAAGACACCTACGCGAAAGATCCAGGCACGTGCATTCGCTACATCGCCGTCACGTCCACCGTCCACGCCGATGAGGCGGCGACACCGCACGCATGCCGACCAGCACACCGTACCAGCGAGGACCGCACGTGTCATCAGTTCCATGCGCTCGCCGGCCACCGCATCACCCCGAGCTGACATTCTGACAAGCGTGTCGCAAGTCGCAACTCGTCACCACGAATATATAAACTGAAGGCGTTACGGCCACCGTGAGCTCACTTCACATCAACCGCACCGCGCTGTAGTAGCTCGCTAGAGAATACAGCTGAGAGACTGCGATGGCTCAAGCCCAGGCGAGAAGAGGCGACCAGGTCCAGGACCAGCCCGAGGCCATCAAGTACGGCCATGTCTTCGCTGTCACGGGCGAGCTCGCCGGCCAGCCCATCTCGCCGCGGGACGCCGCAGCCATGCGCTCGGCCGAGGACACCGTGGCGGGCGTCCCGGTCCCGCAAGCCAGCGGCGGTGGCTACAGCGCCGGGGTCGCCATGGAGTCGGCCGCCGCGTACAACCAGGCCGTCGGCGCCGTCCATCCTGGCCAGGCCAGCGACGCGGCCACCAACCAGGGCGTCACCGTCACCCAGACCGCGGTGCCCGGTGGCCGCATCGTCACCGAGTTCGTCGCCGGCCAGGTATATATGTACTTCCAACTTCCAGTAATATGAGGCTTGTTTAATTGCCTGACCGGCTTGTTTAACTCCAATACTAGGTGGTAGGGCAGTACTGCGTCGCCGACCAGCCGGTGGAGGAGGACGCGACCAAGATAGCGATCGGCGAGTCGCTGGAGGCGACAACGACGGCCGTGGGCGACCGGCCGGTGGACAGGGCGGACGCAGAGGCCATCCGCGCCGCGGAGGCGACGGCGCAGGGAGCGGACATCGCAATGCCAGGCGGCCTCGCAGAAGGGCGCAGGCCGTGGCGCGCGCCAACTCCGGCAATGTCCTCGGTACGTGACTGCGTAGTATTCATGATATGCTGTTAATTGTTACGTAGTTTTGGGTTAAGAACACGGCGCGGCGCGTGCGCTCGATCGCGTGCAGGATGCAACGGCGAAGCTGGCGGGTGACAAGGGCGCTGGGAGGGAGGAGGCGGCGAGGATGGCGCAGGCCGAGACGTACAGCGATGCCAGACCGCGCACAAAGGCCAGCGGGGTGGGCCGCCGTGGTGACGCGGCTTGAATTTTTGTATCGTGTGCTATATATGTACTGCTCAAACGCACCAAACAGAACAGTTCCATCTTATAAGGTTGTGGGAGCATGTGTGTAAATATGACTACAGGCCCGGCTGAGGTTGATCATGTTGTCGGTGGATCTGTAGCAGTATGTACGCAAATAAAAAAGTGATGTCCGTGGATCTGTAGCAGTATGTACGCAAATAAAAAGTGCTGTCCGTGTATGCCTCAACAAATATATACTCCTTTTGACTTGTATGGTATGGTGTGCTCGTTGCGATCTCCAAGCCAAAGCTTTCCCATCTCCAGTATCGCCCCGGCGGGATCGTCGGGGGGAGGCTAGCCATCGTACGTAACCATCGGCTGTCGGATTATAGTATGCAGTGATGGGCCGTCCATTTTGAGAGCTCCTAAACTTTGCACTTCGTCTCCAAGCTTCCTCCGTCGTCCCGTAATCCCCCTCACGGGCCTCCGCCTTAATCTTACAACATCACACGCCTTTAAGCTTTCTCGTCGTCCAATCACAATCTCCTTTGCCCCAAAATCCCCTGCACGCGCCTCCGCCCCAATCTTGCAACATCACGCGCCTCCGCCCCAATTTCCCGACATCAACAAAAGCGCCGCCGCGTTTCAAAAGTTCATCCCCAAAGCTCACCCCAATGTCTCATCTGATCCGTAACCTCGAGTTCCCACCACCAAATCATCCTTTCACAAGGCTTCCGCCACCCATCGTCGTCGCAGATCCATTTAATATCGAGTCCCAACAATCTGCTTCCGAATGGACGGCGGTCAACACGGCGAGTGCATCCAGTAGAAACCATAGAACGCATCCGAGCAGCGAGGTCCCGTTATTGGTATGTATTGGTCATACTAGACCTTTGATGATTTGTTGCGACAGAACATGCGCATTGTTGTAGTTGCAAGCATTATGTTGTTTACATTGTACTCCTGATTAGGTGCAACAATGTTTGAACATTGTAAAGAAAGTTGCGTATTGTTCTTTGTTGATGTTGCATATGTAGAGAAAAAAACGTTGCATACATAGAAAAAAAAGTGTTGCATACTTTTTATGGTGATGTTCAAGATTGGAGATCTCAATTGCAACTTTTTTTGGTTCAGGTAGATGTAGATCTCAATGTTGACCAAGGTGAATCGTTGAAAATTGGAGATGATGATGATTACACTATGGTGGATGTTGCAAGTGACGAGTGTGATGATCAAGATGAAGATGTTGTTTGCTCTCAACCAATTGTGCCTTATGTTGGGATGATGTTTGACACACTTGAAAAGGCTAAGAAAGTGTATAATGATTATGTAGGATCGTAATGGCAATCAGAAGGGGGGTTGAATGATTGCAGCGAATAGATCACCAAATTCAAACTCCTACTTGTGTGCAAGAACTTCAGGAACCTCTCGGATGACTCTTGAAGAACTACACAGCAAAGACCACCTCAGGCGCATAGCAAGAACAACAAAATTAGAGACAAAGTAAAGCAAATCTGAGCTTTATTTCTCAAGCTGAATTTGTGTCTACAAAGCGCTCATCAAGCACCCCTCAAAGCCTCCAATCGAAGGACCTACCAGTTTTCGCTAAAACACCGTAACACAACCAGCATGAAAGCTACGGGTCAAAAGCGCACTCAAAATCTCGTACGCAAGGCGCACCCCTCTGCCTCTTTTTATAGGCAGAGTTCTATCCATGTCAACAACAAACACGAAATCCATCTTTCCGAAAATCAAGGGACCCGAAACCCTTACCAACACAGGTTTTACCAAATTCACTCAAACTTTCCAAAACCGAAAATATCCAAAACTCCTCACGCCGTAAGCCTCCAGGACTCCTCCTGTAGCTTCAGCGTGCACCACCTTTGATCTCCACGTGCTCCAGCGTAATCCAAACTACCTCGTGACATCCACGACTTCCAAGACCTTAGATTCTCCCCATCCTAGTCCGAGTCAACTTCGTCACCGACCGTGATTCGACTTCACGCTCATCCTGCACATGCAAAGACCAAAGAAATGAAATCTTGGCACAGGACATGACCCCTATGGATACAACCATATTTGCTATGTTTAGTGTTCCAAGTACAAGAGCTCGTACGCTTCACTTAAATTATCAGGTGAGCTTGTTTTTAGAAGTGTCTTTATATTATATGAACTATATGATGCTACCTAATGATGAAATATATATATGTGCAGCACCATGTCACTTTTGGTCCAAGACAAGCAAGCAGTTCGAGCTAGACCCATTTTGGAATCCAGTTCGTCCTCTAGAATCAGCCTGACAGCACCAACTTAAAACAGACATAACTTTCACATACGGAATCCGTTGGAGGTCCACGAGTACTTGATGGAAAACTTATTTCGGTATCTTTCCAACGGATCTGGCTTCACCTCCAAACTCCTTCTGGACTGATTGCAATCATCAAAAGAATGCATCATATCACCTGTTTGGGCCAATCTGGACTTTGTAATCGTACTCAACTAGGCCCATATGCTGGCGGCCCACCTGGGGGCGTGGTTACTGTTTATGTGAACAGTACCCCCATGACCTTTAGTACCACCCCGCTATTTCTTTTAGTTTTGTGGCTCATCATCCCCTATTTAAGGAGGACGCACCCTCTCTAGTCTCTTTGGATTTTGTTGAGTTAAGAGTTAGCATTGCTGCAACTTCGTGTATTGGCTTGTGTCGACTAGACCAACCTTAATACCGTTATCAAAATCCCAAATTCAATATTTCAATCTTTATTTGCAATTTCAGATTGCTTTATCTTGTTCTTGTGTGCTTCTTTGGTGTATGCAGACTTTCGTGGTTAGGTCAACCGGGTATTCTTGCATGGTTGATAATGACTTGTCAATTAGTTCAGCGATTGCGTGATTTCGAGCATTGCGTATTCGTAGCCAGGATCGTCAAGGTTGAGCGACGCCTACCGGACTTATCGTTTCTCATCGAAAGATCGGGCCAACAAATAGAACCTTAGGGTTCATCACAAGTTGTCCAACTTGACCATCCATTAGTTCACACACACGCATAAACACTATCATGCATCATGCAACACATTAAAGCTCATGAATTTAACTTAACCTCAGCCAAATTCCCAAAACGACAATTTTACAGAGCACAAACGGTCGTACCGCCATGACATGCACGGTACTACCGCACCAGCGGTCTTACCGCTCGAAACACTTCGGTACTACCGCTCCTCGGGAAATCTCAAAATCTTCCAAAAACATGCTCTCTGAAAATTCCATACCGCAACCTTGCGGTCATACCTTTGTGCGGTACTACCGCCATTCAAACTAACAGATATTCTTCTCTGCGGTCGTCATGTTCCACAATTCGCGATACTACCGTTTTTCACTTATCAAACCTTGTCAGAAACACTCTCTCTCTGAAAAACTTAGCGCGGTACTTCCACCGTTAAAGCAACGGTATTACCGGAATAAAAATGGTACTACCGCTTCTAAAACGCGGTACAAATGTATGTCAAAACGTTTATTTAACCTCAAAGTCTGTGAGCGTTCCAGATGATTTGGCCGATCGGACCACGCTTCACAACCGTCGGATTTTAAGAGCACTGTAGTAAGTTCGAACGTTTCCCTTGATATCAGCCGTCAGATTTCAAATCAAAGGCTCACAATCCTTGAAGAGTTCGGACGATCCGAACGTTCCTCTCAATATGAGCCGTCAGATCAAGATCTAACGGTTCGAGCAAAACACCGTTCGGAATTAGTGACTTGCGGTACTACCGCGCCTTATAAGCGGTCCTACCGCAATCCGGTAGTTCCGCAGATACAAAGCCGGTACTACCGCAAAACCTGACAAATGCTGATTTTCGACAGAATTCAACAGAACTCAAAAGCATGTCAGCATCTAAGATCACAAGCATGTTCCAAAAACAATGTATTCATCTTAAAACACCAAGACTAAGTCTTTCTTATTGCCAATGTGTTCATCATCAAATATCATGACCAAAAATCTCCTAGTCTTATAATCTCCCCCTTAATGAATACATTGACAACACTTCCAGAAACAATAGATGAATGTGTGTGACAGAAGGTGTCAAAGTTTCAAAACTGCCGAGCAAAAGAAGGTTCCAAAAACAGCTCTCAAATTTTCTCCCCCTTTGGCAATGTGATCATCAAGAGCTTCAAAGAAAAAATGAAGGAGCAAGAAGAATAAAAATCCAGAAGCTTGGAAGATTATGCAAGTCAATTTAATGGATTAACCAAGCCATTTTGTTGAGTAGAGCTAACAAGATCATATAAATGCATATACCACAGAGCAATAACTAGACAAGTATTTCAAAGTGATGAGACAATTTAGATTCATGACAGGCATATCACACAATGACTAAAAATATTATAAGACCCCCATAGAAGTCATCAAAAGTGAGAGCCAAGCAGTGAGACAAACTTTAAATCTAGATGGGCTACCAGTCTCATGTATCATCCCTTTACTTCACTTTCAATTTTTATTTGCATGTGGTATGCTTGCAGCATACTTCTTCTCAAGGGTGGCATGCTTGAAGCATACCTTTTTTTATTGAAGCACTTTTTGTGCATTTTTTCTTTTAAAGATACATAGCTATGTATGGCATGCTTGAAGCACACTTCTTTTCATGTGAGCACTGTTATGTACCCCTTGTTTTTGTTTGATACACAACTATATATGGCATGCTTGAAGCACACATATTTTCAAATCCTTTTTCTCAACCCTTTATCTTTTATAACATGCCAAATTGAGTGAGCAATACAGGATTGAAATGAGAGACATTCTTGCTTCAAATCCAAGATTTAAAATAAAACTCACAAACAAGCTTATCCTTTTCAATAGACATCACCAAGTGATACCAATAATCAATATAATCAAAGATTTCAGTCATGTCATGCTTTAGTTCTTTATGCAGCACATTTATTAAAACCAGTCAAGATCAAAGCTACATAGCACATGAATAAATATGATAAAGAGAGCTCTACTATTCTTTTTATTTCAATGGCTTGGACTTAATGAATTGTGAGACAATGAGAATAATCAAAGCTTCTGAAATTTTGATCAACCAGCTCCCCCTCAAAATAAGCCCATAGGATGAACAACACCCAATTCACTCCGCAAACAAACAAATCGAGAAGTATCAAGTGGCTTAGTGAAAATATCAGCAAACTAAAAATCAGTTTCAACAAAGTGAAGAACAATGTCACTCTTTTCAACACGATCTCTAAGAAAGTGAAATCTGATATCAATGTGTTTGGTTCAAGAATATTGCACTGGATTCTTAGCAATGTTAATAGCACTGGTGTTATCACAATAAAGAGGAACACTGCCCAATTCTAAACCAAAATCTATGAGAGTAGAAGAAATCTAAAGGACTTGAGAGCAACTAGCAGCAGCAGCAACATACTCAGCTTCAGCAGTTGATTGAGCAACAAAAGATTGTTTTCTAGAAGACCAAGACACTAATGACGTGCCTAAAAAGTGAAAAGTACCAGATATGCTTTTTCTATCAATTCTACACCCCGCAAAATCACTATCTGAGTATGCATGCAAAGTAAGACAGGATGAAGATGAATAGAAAAGACCAAATTCTAAGGTTGATTGAAGATACCTGAGAATTCTTTTCACAGCCTATCGATGGGATGCACGAGGTGAAGCTTGAAATCGAGCGCATAAGCATACAACAAAGTGTATATCCGGCCTTGAAGCAGTCAAATAGAGTAGATAATTAATCACACTCTTGTATTCTTTTTGATCCACTGCCCCACCTTCTTCATCTAGGTCAAGAACAGTTGTAGATCCCATTGGTGTAGAGATAGGTTTTCCCATGTCGAAACGTCTAAGCAGATCTTTAGTATACTTAGTTTGATGAATGAAGTTGCCTTGCTTGGACTGTTTTACTTGCAATCCTAAGAAGTAAGTTAACTCTCCCATCATGCTCATCTTGAACTCCTTGCTCATAGTGTATGAAAACTTAGAAACCAAAACATGAGAGGAGCCCCCAAAGATGATATCATCCACATAAATATGAACAAGTAATAGATCATTGCCATGACGAAAAATAAAAAGAGTTTTGTCTACCTTGCCTATTTGAAAATTATTTTTTAACGAAAAAAGCTTGAGCCTCTCATACCAAGCTTTAGGAGCTTGCTTCAAACCATACAAAGCTTTTGACAATTTGAAAACATGATTAGAAAACTTAGGATTTTCAAAACCAGGTGGTTCCTTAACATAAACTTCCTCCTCAATGTAGCCATTAAGAAAAGCACTTTTAACATCCATTTGAAACAATTTAAAACCTTTAGAAGCAGCAAAGGCTAAGAGAATTCGAATAGCTTCTAGTCTGGCTACAGGAGCAAAAGTTTCACCAAAATCAAGACCCTCCACCTGAGAAAATCCATGAGCAACAAGTCTAACCTTATTTCTAACAACAACACCATCCTCACTTTGTTTATTTTTAAAAACCCATTTAGTTCTAATTACATTATATCCATGAGGAGGTTCAACTAAGGTCCAGACTTTATTTCGCTCAAAGTTTTCTAATTCTTCATGCATGGCATTGATCCAAGACTCATCAGATAAAGCGTGACTTACATCATTAGGCTCAAAAGAGGCAACAAAACAGAATGAGCATGCGAGTCAGGAGAAGTGAACTTAGAACGTGTTACCCTTTCGTGATGTCACCAATCATCAGCTCTGGAGGGTGAAGTCGCTGAATCCTCAATGGTGCAGAAGGTTCTGAACTAGCTTCAACATCATGAACATCTTCTGCAGTTTGTTCATCACTTGGTGGTGGCGCAACAACAGGTGCATGATCATCAGCAGGTGATGGCATGGGAGATGAAAAATCAAAATCATCTTCTTCATTAAGGAATATGCTTTCGGACTCCCCTTGAACTTGTGTTCCTGAAATGTCAGTTCTAAAACAAGTACTGACCTCATCAAAAATAACCTCACAAGTCTCAACAATTTTGTTAGTTTCCAGATTAAGCACACGATAGCCACGTGAGTGAAGGGGATATCCAAGAAAAATGCCATCTGTTGATCTAGATTCAAACTTGTCCAGATTACTATATTTAAGAATAAAACATTTACATCCAAAAATTCTGAAGTGAGAAACACTGGGCTTTTTGCCAAATCTTAGCTCATAAGAAGTCTTGTGCAAAGAGCCTCTCAAGAATACTCTATTTGAAACATGACAAGCGGTTGAGATAGCCTCTGTCCAATACTTCCTAGGAGTAGCATGTTCATCAAGCATAGTCCTTGCCATTTCAACCAAGGTTCTATTTTTCCTCTCTACAACACCATTCTGTTGTGGGACACGAGGAGAAGAAAATTGATGTTCCAAACCTTTTTCAAAGCAAAAAGAAGCAAACAAGGAGTTCTTAAACTCAGTACCATTATCACTTCTTATTGCTTTCACAACACCATGTAGTTCATTATTAAGTCTGAGAAATAAAATTTTCAAATGACCAAAAGCCTCATCTTTAGACACCATAAAGTACACCTAAGAGTATCTAGAGAAATCATCAACAATCACAAGAATATACCACTTACCTCCAACAGATTGAACTCTAGAGGGACCTACAGTGTCCATATGCAACAATTGTCCAGGACCATCTGTGATGATTACAGAAATAGGAAAATGAGGGGCAGCAACCATCTTACCATGTCGACAAGGAGAGCAAACCAAATCTTTATCACCCTTAAGTTTAGGCAGCCCTCTAATGAGATCCATTCCACTAATTCAAACAAGATGATCAAAACCAATATGTCTTAATCTACGGTGCCAAAAGTATAGATCCCTGGATTCAGAAGCTACCAAGCATCTAATATTAGGTGAAAAGGAATGATTGAAATCAGCTTTAAAAACCTTCCCTAACCGAGAGATATTAAAGACAAGATCTCCAGAAGCATCCAAAACTCTGCAAGCATGTTTCTTAAAGCTTACCTCAAGATTTTCTTCTATCAATTGTGAAACCGAAAGGTGTTGTACTTCAATTTACTTACCAAAGCAACATCTTTGAGTATGAATTTGTCATTAACACCTTGTACCTTTTGCCATCATATTTCGAGTTGAAGCATCCCCAAAAGTAATCAATTCATCCTTTGGGTGCCTTAGTGAGGAGGAGAACCATTTTGAATCACTGTCATGTGCCCGAACATCCACGAGTCTACTAACCATATGTTCCCTTCCTCAACAAATTGCACCTCATCGTGGTCATGTAGAGATCATCACTATTAAGTTCTTCACTGCTTGCCATAAAGCACATCCCTGTGAAGTCCACCTCTTTTACCTTCTTGTAATCATCCACATTGTCGCTTTCAGAGTCAACATCACTCAATCCAATCTCCTCAAGTCTTTGAGAGCACCTTGTTGACCGCCTTACGATAATTTTGCTTCTTTCTTGAATCAAACTTGAATTTTGAGCGCCGAGCTGGTGCTTTGTTATCTTTGGTCTCCTTACCTCTCAGCTTGGGACAATTCACATTTATGTGGTTTAACTCACCACATTCAAAGCATCTAATTAGACCTCGTCTCCTCCTTGATCTGATATTGTTGATTGCTTTAGTCACCTTGTTGGAGAAGAGTACAAGCTGTTTTTCTGGAATCTCCTCCAATTGTTCATCTGAAATAGCTCCCAAAGCAGACAAAGAAAAACTAGAAGAACTAGATGAGCTGTCAGTTTGGTTAGTCATTAAATCCAAAGAATTTGACTTATTTATCCTGGCCAAAATATCAATCTCATGTGTTTTCGTCTTGGAATAAAGATCATTCAGGGTGAGTGTTTCCATGTTAACAGAATGATTGATGGTAATGACTAGAACCTCCCAGACAGTCATATCCAAAGCATTTAAGATTTGACGAGCGTTGTCAGAATCAGAATATATGACATCAACGGATTGCAAATCACTAATAATTTTATTGAAGCGATCAAAAAGAGCATCTACAGATTCACCTGGTTTCATCTCAAATTTAGAATACTCCTTTTAAATTGATTACGATTTAACACCTTTAATGATTTTGATCCCTCATGATAATCAGCAAGTGTAGTACAAATCTTGTTAGCATATTTAATATTAGCAATTCTGACAAACTCGTTTGTACTTAAGCCTTGTAACAATATATTTCTAGCTTTAGCATTAGCCTCAACATCAGCAGTATTGTAGTTGGTAATAACAGCAGGTACCTTATAAGGATTTTTAACTTTTTTGCCAAATAACATTGCTTGTAGAAAAACCTCCATGCGTGTCTTCCAGTAGATGTAATCAGATCCATCAAAATATGGTGGCTTACTTGAGAAGCAATCTCGATCTAATGCCATTGCAACCTTGCTCTGATACCACTTGTAGGATCGTAATGGCAATCAAGGGGGGGGGTCGAATGATTGCTGCGAATAGATCACCAAATTCAAACTTCTGCTTGTGTGCAAGAACTTCGGGAACCTTTCGGATGACTCTTGAAGAACTACACAGCAAAGACCACCTCAGGCGCACAGCAAGAACAACAAAATTAGAGACAAAGTAAGGCAAATCTGAGCTTTATTTCTCAAGCTGAATTTGTGTCTACATAGAGCTCATCAAGCACCCCTCAAAGCCTCCAATCGAAGGACCTATCAGTTTTCGCTAAAACACCGTAACACAACCAGCATGAAAGCTACGGGTCAAAAGCGCACTCAAAAGCTCGTACGCAAGGCGCACCCCTCTGCCTCTTTTTATAGGCAGAGTTCTATCCATGTCAAAAACAAACACGAAATCCATCTTTTTGAAAATCAAGGGACTCGAAACCCTTACCAACACGGGTTTTACCAAATTCACTCAAACTTTCCAAAACCGAAAATATCCAAAACTCCCCACGTCGTAAGCCTCCAGGACTCCTCCCGTAGCTTCGGCGTGCACCAACTTTGATCTCTATGTGCTCCAGCGTAATCCAAACCACCTCGTGACATCCACGACTTCCAAGACCTCAGATTCTCCCCATCCTAGTCCGAGTCAACTTCATCACCGACCGTGATTCGACTTCACGCTCAGCCTGCACATGCAAAGACCAAAGAAACCAAATCTTGGCACAAGTTGTCCAACTTGACCATCCATTAGTTCACACACACGCATAAACACTATCATGCATCATGCAACACATTAAAGCTCATGAATTTAACTTAACCTCAACCAAATTCCCAAAATGACAATTTCTGAGCACAAGCGGTCAGACAGCCATGACATGCACTACTACCGCGCAATGATCTTACCACTTCGAAACACTTGATACTACCACTCCTCGAAATCTCAAAATCTTCCAAAAACATGCTATCTGGAAATTCCATACCGCAACCTTGCGATCATACCTTTGTGCGGTACTACCGTCGTTCAAATCTGCAGATATTGCGAATCTGTGGTCGTACCGTTCCACAGCTGCGGTACTACCGTTTTTCACTTATCAAACCTTGTTAGAAACACTATCTCTCTGAAAAACTTAGCGCGGTACTTCCACCGTTAAAGCAACGGTATTACCGTAATAAAAACGGTACTACCGCTTCTAAAACGTGGTACAAATGTATGTCAAAACACGTTTCACGAACCTCAAAGCTGTGCGGACGCTCCAGATGATTTGGCCGATCGGACCACGCTTCACAACCGTCGGATTTTAAGAGCACTGTAGCAAGTTCGAACGTTTCCCTTGATATCAGCTGTCAGATTTCAAATCAAAGGCTCACAATCCTTGAAGAGTTCGGACGGTCCGAACATTCCTCTCAATATGAGCCGTTAGATCAAGATCTAATGGTTCGAGCAAAACACCGTTCGGAATTAGTGACTTGCGGTACTACCGCGCCTTACAAGTGGTCCTACCGCAATCCGGTAGTTCCGCAGATACAAAGCCGGTACTACCGCAAAACCTGACAAATGCTGATTTTCAACAGAATTCAACAGAACTCAAAAGCATGTCAGCATCTAAGACCACAAGCATGTTTCAAAGACAATGTATTCATCTTAAAACACCAAGACTAAGTCTTTCTTATTGTCAATGTGTTCATCATCAAATATCATGACCAAAAACCTCGTGGTCTTACAAAAAATAACTTCTAAAAGTTTGTAAAAAATAATATTAATTTATTATAAATAATCTAGTATTTGAATAAATTATTTCCAACTACTTTTAATCACACAAAGTTATAAAATCAAAATAAAGCTTTGAAATCAAAATGAAAATTTGAAAACTTCGGTCAAACTTTACTACAACAACCAAAGTTTTATATTAACACATAATTTACACACATAACACATGATATGCTTAGCTAATCCAACTTAATTATTTTGAGGACGTTACAGTTTGCAAAACCCTTTGAACAGTAGTACCGGAGTTTATTTTGCGGAACTACCGCGTAGTGGTATGACCGCAAATCCTTTGGCGGTACTACCGGTGAACGTTCGGACCGTCCAAACGTATGATCCAATCGTGCGGTTAAGACCTGTGATCCGAACATTCAATCAAATATGAGCCGTCCACGTAATCAGTCCGATCGTGCAAGGCTGATTTGGTCGCTCCTGTGAAGCGATAATACTGCAGTTCTTGAGCAGAACTACCGCAGCTCGGTAAGTCCGAAATATTGGCGGTACGTTTTTTCCCAGAGAGCATCCTTTTTTTGTTTCGTTGAGAAACGGTAGTACCGCCCTTGTTGAGCGGTATGATCGGCCAGCGGTAGTACCGCACCGCGGTTTAAACGGTTATGTCAGAAGGAGTTAATTCCTCTGTTATAGCCGTTACTGATCGGTTGGTGGAGTACGGTAGTAATGCTCGGTACATGGCGGTAGTACCGCATTTCGCTGAAAGTTGGGGATTTCCTCCCCAACGGTCATAATTGTTGGTGGAGGGTATAAATACCCCTCCACCTACTCAAGGACAGAGTGTTAGACCACATTTAACATCCTTAGAGACTTGAGCATTCATTCAACTCCTCAAATACATTTGTGCATTCATTGTGAGGTAGTTGAGCCAAAATTCAAGTGCATTCATTCTAGATTGATCCATTGCACTTGAGTGCCGTCAAGCGAAGGTCATCGGTTCATTACTCTTGGTGTTTGCCAAACACCTAGACGGCTTGGCGGAGGTAGCACGGTGATCTCTTCAAGAAGATTGTGAAGAGGCCGGTGCCAAGATTGTGAGTGGTTTGGTGTTCACTATCTCTAGAGCAGAGGCAGAACAACCACTAGTGATCGAGGGAAGGCTTAATTCGTGGAGCCAACTTGATTTGTTCAAGCTTCCTCAATGTGGACTAGTAAAGACCGGCAAGTCTTCGATACCACGGGAAAAACTTCCTTGTCTCAATTGTGGTTATTTCTTATCTTTACTTATTCCGCATTTACAATTCTAGCATTTATCTTGTGTTGAATTGCTTAGCTAGAATTGTATCTAGTTTAGACTTAGCTCATAATTGACTTAAATTGTTAATTAGTCAAAAAGTTTTAAAACCTCCTATTCACCCCCTCTAGTCGGTTATCCTTGATCCTACACTTAGATCGGCTAAGCGCTTAGCCCGCCTAAAGCTCCGACTAGCACCGAATCGCGGTGGCGAGGCATTGCCCAACGTTTAGGTGCCCGCCTAGGGGAAAACTGCTTCTTTGCTTGCTTCAACTAGGTAAGACCAACTCCACCTTATATATTGGTCTCCTCCTGCCTAGAATAGCAATATGGTACTAAACTTCCCACCTTCCACCATACATGACTGGGCCTTTTGGATTTTCCTAGGATTTATTAGAATTATATCTAGGCCAAGCTCATAAACTCCAACAATCCCTCACCAGATCCCAAAAGCACCACGAATTTGCCAATAATTCCAAAGTGATGTTGATATACCAGTTTTTCAGTGGAAACCGGTTAAGGTTGAACATTCACCTAGAACCTCAAGCTACACTCGACCATAACTACACAATGGACTAAGCCTTGAATTGGCAGTTTTGCATGGACAAGTTTCACCTAAGCCCTTTGCTGATACTTGGCCGCCGATAGGCTACTCCTCAGGTGGAGCATATAGGTCATACTCCTATGTCTCTTCATAAGCTTCTTAGAGATCACCCACATCTCATGGACTGCGACCAATAGTTGGGCTCATATAGGTGTGTTCTTACAAGAATCCTGTACGACGGTATTTTGCTGTTAAGCGTTAGAACACATTAAGATAAAGTCATCCTGCCTTACAGTAATTAGAGTACTGTAGCTCCAACAGAGTGAGATATAAATCAAGAATGTACTCTACTATTACCCAAATAGTTTGTTTTTTTTCCAAGGCCTACTTCACGGGATCTCCGATCACATAGGTTTGAGTTACCACTGTGTACAACTCACGTGGGTCTCATTCCCATCCTGATGCAATTTCAATCACGTTCCATGATAGTTTCTTTGTAAAGGGATCTGCGGATTTTTAGCTGTTTGGATATAATCTACGGCTATCACTCTAGAGTTTCTCAATTTTCCGACATACTTCTGTCACCTTTTCACATGCCTTGAGGATTTCATATTATCCTTTACACTTGTGACCTTTTATGATAACTGTTTGGTTATCACAGTACATAAGGATAGCTAAAATTGGTTTTTAAACCACTGGTAAATCCATCAAGAGTTCTCGCAGCCATTCTGCCTCAACAGTGGTTGTGTCTAATGCTATGTGAGTTTTGCCTCCATGGTTAACCTCATTAGTATGGTCTATTTGCAAGACCTCCATGAGACGGTAGCACTTCCAAGAGTGATTACATATCCACTGGTAGCCTTTATCTTATCAGCATCAGAAATCCAATAGAGAATCGCTCTGATGAAAGTCATGGTAGAGTCTAATGTAAAGAAGACGCGTAGAGGATGATGGAGAAGGAGGAAGCCACGAACAGTCGTGCGAACACTTCCCAAAAACCTGATTTGCTCCAACCTGTGTAGGATCATGAGGGACGCCGGCATCGGAGACACTGCTCTCCTCATGTCGGTGCACGCTAAAGAAGTGATGGAGAAGCCGAGATTGTGTAACACAGAGAAACATGGCAAGAAAACAGTACTGATGTCTCTCTGTTCTTCAATCTGAGAGGAGACTTCTCTGCCTCATATAGAACCAGCAGCTAGCCAAAAGAAACTGATGTCATTACTCTGTTTTAAACGCAGTTAATGTGCGCCATAAAAGACCCATTGAAACAATGTAATTCAAATTTCAGTTTCAAATTCGTATGCATAGTTTGCATGGTTTTGAGATGCAAAAAGAAGCAGCAGCTTCACAACCAACCGAACACGAAATCATTGGACCATTCACGCACACGTCGCGCACGGGCGGGTGATGGTATGGCATGGCGAGCGAGCGAGCGCATGTTCTTCTTTTGTTTGCTTCAACTAAGTAAGACCAATACCACCTTATATATTAGTCTCCTCCTAACTAGACTAGCAATATAGTACTCAACTTTTCACCTTTCACCATGCATAAGTTGGTCTTTGGGATATTCTTAGGATTTATTAGAATTATATGTAGGCTAAGCCCATAAACTCCAACATGCTCTGCCTTGTTAGCCATGAATGCAAGTCCCTTGTTAGGCTTGAACACATGTGGAGCGTCGCACCATGAACAGCAGAACAGGAGCACGGCGATCACTTGCATGGTCGATCAGTCTCAGGTCGAAGAAGGCCCTCACCTCGGTCCTACTGATGAGCTCGAGGTACACGGAGATGAAGTCCCGGTGATCCTCGCTGGATGTTGAGATTGGGTGACACATTTTCTATTCCTTTAGGATTTGGAGATGTGTGTATGAATTTGTAGTGATTGCTTTAGCTTGAGCTGTGAAACAATGTTACTACTCCTGATGCCCGGCCGTGAACGCAAGTGTCACGTGTGTGTATATATATGGATGGAGAAGATAGCAAGTTCCCAATATGTATATTTAAAAATTAATTAAACTATCTATGAAGAACACGAGGGATCGAGATAATTTAAACTCGAGATTGTGGAGATCGAAGAGATTTTGTTCTTTCGTATGTAGAATTTTTCGGGGAGGTGTAATAAATACTAAAAAGAGATCCGTTAGTCTACGTCATTTATTATTAAGGAGTTCTGCATCGGCATTTAGGTGATGTGGAGGAGAAAGAAGAGGAGGTGGTTTTTCTAGACGAAGAAACTATCAAATTGTTAATACAAGATAAAAGAAACAATCAAATACTCTATTGGAGACTTACTTGTTACCTAAAAACGCGTTTTGTAGGTCTTATTGTCTTAATACAAAATGTCTACCAGATTATTTGTGCAGCCCGACTTCATTATTAATATGATAAATGAGCTAAAACATGTAGGCCACAAAGTTGTACTTCATTATTGATCATTAAGAATCATACACACTTGTAGCAATTAAAGTTTTAGACACAAGCTCAAGAAATAATTCATTGGAAAATATTTTTTTAATTAGATTAAGTACTCTCTCCTTTTAGTACAAGCTAAAAAACAAACTATTATTGATGCTCTTAAAAAATCTAAAGAGAGAGATAAAAAAGATAAAGTAAATTAAGTTGGATAAAGGAGCGGCTATATCACAGTAAGTGTTTTAAAAAATATAAAATCAGTCGATTTCTTCTCAACCGTAGGATCTCCATCCGGTGGCTAAAACACCTCCTATCCAAACTCATAAGCATGTCCCATCCGTCCTCCCGATCGATCCCAATTGCCAACCCTAGCGCCGCTCCTCCCTCGGTCACTCCCTAGCCCACCGCCGCCCCCGTCTGGCGTCCACGGCGCCGACGCCGCCCGCCGCCACCTACTCCTCAGCCCTCCCCTGCCTCCCTTGTCCCCTATCCACGACGCCGCCGCCACCTCCTCGGCCCTCCCGAGTCGTCGTCGACCCACGTCCACGTCCACGACACCGCCGCCACCCCCTCCTCGGCCCTCCCTAGTCGCCGTCGAACCCCGTCCAGGCTGCCGCCGCCGTCTCCTCCTCGGACCTCCCCAGTCGTCATCGACCCGACTCCTGAGCCGTGGTGAGCACTGAGCACTCCCTCCTCCTCCTCCCCTTTCTCCTCTCCTCTCCTTCCTCTGGCTCTGCTTGCGCCCTCTGCTTGCGCCATCTCTGCTTGCGGTAGTAGTAGGCAGTGGTAGTAGTCTGCTCCTCTGCCGCCGCCTCCTCCTCTGCTTGCTTGCGTCTGCTACTCTGCTATAAGCCTGTAATGCTCTTCCTTGTTAATGCTTGCTCTGTTTTAGTAGTAGTACTAGTAATAGCAGTAGTAGTATATTACATAGCTGATTAGCAATTTAGCAGCAGTAGTAGTAGGCACTAGGCAGTAGCAGGAAGGATTACTACTAGTAGTAGTAAGCTATTAGCAGTAGAATATATGTGCATGTATAATTGTTGCTACAAGTTAGTACATTACATGCCCTGTATATATATGTCCTAGTCTGCCGACTAGTCGGTCAAGTCGACAAGTCGGTCCCTTGCGACTCAACTCGACTTTACGACTTAATAACCTTGCTCGAGTGTTAGTTAGAACTTAGAAAATCCCTTTTTGTTATACCAAGTTGGATATAAATACAAAAAACAAAACACATTCCTAAATTCATACATCAAGCTGATCATTCAGTATTCTAAATTCTCAATTCCTACCATGTAAGGGGTTTAACTGCTAAGGCATAAGGAGTATTCCAAATTCTCAATTCCTACAATGTTGTTCCCAGCCCAGATTTGCCAATGGTGAGGAAAGATGGGAAGATCAAGACTGAGCCAGTATTGGTGTTAGAAACTAGAGCTTGTCCCGGGGACCATAACCTGTTAAATCAATGTTTAATTCAGTGGGAAGGATTATCGCCACACCTCAGGCTGCAATTTCTTCATGAACAATTGAAAATTACATGTCGATTTATTGTTATTCTCAGAAAAAATGAACTGAACCTAAAGCATTGATGATTTTGTTCCAGTACTTTGCTAGCATCTGATGGATTTAGATGTTAGTTACATTGATTTTGGAATTAACTGCATGTATGAAAAGTTCACAAGTTCACTAAGAAAGATGCAAAAGGCAACCTAGTTATATATTATTGACTTGTGCAGAAAAGCGGTCCAATGGCTTCGAATGCACCCAGCACCATGTTTCGTCGTTTTTTCAAGACACTCACTGTAAGCCCGGCATTAGCATCTGGTATGACCAGCCAGCATCATCAGCTTCAACAGCGTGCACCAGTGAGTGGCACAGCCAAGGGCAAGGCTAAGCTCAAGTCTGGTCAGCCGCTGAAGCGTTCGTCCATTGCAGCAAAGAAGGGCGGTGCTGCTCCTTCCACTGGTGGGGGTGGTGGCAGTGGCCGTGGTCGTCGTGAGGCCATTGAGCGTATTACTCAGATTGCAGAGTCTTGTCTCAGTGCCCCGACCCCCCTACGGCACCTGTCCCCAAAGGAGCATCTTCGTGAGGCGAAACGTGAGGAGCTTGGACTCATCTCCAAGGACCGGCAACGTGAACTTGATATGGCCAAGGCTAAAGCCAAGTCCAAAGGTACCAGTGGAGGCGATGGTGGCCGTGTGCTGATGGGTCCGCCAGGCCTTGACTATATCAGTCTTGGGCTGGTTGATGAGGAGGCAATCCCTAAATATGAGCTGACAGTTGAAGATGGTCGGCGACTTGCCAAGGAATATAGCCGTGTGCTAATGCGACGGCACCGTGCACGGCAAACTGCAGAATCATCACTTCTTACGCTCAAGAAGGAGGCCATCGCTGCACTCCCTGAGAAGCTGCATGCTGCTGCTATGGTTCCCGACATGACACCATTCCCTGCAAACCGGTACATGGCAACACTCACACCACCAATTGAAGGGTATATTGAAAAGGTGCGGGACGCTGCCAAGAAGTATTCTGTGAAGGAGAAACTTCGCTGAGTTTGATTCAAGTAAGAAAAGAGTCTCCATATAAGGTGGTGATAGTTTAGGACGCTTTCTTTTTATTGCATTCTTGGCATGTCTATTTTCTATGAGTTTGTACTAATTTGGCCTGTGATGTCAGATTTTGGTAATAAACTATCAGTGTTGTTCTGTCAAGACTTCGCCATGTTATTCTGACTGATTTTTCTACTAATGTTTGATGTGTAATGCATCTTGGTATCATCTGCTGTAACCAAAAGCTAGAAAGTATGTTTGCCCTGAAATGACCCTCATATTGAAAGTATTATACCCAGATAAGCAGGAAAATGCCTTGTCTATGGCTTTAAGTCATGCCTGTTATTGCTTTTTCCCCTTTTACAGAAGTGGTTACTAGAATACTAGTATTAGTATGTTAATGGTTTGCCATCTAATTTCTACTGTTTACTGCTAGTGCTGTGTCTTGGTCTCTTGGAAGATAAATCGACTAATCGAGTTTAATTTTAGTTCCTAGTGAGTGCAGATATAGTGATATACTGATGATAGTTGATGGTAAGTTTGTAGTAGTACCAGAATTTTTTCCTCTTTTTATTTTTATTTTTTTAGACAAATTAGTTGGAACTTTGACCACAAGAAAATTTTGAAGAAAGTATCTGAGCTGGTCACTGAGATGAAGGTTGAAGCCTGAACAGTAGATCTGACATAGAATCCAAGCTGAGCTGAACTTTATGTTTCCATATTATAGATATCTTAGCTTGCGTTCAGTACATCTCCACTCTCCAGTAAACCCGCATCTAGCTTATGTCAATGCCCTCAAATCTAGTATCCTTTTATCTTGTATCTTCTGTGCCTACTGACTACTACTGATTATTCTGGTGTCTTGTATTCTGCATTAACAGATTCATCTTGTGTTTCCTTCCCTTTCCTTCCTAACTTTGTTCTGTTTTCCCAGTTACATTTCTAGGTACATGAACATGTGAGCTATAAGAAGAGTGCAGCCTTCGCAGAATACTGGCGTGTCGTAGCAAAAGCAACAATTGTGAAAGGTGGTGATCCGGTATAAAATCCTAGAGTTGGAAATACTTTGTACCAGAATTTCCAATATGTTTCTTTTGTCAAATGTTTGATAGGATGCTTACGTGAATGGTACTTTTCGTCGCACGAGGGTTGTTAGTATTTTCCCCTTATGGACCTAGTGTGGCTCTAGAGCTGTGTATGGATCAATTTTCTTGGCCTCGATGGCATCGCAGATTCACAATTCACTAATTGGAGAAGGTACTCATTTTGTTCCATGCTTTGGTTCCTTCAGTTTGAGAAGCACTCTGAAAGTCTGAAGTCCGAAAGTCTACCTTTTTTTAAAGACTAAAGAAACGTACGTTGACTCGTATTCCAGAATCACATCCTCCACGACGTGAAAGGATAGCAAAACCCGCCACCACTATAAGCACGAAGTACGCCTCCTCATGTGCTTTTGAGAAATGTGCTTTTGAAGAGAAATAAAAAGAAGAAAGAAGTCTTTTTATATCTCTGAGATGAATCTACTATTTGTTCTTGTATTATTCTATGTACTTCGACTTCTATCTACAAGGTGATCGCTTGGATTGGATTCGTCAGCAACGGTTCCTCAACACGTTATTAGCACGATTGATTCTGGTTTACTTCTAGGCCTACTCTACTCGGATCGAAGGTAACCATCAAAAACGACACTTATAAATCGAATCGTATTTTTAGATCGCTTTCAATTCCGCAAATTTGGCTTTTTAGATTTTTTTTCCTACGGTGCAAATCCGTTCTAATCTACCACAAGCCGACTTGAAGTTGTCGACAAAATGCCGATCGGATGATTGATTAAAAAGAGGGACTGTTGATTGCACGCGGCCACCCCCCTTGCTAGCCTTGCATGGCCGCCGCATTGCACGGCCGTGTTGTCGTGCTCCGCCCGAAGCCGTGCGCCACTCAAAGCCGACGTCGCCCCGTTGTGCGCCGCCACACCGTGCGTCGCCCAAAGCCGGCGTAGCCTGAATCCAGCCCGAACGCCGCGAGCATGTCATCTCGCCGTCCTCCCGCATGAGGCGTCACCATTGGCCTCGCTTCGATTCTCCTCGCCTTTGGCGCACTAAGCCGCCTAAAGCCATGTGCCACACCCGATCGCCCGACTGCGATCGCCGGCTCCCCGGCTTACGCGTGAACCACGCTTCGGCCGTCCGTCGGCTTATAGCGATCGGCTCTGTCTTGCTTCGTCGTCGCCATCGCCTCATGTCGCGCCGCCATTGCTTGTGCACATGCTGTCTTGCCATGACCTAGCAGCACGCCTACCTGCTTACCAGCCAACCGGAGCCGTCATTTTTATTGGGAAGGGTTAGGAAACCCTAACACCTAGCCACCCACTTTGTATTGGCCATCTTGGGCCAAAATGGGCCCGACCTGAAAAGAAAACCAAAAAAAAAAAATAAAATAAAATAAAAAAAAGGGAAAATCCTAATTTTTGCCAGAAGGCCCTCGGTTTTTAAGAAAATTGCGCGAAAAATTTCTCGAATTGAAATTTAGCGATTTAGCTTTTGAAAATTGTAGAATTCACTCAAAATTTATTTTCCAGTAGAAAAGGGCCTCGGGAATTCGAATTTTGAATCATTTTGAGCATTTGTGTGGGACCCCGAAATCGAATGCGTATCAAGTCAAGAGATTACACTAGAGGCACAACTCTTAATAGGAAACGCGCCCGATTTCAAGTTCTCGGATATGTGTCTCGCATTAGCTCCCAAGATCAATAGCCAATACGCACATATCTTGAACAACGTTTTCTCTCACCGCGTACCATTTTTGACACCCACCTACCTCCATCACCTATGTCTGGCTCCGCCCAGGCTGTCTACCTCTTAATGGTGTTCAACCCCCTCCCCTAGCAGACACGCCGAAGCTGGAGCACGAGATTCTCGCCGCAGCCGCGTTTTCTCGCTGCCTTTCTCACGCGCTACTCACTCCTACTTAAACATCTGACCGCGTCACAAAGTTCCTAGCTCGCCATTCTTGCCTCCCACCAAGAACCAGAGCTTTTCGCTCCTTGGTTCGCCAAGAACGAGAGCGTCGTTCTCGACGTCGGTGAACAAGCCTCACAGCACCATTGCTCCGATGAGCTTCCTTGCTTTCGCCAACAGCGTCACCATGTGCCCCTTACCTCGCTGATACTCATTCTTTGCTTGATGTAGCTCCGGGAACCATGTAGCACGAACAAGCAGTTGTCTTCTTCACCTCCAACGCACACCCCATTCGGGACCACCATGTTCTCGATGCTCTATTGCTGCTGCTCCGGTGACCATTGGTCCGCGAGCCACTGCGTTAGCATCGTAGTAACCTCTTAAAGCCATTGCACACCTTCTTTTGCCGCCAATTTGCCTCAATCGCAAAAACCACTTTGAGCCTGAGGAGCTCCGCCGCTCATCTCCGGTGTAGCACCGCCTCCGGCTATCTCTCCGTCCTCCACCACCATCTGGTGGCATCGTCGTCGAGAGAACAATCCATTTTTTCCACCCCCGAGCCTTGTTGTTGCCCCGACTGTCGGCGATGAGCTTGCCATGGCGCATGGCCATGCGTGTAGCTCCATTTCTCTCCCTCTCTCTCTGCCAGTGGGCCCGCATGATTAAAATGTTAATTAGCGCACTATTCTAAGTCAATGACAGGTGGGACCGGCTGAAAAGGTAATAAAAAATCTGACATGTGGGACCATGCACTATTCTTAGTTTTAAAACACGTTTTAAAACCCGAGAGACTAACATGTGGCCCCAACCGTCAGTTAATTAAAATCCGAAATAGGTTTAATCATTAGTTAATAAATAATGAGTCTATGACATGTGGGACCGCCTCTGGTTTATAAATGAAATCAAGAAAATGAAAATATGAGTCACTCACAAGTAGGCCCCACATGTAAGTTAATAAAAAACCAGGAAAATGAGAAAAGCTGCTTTTAGTTCGGAGGAAAATACATTTTCTCTTCTGGAATGCGTAAACCTCAGTAGAACTCAGAGGTAAATACGCTTTTTCTGTTGGAAATTGTGAACCTCAGAAAATACGCCTTCGACGTCAGTTTTTTTTAAAATTTCTGAAATTTTCAAACCGAAGCAATTAAAACGTTAATAACTTTTGTATACAAACTCCAAATTGAATGAATCTTTTTATAAATTAATCTAAAGTCATGATCTACCTGAATATGCAAAAATATTTGGATGTTGTTACTATTGAAATTATTTGGCTATATTTAATTTGCTTTTGGCTCTTTTGATTAGACATTGATTGTTTGAACAAATTTTACAACGATCCTACATCCTCGTATTCAGAGCAACCATAGCAAGGCAAGCACCTCCTTTGATCATGTTGATCCTACTATTTTAATTATTATAGTTCTTTTTGCAAAATCTATTATGCATCGTGTATGTTTGATTAAAATTGTTATATTCGGGGTTAACGGTAGTCGTAATCCTATTCGATGCATGAACCTCCTTGAAACATTGATATCCTTACTGTTGTAACCATTAGGTTAGGGTATAGACAATAGATGATTTCAATTTGGGAATTTTGAGTGCGAGTATCGCACAATTGCTTTGTCAAGGGTGACATGATGAATATGAAATTGGGAGTTTCAAAATGATGGTCCAGAGGGGTTTACCTCTGTTATTTTGGATATAATAAAAATAAAAAACTTAGTTTGCGACACGGGCGAGTTATACTATATTATGAGAAGTGTGAGAGGTGTATCTCACAAGTAGATAGGGGGGATCCTCACCCGGTCAATTAAGGATCGAACGCCAGCAAGTCCTACCTAAGCCTAACCGTACAACCACATGTGCCAGTATGGGACGACATTAGCTAATTAAGTCATTGGAAACTAGCCTTGCACGTTGGTAGGCCGTAGTAGTGCAAGCATGGCCGGTGTAGGCATGTTTGAAGGGGCTCCCTTCACTACGGTGTCAGGCACAAAGCTTGCCGACACAATGGTGAATGCCTCACTGAGACGGGGTGTATCCAGGTGAAGTGAGGGTGTTCATTTGCCGAGCTAGTGCAAGGTTAGGACTAGGTGATGTAAAGGCTTTGATACGTGCTCTAGTCTGCTTACCAAAGGTAGTGAGCGATGGTATCGACGAATGCCAAATAAACTAGAGAATTCATATGCTGTGGGTAAAGTTGTGCACCTCTCCAGTGTAAATCTATTTAAATAGCCATGCTCGTGGTTATAAGCGTGCTTAGTGCAGTCTTAATGGGTATAGTCTTGGTTTTCATAAGAAAAACAATTTTGTTGGAAAATGTGGGAAATTGTTTGTTGGTTTAAATTTGAGTTGAGTGCCATGTCTATAACTGAAATTATGATGTTGCTCATAGCCAAGGAGGGTTGCAAGTTGTTATTTATTCAATTACTTACTAGTTATCCTTTATCTGTTTAACCGCTCTTTAAATTTTTGTTGCAAAAATACCACGTATTATTATTGCAAATAAATGCTTCATGCTGAAAACAACTTGTAGCATAGAGCCTCATCCTTTGTTAGCCATGCATATATATTATGCGATACACTATAAGTCTTGCTGAGTACGCAATATACTCAATCTTTCTTAAATTGTTGTTCAGATTTAGAAGATGAGCCTATGCCGGACGACGTTTTATTTGCACCCAACTGGGAGGGTTTGGTGACGGGTCTTACTAGGACTTGTGTCTTGTCGGTTTCCTGACGGTTCGGATGGGCATACCACTGGACTTTTGGACCTTATACATATTATGCTTCCGTTGTTTCAGTCGTTACTTCTGATACTTGAGTTTTTATTTGGCCGATCTGCCCTTGTGATGTAAACACTGTAATTGTCTAAGTTATGTACCATATTTGTTTTATTTTATATGTATAAATATATGGATGTGATTATCAATGTTGTAGATGTGTGTACTAGCCACTAATCATAGGACTAGTACGGTACACATACGAGAGTTTCGGGTATTCAAAGCTTGGGTCTGACAAGACAACTCGGGATAGAGGTGCCTTGTGATAACTCAGACCACAAGTTGTTCAACGTCTCCACGATGATCACTATTGGAGATGGTCAAAAAGGTAGTTTCTGCCACATTAGTTGGTTAGAGGGCGAAGCGCAAAGAAACCTCGCACCAAACCTTTTCAGGCTTGCAAGAAGGAAGAACATATCAGTCAAAAAAGAGCTTGAGAACAGAAACTAGATCCGCTCAATCCAAGATAAAATCTCAAATGCCATTGAGCTCGATTAATTTGTATCCTTGTGGATCCGCCTAAATGTGGTCCATCTACAACAAGATATCCCAGACACCATCACTTGGCAATGGACACCAAACGGGCAGTACTTGGCGAAGTCAGCCTACCTCGCACATTTCCTTGGTTGTTTTGAGAAGTACAACACAAGCCTAGAATTGGAAGTCAAGAAGGGAAAACAAATGCAAATTCTTCGTTTGGACGCTTGTTCATAATAAGATCTTAACGACGGATAACTTGGCATTGTGTTGTTGGCCACACCAACAGACTTGCACACTCTGACATGCCCAACCTAAAACTAGGATGCACCTCTACCTCTGCATCCACTACCCCTTCTCAGCCGAAGTTTGGACTGTAATCCTCAACTCGATAAACTATGACATCACCTGCCAAATTAGGCTAACGGATTTCACCTCCATCATGGAGTGGTGGCAGTCGGTCGCCAAAACAACCCCAAAAGAACAAAGAAGGGACTTCAATGACATGGCCATATACATCATGTGGAACATCTAGAAAGAGAGATACAGAAGAATATTCTGAAACCAAACCAACACACCCTAAGAGGTGGCTGAGAGAGTCACCGAGGACATCCAGCGTCGGAAACGAGCTTTTCAGGAGGCATGAGTTTTTTTTTTGTTTTTTGAGGGTGGGCGTCGCCCCCGATCGTCCCTTCTTTTTGTGTTCCTTTTGGGTTCTTACCTGTTCGGGCTCGCTCCGTTCCAAGAGTGCTCCCAGGTTGCCGGTGCCCTCAGCTTAGCCATGTTGTAACCCTCAAACCTTTTTTCTCTTGCTTAATTAAAAGGCAAAGCTCCTGCCATATTTATAAAACGACGTTTAGGCGATATAAGCGATTGTTTCTTCTTAGTACTAGATAGCCTTTTTTTCCTAATAGAATTGTGTTCTCATGTATGCCTCAAATATCATTGTCATAGACGAGCCGTGTATATTTTTTTATGTAAGACTTTAATTAATAATGTATTTGATGTGTTCGTTCTTTTAGATGATTAATTTGTTGAATTGTTGGTTGCGGATAAATTGTTCGAAAATGGTGTGTCTTTTCACTTGTTCCGTGTATTGGAAATTAGTTGACTGAACGTCTATCGATCGCTGTTGTATATTTACGAACTACCAAGGATTAGTACAGCAAAAGAGGTCTGTGCCATCAAGAAAGACTGGAATTATCAGGAAAATGTACTTTTGATTCATGAGATGGTACACCTAGGCAAAGTATTCTAGTTTGGATTATTACTTAGCTTAACATCCTAGAATTGCATAATTAAGTAGGTATACACTTACCCTACCAAGCTCCAATATACTCCTATGTGGTGCATAGCTTCGCTCTTGAAATTCGCTCACACGTCACCTTGTTTATCCTGCTATCCTGAAGTGTAAGTATTGTTGTTCTTAATTTCTTTTGGAACGGTCAAAACTTCACTTTGTTCAGAACTGTGAGTTGAGTGATCTCCACATATATACACCAATACTTTGCTGTGTGCATCACTAACCATGGCAGGATCTAAAGTGGAGCTAGAGGATCCTAATGCATTAGTCCCGCAGTACTGGTTTGATGCATTGCACGCTAAGTTGCAACGGGAGTTCAGGAAGAACCCGGATGATGTGGCTGCAAATATTCACCAAGACATGCAGAGTGGGGAGTTCGAGTTGCTAATGAGATCAATACCTTGTGCCAAGGCATTGCTGAATTACGCTTTCAATCCATTATTTGTATTCAATTGCAAATGCTGTTTTATTGCAAAATAGCCACAGAAGTCATTTTCTTTGGAATAAGCCAACATCTATAATTGCATTATATGGTACAACTTGTTGAGTACTCGGAGTACTCATTCTTGTTGTAATCATTCAAGAAGTGGATGAATCGTCACCTGCCTTAGAGAAGGAGCTTTGCGAGGATGGTGATCGTTATGTCCTGATCCCAGTCGGTTGCCTGTGGCGAGTCGATGGGTATCTACTGGAGTTGCTTTCGTTTAGCTATTGTTTCTTATTTAGTGTCAGCCCTGTATGGCTTAATAATTGTAAACTTGACCATAAGGTCAAAATTACTATTTATTATTCAAATTAGTCGTTTATCTTTGTATTCATCTTGTGTGGAATGATATTCATCTATGTTTAAATTGTGTGCACTAGCATGATCTTGGACTAGTGTATTATACACAGATGGTCTAGATTTACATATTTGGGTCCCGACAGAGGTGGTATCAGAGCCATACTAACTGTAGGTCTTGACCTTAGTTAGATCGGCGATCTTTAGACTGTCAAAACTATTTTCTAAAGCAAAAATTAACTTGCAAGATTGATGAGTTGCTTATTTTCTCTTATCTATTTCTTGACTTATCTAATGCTGATAATCTCCTCTTCGTTGTTTTTAAGTTGGTTCTTACCTCTTTTGCTAGTATTTGTTAGATGGCATGTCTTCAGACTTATGGAGAGCATACTAAAGGTTTCGCTGCTAAGTTGTGGAAGATTATGCAAGTACTTGGAGGATTTGATAGACCACTCTACCAGGGCACCAACTGGATGGTGAATGGTCAGAAGTGTGGAGTGCTATGCTAGTTGACCATCTACACTCGAAGGGATACCAGGTCCAGTCGTCCCCTGAACATCACCGTTCGGAGGATCATCTTCGCCGAAGGGATCCAGGAGTCTTCACGTCTTGCCATCCTGCAAGTGTGCAACATCTACGCCAACGAGTTGCAGGGTACAGTCTTCTGTTTTCATCCCCACGCTGCCGCCGTGGATCTCTCTGCCCGCTACCTATCCACCGATGGAGAACCAAATGCCACCGTGGTGCACCTTGCTTATCCTCTTCCTCGTATTGATGATCTGTTTGACCAACTGACTAGAGCCCAAGTTTTCTCCAAGATTGATTTGCGATCAGGCTATCATCAGATCAAGATCAGTGAGGACATTTCTAAGGTAGCATTCTCTACTCATTACGGTTTGTACGAGTATACTATCATGTCCTTTGGCTTAACAAATGCACTAGCGTACTTCATGAATCTCATGAATTCAGTGTTCATTGAGTACTTGGACAAGTTTGTTGTCATGTTTATTGACAACATTCTCATCTACTCCAAGTCCAATGAAGAGCATGAGAAGCATTTGAGGCTTGTGTTGGAAACACTACGTAAGCATCAGTTATACGCAAAATTCAGCAAGTGCGAGTTTTGGCTCAAGAAAATCAGCTTTTTGGGACATGTGTTATCCGAAGGTCATATCACTGTTGATCCAAATAAGGTACAAGATGTACTAAACTGGAGTCAGCCTAAGAATGTCACCGACGTCCGAAGTTTTCTTGGACTAGCGGGTTATTACCGTCGCTTCATTGAAAATTTCTCCAAGATAGCAAAACCAATGACCTAGATTTTGAAAAAGGAGGAGAAGTTCGAATGGTCAACTGAGTGTCAAGAAAGTTTTCAGATATTGAAAGAACTCCTGACCAAAGCTCCAGTTCTCACTCTGCTAGATATTCACAAGAGCTTTGACATTTATTGCGATGCATCTTGCCATAGACTCGGTTGTATTCTCATGCAAGAAGGCCGAGTTGTGGCATATGCATCAAGGCAGTTGAGGCCTCATGAAGTGAATTATCCAACACATGACTTAGAATTGGTAGCCGTAGTCCACGCTCACGAAGATTTGGCGACATTACCTCGCCGGTGTCGTTCACGAGATCTATCTTGATCATAAAAGCACGAAATACATTTTCACTCAAGTTGATCTGAACTTGAGACAAAGAAGATGGCTTGAACTGATCAAGGACTATGATATGGGGATTCATTATCACCCAGGCAAAGCCAATGTAGTGGCGGCGCATTGAGCAAAAGTCTCGGTCAACCGCTTGTCGATGCGCGCCTTTCTTGCCACGAATCCGTTTTGTGTCGAGAAGCGGCGAGGGAAGACCTTCAAAACCACTGTGCCGTTCTTTCGACCAAATCAGGGCGGCCATTGTTCTTCCTCCTCACCGAAGCCTATCCTCTCATTCTTATGCCATTCTTTTCTTGTACCATGCCTTATCCATGGTGCTAATATGAGTTTCTGGTTTTGGTCGTAGCTTCCGGACAACGGGGTTATCTTTTGTCAGTCCAGAGCACACCCTGAACGCCATTCTCGTGTCATCTTCGTGCTCTGTGAGATACCTCTAATCTTTTGCGCGTCATATCATGTTCTAGGGTATGCTTAGTAAAACCCCTCAATCTATTTGCCTTTTCAATTCATAGGGTTATCAAGAATTTGGATTTCTATATTTCTAGTCAACTTCGGTTCCTTCATCCTCATTTCTAAACTGGTAAGCCATTGCTCAATCCTTTCTTTTCAGAGCACCTAGGAGCTCTACTTAAGCCTTTTCGACTATTCATTCATATTGTTTTCGTCTAGGTTATCTGGTCCACGTGAAGCTATCATCACCATCTTTTTGGTCACTGTCGCTAGAGCTATTCTTTGGACCTCTGGCCATTTTCTTAGCTCAGGTAGTTTCCTTGTGATCCATAGGCGCTTGAGCATGCTTCAACTCGTTTAAATCATTGTCGGGTTGACATAGCCGCTTGAGTCATATTAGCGCCACCGTATTTCGTTGCTGCGCCGCTGCTCCGGCCAAGCTCTGGCCATATTTCGACCACTACTAGGTCCGCAACACTATTGTGAACCCATTTCGGTCTTTTGCTCGCGTCGCCTTGGACCACAGCTCCGGCGAGCCGCCGAGCAAGCTCACGGGAGCTAGCGTTCTGTTGTCGGATTTTCGACCAAAACTGTAGCTCATTAGTTAACCCTTAATCCCTGTTGGTTAGTGTTGTTAAATGTTTAATCTGGTTTATTTCTTCACTAAAAATAGTTTAAACTTCTAGAGTTCTTAAGTATTTCGTTAACTCCAAATCTAGTGAAATAAATTTTGTCAGTAATATTTGTTACTGTACTTTAATCTGGACTAACCCTCACGCTTGTTTCTGTCACAAAATTTTTTTGTTAATTAGATAAATTGCACATCAAGAACTTTAACCTCATACAATTCACATAAAGTTTAATTGAACTCCAACTAAACCAAGACTCTCACCTCAGTTCACTTAGAAAACATAACCTTACTTCTGTAAACTTGTCATGCATCTTTTCAGCAGTTTGGTATTTGGTATTTTCCTCGATGTTCATTTGTTATCGCTCTTTCTAGATTCTAAAATAGCCGATGCAAGTGATTATATTTCTAGCCTCCAGAAATTGAGCAAGTGGAATATTATCAAGCCAAGCATCCTCTTGCATCATTTTGATCCCAGTTTTAATACTTTAGTATTTTGAAATGCAGTGATAACTGTGTGCATGCTATTTTAAAGTATCAATAATTTGTGAGTCTAGTTAGTTATATCCTAATCATTGTGGCTTATCCTTAATCTTTTCATACACATAAACTTAAGATAGAAATCTTGTGCTGGAATATATAGTCCTTATGTAAATGCTTAGCCAGGCAAATTAGTAGATCGGTAGTTTGGGTTGACAAGGTTAACTTGTCAATCTTGGGAAACACTGAATCTTGAATCTATTATAATTTTTTTACTTGATCAGATTCTTGCAACTGAAGTTAAGTCTAAAATTTGTCTTTTAGAAACATGTTTTAGATCTAGACAAGTGGATGCTAGTGAGGGTGCCTTTGTGCATGAGAATTGGGAAATGTGATAGTCTTGTCTAGATCATTAAGGACCAAACTTTAGGCTGTCATACCAAGAACTAATCGTACTTCCACATGTTGGATTGGGGCCGGTTTGGTCAAGTAGAGGGAGGATTTTTATTGAAATGGAACACAGGTAGTGTGAGGGCATATGTGTTTGATCATATGTTCATAGAGATCCGACTGCAATTTAATATGTGCGAGTGAGCACAGTTTTAGATTTATGTTCATTGGGTCGGCATTCCCAACACAACTTGCGCTCCCCGGTTAGCAGGTTCTATCAGTAGCTTGTACTAAGCGGGATTCATCGTGAAAGGGTGTTTCAAATTAATAAGATGTTCTTGCTAAAAAGTACCAAATCTCGATCTACCCAGCCGACACACTAAAGGAAGTGTGTCATTATCTGGAGGCTTACGGGTTGGTCAAGTCATGTGGGTAAAGATGTACACCTCTGTTGGGTTTTAAAACTATTCGAATAGCCGTGTCCCCAGTTATGGACAATACTTGGTTTTGATAGACATCATTGTTAGACTCTGAAACGAAAATTTGACTTGGAAAATTGTGGTTGTCGGCATGGAGGGGTATCCATGCGGTTTGGTTTGTCAAAGTGGACAACCACTTTGACTTGTTGAAATTATGCTTATAACACTCTTACTTGTTTTCTTTTTGTTAAAAGTTTTCTTACAAAATGGCCTTTACAAATTAGAAGGTGTAGGGATAAAACTTGGCTTTATGCAAAACTAAAACCATTACAGCTTTCCTTTGGACAAGCCTTTAACATGTATATCTCTAATCCTTTAGATGGGTTCTGTTAAACACTTTCTTTTATTAGTTTGTGTAAGTCTTGCGAGTACCTTTTGTACTCAGTGGAATTAACCACTTGTTGCAGGTGAGGATGTTTATGCTTGCGATCCATCCGTTAGTGCCGATTATGGCGACGCTAACGAATGAGACTGTTTCTACCTCCACTCAGTTGCCTTTGGGTGATGGGCACACTTGTGGTTCTTTTGGTGTTTATATTTGATTCCTTGCAAACTTCTATTTTAGTTGATCGTTGGTCACTTGTATAAGTTATGTACCGAACACTAGTCTTGTAAAATTTAATGTTATGTATAATGTATGACTTGTATGACCGTGTACGAATGTTGTATAGGATATGTGCACATTAGTCTTTGATCTTGGGAACTAATGTGAGACACATATCCAGGAACCTGACATTGGGTTTGTTTCCTGTTAGAAATTATGCCTCTGGTATAATCTTTTAACTTGAAACAAATCCAATATCAGGGGTCCCCACAGCGTTGGTATCAGAGCCATACTGACTGTAGGTTAGAAATAGCATAGTCATTAGCATTAGAGAGTCTTCTATGAAATTATTTTCTAAATAGCAAAATAATTTCAAAAACTTTAAGTTATGAAAGTCTTTTATTCCTCGTCCATCTTAGTATCATTTCTTACCCCGACTTTCAGTTGGATTTACAAACTATTTTGCTCACCTACCTTGTCTTCATATGCTTTAGATGAGTAGCTAGCATTTGGTTAAGGAGACCCGTGCTGAGGATGTAGATGGATATCCCGCATTGCTGCGAGATATGATGTGGTGAGCCAATTTTACATACCATCCGGAGTATGCCATCTACTATCGGGATCAAGGACTGGGAATGGAAGAATATCGAGCTGCAGTCAATATCATTGCAAGACAGGTGCCAGGAAGCACTCCATACTATATCCAAGTTCATGCCATCTCTGAAGCCATGGCCATTCAGGAAGTGGCCAGTGGGGCTATGAGCCAGCTTCGTCATGATCTGACGAGTTGTTTCAGCCACCCTACGACCACTTCCCAAAACGAGGTTCTAGAGCAGAAGTGAACACGTTCGATTGGAGAGGACCCACAAGTACACCAGTTAGCAAGGTTAGTTTATATCATGGACCAAATCCATTGCTGCAACGTGTACGAGTTGTGGGAAGCCCAACGCCGCCTTAGGGAAGCCCAAGAGTACTCAGGATCGGAGTCAACATGAATCGCGTTCCTCATAACGTGCTTTATGGCGACAACGAGACCTCCCCAGCTGTTGCTGCAGCACCAAATTATCGACTTCCGGAAGTGGCGGGGCTTGTACCTATTTATGGACAACGTTGCTAATCCCGGATGTCTGCAGGCTTTCCTCGTGCACAGTGGCCAGCACCCCCTGGTGGTCATGTTCCTTTGCTAGGATCTCCGAGGCACCTCGTTAATCCATTGGACCCAACGAACACGGGATCGCCTGGAGCTCATCTGTTAGACGAGTTCTAGGTAAACTTTAATAGGGATCACTTTGTCTAGGGCATGGATGATGGGCACTCCTAGCATAGAGTTGTAACCAACTAGTAGCTGTCCCTAAATAAGTGTAATAGGATGGCACTTGTATAATTATGTTTGGTATGTTGTAAGAACTTCTATTTCAGCCAGTTACCATTACATCTACAAACGTATATGGATTTGACCGTGCCGAAACTTTGCAAATTGTTTAAATGGATCTTGTGCTTTTTTGGAGTTAAGTTTTGTGCATTTCATATGATTATGCATACTAAACTTAGTATATTAAGCTTGATGTCTAGAATTCTAATTCGCGCTCGTTCGGGTGTATCCTTGTCCAATTGCTAATAATTGTATAGCAACAGTATGACAGGAGCTACCACCCGTTCTCGCGCACAGCAGGAAGAGGGATCTCCAACCCAGGTATCCCGCTTCACCTCTGGTCAGCATAGTGGTCGACGTGAAGAAGAACTTCCTTCGCCACCCACCATGGCTCAGGTGCTTGCGCAAATAGAGCGCAATCGCATGGATCAAATGCGCATCTTGGACCAGATTGCGTAATACTTCCATAACTCCCGGGTCATCTAGCGGGCAGGAGGTCATCAATCACAGGGAGGGCTTGCAGATTTCCAGCGGACCAACCCACCAGTGTTCTCAAATTCAGAAGATCCTATGGAAACAGAAGACTGTCTTAGGAATATCGAGAAGAAGATGTTGATTGCTCAATGTTCTGAGAGAGAGAAGGTTCTCTTTGCCAGTTATCAACTGGATGGTGCAGCCAGTGCATGGTGGGATAACTTCTATGCCCTCTAGTCTGCCGGACACGTCCCGACTTCGGACGAGTTTAAGGAAGCCTTCCGTGAGGCACATATTTCAGAGGGACTCATGATGATCAAACAACAACAGTTTCTCACTCTTAAGCAAGGGCGAAAGAGTGTGACGGAGTACCTCCATGAATTCAGTTTCCTTGCCCTTACGCTCATAATGATGTTGCTACTGACCTTTGTCGCCGCAGTCGATTCATGAATGGTCTGACGAAGGAAGTGCAATTGGCATTGGCAGTTCATGATTTCCGCATCTTTCAGCACCTTGTCAATAAGGCTATCATAATTGAAGGCAAGAGCAAGGCTTTGGATGAGGCGCGCAAGCGGAATAGGGCTTTGTAGATTTCAGCTAGTGGCGGTTCGCCAAGACCGCGCATGTGGCAGTCTCAACCTCCTCGAGCTCAAGCTCCAACTCCACCGAGGCCGCCAATGTTTGCACCTCGTCCTCCTCCACCTAACGGGCAGCCTAGAGCCAGTGGGAATCAGCCACCCAATGTCAACAATGTCAAGCCGGGTGTGATCTGCTATCATTGTGGACGTCCTGGACATTTTTCTAACCAGTGCTTGGCAAAGGCACGTGGTTTGCCCCCTGTTCGGCCATCTCCAACACTTGTATGTCCAGCACCACCTCCGAAGCCACCTATCAAGGCTGATCCAGCTTAGGCACGAGGTCAAGTGAATCAAATCACCGCAGAAGAGGCGATTGATGCACCTGACGTCGTCCTCGGTATGCTTCTTGTTAATTTCATCTCAGCTACTGTTTTATTTGATTCTGGAGCATCCCATTCTTTTGTCAAGAGGCTTTTTGCTATTCAACATTAGTTAGACATGCATATCTTCCAGTCGCCTTACATTATTCACTCACCCGGGAAGGTTTTATGAACTAATCAAATCTACCGGGGCATAAAGGTAGAGATTCAAGGGGTAGAATTTTTGGCAAATCTAATAGTGATAGATTTAGAAGGGTTGGATGTCATCTTGGGAATGGATTGGCTGTCCAAAAATCAAGGGCAAATTAATTATGCTCATCGGTCCATTTCTGTTACAAATGAAAACGGCAAACAAGTTGTTTTCAACTCTAAGACAGTTGGTTCTCATCTCTATGCTCTGAAAGTTGGTACCACCCCTATATTAGAGATGGTGCCAGTAGTTTGTGAATATCTAGATGTCTTTCTTGAAGAACTTCCAGGCATGCCCCCAGATCGGGAAGTAGAGTTTGTGATTGAGCTAGCACCCGATACTGCACCTATATCAAAGCGACCGCATCGGATGCCTCCCAATGAGTTGGTAGAACTGAAGAAACAACTTAGGGAGTTTCTTGAGAAGGGATTTATCCGACTGAGCTCCTCACCTTGGGGATGCCCGGCAATCTTTGTCAAGAAGAAAGACAAGACTTTGCGGATGTGTGTGGACTACCGTCCGCTAAATGAAGTCACTGTCAAGAACAAGTATCATCTTCCTCATATTGATGATCTGTTTGACCAACTGACTAGAGCCCAAGTTTTCTCTAAGATTGATTTACGATCAGGCTATCATCAGATCAAGGTCAGGGCTGAGGACATTCCTATGACATCATTCTCTACTCGTTACGCTTTGTACGAGTATACTGTCATGTACTTTGGCTTAACAAATGCACTAGCGTACTTCATGAATCTCATGAATTCAGTGTTCATGGAGTACTTGGACAAGTTTGTTGTCGTGTTTATTGATGACATTCTCATCTACTCCAAGTCCAATGAAGAGCATGAGAAGCATTTGAGGCTTGTGTTGGAAACACTACGTAAGCATCAGCTGTACGGAAAATTCAGCAAGTGCGAGTTCTAGATCAGGAAAGTTAGCTTTTTGGGACATGTGTTATCCAAAGGTCATATCACTGTTGATCCAAGTAAGGTACAAGATGTACTAAACTGGAGTCAGCCCAAGAACGTTACCGACGTCCAAAGTTTTCTTGAACTAGCGGGTTATTACCGTCAATTCATTGAAAACTTCTCCAAGATAGCAAAACCAATGACCCAGCTTTTGAAAAAGGAGAAGAAGTTCGATGGTCAGCTGAGTGTGAAGAAAGTGTTCAGATATTGAAAGAACTCATGACCAAAGCTCCAGTTCTCACTATGCTAGATATTTACAAGAGCTTCGACATTTATTGTGATGCATCTCACTATGGGCTTGGTTGTGTTCTCATGCAAGAAGGCCGAGTTATGGTATATGCATCAAGGTAGTTGAGGCCTCATGAAGTGAATTATCCAACACATGACTTAGAATTGGTAGCCGTAGTCCACGCTTTGAAGATTTGGTGACATTACCTCATCGGTAATTGTTGCGAGATCTATACTGATCATAAAAGCCTGAAATACATTTTCACTCAAGCTGATATGAACTTGAGACAAAGAAGATGGCTTGAACTGATCAAGGACTATGATATGGGGGTTCATTATCACCCAGGCAAAGCCAATGTAGTGGCCGACGCATTGAGCAAAAAGTCGCAGTGCAACTGCTTGTCGGTAACGCCCTTTGTGAAAGGCTTGTGTGCTGAGTTTTAGAGACAGAATCTTGAGATGTTTGAAGAAGAATTTCTCGCTGCCTTGGAGGTGAAATCCACACTTGAAGACCAGATCAAGGAGAGCCAGAAAAATGATTTCAATGTGGCCCGAATCCGAAAGGCTATGAAACAAGGCAAGGCCAAAGGTTTCGTTGAAGATGCGCAAGATGTCTTACGGTTCGGAAATCGTCTGGTAGTGCCATTCAATCACCAGTTGAAGGATTTAATCCTCAAAGAAGCTCACAATTCCAAATTCTCTATACATCCTAGGAGTACCAAGATGTATCAAGATTTGAATAAGAGATTCTGGTAAGAGCAAATGAAAAGGCAAATTGCGCAGTATGTTGCTGAATGTGATATTTGCTAAAGAGTCAAAACCGAACTCTTGAATCCAGCTGGTACCCTTCAACCACTGCCTATTCCCAAGTGAAAATGGGAGAAAATTGGTATGGACTTTGTTACCGGTCTTCCAAGGACTCAGAATGGGTCCGATGCAATTTGGGTGATCATTGATCGTTTGACGAAGGTAGCGCATTTTATTCCTGTCAGAACCACTTTCATTGGCCATAAGTTAGCAGAGCTATATATTTCCAGAATTGTTTGTCTCCACGGTGTACTGAAGGTCATTGTCTCTGATCGTGGCCCTCAGTTCACCTCATACTTCTGGAGTTGTCTTCAACAAGCAATGAGGACCAAACTCTCTTTTAGCACTGCTTATCATCCTCAAACCGGAGATCAAACCGAGGGGGTAAACCAAGTAATGGAAGATCTTCTTAGAGCTTGTGTGCTGTCCTATAGTAAGAACTGGGAGAAGTGCTTGCCGTATGTAGAATTTTCCCACAACAATAGCTACCAAGCAAGCATTCAAATGTCACCGTTTGAAGCATTGTATGGAAGAGCTTGTAGGACACCTTTGAACTGGTCTGAGTCTGGAGAAAGACCATTGTATGGTCCAGACTTGGTGGTGGAAGCCGAAGAGCAAGTTCGATTGATTCGAGACTGATTGCGAATGGCACAGTCTCGTCAAAAGAGCTATACTGACCATCGTCATCGTGAGTTAAGTTTTGAGGTAGATGACCATGTTTACCTTAAAGTCTCACCGATGAAGGGCACTCATCGATTTTAGGTGAAGAAAAATTAGCACCTTGTTATATCGGTGATACCCTTTTGCTCCCCGCATGGTCATGCTCCCACTAGTTTGGCCCTCTCCCATCCGAGCGCTACCGACCTCGTTTCACCCTCACAGCTGGCCACCGCACGCCTTCGCTGCGCCGCCACAGTGCTGCCCGAGCCACGACGTCACCTCCCCTAACTCCCTTAGCCCACCAGCAACACATTTTGGGGGTCGCCACCTCCTCACTATCGCTCCCTCGCCGGTGACAAGCACAACCCTGAGCCGCTCCCAATTCCTCTATTCTGCCCCTTCTCTGCTGCCTCTACATGCTTTCTCTTTATGTGTAGCAAGTCACTAACAATGGGACCCACCTGTCAAGAGATAGATTATTGTTAACAAACCTTGTGACCGGCAATGGGGTCACTTAAAAATGTATTTGACAAATTGAAATTTGACTAGTGAGAAGATTAGTTAACAACACTTTAACACAACAAAATCCTTTTTATGAAATGTTTGAACAGAGGGGAAATTTAGAAGGCAACCAGGAAATGGACAGTGAGCTAATGCCACATCAAATACAAGGGAAGAATTGATCAAGAATTTTGTAGATTTATTTAGCCAAGAGTAATTAAGATAAAAAAGGCAAATCAACTTAAAATCAAGGATTGAAACATGGCTATTTAAAATGAGCAGTAGACTCCCACCCAATAATTAGTTGAACTAAAAATAGTTAGTGAGTTAATTAGTTAATATTGTAGTTAGCAAATGCAATCTAGTAGAAATGATGAAGGGTTAGATTAAAAGTATTTGATTTAATTAAATGAAGGTTGTATCGATGTGCCAATAGAATTTAAGCTAAAAAGAACAAACTCGTAGAAATAAAGGTTATAACAAAGATGTGTAAACAACATAAGCCCTATGCCATGGATATGATCATAACAATAGTGTCAATGGGTTATGAGAAGGTTAACCAAAATGGGTAAAATGATTTGATATTAATAATCATCAGTATGCACTTAGAATGAATTCATGAAACAATACTCCAAATTGAAGATCAAGTAAAACTACCAATTTTGTTAGTGCCCTGATAATGGCAATAACTTTTGCATACAAACTCCAAATCAAAAGAATCTTTTTTTCTAAATTAATACAAAATCATACTCTATATGAATATGCAAAAATATTTGGATTTGCTTGATGTTGAATTTATTTTTCCGTAGGTGATTTATTCTCGTTTTTTTGGAATAGATGCCGAAATCCACGAGCGAGTTTAACTACGATCAAGCGACCTCACTCTTTGAACAACCTAAGCAAGGCAAGCACCCCCTTTGACCATGTTGATCCTACTATTTTAATTATTGTACTTCTTTTTGCAAAATCTATTATACATGCGTGTATGTTTGGGATAACGATAGTTGTAATCCTATTCAATGGGTTACGGTCGGCGGCGGAAAAATGGTGATTACGGCGAGTAGCACGAGAGAGAGGAGGGGAAACTTGGGTGAATGGATGAGGGAGGAGAGGGGCGCACGGTGCTTCAATTTATAGGGGAGGAGGTGGAGCGAGGATGGCGATTAAGGTGGCGGATATCGCAACGACGATGGCTCGTTCCAGCAAAACAGCGTGCGGAATAGGGTGGTTTTAGCTGAAAAAAGGGGAGGCGTGATGCGAGGGATTGATTGCCAGCAATTGCATGAGAAAAAGAGAAGGATATCGCGTAGGTTGCGGAGCTTCAAGCGCGTGAAAATGGCGGTAGCGAGGGGGCGCTGGAGGAAGAAGAAGGTGGGGGAAGAAGATGGCCTGACAGGCGGGCCCCACGTGGAAGAGAGAGAGGGAAGAAAGAGACGGAGGTGTGGGCTGGCGTGGGAGTGGGCCGGGCGAGGGAGAGAGCAAAAATGGGATGAGGAAAAGGGTTTCGACCCAAAACAAAAAGGGGATTTTTAATTGCTTTTCGAATTTAAGAAATTGGAAGAAATCAAATAGACTTTTAGAAAATAGCAATTAGAGTTCAAATTTCTGGAAAAATTTACAGAAATTCCATAAATTATTTTGAACTTAATAAAATTATTTCCAACTTAAATTTTGCTTTTATTTTTGCACATAAATTATTTTAATTTCGGAAAATAAGAAAAACCTTTTTAAATCAAGAAAATTCAATTAATTAATAATTTTGTTTTTTCCACCTTAAATCCCAGAAAATTCAATAAATTTTCTTTTTGGCTTTAAAACCAGGAAATTAAAAATTAATTTAATTTTTTAAACCAAGAAAATTATTTTAATTCTTAGAAAAACAAGAAAACTCCTTCACAACTCAAAAAATACAATAAAATAACAACTTTATTAATTTTATTTTGGTAACAGAACTTTAGGATGTTACAAAAGCCTTTCGACACAACGGTGAATGCCTCACTTGGCGGGGGTGTACCCAGGCGAAGTGAGGGTGTTCATTCACCGGGCTAGTGCAAGGATAGAACTAGATGATGTAAAGGCTTCGACACGTGCTCTAGACTACTTACCAAAGGTAGTGAGCAGTAGTATCGATAGATGTTAAACAAACTAGAGAATTCGTGTTCTGTGGGTAAAGTTGTACCCCTCTACAGAGTGTAAATCTATTTAAATAGTCATGCTCACGGTCATGAGGGTGCTTAGTGTAGTCTTGATGGGTAGTCTTGATTTTCATAAAAACAATTTAGTTGGAAAATGTGGGAAATGATTTGTTGGTTTATATTTGAGTTGAGTGCCATATGGCTGAAAATTAGATGTTGCTCGCAGCCAAGGGTTGCGAGTGGTTATTTATTCAATTACTTACTTGTTGTCCTTTATCTATTTAACTACTCTTTAAATTTCCATTGCAAAATACTATGTATTGATATTGCAAATAAAATTTACTTAATGCAAAATAACTTGTAGCACAGAGCCTCATCTCTTGATTAGCCATGCATTTATTATAAATTTTACGATACACTACAAGTCTTGTTGGGTACGCAATGTACTCAATCTTGCTTATTTTGTTGTTTAGAGTATGAGGTTGAACCAGTTCCGGACGATGACGGATCTTTCTAGAGCTTAGTCCTTGTCGATTGCCTTTGGGATTGGATGGGGCATACTGCTAGACCATTTTGGTTTATTTACTTTGCTTTCCGCTGCACGTTGTTACTTTGCTACTCTTGATACCTAAGCTTTTATTTGGCTGCTCGGCCCTTGTGTTGTAAACAATGTAATTACTTAATTTATGTACCATACTTATTTTATTTTGTATGTATGGATGTATGGATGTGATTATTAACATTGTAGATGTGTGTACTAGCCACTGATCATGAGACTAGTATGGTACATACACTAGGGCTTTGGGTATTCAAAGCCCGGGGTCTGACATATTTTATTTTCTTTTTCTTTTTAAACTCATGTTCAAATTTTAAATTCTCAATTTGCCGATTAGATTTAGATGTAAACTTTTACTTATTTTTAGTTTTTATTGAGTTAGATTAAGTGTGCATTTCGCTAATCGATTTCTTAAGATTTACACTTGATAATATTTCAATTAAAGTCTAGGGAGATTCAGATGTCAAAGAAGCGTATCAAAAAAGTTTTAAAATTTTCACATTTTTACTTCTTTTGAACTGAAAGTATTTTTTTGGGTGTTACAAACCTACCCCCCCTCGCCCCCTAAAAGAATCTAGACCCCAAGATTCCGGTAGAGCAGAAGAAAAGAAAATAGATGGAGCGGTGGAGGAAGGAGTGTGGGATGCTGACGCTCTTCTAGTTGCTTCACCAGCTCCTGATGTGTCTCCTCAGCGTCGTTGTCCTCTATTTGCCTCATGATGGCTACGAATTTCCTGTTGATGGATTGACGATAAGTATCCATATCCAAAGGAATAACTAGCCTTGGAGATGTTGATACGCAAACTATTAGTACTATTGTTGTGTCGTATTGTCCCTACTATAATCCAATCTGCTTCCTTTAACCTACTATTTACCATGATTTAAACTTCTAGGGATCGCTTGTAATCGATGTTACAACCAACTTTTTAGCTACTTTCGTATTCTAGTTACCCACCCTTAAATTAAAGGTTCAATGATATTAGTTGTATCTACCAACTGACAATAATCCAGTTGCTATTATCTACCAAGATTATATTGGCACCATATGAGACAAAGATCCACCATTCTCTATCCTTTGATCATAATATCTGAGTTAATCCAGACATAGATCCCACATGAGTCGTAGTGATCTAGCTACAGACGAATCCAATCCTTCTAGTTAATCATATCCCTTCAATTGACCCTAATTACACACAACTGTATTTAGTTCCACCAATTTATCATATAATCGCTTCCTATCTATTCTACTGATGCTAAATCAATACCTTCTAGTGCAAATCCAATTTTCCTTTGGTACCACTTTGATTGCGCTAATTTTTCCAATATCGAATCTTTATAAATTCCCAGCAATCCATTTTTTTATCACCTTTTGCTCATAAATTTAGTTATTCCTATTAATCCAACCTAACTGATTTATCCTAAGTTTTGTGATGATATCTTCCAAACACTTATCCTTATGATTTCTATTACTCCATCAGTATTCCACATATTTGATTCATTCTAAAATATCTAGGGTATCCTCGATACATTTTCATTAACTATTTATCATGCAAGTCCCTATGACATTGCCTAGGCTTAAGGATATAGCATGTGTCAATCCATTGTCCAGGCTACCTTACGTGCCTTCCATCATAACGATCTATTTTTCTTGGTCGGAAACTACTTCCATTTGGGCTTTGGTGGTTGAGCTACTTACGGCTACGCGGAGAATCCGTCCTGTAGTTCAACCGACTTGGTGAGATACCATTTTAGATGACACTCTTTGGGGCAGTGATCATGTCCAACGCAAACGAAACATGCTACCTTGTTTGTCGAGCACTCTCCACGTGAGTGATCTTCATCGTCGTTGGGATAGTTGGTGATGCATTGATTGATGTAGTGTCCTTCCTTACCACAGCGTTGGTAGGCTTCTACTTTCATGATTCCCTACTTCCCCCCATTCAAGGCATAAACCTAGATTTGGTTGCCTCTTGGGACAGTGGAACACAAAGTGGTCCACCTTATCGTATTCAAAACATGCGGCGAGTCGATGAGTCCCAAGGGACAGTGGTGTCAATCCGGTTATGGGGAGTTGGTCCTCCTTAGGACAAGGGTTTATTGGTGGCTCTATCTTGATGTACCTGAACTCAACCTCGATGATGCATTTCTTCAGCTTGCCTCTTCGGAGTCCTGCTAGGTTGGTTGTTTCCATACCACGGGAAGTATGGTGATGCCTACAAATCTTGTCTTGACGGTTTGGGTCAGGGTTGGCAAGTTCATAGGGAGCTTCATCTTGACCTTGCATGCTTGTTATGTTGTCCTTGACGTTTGGTGGCGCTTTCAGTAAGGGATAAAGAAAGGATAGCATGAGGTAGGGAGGAGATCGCGGGGATAAGGTAACTAAACCCATTTTTCTTTAAAATCCAATACAAAACACACAAAAAGCCAGGAAGGCTCCAATAAATCACACGAAAAGCCAGGGAAACTCAAACAATCAGACAAATCTTTTTAAAGCAAGCTTTTCCCATGACTGCAAAATGTCAGCCCATGGGCAAATTAGGCAGTACATAGGTTCCAACTGAAATCTAACAACAGTACAATCGTCTACTTGCGGGAACACACACATGGAAATGCATAGTCCTGCACACAAGGGTTACTCAAAATGAGATTGTCCTACCCTATCAAGTCATCACGTTCCTGAACTTAAGCTTTTGAAGCTAGGGTAAGGGTAGAGGAAACCAACCACCTTTCAAAATCAAAAGAATATCCAATAGGTAAGAGAGAACCATCTTAGGAGGGATGAGAGTGAGCAATAATACTCATATTTTTCGCAAAGCATTTGTACATGAAGATAGATTTTGAAAGTTGTCCACTAATGAAGCTAACGGCCATGTTAACTAACGTAATGAACTACACTTGATATGGCTCTGATACCAAGTATATCAAACCCCAAATTTGTAATTTGGAATCTTCTGTGCTCACAACACCAATCCCTGGATTAGTAGCTAGTACTCACAGTTAGATCATTGGATATCAAACACATGTCACAAAAATGTAAAGCTATTGCATAATAATAAACAAAGTGTAAATATACCTTATGACGTTTGTCTTTCAGAATGGCCGACTAGGCCAAATACCTTTAAAGAATCAGCAAAGGAAGCAGAATAAAAATATACCGCATGGAACCCTCACAATATACCCACAGGCAATCAACTGGGGCCTGCTACCAAGTTCTTGGGCTTCTTAATCTCCTATCTTGACGAATGCTCATAGGCATCCACATAGTCTTATTCTTTCATACTTACTAAATAATAACATTGAGCGAGCATGAGTACACAACCGTACAACCGTACTCGCGAAGCCAACACACATAATGCAATTATATAATATGCAAGGCTGGTCCAAGGAATGGCTTGTGGTTCTTTTGTTTGCATAAAGCCACTTATGGAAATAGATTATGTAGTAGCAAATCCTAAGACCAAACAATATTAACTAACACAGGTTTTAACAAAATTGAGTTTTGTTGTAAAATACTAGTGGGGGCTCCAACCTCCTATATCACTGAGTGGCTCCATCCACCCAATACTCATGTTCTTTCTCGAGTCACATGTCATACTTCTCACTGGTTCTCAACCAGGCCATCTCAAATCTCTGGACTCCAACTCATCTTTTCATTCCCTCTCACAAATTGTTTTATAAAAACAAAAGATAATTCAAGTAAGTAAGTAATAAGGAGCCCCAAAACTCCTAATAGTATTATGACCGGGGCAAAGGCAAATGCCCTGAACGGAAAACTGATAAGCCAATGTGGTGTACTTTCTATAAAAAGGAAGGCCACGACCTCTGTAACTGTTGGGTTTCCAACGAAAACTCAAGGATTATTACTCTAGCAAGGGCGCACTTCCTACCCTTAAAGAAGTAGGATAGACAAGTGGTCAAAAGTAGTCAGAAGACGACGAGGAGATGCCGTACTTGGACCCCGAGCACACCATCGATCACATCTAGGGGTATCGTTGGTATATGAGTCAAAATGACAACTCAAAGTGGTCGAGCGCGAGGTAAACTCTATTGACCTTCCTCTTGTTAATAGGTTACCAAAGTGGTCAGAGGTCACAATCTCTTTCAAGAAGGGTGATTGTCCGATCCCATCTACTCGACCTAGTCGTTTTTCGATCGTGATCGAGCCCACCATCTACCAGCGCCAAGTTAATCGGGTGTTAGATGGAACATTGAGGGTTTTCTTTCTTTTCTTTTCTTAGATGGAACATTATGGATTCCTTTAGCCAGAGCGCATGGCCAAATCCTCGACCCCTGCACCTGTTACTTAATCTGGAAAGCAGTCGATCCAAACATGGTGATCTGACTAATTCCTGAGAGCACCCTTAGTACTTAGTACGTAGAACATGAGCTACAGAATTACAATTCCGTGGATAATATTCCACTTGATACGACTGAAACCCTAGAATCAAGGCCTCGGGCGGAGCATGAAGGAAGGATAACGCGGGCTGTTCGGGATGATTCGCCCCTGAGCGCCTCCATGTGCCCACCGCGTCGCGGCCAACGTGCTCAGATGATTCGGTATGAACCGCCCGTGAGTGACGACTGTTGTTGGCGGGCGCTCACAAATACCTGGGCTGACTTTCTTCGATGAAGCGCAGTGACACGTCCCTCAACAGTAGTGTAACCTACTACTCAACGTGCTCGGATTGATCGGATGGTACACCATGCCTATGAAAGGCACGGAGCATGCAAGCAGGGTAACCTACTACTCATTCATAGACCTGAGACTTGAACGGTGCTTTTCTAGGATGGCACAAGGTCCGACCGGCATGGCACGTCACATGGCACCCCGGGCCTAAGGACGGGGCTTGTTGGGTGGCTTGGCATGGCCAACTCCACATCGCCTCCCTTGCCTCTGCGTCGCCGCCCCCCACGGGCGAGGTAGAGGGAGGTGGAGCAATGGAGCAAGGCCAACGGTGGGGAAGGTGGAGCCGAGGCCGGTGGGGAGAAGGGGATGCCGGGGGCGGAGATTAGGGAGAGGGGGAGGTCAAGGGTGGTGTAGGAATTTCGAGAATATTGTGTGTCCCTAAGGATCTTCACGCACTTTATTTATAGTGACAATTAATACAGCTCGAATCCAACACGATTTGGACTCTTACCTAAACTCTGGACTCTTTCCTAATCTCTAATATCTCCAACACTCCTCTCAAGATGGGCATAAGATAACACTCATGTCCGTCTTGTTACATATTGCAATACTATTACTAGAATATATCAAACCTACCATCGACTCTATAATTAATACCATCACAAAGACAAAAAAGTTGTTCACCACCAATTACTACCAGGGACATCTCTAAATCTATCTCCACCATCTACCAGCTGCCCCGACCTCAACCTCATCTTCCTCTACCCTCATGCCCCCAGCCACCCCCGGCCTCCACCATCTCTACCCTCACACCCCTAGTCTTGGCCTCCACCACCTCTACCTCTGCTATAGCCCATCACGCTTGACTCCAGTCCCAATCCTCTTATCCTTTCTGCCACTTCTCCGACTGTGTAGTCTTCTCCTCTGTCATAGCTGCATTGGCCCTGTTGCCACCTCTTCCTCTACCTCCACCTTGACCTCCTTCAGCAATTCTATTATTCCCACCACTACCTCTACTAGGGTGAGATGCCCCACACTTGTAGCACTCAGTCCTCCTTGCAAAGTTCAAGTTGCCGCATCTCGCATCACGGCAAATCCAGTCACCATCGCGCCCTCCAGTTCGTGAGAGAGGACATGCCCAACTCAGATGTCCTATTTGCTTACAGTTGTAACACTCCCTGTCATCAGCTATGGTGTATGCTAACCTTATAGGATTGTTACCCACCATCACTTTCTATCAAGTTTCCTCGACAACTATAGCTGAAATAGCCTCCTCCATAGTTGGCAATACTACTTGATGACATATTGAAGCCCTCCTGCTCTCAAACTCAGGGTTCCAACCTTTCAAGAAGTGAGTGACCCTCCTATGTTGCAGCCACACCTTACCAAACTCAATATCACTAGCACACGTCAGCTGCAATGGATCATATTGATCCAAATCTACCCATAACTGCTGCAACTCACTAGCATATTCTTGAACGCTCCTCCCCCTATTTCAGAGCATTTACGTTGCCCTGAATTTCCACCATCATCATCACACACTACTATAAAAATCTAATATCGACACCTTATCACAGACGGTTGACCAAAACCGCTCAGATAAATACAATCACAGACGGTTTTGGTTTAGCGACCGCCCGTGTTATCGATCAATGCTAAAAATCGTCTATGAAGAAGTAATATCACAGATGGTTCATGTTGAAAACCATCTGTGAAGTATTATAGACGGTTCTGAACAAGAACCGTCCGTGATATTTAGTAATATCACAGACGATTTTTGTTCAGAACCGTCTGTGATACTACACAGACAGTTTTCAACACGATCCGTCTGTGACTTACCGTTCTCATCATAGACGGTTTGTGTCTAACAATGCAAAAAGGTATTTACTAATCTTTAAACATGGTAGTTTACATTGGAGCTGAAGTAACTTTTGTGTCAAAAATCACTTTATGTTGGTTTCATGACATGATTTGACATGCTATAAATCTATTTTTGTAAGATGAGATGATGATCGAGACTGAGATCAATTGAGGCATGGTCATTGAGATGACTCGCTATTGGTTGCTGCTAGACAAATTTTTTGTGCGACCAAGGATCTGCTACTTACTTACTTAGCACTTACTATTGCTACTTGGCTACTTATTGTGCAACTTGTGATGTACTTGGCTATGGGCTATGGTTATTGGCTAGTTGAATTTTGGATTGTGTGAGAGTTGTAACTTGCTACTTGCTAGTTAGTAGTTACTACTTGCTTAACTAGCCCCTGTTATGTACTTGCTAGTTAGTAGTTACTACTACTTGCTTAACTAGTTAACTAGTCTTTGTTATAATCTAGTTGTATTTTGGACACGTAGCATGGTTGATTGATCTTTATTTGTGCAACATATATGGTTTCTATTTTCGCGCAATATCCGAATAAGTATTCGTGACCGAGACAATCCGTATTCGATTCGGCATATATTCGCTCCGTATTCATGACCGAGACTGTCTGTGTCCGATTTCGAATCCGAAAAAAAAGATGAAAAAATATACGAGATGAGCAATATTCGTTCCGTTCACACCCTAGCTGCAACTCATCCTTCTGGTTTTGTCAACAAAAAGAAAAGGAAAGGTGGCCATTGTGCTACTGATTTTATAGTCAACGCGTGCCCACCAAAGCGGAATACGATACTACAGAGCCTTCCGAAAGTTTGAGCTGAAATTCCAGGGTAATCGCGCCCTTTACTCTATCAAGCTATTGGAATTGGCTGGAACTTTCTATATCAAAAAGGAAAGGGCTAGGGGAGGTTTGATGCAATAGAGATCTTTCATACCACTGACGCGCTTATCTCCTCACTACGCGTCTTTAAACGCGGCAAGCCTGTCACTTAGATGAGTTCAGTGTCTGGTGCAACCTCAGCAGGGCCGGCAGCCAGGTAGAACCAGAATTCAGAATTGCCATCACCAGTCATGTTCCCCAGCAGCCCTGCAACCACCGAAAGCAGCTGTGTTACCACTGCCACTGCCAGCAGCCGCTTCAGTTCCGGCATCTCCACACCCAGCAGCCACGAAAGCCCCGTCGCCGCGGCAATAAGGCCTGGCAACGGCAGCCCAGCAGACTCAGGAGCTTCTGAATTCACACAGAAGAAGATGCCTGCGAGTAAGGCAGAAAAGTTCCCCAAGCAAGAAAATAACGGCTGGGAGCATCCCCGCTTGTACACACCGTTACAGCACCTAAAGAAAGTAAGCATTTCTATCAAGGAGATCCATCGCTGGGCGAGATCTTACTCTGGATTAAAGATGAACTCAAATGTCCGGGCGTTGGAGTTTATATTCATTCTTATAGATGAAGTAACTTTGGCGGCACCGCACCCAAATCATGTCGTCGCGATGATACACGTCCATCAGGCGCTTGCCATCCTGTTGTCTGTCCTGCCCAAGAATCTCTCCCTTTCCTGCTGCAGGATTTCGCGCCAGTTGTAGATGAATTATGCAACAGAAAAGATGGTTCCTTCTTTGCAAGGTTCGAAAACACGCTGCATGATTTGAGAAGCAGCATAAAGAGCGGTCTCCAGCTACTCAAAACAATGATCTTGGATTATGCATCTGAAGCGGTCCCACAAGGAGGTGGTATCCATGAGATCACCAAATACCTGATGAAGTACATCATGCTGCTGCTGAACCATGGCAGCTCACTGAGCATCATCCTTGTCAGTGATGAACAGGAAATCGCAACATCCATAGAAGGCAGCACAGTGGAGACGCTGCAAGTTATTGTTGCTGCCTTGATGTCTCACTTGGAAACTATGCTTGAGAAAGAATCATGTCGATATCAAGATGCAGGGTTGCAACACATGTTCTTGGTGAATAATGTACACTTTGTGCTACATCAGGTGGAGGGCTCAGAGATAAGGTACCTTCTAGGAGATGATTGGGTTTTGAAGTACAGGGGCCAACTAAAGCAATACATCTCATGCTTCATCAACATTTATTGGGAATCCGTCATGTATTGCTTCCAGGTAAAAACCAGCAAAGTCCCAATCTTCTCTAGCCTAACTACACTGGAAATATTCAACTTGGAATTTGGGAGAACTTACCGGACTCAGAAGGCATGGAAAGTAGAACATCCTCTGCTCTGGCTCAATATGCGCAAAGCAGTATCAAAAAAGCTTGTTCTGACTTACAGTTCATACTTGGAGAATCACCAAAACAAGCGTACAAAGCTTGTGAAGTATACCCCTGAAGATCTTGAGGAGCTTCTATCAGAACTGTTTGAAGGATAATGATCCTAGCTAATAAGAGGACGATGAACGATGCCTGTTTATCTTTAAGTCCATGACCAATACCCCAGTTGGTCCTATACATATGACCTGCGATCAGGAAAAGAATAGCAATAGCTAAATGATGGTGCCGCTCAACCATAGACCTCCGGTTATTGGGTCTAGTCCTCCGCGTCAGAAATTCTGCGTACCAATTCAAGGTGAAAAAGGGGTTTGCTCCTTCGGCAAAACTAGGATAAAATGTTTGTGTAATAATTCCAAATACTCACATGTTATACAGAGTTCACAATTCTATTGTTAAAATTTGATGCTTTTCTACTTACAAAGTTTTTTGCACATTCAAGGGTTCATTAGTTTACACCTATGCCTACCTTTTTAAAATTTTATATTTATAATAATGCTGGAAGGGTAACATATAAAAAATGTCATATAGGAACGTATAACATGAACAGGCCAATAAATATTTCCATCATCCATTATAAATGTGAAATGTAAGAAACTTCCGTAGAGCTAACAAAACAAACAGCATTACCAGGGATCCTGCAAGTGAATAGTTCTCTTCCTGTTACCTTTGGAGATTATGTTTCCGCAGAAGAACCTGCCCACCTGGTGCATTATCAGGTGAATTTGCCATGAGAGCTATTTCTGGAATTTCCTCTCTTGTTTGAGCTCCTTGTTTGCCAAATGCATTTTTCAGATTTTTCCTTCTTTTCCTTTTAGCATTATGGCTATTATTTTCCTGATCAGCTATGCTGCTACTTGGAACAACATCTTGTGCTGCCACTCTTTCTGTAACTCCCTGATCACTTTGCACTTTCTTTAGCCGTTTCTGTGCCACCCTTTTAGTTTTCTGTACACCATTTGATGGACCAACCACAATGCTAGTTCCAGGTACACCTTGTGCTGGCAGCTTCGCTTTTAGGTTCCTTATCACTGCACTCTTCTTTCTGTAGTTTCCCTTTCTTTTTTTTTTTAATAAGATAAGCTCTAGCTTCTTTGTTAGATGAAGCGCTTTTCTCTTGCTTCTCTGATGTTGAAATTTTTGCACCTTTCTGTTGAACCGTTTCTTCTTGCAGGGCACGTAATGATGATGTGCTACAATTATCAAGTATCCCAGTGTTGTCTGTTTCCAAACTATTCTGTGTTTCATTGTGTACTATGCTTATCTTATGGTCTTTCTCATTTGCATGAATTATCTGTTTGTCATTCCCGGTAGAGTTGGATGGTTCTGGCTCTTGCATGGATTACACGTTATCTCTCATCAAATCCACAGGTTCTTCCCTGGTTATCTGAGGTGATTTTGTAGTTAGAATATCGGACATTACTGGATTTTACATGCTTCTTTACCTATTATGTTTACACTATGAGCAAAATCTTTGCAGTGAGCCATCTGAGCATCATTTGCAAAGGTCCTGGGCGCTTCAATTTCTTGAATGTAATTGAGATCATTCACACTAATATCCAGGAGTGCTTCGTTGTTTTTCTACTCAAGTTTTCTAGCAAAACCGTTGAAACAATAAGATGACAAATCATCAGCTTGATTTTGCCCTTGTCCAATTCACCGTCTTTCTTCCCAGGCCTAAGCATATTAAACACCTTTCTCGACAACTGTCTTACCATTCCTAATCAACTTTCACGCAATGAATACAATGCACACACCACACAATGCTGCCAAACCGCTCCATGCAACACCCTTGAAAGGAGTCTCATTTCTCTGCCCTGCTGAAATCTCCGCGTGCACAACAGGCAATTTCTTCCTCCCAACCGTTACAAACTGAAACAATGATCTATTCTTTGGTGGCACAAGCTCGCCTTTTCAACCTCCTCAGCCATCGCTCTCGCACGAGACAGCATCACTTGCAACTCACCACTCTCCTATCCCTCAACAGTCTCACTCCTGCTGATGATTTCGTCCTCATCCACCTCAACGTTCACCACATTGACCTCTGGATCTTCATATACAGTGAACACAGGACCGGTCCCAGTCCCGCAGAAACAGCTTTCCTCTGCAACTCCAAGCACATCCTTTTCACCACCCAAGTTATGAAGACTACAGTATCGCAATTTAAAAAATCTACTGTGTAACCAAGGAACATCCGCTAGTAATAGATCATGAGATTACCATTAGACGCGCAGACTCACAGCAAAAGAAGACTCGATGTAGCGTGTTGGTGCGGTTTTAGTTGTACTAGCCTCGTGCCTCTTCCAAGTGCTTCTCGTGACTGTCACAGGTTGCGGATCGTCCTAGCGTTGAAGTCTCGCAGCAACGCCTCTAAGATATCCACACGTACGGGGCAGAGACACCACGTGCCAGAGTGTTAGCACCAGCTGCGCGGTTTTGGACAAAGGAGGTGTGGCAACTAGGGTTTCGGAAATTCCGAAAATCACACTAACCTTATGCCACCACCCTTCTATATATAGGTATCCATGATGAGTCTCGAACTTTAAGACCCATTAGGAACTTGTGGCCCATAAGAATTCGGATCACCATCCAAAATGTATCCCAGCCCTTTAAGCATGCGACCCTATAGATTCACATACACTTGGACATGGTTCGAGTACTCCTACTTGTCCACTAATCGGTAGTAGCCCCTAGGGTGCGTTTGATTGGCAGAATCCTCCAAGGATTACTGAGAATCCTTTAGTAATCCTATGAGATTACTTTGTTTGGTAAAACATTCAGAATATAAGATTACTTTGGGAAACAGATTGCCATCAATTCCAGAAATTTATTTCCTGTAGAGAAGTGTCTATCTTAGATTACTAAGGGAAATGAATCTTTGTTATTGCATTTTTATCAAATGCTTTTGATTCATCATAGTCAAATTTTGAACTTTTAGAATTCAAAATCCAAATCGTGATTTATTTTAATATTCAAATATCTGAATTATGGAATTTAAATTCATGTTTTTTCAAAATATGAATTTTGAAACCAAAATATCAAAATTTTGGAATCTTAAATTCAAACAATTTAAATTTTAAAATTCAAAATTTCAAGGTTGGGTTTCAAAATCTATTTTTTCTTTCAAATTTTGAATTCTAGATTTTAGATATTCAAATTCGATAATTAAATTATATAAATCCGAATTTTGAAAGTTTCAATTTTGAGTTTTAGAATTTCAAATATTGAGAATTTAAACTCCAAAACTCAAAATTTAAATGTTAAAATATTAAAATCCAAAATTTAAACTTTTAAATCATAAAAATGAAATTAAAATGTTGGAATTTTAAATTGTAAAATTCAAAATTTATAGATGTTAACCCTCCCTGTTTGAAATTATGATAAAGACCAATATGTACTTTCTTTCAAATGAACCAAACGTTGGAATATTATATTATTGGTAATGTGTTTACCAGTAACCAGATTGAGGGGAATATTAGATTACAGGAGGATATGAGATTACACGTACCAAACGCACCCTAGCAGGACATGCTGACTCCCAAGTATACGTAAAGATCATATCGGACGAACCTTAACAAATCTCATATGTATTTCCCTTTGCCTCACGATATCAGTCAAACTCAAGGCGAGTACGTGCCATCCTTGTTGGTTAGCTCGACCACTCTTTCTCGATCACGTGACTCGAATTCCCCGACTATGGTTAACTTTTTAAGCGCGAGTAGCATGGCCATACATTTTTGGAATTCGATCACTCGAGAGGCCTAGAGATTATCTCTCCCGTTGCATGGAGCAGCAGATCCCATCTTGATCGACTATGCCTCGACGCATGTATCATGACAAACCCGAAAGCTACCTTTATAACTACTTAGTTATGAAGTAGCGTTTAGCAACCCCTAAGTAAGTCAATACACATCTCGAGTACGTGCGACGACCTCAAGTCCAAGGATATAGCGTACACATTGTAAATAAGACCAGCTGATGACATATAATAATGCAACGTTCTCACAATGTCTCATGGTGGGTCGAACCAACCCCATGTTCGCTAACATGTGTCTATATTATTGGTTTGATATATCCATATTTATGATCCGTGAAACATGGTCATCAACCAATACATATGCTAGTCTATTCATATGTATCCTCATATGGTTCCAACTAGGGATCGCTTTAGAATAATCATCACAAAGATAAATATAGAGTTTCACAATCAAGTCACATACTTGATAATAAATATTAACGATATTATTTTTGGAACAAGATAACATATTATCCAATAAATTATGAAAATAACGAAATATAATCATTTCAGGATTGCATTTCCAACAAGTTAGACTCCGTTGCCACATTCCAACTCTCAACAGCATCCAGACCACCAGAAATTTCCAATTCATCGTTAAGATCCAAAGAACCGGATTGTGGTTCCTGGCGATCAAGAGAGGATCTCCACGCAAAGTTTCCAACACCATGTGATGACAGGAGATACAAGCGACGACAACCTGGTGACGACAACAGGGAAGGCGATCACTCACTTTAGTTAAGCGGGAGATTTGGGTTGTAACTTGTGTAGCCTTGACTTTAGAGCTGTGAGTGCGTTGGGTCGGCCCATGTAATGACCATGGCGAGACGCTTAATAGGAACTGTAGGGATTCCCAAAAGCGGTATCGAATGAAAAACACAAACGCTGTTGCGTATCTTCTTCTCCCCTTCTCTGTGTTCTTCTCACCAGCGATTCGCCGATTGTCCAGATATGACAAATTGGTATCAGAGCGAGGTCGAACCTGTGGATTGATCCTGCGTTGTCCGAGGCCTTGACTGGTGAAATTCTGGGGAAAACGGGAGCGATCGCCCTTGGGTGATTGCTGTAATTCCTTAACCAAGGTGCAGTCGGCTAAGGAAGGTAGGTCGCCACAGCTCCGACCAAGCAGGGCGTGCAAGTCCGCCAGATGGTGACGGCGATGGAAGGGATGGAGGTTAGACCGGTGGAGTTTCTGAGGTCGGAGATGCGGCTTGCACGGGAGGAGATGAGTTCACATATGGCGGCGGTAGATCAGAAGCTGGTACAGCAAGGTGAGAAACTTGAGGAGATGCAATTGAAGTTGACCATGTCGATGGATTCTATTGGACAAGTCCAGCAAGATCAGGTGATGGTAAAGAAGGCCCTTAACAGATCAGCCCCGCCGCCCTTGGTGATTCCAACAAGAGACGAAGCAGGGATTTTAGCAGTGAGGCCGGTGGAAATGGGAACGCAGGCTGTGGAACAACAAGAGATTCCTCCTGCTCCAAACCCGCAGGTATAATTTCCCCCACCGACACCCGTGGTGGCCGAAGTTACAGAACCGAAACGTGGGAATCCAGATCAAGGAGGGAGGAACTAGATGCCGAAAATAGATTTTCCTCGATTTGATGGCACAGATGCAAGGATTTGGGTAGATAAGTGTCACACCTTCTTTACTTTGTACAAGATTCCCGATGGCTTCAAAGTTGCAGCAGCGACTGTTAGATATATATATTGTGTAGGGTGTTATTTGCTATTGTTCCCACCTTATAGATGCTATATATTGGCCTTTGGCCTATTGGAATATACTTGAGGCTATATTCAAACATGGTACCAGAGCTAGGGTTTCGAAACCCTACCTCTTAGCCACCAGCCGCCGCCGCCGCCATTGTAGTCGCCGCCGCCGCTCTCCCTGGGCCACCTCCACTTTGCCTCCCCTTCATGCGCCGCCGCCTCCTCACCGGCCTCAACGCGGGATCTGGTTGTCTTGAGCCTCTCACCCTCGCTGCTGCTGCCGCCTTTGCTTTCGTTTTGCCGTGGCTTGCCGTTTCTTGCCGCCTGCCGCCTACCGTCGCCTCGGGCTCGCCGATCCGCTTGCTTGGTGCCACCGCCACCTTTCCTTTGCGTCGTGTCACCGCTGGCCGCCGCCGTTGCCGCTGCCGCTCGGCAAGCCGCTTGAACGAACCCTAAAGTTCCCTCCTCCCGTCGTGCTCCTTCGAGTTCTCCTCTTCCTTTTGTCTGCTGGCCGAAATGGCCAATTAAAAGAAGAAGGAAGCCAAAAAAAAGAAAAAAGAAAAAGAGAAAAAAAGAGAAAAAAAAGAAAAGAAAAATAGAAGTTGATGGCTTCTACCGGAGACTCTTTCGCCATCCTGCTCCCTCTAGTTCGGTTTGATGGGATGAACTTTCAGGAGTGGGCTGTTCACCTGAGGATCCACCTCAACAGCCAGCGTCTCTGGGATCATCTCACTGGTGAGCAGCCATGTCCGCCTCATCCTACACCGCCCGCACTGCCCACTCCCTCTGTTGGTGCGGATAAGGTGGCTCAAGAGGTCGACAATGCTGCACTAGAGGAGGCGCTAGAGCTCTATCGATCGAGTATGCGCCCACGAAGGCCGGCAGAGGCCGAGGCTCGTGCTACCGCCATCCTGGTGGATAGCATGCCCATGACCATCTCCATGGATGTGGCGGAGCTGCCTACGACAGAGCTTATGTGGGAGCGCCTCCGAGCTCACTATCAGCCGACGAGCGACGCTATGTATCTCTTAGTTGTGCATTAGGCACACTCTCTTCAGCAGCTCGATGCCACCGTTGATGACTTCTACCAGAAGCTGTCAGAGGTGTGGCGTCAGCTTGACTCTCTGGGGCCGGATGTCTGCCGGACATGTCCTTGCTGTGTGCGGCTCCGCGCTCACCAGGAGACTCACCGGCTCTACAACTTCCTGACGCGTCTCCGGCCCGAGTTCGAGACTGTGCGCGCTCAGCTCCTGACTCGCCACCCGCATTCGAGCTTGGTGGAGGCCCTCACGGCTGTGCGTGCTGAGGAGACTCGTCACCGTGACATGGCTCAGATGTAGTCTGTCTTGTCTGCTTTAGCTCCTGCTCCTCTGGTGGTTGCTACTGCTCCTTCCGCACCGACCGTGATCCTCCCCGCCTCCTCCCCGTGGTTCTTTGCTTCTCTTCTTGGTCTCCACTTGCACCCTCTTGTCGCAGTCTTGACCACAGTATCGGGATTGTTACAAGCGGAGGAGGACCAGAGTCATCGGGGTGGACGTCGCCCGAAGGGCTCTGGAGGTTCCTCTCCCTCAGGAGATGGCCTCTCTTGCCAGGGTTCCTCTGGTGACGCCACACAACAGCTCCTCTCACTGCTTCAGCACCTCGGTGTCGGCTCGTCCTCAGACTCCTCGGGTTCTGCTCGTCTGGCTCTTGCTTCTCAGCAGTCTTCCTCGCCTCCGCCTCCGCCTCCTACCTTGTCAGGTATCTTGTCTCCGTGGATCTTGGACTCTGGTGCTTCTTTTCACATGACACCAGATTCTACCCACCTTACTTCTATGCGGTCCACAGATTTTTCTTCCACTGTTCAGACTGCAGATGGTACCTCCCTTCCTGTTACAGGCCGAGGCACCCTTTTTACTTCTTCTTTTCATGTTCCTGCAGTCTCTCATGTTCCTCAGCTTACTATGCAGTTTATGTCGGCTGGTCAGATCACCAATCACGACTGTCGTGTTATTCTTGAGTCTGACTCTTGTTGTGTTCAGGACCGCCGCACGGGGACTCTGCTTGGTATTGGCCCTCGGCGCCGTGATTCGCAGCGTCTTTGGGAGCTCGACTGGCTTCATCTTCCTTTCACTGTCTCCACCAGCCAGTCGGCCACTACCACTACCTCTGCTCTTGCTGCGTCCTCCACTACATCTTTTGCTCAGTGGCACCATCGTCTTGGTCATCTCTGTGGCTCGCGTCTATCGTCTTTAGTTGGTCGTGGTGTTCTTGGGTCTGTTTCTGAGGACACCTCTTTACATTGTATGGGTTGCAAGCTTGGCAAGCAGTTGCAGCTCCCCTATCCCACTAGTGATTCTATTTCTACTTGTCCTTTTGATCTTGTTCACTCTGATGTTTGGGGTCCGACTCCCTTCGTTTCAAAATAAGGTCATCGCTATTATGTGATCTTTATTGATGATTATTCTCGTTATACTTGGATCTACTTCATGTCCGAGTGCAGCTAGGTTCTTTCTATTTATCAGATGTTCGCCACCATAGTTCACACTCAGTTTGATTCGGTCATTCGTGTTTTTTGTGCTGACACTGCTGGTGAGTATCTCTCTGCTGCTTTGCGTTGCTTTCTCACGAAAGGGGCACTTTTCTCAAGACTCTTGTCCCGTGCTCACGCTCAGAATGGTATCTCTGAACATAAACATCGTCACTTGCTTGAGACCGCTTGCGCTCTCATGCTTGCCTCTTCTGTTCCCCCTCACTTCTAGGTCGAGGTTTGTTTCTCTTCTTCGCTTTTCTCATCAATCTGCAGCCTTCTACTACTCTTCAGGGTTCTACTCCTATTGAGCATCTCTTTGGTCGAGCTCCAGAGTACACTCATCTTCGTAGTTTTAATTTGTCTGCTTTCGTCCTTCTTCCACCTCGTGGCGCGCATTCAAGCCGATCGCTTAGTCACCGAGTGTGTTTTCTTAGCTACGCTTGTCGAACCCGGAGCGAAGGATCCCGAATTCTCGTGTTCATACACTAGTCCAGATTTCTAGTGTACACAGCTAAATGTAGTGATAATCAAAACATATCACGCACTTTATTAATAATTATTCAAAGTTTAATACAAGCGGGCATGAGGCCAAATAAGGTAAAACACAATGAAATAAAATAGCGATAGTAGACCCAACGATTAGCCACAGTAATCGCCTAGGGAAGCGTGGCCTAAGCATCGATGTCCTCACCGTCTTGATAGAGGTCTTCTCTGAATAAAGATTATTCAAGAAGAGTAAGCACTACCATTTGTGCTTGCAAGTTACACCCATCAAATAATGATTAGATGCATGCATAGGGTAAACAAGGGGTAATGGCGGGGTTTATTTGCACAAAGCAAAGATTTTCAATTTAAATAATCATATTAATTTCCAAGGCCATTTTATACTATACTTAAAATCGATTTTAAATAACAGTTTTATAGTGTGGATAACCTCCATATTTGAATGGTGAAGGATACCCTCCTATCACAATGGCTAACCGCCCAATTTTCCCCAGGACTAACCATCCTGAAAACATTTGTTGAAATCATTGTGAAACCAAAACAAGTCTAACTCGGAGTGGCTTTGCTAGCATGTCCATGACCGCGGACGCGGCTATTCGAATAGTTTTCTACTCTGCAGAGTTTGTACAGCTTTACCCACAAGAGATAATATGCTTTTTGTGTCGGCCAACCCACGCTTCCTAAGGCGTGTGACAAAGCAATTATCACAAGGCCGTTACAATGATCTACCTCAAAGTACTCATGCCCGCTAAGGTTTAAGCTTCCATTGGGTCGACAGTCCTCAGGAGCCCCTCTTGCGCCAGTGGGACTATAGTCTAACCGACACCCACACATACAACACGGCACAAATATCTATGAGGTATCCCAAATTAATAAGCCAGTCCCGCCCATACAAGACATGTGGTGGTACGGTATATGTAGCAAAATACGCTCAAAGACCGGTCCTTAATCGACTTGGGCGTCTTTCAAAATCAAACCACAGGTTTTAATCTTAACCAGATTAAACCCGTGCATAAACCTCGCACCCACCATTCATCCGTTTACCAAGTCCAAACCATTTTAATTTTATTTTAGTAGAAACCCTTTACAAATTCTCTATGGTAAAACAATACCATAGTTTTAAGTTTAAACCAATTTTGTAATGATTTGGCTAAATCCTCCCAAAATCAAAATCATGGTCTAAGCATTTGCTAAGCATGAATAATTCCCAAACCAATTTATCTATGGTGACAAAGGAATGACATATCAATATTCAAGATTGGCCATACAATAACAATTGGAATAACTACGCCTTAAAAAAGGGCATTAAAATAATTGACTAAAAATATGCATGCAATAATAATTTAAAAACTGAATTAAATAACTTTAAAATACTGGGGCAATATGGTCAAGGGTATAACTTGCCTTCATTGAAGTCCTGAAACTCTAACTCCTCTGAAGGATCTACCTCTCTAATCGTCAAAGTCTATCTGAAAGTATGACAAATTCAAATGAAATTCAAATAAATCCAAAAGACAAATCAAACTAACTCCAAATGAAATAAATTTTATTTTATTTAGCTAGATAATAATTTTATAAGATTTTAGCAATTTGAATCACTCAATTTGAAGTTGAGGTTCAAAAGATATGAATTTTACAAGTTTTAGCCTAGATTTGATATTTAAAAGAATTTCTAAAATTAAATACAGATTAAAATAGCTTCAAATTACATAATTTTGGTTTAGTTGGCTAGATAATGATTTTACATGAATTTAGAAATTTGGAACACCCAATTTGGAGATTGGATGTGGAAGTTATGAATTTTACAAAATTTAAACCTAAATCATTATTTAAACAATTTCCTAATTATCTTTCTAAAGGAAATTCCAATTATTGCGCAAAATGACGTCAGCCCTGAGATTTTCGATTTAAAGGAATTAAAATAATTCCTCGACGTCGGGCCCCACGTGTCATAGACACGGCTTACATGGACCAAGTCTATGTGGTGATTGGCTTGGGGAGGTGGTGCCGATCTTGGTAGATGTGGTCGCCACATGGCCGCCACGTTGGACCAGTGAGGTGGCGTCATGTTGGCGCTTACGTGGTCGAGCCACGTCGGCTCGAGCTTCGGTGGCGCCCCGTGAGGTGCTCGCCGGCGTTCTCTACGCTTGGCGAGATGCGCGGTGGTATCAACCGAGAGGGTGAGACGTCAACCTCGTGGCTACCTTAGGTGCGGCGGCGTGGAGCGGAATGTCGCCGGCGGCGAGCTTTGGCGGCGGAAGTGCGGCTGTCGTCGAAGTGGGCGTTCCGTGGTTCTCCGCGGCGTGGATGGGTGCTCCGGCCGTGGCGCCGAGGTGGTCTTCTTTGGTGTAGACGGAGGAGGTGGAACGGGACGGCGGCGGCGAATCGGAGAAGAACGGCTCGACGCCTGAGCAAAACTTCAAAATTCGCGAGCTAGAAGGGAGGAGGAGGGCTACGGTGATGGCGTGGTGTGTGAGGAGGGAGCCGATCCCGGCACCTATTTATAGGCGGGGCGTGGCGAGCTGCGTGGAGGGCAAGAAGGTTGCGTCGCGGCACGGCGGCGAAAAAGAGGATTCGGGGCTCGCAGATGGAAAGGGAGGCCGTGTCGGGCGGAGGAGATCAAGGAATTGAATCGCGTGCCAATCACGGGATGCGGCGGATTCGGCGCCAAGGAAGGTTTCCGGCTGCGTTAATGGCGACGCGACGGAAAGGAAGGTGCGCGGGGAGAAAGGAAAGGAGACGACGCAGCGGAGGCGTCTCGATTTTTAATGGGCGGCTCGGATCGAAGAAGCTCGGCCGTTAGATTTTAATCTAATGGTGGCGATATAACGGGCGGTGAGCGCCGAGATGAAGAATGCAGGTGCTTGTGGGCCCGATTTAGATCTCGACGGTTGGTATGCATTGAAGTTAAAGCACGCGTGGTGAGGAGATGGCGTTGGATTTAAATCCAGCGATCGATGGTGAGCAAGCGGTGGAGTGAAATTGCAGCATGCCGGAGAGATGGGCTGAACCAGCCGCCCAAAACTGATTAGGGATTTTCTTTTGTTTTCTTAATTGTTTTAATTCGTATAATTCGATTGGTTTTAGGAAATAGCAAAATAAATTCAAAAATTATGAGAAAATTCACAGAAATTCTCAAGGGCATTTTGGATTTAAATAAAATAATTCCAACTTAAACTTGGTAATAGTTTTTGCAATTAATTTTGTTTTAGCTTTAACATAATTAAGGAAAAGCTTTTAAAATTCCAGAAACTCCACAAAAATAAATAGGTTTTAATTTTCTCTGAATTTTGAAAATTTGGGCTGTTACAACAGTCTTGAGCATAAGGGTTATTGTTGCTATGACCCCGTTGCTCGTAGGATGAGGATTTCTCGGGATGTCACTTTTGACGAGTCCCGCCCTTACTACCCTCGCTCCCACCATCATCGCCTGATTCTCTTCTTTGAGTCGATCTCCTTTATGATTTTTCCTGACTCTCAGCTTTCCACCACTGTTTTGCCTCATCCTCCATCTACTCCGGCTCCATCTGTTCCGCCTCCACCGGATTTTCCTTCCTTGTCTTTTGTTGAGGCTCCATCTTTACCCTTGCACTACTCTCGCTGTCCTTGGCCTACTACTTCCTCTCTTGAGCCTCCGTCTCTGTTGGGCCTGCTCCCGCCTCCCCCTCTCCATCATTGCTGGGTCCAGCTCCGCCTTCTCCTCCCAGATATGATCTTCGTGATCGTCACACCATCAGCCGCCTCGGCCTTCACGGCCGCACCATTGCTCTTTCTAAGCCTCGACCTCTGGTGAGGCAGCTGCTCATCTGAGTGGCAACTCGCGATGTCTGAGAGATTCTTTGCTTTGAGCGTACTAGCACTTGGGATCTTGTGCCCTTGCTGCTGCGTGTTACTCCTATCATATGTAAGTGGGTGTACAAGATCAAGACCTGCTCGGATGGTTCCCTTGAGCGCTACAAGGCGATGAGACTTTCACCTCATCGCTCACATGACCACTTGTTAGTACTCTCCTTGTTTGTGGCCTCATTTTCTTGATGGCACATCTCTCGATTGGATATTAAGAATGCCTTTCTCAATGGCGAGTTGCGTGAGGAGGTCTACATGCAAATTACCGGTATTCTCATCACGATGGTATGGTTTGTCGCCTTCGCTGTTCGCTTTATGGGCTCAAACAAGCCCTCGTGCTTGGTTTGGTTTGCTTCTCCTCTGTTGTCACCTTTCTTGCCGTTTCTTTGCCGCGATCACGACCTGCTCTCTTTGTTCACACCTCTCCACGTGGTCGGACACTCCTCCTTCTATATGTGGATGACATGATCATTCTTGGCGATGACTCTCGAGACATTGCCTTTGTGAAGGAGCATCTCGATGGCGATTCTTGATGTCTGATTTGGGTCCTCTTCGTTACTTCCTTGGGATTGATATCACTTCTACGCCTGAGGGCTACTATCTCTCCTAGGAGAAGTACATTCAGGATATCCTTACTCGCGCTTGTCTCACTGATCAGCATGTAGTGGATACTCCTATGGAGCTAGGTGTTCACCTTCGGCCTACTGATGGTGAGATTCTTGAGGATCCCACTCGCTATCGCCATATTGTCGGGAACCTTGTCTACCTTGGGATTACTCGACCTGACATTTCTCACCCAGTTCACATCTTGAGTCAGTTTGTCTCTGCTCCCACTCAAGTCCACTACAGTCACCTTCTTCATGTTCTTCGATATCTTCGTGGAACCCTCACTCGACGTCTTTTTTTTTCATCGTTCCAGTTCTTTACAACTTCAGACGTACTCTGATATGACCTTGGCTAGCGATCATTCTGATCGCCGGTCTCTTTCTGCCTATTGTGTTTTCCTTGGTTCCTCCTTGATTGCACGAAGACTAAAAGCGATCGCAATTTCTCGCTTTGAGCGCCGAGGTCGAGTTGAAAGCCATAGCCTTTGATGGATACCGAGATCACACAGCCGGTGGCTCTTTGCGGATTTTGGTGTTTCTGTTTCTACACCGACTTCGCTTTTATTAGATAGTATTGGTGTAATCAGTATTGCTTGAGATCCCGTGAAGCATGAGCTTACCAAGCACATTGGAGTGGATGCTTCGCACAAGCGATCGCAGTGCAAGACCAAGTTCTCGCTCTTGAAGATGTGCCTTCGGAGCTTCAGTTAGCAAATTTCTTCACCAAGGCATAGACTCGAGCTCAGCATAACTTTTACCCCTCCAAACTCAATATTGTTGATCCACCATGAGTTTGAGGGGGGGTGTTAGATATATATATATATATATATATATATATATATATATATATATATATATTGTGTAGGGTGTTATTTGCTATTGTTCCCACCTTGTACATGCTATATATTGGCCTTTGGCCCATTGGAATATACTTGAGGCTATATTCAAATAGCGACGATGTACATGAATGACAATGCTACCCACTGGTATCAAGCTTATAAGATGACCCATGTATGGCACGACTGGGAGCAGTTCAGAGTGCGGTGGTATCTGAATTTGAAGGTGACACTCAAAGAGACAAGATGAGGGAATTGCTATTACTGAAGCAAACCGGGTCTGTGGAGGAGTACCGGAAAAAATTCGATGCTCTAGTTTACCAAATTAGATTGTATGATCATACAATTGGTGGTCTGATGTTGGTAACTAGATTTGTGTTGGGACTAAAGGAGGAATTGCGAGCAGCTGTGGAGATTCAAATGCCAAATTTGTGGTTTCGGCAACAGCTTTTGCAAATGTTCAGGAAGGTGTGTTGGAGAGAACCAAGAAGTTCATGTACCGAGGAAAAGGTGTAGGGTCTAGCACCACTACAGGAAGAAATGAAGGAATGAAAGTAGAGAATCAAAGGTTTGAACAAGAAGATCTCTGGAAAGCCAAACAATTAAAAGAGTATAGAAGAGCAAATGGCCTTTGCTTTAAGTGTGGAGACAAATTTACTCCAGGACATAAATGTCAAGTGATACCGCGGGGGCAAGTCACGGCCATTCAAGAGCAAGAACAATTATCCGATGAAATTCTGGATGCGGTCGTAGCTGGGGAAGCAGATGAGGAGGATATGCATTTATCCCTGAATGCCTTGTCTAGTGCAGACCATCCGAAGACACTAAGAGTGAGAGCCTTAGTTGGAAATCAGGTGATGTTGATGTTGATCGATTCTGGCAGTTCGCATAGTTTTGTGAATGCAAGCTTGATCGAGAGGATAGGTTACCAACCGGAGCCAATCAACACCATGGTAATCAAGGTAGCCAATGGAGAGAAGTTGATCTGTGACAAGGTGGTCACTGGAATGCAATGGTGGATGCAGGGATATACTTTCCAACATGATATGAAAGTATTAGAGTTGGGAGGTTATGATGCTATACTTGGAACTGATTAGCTGGGAAAATGGGGGGGGGGTGATAAAGTGCCATTGGTTGGAGAAGTGGTTGGAGTTTGAGAACAACAACAAGACTGTTCGGTTACAAGGTATTTCAGAATCTGAGGATACTTGAAGTCGCAGAAATCACAGTCGAACAAGTAGAGAAATGGCACAAAGGGAATGAGATCTGGGCAACAGTGGTGCTAGAGAAATCTTAGGAGATAGAACCGGATGAACTACCCAAGCAAATTCAGTCGGTTTTGCAGCAGTTTGAGGATGTATTCCGAGACCCAACCCAACTACCACCCCACAGGATCTTCGACCATGGTATTACATTGCTGCATGAGAGCACGTATGTTAATTCAAGACCATACCGATACTCACCCTTACAGAAGGACGAGATTGAGCACCAAGTTGCAGAAATGATACAAGCCGGCATTGTTACACCGAGCTTGAGTCCATTCGCATCACCGGTGTTACTTGTGAAGAAGAAAGATGGGACTTGGAGATTTTGTGTTGACTACCGCAAGTTGAATGCTATCACAGTGAAGAGTAAGTTTCCAATGCCAATTGTGGACGAATTATTAGATGAACTAGCTGGAACTAAGTACTTTTCTAAGCTAGACCTCAAATCCGGATTTCATCAAATCAGGATGATCGAACAAGATGAGTCTAAGACAGCCTTCAAGACTCATCACGACCAATTCCAATTTCGAGTGATGCCGTTTGGATTAATGAATGCGCCAGCCACATTTCAGTGCTTAATGAATTCAATCCTTGCCCCTCATCTCAGGAAGTTTGTGTTGGTTTTTATGGATGACATTTTGGTCTATAGTAAAAGCATGTCAGATCACTTGGCACACTTGACGGTGGTCTTGGAAACACTACGACTCCACCAATTGATGGTCAAAAAGAGTAAGTGCAGTTTTGCTCAACGTCAGTTGGAATACCTCGGGCACATTATCTCTAACCAGGGAGTAGCTACCGACGACACTAAAATTCAAGCAATGAGACAGTGGCCAGTACCTATCACTGTGTCTGAGTTAAGGGGGTTTTTAGGCCTGACGGGATATTACCGAAAGTTCATTCGACACTACGGATTGCTAGCAAAGCCATTGATAGTACTGCTACAAAAGAAGGGCTTTCACTAGACTGAAGAAGCTCAAGGAGGCTATGAGCCACACTCCTGTATTGGCTTTATCGGATTTCCACCAACCCTTTACAGTTGAAACAGATGCCTGTGATATTGGGATCGGGGCGGTTCTCAGTCAACAAGGGCATCCCATTGCATTTTATAGCAAGGCTTTGGGTGTTAGAAACAAACAATTGTCGATCTACGAGGAGTTTCTAGCCATTATGATGGCAATTGAGAAATAGAGATCCTACCTGTAGAGGGGGCCATTCATTATCAAGACAGACCACAAGAGTTTGTGTCATTTGGAAGACCAAGTCTTACATTCGGATCTTCAAAGAAAGGCAATGACCAAACTAATTGGAATACAAGTTTCAATATCAAAAAGGGGGAAAATAATAAAGTGGCTGATGCACTTTCAAGAGTGGGACATGCGAATGAACTTTATGCAATATCTATAGCCCAGCCTGTATGGCTCCAAGAGGTCCTTAATGCGTATGAGATGGACAAGCAAGCGAAGGAACTGCTGATGCAACTTGCAGTGACTGGTTCCAATGATCAGGGTTATACGTTGGTAGAGGGAATTATCAAGCATCATGGCAGAATTTGGTTAGGCTCAAATGCCAGCTTACAATGTAGTGAAATTACATGGAATTCCTAAAACCATAACATCGGATAGAGACAAGATCTTCACAAGTCTCTTTTGGAAAGAATTGTTCAAACTTATGGACACTAAGCTGCAAATGAGTACGGCTTACCACCCACAAACTGACGGACAAAGTGAATGAGTTAACCAATGCCTAGAAATGTATTTGCGATGTGCCGTGCAAGAATCACCAACCAAATGGAAACAGTGGCTTCCCTTAGCTGAGTATTGGTACAATACTAGCTATCATACTGCAATAGGCTGCACACCTTATAAGGCTCTGTATGGAACCGACCCACAGTTCGGCATAGTTCTAGATCTCAAGATCGCTCAATGCACATCTGTGATTGATATGTTTTCAGAGCGGACAGCGTATTCAGAATTGTTGAAAGTGCGGTTGTCCAAAGCACAGTTACGTATGAAGCAATATGCAGACCAGCAACGGTCCATGAGGGAATTCCAAGTTGGTGACCTGGTATTCTTGAAGCTACAACCATATGCCCAATCTTCAGTGGTTAACCGACCATTTCCAAAGTTATCATACAAATATTTTGGCCCTTACAAGATCTTGGATAGAATCGGGTAGGCAACTTACAAATTGGAGCTTCCTGAAGGATCATTGGTCCATCCTGTGTTTCATGTCTCCCAGTTAAAGCCACAAGTTGCTGATCATACACCAGTGTTCACCTCTATACCCAATCCTGTGGGCTTTTCTTGCCTGGAGATTCAGCAGAAGAAATTCTTGACCGAAGATTGGTCAAGAAGGGCAACGCTGCGCATCTGCAGGTTTTGATCAAGTGGGATTTGCTTCCACCGGCAATGGCTACTTGGAAAGACTATGACGTGTTGTGCGCCAGGCTCCCTGATGCTCCAGCTTAGGGACAAGCTGTTTTTTGGGCCGGCGGTAATGTGATGACAGGAGATACAAGCGGCGACAACCTGGTGACGACAACAGGGAAGGCGATCACTCACTTCAGTTAAACGGGAGCTTTGGGCTGGAACTTGTGCAGCCTTGACTTCAGAGTTGTGAGTGCGTTGGGTCGGCCCATGTAATGACTGTGGCGAGACGCTTAATAGGAACCGTAGGGTTTCCTAAAAGCGGTATCGAATGAAAAACACAAACGCTGTTGCGTATCTTGTTCTCCCCCTTCTCTGTGTTCTTCTCGCCGGTGATTCGCCGATTGTCCAGATATGACACACCACCGACCAAAGAACAGTTCTTGCTTGTCTCGGAATGTGATTCGGGGGAGTTATCGTACGGAGGGCACACCTGGTGTTTAACTAGAAGCAGCGAGGCCTTCTCAAATGAGGCTACAAAGAACTCTGGATTCGGGCCCGGGCTCAGCCAGCGCCAGACGAGGTAGACTTCGCAGCGGGTAGCCGCGAAGCGCCTCCAAGAACAGATTCTGACGGCGGGCGGATAGGCCATGGGGATTCATAGATGCGGGGTAGGCGGGCGGCAAACTAGTAGGAAAAAAGTAGGGGACGCAGGGAGCGGAGAGGAGGCGGACCTCACCATTTGGAGATAGAGGAGATAGACACGAGGCTGGAGGAGGAGGAAATGCGGTGGGGGAAATGGAGTGCAGGTGGTAGAGCTGGTTAAACGGACGGCCCGCGTGGCACATAGATTTTTTTTTAATAATCTATTTTTAATTCGAAAATACGGAAATAATACCGTTTAATTTTTTTTACAGAAATAATCGCGTGTCACTTTACGGTTGGGCGACTCGTTCAAGTCGCACAACCGCACTGCGACCAACCTCCATGTTGCCGAACGGAACAACGATTTAAAGGTTTGAGGCAAGATCGCTTTATGGAATGGCGACTTTAAGAGAGTCGCCATTCCATCATGCATGATTTGCTCATAGCTCAACCCAAGTCGCCCAACCGTATGGCGACTTGGAGCGTTATAAAACCTCAGCGACGACCAACCATCGCCATTCCAACGAGCGAATCGCCGAGCCGAAAGCGTAAAAGAAGAGAAAGAGAGGGAAAGAAGAGGAGGAGGGAAAGAAGAGGAGGAGGAAAAAAAGAGGTTTTTCGTTTCGCATCGACGACTAGGACGGTAAGTATTAATTTGTAAAAGTTTATTTTTGAAACCATGGTAGGTTAGCAAGCAACTTTATGTATAGTGACATATTGTTAACAAATATTTAGAGATGGCATGATTAATTACTAACCATGGTACGTTAGCCTCAAACATCGTGTGTAGTGACATATTGTTAGCAAATGTTTAGAGATAGCATGATTAATTCTTAGAATTTCGTATAAAGGAAAAATGAGTTAGTAAAAATAAATTTAGTTGTACTATTCTCGTCTTTCGCGCTAATTGCGCATTTGCTAGATGAATGATAATATGTTACTTTTGTATTACATAAACACGCCGATAACTGTGCATTCGCAAATGCTAGTTTATAGAATGTTAAATACAAGTATTTTTTATAATAAAGAATTGAAAACATTTACTTCATAGTTTTGGTTGGATTAAGGAATCACGAGATACATGTACTTCATAGTTTTTTTATAATAAGTAATTTGAATGCTTTTAATCTCTTAATTTGCAGGTATGGCTCGAGAACCTAGTCGTTCGGATTGGCATTTCAGTCTGCTGAACCGGTTGGTCGACGTCTTGACATCATGTGAGCAAATCATGTGCCGTGATCCGGTTGGCGGGGACGACGCGGCTGAGTTGGGGGTGGTTCGTACGCGGACACCCCGACGGGCTTGGAGACTAGACCCACGCTGGGTAGAGAGGTTTGTCGCAAGCTGTGCCATTTTTTTGTATCGTATGCGCACTATGTACTTACTTCTTCGTGCTTTGTAGGCTGAGCTGTTCTGGCCTTCTACCTCTCGCACGGATGGTAGAGGCCACCGAAGAGGACGGCGGTCTGGTCGACGACGATGGGGAGGTCCAGGCCGGTCCGGAGCGGTCACAACGATTCCGCTCGATCCGTCACTCTGGACGCCTGGTGGACCGTTGGCGGCCCAAGACGCACACCTTCCACCTCCCTTTCGGGGAGATGGCCCCTACTCGCAGGATGTCGCGATCTCTGCTCGGCTTGCCTATCGCGGAGCCCCGTGATTCCATGCCGACGCATTGCCGATCGGGCGCGACACCTGCTAGGCGTGTTTCAGGGGTTCTTGGGGCGGAGGCCGCGCCTCCGTACTTCGACTTCTCGGAGCGACAGCGGCATGGCCCGCCCCTGCGGTGGCTTTCCGCGCCCGCACGTATACTACCTATTTTCTATGTTTAGCGATTCATTGAGACGTAGCCATATGATCGGCTTACTAATAATTGCGTTTACAGAGGGGTCGAGCGGATGGTCCCACACCCCACCGTCGACCGGTGTCGCGCACCCGAGGCGCACTGTTGTGGCTCTTCGTGGGGTCTTGTTTACCGCCAGACCATGGTGACTCGTCGGCGCTTTGCCTCGTGGTACGCGAGGGCCATCACCGACGGCGAGGAGCTAGAGATCGATTGGGGCTCACCAGCATTTGCCGCGACGCACCACGGCATGTGTGATGCGTCTTTGAGGACGGCCCCGCATCTATCCTCACAGTCGCCCCCATCACTGTTTACCGTGGTCGTTCGAGCGCTTCTCTCTCGACGGCCCATCTTTGGTAGACTCCGGACCGTCTGGCGCGGACATGTACCATGGGGACGCGGTGGATCGGCCGACCGTAGGGTCCCTTTGGTGCTGTAGACGGGTACATACCTCCTATATCTTTTCTTCACCATATTACATGTAATCCTTTGTAACCATTTGTTCGCCCGCAGTATAGTATGCACACGCCCGTGTCACACGCGTGCGTCTGAAGCACTTTGTGGAGCAAATGGACCGTCTCACCGCCGACGACATCTTGCGCCGAGCCTTACTCCAATCGAGAGACGGGGCCTGTGCTTCGCGGGGTCAAGTTTTTTCGCCTTGCGCGACGCAGCGATCGTCTTGCAGAGGAAGGCTTCGTCTTCGACGTGTTCGCCGAGGACTACGCAGCGCCGTGGTGATGCGCCGCCGGCCTCCGCCAAAGTTGTTCCAGCTTCCGTCGGGACGAGGGTGCTCGAGTCGACCCACGCGTGAGTTACATGCAACACATGTTCACATATGTTTTGATATTTCGTAACGGTGGCTTCTAATTGCGGTGATATGTTTCGCAGCATAGTAGGAGGGTGGCACCAGACGCAATGGCGGCCAGATGGAGCGTGGGTGGCACGAAAGGGCGAACACCCACGAGGATGTGCGGCGAGGACGCCTGTCGACCCCAAGTCGTCTGGACGAGTACCTTCACTGGTATTTCCGCAGACACGCACCAGCCGGTGCATGTCGTCGACCCTCCCGCTCGCGTGCCCGACCGACCAACTCCTACCCTCTGTGACTTAGCGCTGAACGCACCTCGCGAGACGTAAAATCATGTTTGAAAATGTCTGCAGATCTTTGTTCGAATTATAGGTTTGATGCTTTGACATACTCCTTGTAGATGACATCAACGTTGGGGTTACCCGACAGACAAATCCCGGACAGATCGGCATTGGTGCGGAGGTCACGCGCGACGAGCTAGTGCAGTTTGTTCATCGGGCATGCAGTGCGGCGAGGCGATGCGTGGCCCTAACGTCATGCAGGACGGTATAGGAGGTGGCCTCATCGGTGCAGGAGGTGGGCTCCTCGGTCCGGGAGGTGGCCTCGTTGGTGCATAGGTCGAGGACGCCACGTCCTACAGCCAGGCGGCGAGCTCGAGGGGAACGCGTCCGTGCCCCTCTGCGCGCGCAAGCGCTTAAGCAGCCGAGGGTCCGGTGGGCGCGTGGTACGCACCCACCGCCACGCCCACCGCCATCGGCGCTGTGGCATATGTTTTCATCCCCACCCGTCCGGACAGGGATGGTGGGTATGACATCCGCGCCGCCTACCGGTCGGTCGTTTCCTCTCTTCAGGTTTGCGATCGTCGATATATTGTAGAGATTAACATTATTTGCCATGCAGGTGCTGTTGTCCAGCCGGCACCTGAGTTCTCCCCGCACGAGGACGTGGATCAGTACTTCGCGGAAGCACCCGGGGAGGTCCAGGGGGCAGCTGAGCCTGCACCTGCCGAGGTTATTTCCATTGAGCAGCTTAGCGGGCCCCTAGTGATCACGCAGCACCAGGTGGAGTCGACCCCCCTAGGACCACGGATCGGCAGGGCTCCTGAGCGCCTTTCCCTGTCTGGGCCCGGCTTAGGCACCCCAAGACTTCTGAAGCCCAAGCAGGGGCGTATTGCTCGGCATGGACCGGGTGTGGGACATGGCGACGACGGAGGAGGTGCCATGGTGGAGCAAATGGTGACCGATGGGGGTTTATATATTCGTGGTTTACGTGTTGTATTTTGTAGGTACTATGACATGGTTGTCTATGCATAACTTGTATTATATGTTGACGATTCGCTTCAGAATTACTATGACATCGCTCGTGACCTAGTCGCTAGTACTTCTCGCCAAGTCGTCCAACTCATTTATTCGATACATATAACTTAAAGCACGCGACACATCGATGCAACATGTAAACTCGATAAAAGGCAACCGCAATAACGCATCTACTATTTAGTTACATGCTTTAGGAGATTGAACATAAGTGCGCATGAAGGGGACACTCCGACGTACAAGCTTCTCCTTGATGCCTAATTGTAGAAGGTGTCTCTTGCTACCCACATAGAGTGTTCTCCGGTTAGGCGCCTCGGGCGTGGTGGCCGTCGTTGTAGTGGCACGCACATATGCGACTAGGGTTGGCACAAGAAGATGTGGGATCATAGGAACTTCCTATGTTCACGACCTCCTCATTGCCCCTCTCATGTTGCATCTGTTGGCGGAGGTCGTCATTTTGCTCCTTGAGATCGTCAATTTGCGCCTCCAAATCGAAGATTCGGTTCCACAATACATCCACGTACCTCACAACATGTCGTTCATGGGGAGGATCGATCTAGCGGGTGAAGTTGCATTTCACCATCTGCTACAACGAACGCTTAGTACGGAGGATGCATTAGCGATAATATGAACAAAACTATTTACCCCGAGTATGGGCATCGGAAGAAACGCCGCCCACCATCGAAAGGGCCATCTATGGCTCGCACGATAGCGCCCTCCCGTGTCCGCATTTCAGCCATACCGGGTTGAGCACGCTTCTTGCATCAACCCAGTAGTTAGGTGAAGTCCTCCTCCTTTCGACGCTGGGTCTAGCTTGGCGACCCGGTTGGGATCGGGTCCCTAAAGTCCACCATCATATATTCTCAGTAAGACGGAGAAGGTTCTTCTTCCTACGGTTTCAAAGGTCGAGTGGTCCTAATTTGGATCGTGGGGTGTGCGTTTTATAGTTCTTGCCAGGAGGCTAACAAAGCGAGTAATGTATTAGCTTGCAGATGACAAGACCGAGACGAGACTGGTGCTTTGAGCATAGACAAGACCAAGCGGGGTAGGCTTAAGCGAAGGACAAGACATAATAAAGGCGACCTTAGCGAAGGACAAGACCAAACGAGGCAATTTGATGACAAAACCACACCGGGCAGCTTTACGCATGATAAGACCAAAGGAGTCACTTCTGCGGTGCAAGACCACACGGGTAGCTTTGCATACCGAGAAGACCACATGGGCCACTTTTTCCATGCAGGAGACAATTTGACGCAGCTTAGGGTTTAGGTTTAGGGTTAGCCTTTTCGGATCGAATTGACAACTCAATTAAAGCCTCGCCACTTTTAAGACCAAAAGACAAGACTCAAGAACGAGTGTTCTCAAATTCTTCGTAATATCACTTACCTTTCTACTTAGCACTCATTACTATCTCAATCGTCCTCACAAAATTCTACTGAAATTTAGCGCACTACAACGATCACAACATGTTATTAAGTAGTCCGACATATTTCAGTACCCTTCATATTCTACTTAAAATAACAAAGCAGACCAATCAACGTTGTCACCACACTATTATCTTCTAAAAAATAACATCATATAATACAATTTGCTAAATACAATACCTACAAAATGTAATATCTATTTTAACACAATTGTTCCAATTGGATTCACATAATTCCAAGTTTATTTGCTCAAATCGCCTAATCGGTCGGGTGATTTCAAATTAGTCGCCCACCCATCTAGCGCGACGTGCTAAACTCGCTCTACAAATCAGCGATTCTAACACATCTCGCACATCAGTTTGGCGACTAGGTCCAGTCAGATTATAGTCGCTTTACCACTGCGCGACTTGAAGGTTAGTCGCAGCTCTACTGGGCGATTTGCATGAGTCGCCTAACCGCATAACGACAAAGCATTATTTCTGTAAAAAAAATTAAGCGGTATTATTTCTGTATTTCCGAATAAAAAATAGATTATTTTTTAAAAAAAATTCATGGCACATACGGGTCTGTGTTGGCACGGCATATTTAGGACCAGTCTATTCTGGTCTGGTTATTATTTATGTTGTATCGGATCGGTTCACGTGTTAGGGTTGTGGTCCAAGCACGGTCCGTCGGCTATTCATGCCGTGCCAGACCGGCATGACCCCATTTAGTCCATCAGGCTAAGTGTGATCCGTTTGGCTTGACAGAATAAAAAATTCCAAAAAAATTCTAGTAAAATTAGAAAAATATGTAGAATTGAGGAGGAAACATGAAAATTTATATATACTTATAAAATGAACTATATAAAATTTTAAAACTACAAAATAAAACCATATAAGTATTAAAAATGGAAAGAAAATCATATATATATATATATATATATATATATATATATATATATATATATATATATATATATATAAATGTCGTGTCTAACTGGTCGTCGTTGCGTAGATCGTGTTTTCAGTCGGGCCCATGTATTGCTTATTCGTGTCGTGCCGCGCCGTCGTCTTGGATGTGGTGGCGAGCACTACCTAGGCTATCATGTCGTCGTTTACCGTGAATAGTTCGGTTGCAGTAGCACTGCCCGGCTTCAGATATCGTGCCTCGGCCAAGATGGCAGCACGGTCCGCTTGGCTAGCTCTAGCGGGTGGGGATGGCCATGGCGACCGTGGAGCTAAAACCTCGATAGGTTAAATAATTTTAAAAATAATGCATTTTTTTTAAAAAATTATAGAAATAAATAGTAAAAAAACAAAACTAGACCTGTCTCGTCGATTCAATTGACGTGGCGACAGAGATCTAGATTCCTTTACTGTTGGCGATAGTATTGGATTTGTTTAGTGGTATGCGCCCCCTTCAAACAAGAGTAATTTAGGGATTCAGTCTCTGTCGCCAATTAGCGACAGAGTTATTATCGTCAATTGAAATGGCGACAATTCTCTGTCTCTAGTTTTGTAAAAAATAACAACTATTTGTTTCTATAATTCCTTTTTAAATGTATTATTACAAAGATCGTAGGTTAATATCTTCTTTGGAATTGGAGGGAGAGCGAGCCATCTGCGTCAGCATATTTTTTTTTTGTCTTTTTTAGTACCGTGGTCGGATGAAAAAAGTTTGTAATATATAAAAAAAAGAACTAGCATTTTTATTTTGTTTTCTCAATTAAAAAGTTAATATTACACCTTTCAACTATAAAAAAGTGGTCAAATAGCATTATTTTCTTCACGGACCTTTTACTTTTTTTATCATGTGGAAGTTAGAATTAATTCCTGTTTAGCTCCATCCTCAAAAAAAAAAACCCTTTAAGAGACCTTTTACTTTTTTAGCATGTGGAAGTTAGAATTAATTCCTGTTTAACCCCATACTCAACAATAAAACTTTAAATATTTTCGTAACATAAAACATACTTGAATAAATCTATTTCACACCTTAAACTTTGCAAAAAGTTTACTTAACCCCATGAAATACAAAACCGAATATTTAGCACTCAAAACTTATGAAACCATGTCAACTTACAACCTAAATCAGTTTTGGATAGTGAGGAACCAAATGAAATACAAAACTGGATATTTAACACTCAAAACTTACGAAACCATGTCAACTTACAACCTAAATCAGTTTTGGATAGTGATTTTGTTGACAAGGGTCCAATTCAGGATGGATTCGAATTTGAACAGAAATTGATTTTGGACTCCAATTCCATGAACCAAAACGGAGCCTAACGTGTGATTCACCATTGCCGTCCGTAGCCACCACATTCAAAGCCCTTATCACGCTTCTTCATCGCACCCGCAGCCGCTGTACGTGCAATGACACCTGGTGATCTTCTCCAGCGAGCAAATCTGCGCCCATTTGCCGTCATGACATCACTACTTTGGCTTTCCAACACACAATTATTATGTTGTTTTTTATTCCTGGCAACTGTGACATACATGTTGAAGGGGAAGCTCCCCGATCAGCTCATGCCGAGTCGGCGCATTCCTCAATCAGCTCCGCCATGAGAGTCGAATAGGTCCGCCAGGTTGATCTTGAACACAAGTTACTCCACCACAAGACGAAAGCATTTTCTGCCAGCCTGGACCCCTTCCTTTTTATCATTAACATTCTTTGCTTTTAGGCCTGTATTCGCGTCTCGTACATCACTGGAAAATTGAAGCAGAATCACATGACAGGCATTCAGAATCACAGAACATAAAGGAGGCAAAGGCGGAAAATGCTGTCATGTGATTCCATGAGACCTCCACGTGTTTTTCTTGATCCAACCATCCGTCCACCCCAAACAATTTTGAGCATGTTACAACGTGCCAGAAAGGTGAAAAAAGGGCAAACACAAACTGTAAAGTGGGGAAAAAATGGCAAGCACATTTCAATATACACCTGAATCACATGATCCTGTAGGGGCTATTCACTTCAGCTGAAGAGATTGGGGATGCAGGCTCCCGAGTCGGGAGTTTGCTGCTCCTTCCAGATACGGCCTGTCACCCGCAGTTTCAGCTCTTTCCTGTCCCCGCCGGAGAAGAAGAGCGCCATGTTGCGCTGGATTATGAGGCCGTCATGGCTATCCCGTACTTTGCGGTGGCTGTCCCGGATGCTGCGGGGGGTGCCCTCCCATATCATCTTCCTGCCATTGGCACCCACCTCAAGACTATAGTTGTAGTTCCTCGCATCATTCTCGTCACCCATGAAGCGGAGGAATGCCATGTAGACTGGCGCCATTCCAAGTTGGAAGGCCTCAAAGTGCAAGCAGAAGTACTGCCCAAAACAATGGAAAACCTGAAAATGGAGGCATTGTCAGATTAGTATCACTCGATTCACTAAGGGCCTCTTTGGAACACAGAAATCTAAAAATGCTGGAATTGGAAAAAAACCGCAGGATTGGAATGTCATGACTTGTTGAATACCGCAGGAAATAAAGCCAAAGGAATTATTCAAAAGATGTGTTTGATTGCCTCACAGGAAAAATGCAGGAATTTTGAGATTAAATGTTAATTGATTAGATTGAGAATGGAGAGAGGAAGAGAGAAGGTGCATTGGAACTCTCAAAGGAATTGGTAAGATGAGGTTAGGCCTCATGCTATAGTTCCTCCAAAATGTGTAGGATTTTTTCGTATCCTATGAAATTCCTTTGAAGCAATCCTACAAATCAAACACCTCTCATAGGAATTTTTCCTTTCGATTGAATTCCTCCATTTTTCCTTTGAATCAAAGAGACAAAGAGGCAAACAGAAAAATAAAACAAGCATAGGTATCTGTATCATTACAAGAGAAAACTATCTACTTTCTCTCAGGTAGCAGGAAGCATTCTGAAAAAATAAATGTGAATTCCTAGACTAACTACAGTTTTGGCAAGCTATTCAATGAAGGATAATGGAAGGTTCATCATGGTATAGCAAAATAGTACACCGGAGGTACTATACATCTTTTAGATAAAATACAATTATACAAGTGCATATAAGATAATCACAGCATATCAGGCAGATCTAACAGGTAAGTGTACAATCTAGGAAGCAAAAAGTCATGAAAGCATGTACTTACAGTTAGCATCCAAGTTGCATTTTCAACTTCTCTGGGATTTGACTTGACATAGCGATGGTTGAATGTGCACCCAGAATGCATGTCAACCTTATGGTCATCTCTCAGATGTGAAACAAGGGAAGGAATGTCCCCAACAACAGAGCATTCAGATCCCGCATAAGGGCAGTTATATGGCCTAAAATTGCACTGCAACTCATGCTTGAGTTTGCTATAGTATGGGAAGATCTCTGGGCAACCTAGTGAGTAGTATTTACAGGGTAGCTCAAGTGATTCAGCCACTTTTTCCAATGCCAAACACCTGATGTCACCCAGCTCCTGTCGACAGGTAGGGCAGCGGTTGTGCACCTGAGCTTTGCAGGTTGAACAAAGAGTATGACCATTTTGGCACTGTAAAATGAGCAAAAGGTTATTTTGTTATCAATGTTAAGTTGTAAATTCTGGACATAGAGAAACCTTGATGCATGTAGTAAAAATCTTGAAATGCATAATTCAAACAAATTTATCAAAGCAGAATGAAAGAAAATAAACTAGTCAGGCAACAAAATTAGATAACATAGCGGGAGGGCAAGACTACACGGTAATACAGTATATAAGATTCACAAAAATGTTCAAACTTGGAAGGGCATTCACCAACTGTACAATACTGAAATGTGAATGACCAATTGCAACTTTTTGGAAAGCTCATTCAAACTAAGAAACTTCAATCATGCATAAACTTACTTGCTCAGCAGTATTTGTTTTGTATTACAATATATTTTGCTACAGGTTATTCATTATTCTTATCCCCTAAAATAATTTACTAGTATTCCACAAAGAGGACCGGAGTCTACACTGAAGTCAAATGTAAGATTACACATAAGTTACGTTAACTACAAACTGGAAAAGGAATCCTTTTAAATGGACACTATTCTAACTTTCTAAGATGTGCAGGAGATGTGGAAGCACAAGTCCTATTGAAGTGTGCATCTTGTGCTATATCATCAAAAAGGAAGTATGCTACCTACACAGCCAACATGAACAGTTAATTAAAAACTGTTATACAGGATGCAATCATAGAGAATTTTGAAGGCTTCAGGCAACATTTAAATTTAAACATCAGTATACACATTAAAAAAATCCCCTTTTTATGTATTCCAATATGCAAGTTTTGCTTTTGTTATCAACTAGTTCAATGCCCATGCTTTGCTACGGGTTTAAAAAATTATAGTCCCATCATATCGGGTCGTCAACCGTACTCAGCGACACGATCTGGGCTGTCAATGCCCTGCTCGCCGATCCAACGGACGCTAGAAAGAATAGGGAGGACGGATGACCACCAACTCCAATTTTTAAATAGTAGAGATAAGGGCATGCTAATACCAAAGACACTCCAGATATTTTCATATAGTATCTCTCAATGTGAATATCATGAGAAAAACATACAAACAAATATAACAAAAATAAAATAACGAGTACAGAAGGAACGAACAAATTGTTGAAGTTTTTAGCATATGTAAAAAGAAATGCACAAGTACAAGAGCACTTATTTAATGGAAGATGACATATATGGGAAAAACATTATGTAGCCTTGGTAAGCAAAATAAGGTAAACTTGGGAAGGAGGCTATCAAATGATCATTGTCATAAACAAAAACCTGTTTACCAAGCATGGTTTACTGCTTAGCCTGGTCATCTGGCCTAATTCAAATACAGGAGTCCTACATAGCCAATTATCAGTCAAAGAGCTCAAGAATATCGTTGCATAATGTCCATATCATGGTATTTTGGTAAACCGGTCAAGCATCCAATAGTACATGGCTATTAATAGGGCTATTCCCGATGAAAGGAATGGTTTTCATACTCAAATAAAATATCACAGGTCAGGTATCATAGTTAGTTCAATAGCTGAGGAAGTTCTGCAATACTTTAAGTGTCATTAAATATGTGTTTAATCATCCACTAAAATGAATATATAAACTAATTGAAACCTGATACGCTATTCTATTTTATTTCACTATTTTACATGCAACAAGATCAATCTCAAGTGCTTGTGGAGTTATGGTTAAAAGTTAAAGCACGAAGATCTTGTTAACATGAGTACTACCAATGTATTATGTATCAGTTTAGACATGTTGCCATGTGACTAAATAACTAACTCATGGCCAACCAAACAATATCAAAATGGATTAGTTTTAAAAACAGAATTTCAATTTTTCAATTCAGTTATGTGTTCAGAACTGCTCAAATGAACTATTGTAATGTAGTCCAAACAAGCTCCACTATCCAACAAGAAACAACAGAAAGGAAAGGGAAAATCATGAGATTGTTTATGTAAGAGTTTCTTGAGTCTCCAAGTTTAATATGTCTATATGAACTATGAAGTATCATGACAAAAGATATTTTCACTGAAAACCTGTTGATGTCATAAACACCATTTTGCATACATGCTCATCAATCAACAACAAAAAGGGATGTGATAGCATTTTGGAAACGATCGATTGCAACAAATTCAATGCGATGAATACTTGGTACTCTTAACTTACTTGAATAATGTTGTTGCATTTAGCAAGAACATAGATAAAGCTATAAAGTTGATTGAATTTCATTATGTTAAGTGCACAAACTGCGTTGACAACTTGACGCTTCAAATGTGTTTTACACTTGCAGAGGACAAAAAACTTTAACGTAGACTATGTTAATTTCCTTTCTCTAAAAAATGAATATTCTTTTCTTTCTTAGCCAAACAAGAGAAGAGAAAAACAAAAGAATATTACTTCTTCTTTTTTGGGGAAAAACAAGTGGGAAATAAAAGAAAAGAAATCTATTTTTATTTTTTATTGGTCATTTCTAAAGATCAAGTTATAGTTTTGCACAAATGACCTCTATCCAGTGTCATTGCCCAGCAAAAGTGTAGCTTTCTTTTCTTTCCAACTTTCCTCCAACCAAACAACGCATCAAAGTTTTTCATATTTCTCCTAGGTGTGGAACCTTAACTACCAATTCTGCATGAGGCAAGAACACTCAACAGCTGAGGCACAGTTCGATTACCCTAAAGAACACAACAATACATGATAATATCCTCTATGTAGTATGCTCCATTTGCATAATTTTAGCATTCTGGGTTATTGAACAAATCGAAAACTTTGTACAAAGGCCCAAAAGCTTCAGAAATTATTGAAGAAATTAAAACTGTCTACAAAGGCCTAAAAGTTTCAGAAATTATTGAAGAATCAAAACCACATCCTGATTGCAACATTCTGCCTCCCACCCTGATTCCTCGCACAAGAAAGATAGCACACATATGTATCTCATTGTTTCTAACTTAAAATCCTTCCTGCAATTCGTATGTTAAGTAGAAACATCCAAAGGACACCATTCCTATCATAGCATCGATTTGCCCCCTTTGGAACGCAAAACTCTAATGACCAGTTCTATGTATCAAGATCGATCGTGCTCTCGAATCGTAGTCTTGCAAGAACCAAAAGACGCAACCAAGATCCCATCTTTCCTACGACAGATCAACCAAATCGCGCAAATTCCCAAGACCAGCTCAAGATCCAGGAGGCAATCAAGAAATGAAACGAATCCAAGCGCAAGAATCGAGGCGCTAACCTGGTGGATCGGGGGGTACATGGAGTTAGTGCAGACGGGGCACTCGAGCAGCTCGTGCACGCTCGTCGCCGGCGAGATCAGCGGCCCGGTGATCCCCCCGCCGGCGCCGGCGCCGGACGCGCTGGGGACGACCCCGATGCTCGCCGCCGCCGCGGTGACGGAGGTCTTGAGGAAGGGGCGGGGCAGGTTGGGTGACATGGCATCGTCGTCCTCCATGCCATCCGACGACGACACGCACTCGATGCTGTCGATCATGTTCATGGCCGCGGCGGCCAAATCAGGCCGAATCGCAGCCGAATTACGGGCTGGGGGTCGCGAATTGGGGGGCCTCGGCTCCTCTCGATCTCTCTACCAACTGCATTCGAGTTCTTGAAGAAATGGATTCCTCAAGAACTCGAGGGGGAGGAGGAGAGACGGCGGAGCCCGCAGGATCGAGGGATTTCTTTCTTGCGTTTGGTTGGTCGCTTCATGGTTTTCTTTGGTGTTGGTTTTTTTTTATATGACTAGAGCCGGCAAAATGGGCGTGCCTCCCAGCCGGCCTCAGCACGGCACTGTATACCGGTTCAGGTACGGTCTTACTGTTTATAGACCGTGTCCGATGGAGCCAGAATTTGGCAGAGGCTTAGGCTCAAAACTAAATGACTATAAGTCTATAACTAACATCAAATATTATCAACACTGAGGTATAACAAAAGTATAACACAAATGTACAATCGAAATAAAAATTGAATTCGATGTTTAACAATACGACAAAATAGATAAAACATAGCAAAAAAAAGACAATGTAACATACCATTAGCACGAGGTAATTTTTGCTTAATTAATAAAGATTTGGTTCATTTGATCATATCATACCTTCATCAACAATACTACGAGAACCTGAACCTGCAAAAATAAAATTGCATATATAAATCAGGGACACAAGACCACAACGTTATTTTTAATGCAAATAACGAAATAAGAATGTAACAAACCACTAGCACGAGGTAGTTTCTGCTTACGCGTCCTCATACTTTGAAAACATTATAAAATCTTGTTATCATTGATGTTTGCAAATACATCTCGCTCAATATAGCATATCATGTAATCATTCATCTATTCATCACTCATCTTATTTCGCAACTCAGTCTTGATAATGTTCATAGCTGAGAAATCTCTTTCTACTATTACGATTGCAACAGGCAAAATCAAGGCCAATTCAATGAGTCGATATACCAATGGAAAAACTGTGTGTCTATTGGTTTGAACCATCTTGGTCCTCTTCATCATGTATTTCTAATTCTAGTACATCAAATATTCAAATAGAAAGTTAATAAACATACGCTAACACTCAGTCTCATACTGTCAAATGTCATACAGTGAGTCATACTCATAAGTCATAACTTCATAAATCATAAATCATAACTAATTAACTCGTTTACTCATACAAAACAAAGTCTTATGCCAAAGTGTTGAGTACTTAAGTCTGTAACACATTACATACTAACACATTACTCATCAATTCATTTAATCTCATTACATACTAACACATTACACATCAATTCATCAAAGATTTAAGATTTCAACTCACCTCACTAATCACCTTCCTTGCCACTGGCCCACTGCCACTCTGCCAATTGCTACTAGAACCCGGGCAGCCAGGCCAAACTGCCAAAGCCAAAAGCGCGGCCACAGCCCACAGGGAGCGACGAGGGAGAAGGTTAGTCTGAGTCAAGGACGGAGCAGAGCTAGAAGAAGAGCTTGCCGGCCCGAGGGAGACACATGGCATGGCGGCCAAGGCAGATCTAGGCTCGCCGAGCCAAAAGGGCGCTAGGAGTCAGCCACGAGTCTGAGGGAGAGCTAAGGGGCGAAGGGCGAAAGGCCAGAGGTGCCGGGGGAGAAGCCAGAGGCAAGGGCGCACCGGAGGAAGGAAGGCGGCCTGAAGCCTAAACGGGGCTCATGGTGAAGCAAGCAAGCGAGGGCACTAAAGGCGCGAGCACCGAAGGCGCCATGGTGAGGAGCCAGAGGCGGCGGCGAGAGAAGGATGCTTGGCAGCACACCAAGGAGCAAGGCACACCAGACTTAGGCTGGGACCTAGGAGTAGTGGGAGGAGGAAAGATTGGAGAAAAGGGATTGGGGATTTGGAGAAGGAGCCAGCTGATTGATTCGGCCGAAAGGGAGGGGTGTTGCGCCTGGGCCGCTCCACTCCGCGCTGGCTTGGGCCTCTCCGTTGGGCTTGTTGTTTTGGGCTTCACCAAGATGCCTCGGCCCATCTATCAGGCATATGTTTTTGTGGGTATATTTACTAAAATTTCAGATCGGTATTTTTTTTCGGGCCTCGGTCAAGTTGCCCAACCGCCCAAGGCCCATCTCTCCTCGTCAGGTTTCCCAAAGACGATAGTCCGTGCTATACTTAGGCCGTTACCCTAGTATGGTGGGCCGGTCTGGCACGGCACATGCCAGCACAAAGACGAGTCCCAAGACACCGAGTGGCCCGAGGAAGAGGCCAGAGCCGGGAGCGTTGGGGGGGGGGGCGACGCCGACGCTGAGGAAGAAGGGCAGCACGAGAGGGAGTTGGGAGGTTCGGGAGGAGGAGGAGAGGAAGAACAGCCAGCGACGCGGGAAGGAGCTGGAGCGAAGAGAGAATAAGGAGGCCCGAGCAGTGAGGAGGCGGTGCGGGTCATGCGACGAGGAGGCAGCTCGATAGTGCGGACGAGGAGGTGGTGTGGCGCGGCCACACGGAGGTGAGGAGGCGGCGCAGGTCGTGCAGCGAGGAGGCGAGGAGCGGAGGTGGCGAGGAGGCGGTGCGGCGAGGAGGCAACGACGGTGCAACAAGCAGTCGCAAGACGCCCAGCAGGGGAAGAAGGGATAGGGCGCAAGTCAAAGCAAGGTGCTCGTGAGTCAGGCTCGACACTCAGCATGGCCCGAGAAGAATCCGGTTGTCGAGGCATTTTTGCCTATTTTTTGTGCAATAGAAAACTCTAGTTATCCAAACTATCAAACGAATAAATGAGTCATTCTTTTCCAATAAGAAAGAAGGAACAACCATGAAAATATCAATCTTGCCAATTGACAATGATCACAAGTAGTAAAAGCAACTCAACAGTCGAAAAACAATAATTGTTTCAGAGAACCATTAAAGACCTATTGAAACCCATCAACTACCATGAACCATGAACCCAAGAGAAATTCGTCAACCACCACAGGACAAGAATTGGCCAAATTCAGAAATGAAGGAAGAGAACAACTTTCTAAGAAACTCACGCTCAACACTTGTAACTATGGTACTCGGGGTAACTACTCCCCTATCCACATACCACGAACGGTGGTGTAATTTGGTGAATCCTAGAGCAACAACCATGACCTTGACTTCTTAACATCCGTTATCAACACGCAGAACCAATATAATCAATTATGAATATACAGGATCATCTCATGATAATCATAGAATAAATTCATAGATAAAGAATATCATAACATACATGATCATCTCATGGTAATCATAGAATAAATTTATAGATAAAGAATATCATAACATATCATAGATTAACAACAAGAACGATAGTACAGAAGCAATTCAATACAGTACAACATAATGAAACATAACACTAGAAATGCGGATGCAATGGATTTCCCAAACCCCACCTACTGTGCACGGTGTGTCATTTTAATATTTTATTTACCACGGACCTAAAACCTGACTCTGATACTAACTGTAACACCCCAACCCAACATAGAGCCTAGGATGCTACCAACTACTCTATTGACTCAACTAATTTCAACATCTTAAAAAAAACATTCAACCAAACATTCATTCATGATGGACATAAAACTGATAATCAACACTATCACAGTCTATAATTACTCAACAAGAGCGCAACATCTATCAATTGAGTATTAATCAATTTATGCAGCCTTCTCTTTAACAACTAATCCCAAAGCAATTCAACATTACTATGCTCAAGCAGCTAATGATCAAATAGCTACCTCTAAAACATCATTGACCAACCAAACAATAAAGATGATAGAATAATCCAATCAAACCTTCTGATCCATCAAATGAAATTAAATGAACTTAAATGACGAAGAATTAAGAACATAAATGGATCATCCTTGATCACAGTCAAAATCATCTACCACGAAGGATGGTCATAAAATTGAATCTAAAGAAATCATCAAGACCATGAATTGTAGATAATTGAACTAGTTTAATCATTGTTGTTTGTGTATATGTGAAGTGTATCATGTCTACCCCTCCCCATGCATGCCGCTGCCTCGAGAGGTACCTAGAAAGCACAACACAGCAAGAGTGAGTCCACGACTCAGCTTAGTGCAATAGTAATAAATATCATAACATCATAAGTAGCTAATGGGGATAATCAATCCCATCATGAACAACAGCAATATATATCACAAATCCATCTTTTATGCAGAAATCCAATGAACATGTCCTGGATGCTCTTTCTTCATCTTCTTTGCAATTACCGGTAATGCCGAGTAGTGTGTCCATTGATACATACTCAAAACCTGTGCCCTCTAGGCACATGGATCCAATGCCTATACTCCACGAGTGTGGGGACCCAAGCCCGTCCAATGCATGATGGGGATCTATGCCCGTCCAATGCATGGCGGGGACCTCAAAGGAAAAATCCTTGGCTACCATGTAGACCAAGATACATAAATGTATGTCATGATGCAAAATTGAAATTACAAAATCAACTCATCATGAACAGGTAATGTTCATCAACATTATCAAACATAAAGCTTCATTATTAAACCATGGCATTCATCGATTATGAAATAAAGCAACTCATTATTACTATCTGCACTTGCCTCAACCGTGAGACAAAAGACAAAAGGCGGAACGCTCTAGCACCGGGGTTCACCACCACCTGGTAACTAAGAATGATACTAAGCATGAAACAAACATGCTTAACAAGATATTAGTCGCAGCGCTCTACATCGTCTTCCCATAACCCAAGATGAAACACTTTATTTACTCAATCTAGTTAACATGCTAACAGAAATCTATTCTGGACAGTAGTACGAAAAACATCATATCTTTTGCTCTGAAAATCGAAACGACATGATCTCAGATCCTATGGAAAGGTAACGAAAACCTCCACAATAGTCTAGTTAGCTGAATCCTCCAAATCGGCCAAAAACTTAGGCTAATATTCAGATGAAAGTCTAATATATAAACTGTCTGGCAAAACTAAACAACAGTAAAGAAATAATCATAACTTTTGATTAGATTAACCAAAATCCAAGATTTTTATCATTATGGAAATATAAGAAAATAAACTTCAAAAGTCTAGTTGGCATGAAACTTAGATTTTGCCTTTAACAAAAAGTAGCACACAGATCAAAACTACTGTCGGAACCCGACTTACAATCTAGATAGTCAAATCGAAACATACATAACTTTTTTTCTACAAATCCAAAAAGGGTGTTCTTTAACAATCCTGAAAGCCAATGGAACTATCTACAGAAATCATTTTGGGCAATATTTCTGAATCAGCTCGTAACATAATTATATTTTAAGAAACAAAGTGACTGTTAATTCTCGCCAGACTTTCTGGATAGTAGAAAAGAATTCATCATAACTTTTAAACCGTAACTCGGAATTGAGTGATATTTGATTCTACAAAAAGCTAAGAACGAAACCCACATAACTCTAGGATTGGATCCTCTAATTCGGACTCTAAATATATAAAAACAGTCGCACAAACCATTGGACAGAATATGTTCGTATCACAGCAGGAATTCGATCCACTAATCAAAGCAAATTATGAATCTAAATCAATCAAAAATAGTGAGGAATTCATTTGTTACCCTTGTAGACCTACAGAAATGACTGATCAAAACCATGAGGACCCTTCTTCCCTTTTTTTTCTCCCCTCTTCTCCTCAGCTTGCTGGGCTCCTTCTCCACTACAGTAGCACCAAATTCCTCTCTCTCTCTCACTTTCTTGCTGTAGCATCAAATACTAACATGCAGAGGCTAGTAAGCCTTGCATGCAGCAGTTGTACATGCCGCCTTTCTCTCTCTCTTAGCAGCACCACATGCAGTAAGCAGCCTATGCACGCAAGCAACAAAGAAGACACGATGCAAGCAAAGAAAGACATGCAAGAATACACACACGCAGAGAGCGATCATGAAAGACAAGCACATGCACACGCAAAGCACGCAATGAATATGCACACGCAGCCAAGCCATAGAAGAATATGCGACGCAAAGAAGAAGGCTAGGGCGGCGGTAGGAGCAGGGATTGGGGGAGGCGGCTACACAGGGGAGGGCAGGCGAAAAAAGGCTAGGGTTTGGGGGGATGCTGCCCCTCGCTCCACTTAAGGGCCGATTGACCCCCCATTGGGCGAAAGCACGACTTGGGCCTTCAGCCTAGATTCTAATTCCCCTTCTAAATCCTGAAGTTAGACCTTAATTACATCTTTTGTTTCCTCATTTTCTTATTTAGTTAAACGGGATATTACATTCTACCCCCCTTAAACAGAATTCGACCCCGAATTCTACTCAAAAGAACATCTACAACTGAAATTAACAACATATAATAAGTACCCGACGTGGACATCTCTGGTTAAAGCTCGCGCATACAAGATTCCACCTCCCAAGTCGCTTCTCGCTTAGACCGACAAGATCACAACACCATGACGTATACCCACGCCAATACCTCAACGCTTCTTCGACCTCTCCAAGACACATATCGATGTAACTCAAGATAACGCTTTACTCATTGGTCAACGACTCTAACGAAACCTCAAACTTTGGATATCTAAAGTGTTTCCCCAACACCGGGTCATATAAGACGTTGTGTACCCCGCGCCTGGACTCGAGACGGTTCTAGCGATACACTATCTTGCAAAATCCTCGCAACTTTCAAAAACAAACCGATATACCTTGGGTCAACTTTCCCTTTGGTACCAAACCACCCAACCTGCACAAGACACATGGAACTTTTGTTCTCTTCTCTCTATCAATCACTTCACATTTGTAAGGAGCATCTCCTTTAACAAGGGACGCACAAACAACTCGCCTTAAACCAATCCTCTTACAAAAAGAACCCAACTGAAAAACGTAGGATTCCCATCGCAACCACGTATTACCAACTCTCATCCAAAAGAGTCAAATCCAAAATTTAAGACTCATCATGAGAACTTTTCCACTTTTCATGCAGGCAGATTACAAATAAACACCACATAAGCCAAATGCAAAAATCACTCGAATGCCCAAATCAACCATTTTTTTTCTGAACCAGAAATAACCAACATGTCAACATAAAGCCAAGTCAAATTGCGGAAGACATTAGTCAACAACACAAAGCTCAAACGAGAATATAAAAAAAACGCTTCACTTCCTGAGGAAACATCCTTTTTCTCAATTTCTCTTTTAGGAATAAAATTTCTCTCGAACCTTGGAATTCGAACTCATCGCATACCACACGAGCTTAGACATCTTAATTTAACATCCTCAAATTATGCTCAAACCGAAATACATCATCCACACCTTTTTGGAGAGGCTTTATTGATCCCACCGAACACTCTAGACAACTCCTTCTACTGACGAAATTAATTTGACAGAAGGCACCCAAAGCACCTAAAAAAAGATCCCACGCAATCCCATCACCTCCAACTTTCTAGAATAACAACTCAGAATCCTCAGTACACACGCTCACGTACTACATAAGAAGGGTTCTATCAATGATCATTCCACTGCTTAGGAAACGTCATATTCTATTTTCTCTACACACAATCATTGGGCGACCAAAGGTCTAGCATAAAAATGCAGAGCTCAAATTTAACCTCCAAAACCTCTACAACAAACTTCTCTTATGACAGATAGAGAGATCATCAGATTAAATCTCTAACATCCCCATAATTCTAACATATTCACTCATTGACATCATCAGAAATCACCCACACAATCTCGCACTACTATCCAATTGTGTTACTCTATAAAATTGATCAAGGTTTCCACACCTTCGATAATTCCCAACATTTCAACATGAACTAAGGTTCTAGAATTACACTATACCATAGATTCTACTTAGTCGTAACACTATTTAGTTTTACTTCGAAGCCATACATTCCATTTGAATCAAATTTCCTCCAAGAGGTACAGGTCAAAACCAATCCATCTTCTACTACTCCTCTAATAGCTTGGTAGCAAAATCTCATCACTACAATTACTTACCCACAACCAATCAGTTGCTAATTTATGCTTTGCAAAACTTTGCAACACAAAACTGTTGATCCTTTCTTAAAAGAAAAAAGCGAACAAGGACAAGTTTCGTCACACAGGAAAACGTTGCTCCTCACAGCGAGCACGAAGACCAAAGGAATAATCTGATAACGATGATCTTGGAAAATGAAAGTTGAGTTCACAGTTGAGGGCACACATCCCTAAAAAAAAGAATAGCAAATAACAACCAATAAGAAAATGACATTGCGATTGAAACTTGACATCTCTTGTGCAGAAAGTTTAGGCACGATTCAAATAACCACAAGTTAGAAAACTTGACTCAAATTCTCAAATACTCCTACTGTACTCTTTCTTTTAGCACTGAAATTAACCCTTTTGACTATAACAACACTTTGCCACAACGAACAAGATAAGTTCTTTTAGTCGAGACCACAAGAACTAATTAAGAACCAATAAAATTCTTCAACACGTTATATTTACTTAGAACAGTTCAACTACCCATGAAACATGAGATCCAAATGATCTCAGCCACAAACTCGAAACATTTTCATTTACGGAATATCACGAAAAGCAAGCAATTTTTTTCTTTTTCTTCTTAAAGGTATCAACATAATAATTCTCTTTGGTTGCAACCTCACGTTGCGAACTCAGAACAAAGAGCCTTTAAGATTAAATCACATGAACTTCTTAAGAAGCAATAGGACATTCCCATACATCATTTTATTTAAAATAATTTCAGCTACCACATAAATCATGAGCTCTCGAAAGATTATGAAAGCAAAACTTGAAATATTCTCATTTAAACAATATCACCATAGGTGATCAAATTACTACGGGAATTAACATCAGTCTCACATTTTGACAATTTTAATAGCATCGATATCATACATTAGTGCTAGGAATCATCAAACTTTATTACCCCATTCTAAAGCTTTCCAAAAGAAATACAAGCCACAAGGTTGAAACAAATTTATTTTAACAAGAACATACTATGTAATAGCAATATCTCAAGGCACGCTATCAAAGACCACTTACGAAATTCATCTACTCGACTATTGATGTTGCTCAACACCATTTTCAGCTCTCATTAACAATTGATGATTGCACTAATCATGTGTGTAAATATGGTGCTAATTCCATTTGCAATCACATAACCGTTTATAAACATAGATTCAACATTTCACCTTATGTTCAGAAATCAGATCAAAACATGATTAAAGATTCACTAACATAATTTTCTATAAACAAGATTTCACAGATCGATACACCAGCATCATCTGGTCCTTTATACAGGTTTCAACAATTTTAGCATGTTAGGAAGTAGGTAAATCTAGCAATTATGTAAGATTATCAAGTAGATGTTTACGAGATTGCTTCATATTAATATTCACTCTTCTTAAATATATTCTAAATCACAACTCGTCATGCAGTCATTGCAAGGCAACAATAAATTAACCAGCTACGCTACCAAGGACCTCAGTTAAGATTAAATATGCATCACGCCAAAAAACCCAACTTGACGTCATAGAGTATCAATTATCTTCTTTACTTACAACCTCTCACATAACACCACAAAACCTTACAAAGGGTTTCGACACTTTCTTCAAGGAAAAGGTTCTAAGCTCCAACACTCCAAAAGAAATGAACAGAGTCAAAACTTTCTTCAATGAACTTTGTAAAAGATAATTCCCATTATCCAAAATACCAAACGGATAACCAGGTCACCTTTATCAACAAGAAAGATAGGATTCTTATGAAAGAGAACAATCTTATAAATAACAACGTTTACAAGTAGCAAAGAGAGCTCAACAGTCGGAAAGATATTAGTTGTTCTGAAAAACAAATAGGGATCAATGGAAACCCATACCCAACCATTTTGTTTAGTTACAATCTTCGATTTAACCACAACAAGGCATCACAAAAGGATTTTAACACTTTTCTTCGGAAAAGAGATGCATTAAACTTCAACACTTGGAATGATCCAAATGAAATATATGGAGCCAAAGTTTTCTCATGTTAACGAACTTGCAACAGAAAACTCTCGTTATCCAAACTATCAAACGAATAAATGAGTCATTCTTTTCCAATAAGAAAGAAGGAACAACCATGGAAATATCAATCTTGCCAATTGACAATGATCACAAGTAGTAAAAGCAACTCAAAAGTCGAAAAACAATAATTGTTTCGGAGAACCATTATAGACCTATTGAAACCCATCCACTACCATAAACCACGAACCCAAGAGAAACTCATCAACCACCACAGGACAAGAATTGGCCAAATTCAAAAATCAAGGAAGAGAGCAAGTTTCTAAGTAACTCATGCTCAACACCTGTAACTATGGTACTCGGGGTAACTACTCCCCTATGGACATACCACGAACGGTGGTGTAACCTGGTGAATCCGAGAGCAACAACCATGACCTCAACTTCTTAACATCTGTTATTAACACACAGAACCAATATAATCAATTATGAATATACAGGATCATCTCATGATAATCATAGAATAAATTCATAGATAAAGAATATCATAACATATCATAGATTAACAACAAGAACGATAGAACAGAAGCAATTCAATACAGTACAGCATAATGAAACATACCACTAGAAATGCAAATGCAATAGATTTCCCAAACCCCACCTACTATGCACGGTGTGTCATTTTAATATCTTACTTACCACGGACCTAAAACCTGGCTCTAATACCAACTGTAACACCCCAGCCCAACATATAGCCTAGGATGCTACCAACTACTCGATTGACTCAACTAATTTCAACATCTTAAAAAAAACATTCAACCAAACATTCATTCATGAAGGACATAAAATTGATAATCAATACTATCACAATCTCTTCCAGCAACCTCTGCAGTTCCTTATTGTGGATATCATGGGGATATACCCATGATCTTAGGATGATGAAACAATTGGCAATGTTGATTTTGGTTTGAAGTTTCACGCGTTTTCGATAAAGTTTCAGATCTGTCAGTCGTCCATGGCCATGACCGCTTTTGTGCCAATGTTGATATAAGTGGTGAATTGTTTTGGGATAGGTCATATCCATATTTGTTAATGCATATGTGTTGCATGATGCATGTTTTCACTAACGTGGGTCAAGTTGTGAAGAACTTGTTCCGGATTCGTGTTTGCTTGTCTATTGTCGTAGGTGGCTTGCGTGTCAACGACGGTCAACGGCGAGGAGGATCGGACTAAGCTTGGAGAGCCGAGGTCCGTAACGATCATGGATGCCGGTGAGGTCAAGTGACTCAAGCGTGGCGCAGAATGGACAAGGATGACCGAACGGCGCCGCAGACGATCGTTGGATCAAGCGGCGCGAGTCGCTGTAAGTGCTCGATGGTGTCGGTGGGATCCGGACGGGAGAGACTTGACGACATAGAGCCGTTGATCAACCTACACGTGGCGAAGCAGGCGATTGCTTCACGATCTGTGGACTCGGTCTTTTGGAAAGGATCGAGAAGGGGTATTTTGGTAATTTCACCAAATACCGCCTTGGTGACCTTTTTGATTAAGCCGCGGTGCGGGTCGACGCATGGTGAAATGGTTTAGGTCAATCGAAATTGAAGACGACGCTTTAAAATGAGTGCGTGTGTGTTCCGTTGATGTTGGGCCTTAACGGAAGCCCATTAGGTTTAGCTCCAATTCTAAAAGGGTCTTAGGGTTAAGAGCTGTCATATAAAAGGAATAGGAGAGGGGATATTCTTGTGGGGCATTTTTGGAGCCAACGTGACGGCGCCCCAAAAAGTGTGGCCTTGTAGAAAAAAGAGTCAAGCGGCGGCGGCTTGTTTGTGCGCCTGTGTTGAGGCCTGAGAGAAAACCACAGCCATGCTGGCGGCGCCCTGTTCCCTCTGGGCAGAAAATGAAGCCCGGGCTGCAAGCTTTGAGTATTGACTAGTTTATTAGTCCTTGTGCTGGAGTTTTGCTGGTCATCGGTTTGTGTATTCAATCCTGTTGATTTGATTTGCTTTAACTGTGTGCTGGTGGTGAGCGGGGACAGCAAGCTGTCGGCGAACAACCGAGTGTTGGCTTAGATTTGATTACTACTGTGTTTCTGCATTTTGGTTTTGTTTTATTGCCTTGGCTCCCCCCAATGATGCGGCGGCCTATTGCTGGTCGGCAGCTTGTAGCGTTTTTGCTTAATCTTATATCTGTTTTTTGCCGGATCTGTCGTTTCTTGTAGTTTGGTGCGGCAGTATTAATCTGCTAGTGGGTTTTGCTGTTTGGATCCGTGGCTGCTTGAGTGTCCACGCGAAATCTGAAGTTTCGGGCGGCTTGCAAATTGAATCGACTCGCTTTTTTGTTCCTGAGTTGAGTCTGCAGTACCGATCCAGAGGCACACAAAGATCTGGCGCGGCCGTTTTGATCTGTTTCAGAGATAGAAAATGGGGAGCCGGCGGTTTGGAGAAATCTGGATTCCCATCGTTTGGATCTGCCATCTGATGCGCATGCCTTTTTGATTTGCTGCTGCATCTTTTGATTGATGTGGCTGTCCCCAAGCAGAGCATTGGAACCTCTGAGCAGAGGCTTGTGAGTGTGTCTGTATAGCGAATCTTCAAGGATCATTTTTGCCTCATGCATATTATTTTATTGCCTTGTCCCTTCGATCCTTATGCTTGCATGGTCGTGCGTGTCAAGATCTGACTGATTTAATTCAGTTTTGTGAAGCTTGGCTGCGGCTTGCGCCAGCAGAAATTAAGGACCTGCAGCGGCAGCTTATAGCCTTGCGAGTGAATCCAGCGGCTGCTCTTCCTGAAAAATCGCAATGCTTGTAGCTGCTGGATCCTTGGCGGCTTGCTGCTTTCCTGAAAAATCAGAAGCCGTTTTTGGCGGCAGCTGCTCAGAAAGTAAAATGGAGATTGTCCTGATGGTTCACTGTTTTCAGTCATTTTATTGCTTGTTGGATCTCTGTGCAGCGGCTTGTCTACCGGGAAATAGATTTGCTTGAGGTAGGGTCGGTCAGCTTGCAGTGTTCTGTTTATTTGTAGTTTTAATCCTTGTTTATTGCTTGTCCATCGCGGTGCTAGCAGCGACGCTGTCCTCCCGGAGAAAAAGGAGGTTCCCTTGCCGGCGGCTGTAACTTATTGGATCTGTGTTGATTAGTTTAATGTCTTGCTACAGTTCCCTTGTGCTAGCTTGTCAACTCGGTTTTTGGTGGTGTGTTACATCATGTCCTCGTGCGTGAGGTCAGAGTGTTCGCCTTTCCTCGCCATCTTGATTTGACTGGATCTTTTATTGCCAGCAGATTTGAGTTTGTTTATTGCTTGGGTTGCTGTTCCTCTGTGCTTGCTTATTTGTTCCTTGAGAGGATGCTTTGGATTTTGTGCATGCAGTTGTGAGGTGTTTTTGATCCTTTGTTTCGGGGTTTGATCGAATTCAACACAAGTCATCCGCTGTGCTTTTATACAGATCTTCTTAGCTTTTATAGCTATTGGAGTGAAAGTAGTGTTGAGTTCGATTGAGGTGAAAAATAGAGAAAGCGTCTATTCACCCCCCCTCTAGTCGCCTTTCCGGTCCTACACTTATGAAGATCATGAATCATTCTCAAGCGCAACAGCGACCGCAGTAGCGCTCTACGGTATCCACACGTCTAGGAAAGGAACAACTATGCGCCGGTGTGCTAGTACCAAGTCGCACAGCAGAGCTCTTAGGAAGATGATGTCCAACGTATTTCTAGAGACAAAGGTGCGTCTCTCTCAAATGGTACTAAATCTTCAAAAGAGAAGTACCATTGCACCTTTTGTAAGAAGAATGGACACACTCTTGGGTTTTGCTTTCGCCGTTTGAAACATGAGCGTCGAGTGCGTCGTCAGTATTTCTAGGAACACACATAGCCTTTCTCATGGCATGTGTGGGTCTAGTGTCGATATTTAGATCGAGTCATGATGCCGCTTCTTCCAGACTTCTTCTTTGAGCCATAATGGTGCTTCGTCCTCTCGGATCGTGTCTACTAGTAGACCTTTACACCATTGCTCATTTTGTGGGAAGAATGGACATCATGTAGATTTTTGTTTCCGGCGTGCAAAACAGATGCGTCGAGCTCATGCTTCTAAGTCTCCTAGTGAGCATAGTCTTTCTCATGACATGCACACTAAAGAGCCAAGCACGAAGACTCGATTTGTTGATGGTTTCTTTGACATCTTTTCTAGTGGTGTCGGACAGCATCGTGGACATGGTTTGCATAGTTTTAGTTTTGGTCCACGAGCTTTCCCGAGGTAGGGTTTCCGCCGTTGTCCAAGAGGTGGACCTCGTTTTATTCATCGAGGTACACACCCACGGCGAGGTTGTGTGAGTTTCTTTGATGCTTCTGTTGGTTCTCATCATGGTGCTTTCAAGCAAGGCCATCGTCGCTTTTCTAGAGATGGACCTCATTTTCTTCATCGAGTTGTCCACTCGCGGCATGCCTTCAAGGTTGATGTTGGATCTTCTTGCATGGACCATCGTTTGCATCATGCTAACTCACATAATGGTTCGACTGCCTCTGGTGTTGGTGTGTCCAAGGTTTGGGTTCCCAAACATTTGCTCTCTAACCCTTCGGGACCCAAGACTCGGACACCTTGCCTATCTCATGTGTAGGTACCAAGAACGCGGGTTGGAGAACATGGACTTAAAGATTCTGATCTTTTGCTTCATCACATGATCGGGACACTTGATGGTTCTCCACCTCAACGATGGCCTCCAAGAGGTATGTGCTTTCATGATTGGTGCTCTCACATGTCTTGTGAGCTATCTTATACCTTCATGCCTTTATCTTCATGATTATTCATACTTGGTATGTTGTGCTTGTCTTTGTGCTCACTTGTACCATATTGGCATGTTTTTCTCTTATGATACCTGTCATCATGCCTTTTCCTTTACCTTGCTTGTATATCCATGAATCTCATAGTTGTTCCTAATTTCCATGGGTATATGAGTTTGATCTTGTCTTCATGAGCCTGTGCTATCTGTACATGATTTATCTTGCTCCTGTTGACTTTTGCCTTGTGTATCCACATGTTCACTTGATATCCATGTTAGCATTCTTTATCCATGACTTGTTCTATAACATGCTTTATGCTTACATGGTTATTGTGCCTTACTGTTAATTGTGGATGCTGAGTCTTGCCATAGCTTTCACTAGCATGCTTTACTTTCGACTGTATATATGATGGGTGATATGCTATGTGCTTGTTTGCTTGCTCGTATGCCTTATTGTGGATTAAGGATAGTTTGAGCTTTATCATATCCTGGATAGCATGTGTTGTGTTTGATTTGTCTATCTCCGTGCTCATGTCTAGAATTGTTGATTATATGCTTTTATGAGCTTTGGATCATTTGCTGCTATCCTTGCTAGTCGTGTGTCTTGGTACTGTTTCCCTAGATATTGTTTCACTAACCCAGTACTAAGGCATAAACTTTTCTGTCTCTTTTTTGTAGTCTTTCAGCTGAGAAGAAAAACATGTGGTCCAACAAGTGTTATCACCTCAAGCTGTTTGTTCTTCTTCATTTGTGCCTTCAATGATGACTATCACTTCTCGGAGACGAAGAAATTTGAGATGAGGATGATGGGTGAGCGCAACTACCTTCTGAAGCTTCAAGGATTGGATCTTCATCTATCATGACTACATCTCACTGGCAAGCAGTGGGACTCAGGTTCGAGCTTCTATACCCTACATTTGTGTATGGTATCCCTAGTCTACCTTGCATTGCATCTGATTCGTGTCAGGTGTTGGGTTTGTTCGGTTCATGGTAGATAGGAGGCTCTGTTCTAGCACGTGTCCTTTCTAGACACTCTTCTTATCCCATGATTTTCTAGGATGCATTCTTCTCACAGCCTAGGTCGAGCTTGTCTCCCAATCACTAGTGTTAGCAGGTTTTTGAGTTGCCTGTAAACTTTTTAGTGTTGATGTTTCGCTCCCTAGCTTTTTGAGTTGCTGTCCCTAGAGATCGTGTGGCGTTTGAGGTCTTTGTGCTAGTTTTTGTGGAGTCCAAGGAAAATTGGCAGATTTCCCCTCAAAGCTTTTTGACCCAACAAGGTTTGCCACCTTGAGAAGCAAGTTAGGGATAATTTATCCCTATGGGTTGGTTTGAGAGGGAGTTGGTTCTTTTCGGAACTTTCTTAGTTCTTTTCTGAACCTTTTCTGTTCATCTGAACTTTCCTTGTTCATTTGAACTTTTGTGGATCTTTTTTGATACATTCTTCAAGTGGTATCTTCTTTGGATCTTTTTTTGATCCTCTTGATCTTTTTAGGCTTTTAAGTCTTTTGTGCATCTCATTGTATCATATTGCATACAAATGAAAAATCCAAAAAGATGCATTGTTATATAAGCATTACCGCTTCTTTCTTTTAATTGATGAAACTTTGCTTATTACCCTATTGAGCTTTAGTATTTCAATTCTTGCTCAAGATTGTGTCTAGTTCTTTGACTTGCTAGAATTATCATGCTTTCACATGTGCAGCAATGTCTTTGCTATATGAGCTAGAACTGCTAATTAACTTGAACTGAAAATTACAATTTGTGGATCTTTTAGCTAGTTGCTCAATTAGTGATCCTTTTGTGACATTGGCCCTGTCAAAATTGCTTTGTTAGCTCTGGAATCTAGAATTGAACATCTTTGAGCTTTCAGTTCATTAAAGAATCTAAAACACCCTTGTGCAAAATGAAAAATGATCTCTTTTGTGCGAAAAACTGATCTCACCAATTCTTTCTCATGAGACGGCTTGCCATTGTACTAGGCATGAGCTCAGGGGGAGTTTTGGATGACCTAGACCACTCTTTTAAGTTTTTTGTGCTTGAGATGGTCACGGCAAGGCTTGAGATCTAGCACATGGCTAAAAATGCAAATTGTCAAAATTGGTTGAAGCTTAGGAAGAGATTGTGGATGGCTCCTAGTCCAGGATCTTCTTTACTAAGATAGACCTTTAATCAACTTGAATATTCATTGCAAATGAAAAATAGATGAAAATTGGGCTTTTGAGGCATTTTGAGCTAAATGATTCATTTCAGGACTTTTTGTCTCCTAGATGGTCTTTGCTAGCTTCTGGATCTCACAATGACATTCTGACAAGGCCATTATCACTTTAGGATAACTGTTGTTGAACTTGCTAATTTTGATGCATTGCTTAATTTAATCCAACAACATGTGATATATTGAGCTCATTAGCCTAGCTTTGCTATATATGTCTTAACATGATCTTGCTAGCTTTGTCAGGCTTGTTGTATCTTGAGTAATGGTAGAAATGCTAGCCTGTTCAATTGAGTAATCTCCAAAGCTTCTTTTACCTAAAAATTGAAAAATCAAAACAAAAATGAAGCCACCCCATTGCATTTCATGCATGCTCTTTCTTTTGCTTCTTCCTTGCTTTTGCATTTGTCATCTCTGGATGAGAGGAAGGGATGACACCTTGATGAATCCATTGTCAAAGGGGGAGAAGATATAGCGAAATTGTAATGTTAATAAAGAGCTTTTTGGTTATGGGAGAGAAGTTTTCTAAGGGGGAGAAATGGAGAAATTGAAAAAGATGATCATAGTGAGGGGGAGCATTCATATTGCATTCTTTTGGTCTTATTGCCTTTTTCTAAATTTGAATTGCAAATCTTGAAGCCTCACAATGATCTAAGGTCAAATAGAACAATTGTTCTTTCATATGGACCTTAAGTGAGATTTTGTCGTTTCTTTGGAAATTGAAGCTTTTGTGCTTTCTTTTGCCTTATCTCACTTGCCTGTGCTATTCTGAAGCCAACTTGGTCATTTCCATTGCTTTCTCTTGCTAATGGACCAAGTTGTGCCTTTGTGCGAAAACGTCGAGTACTTTACTTTTCAAACCACAAACTTACATTTTCTGAGAGATTGCCAATGTGTTCATCAAGGGGGAGATTGTGGATATCATGGGGATATGCCCATGATCTTAGGATGATGAAACAATTGGCAATGTTGCTTTTGGTTTGAAGTTTCACGCGTTTTCGACAAAGTTTCAGATCTGTCAGGTCAGCAGCGGTCTGACCGGCTTTTGTGCTGCATGTTGATATAAGTGATGAATTGTTTTTGGGATAGGTCATATCCATATTTGTTAATGCATATGTGTTGCATGATGCATGTTTTCACTAACGTGGGTCAAGTTGTGAAGAACTTGTTCCCGGATTCGTGTTTGCTTGTCTATTGCTGTGTAGGTGGCTTGCAGGTCAACGACGGTCAACGGCGAGGAGGATCGGGACTAAGCTTGGAGAGCTAAGGTCCAGAACGATCATGGATGCTGGGTGAGGTCAAGTGACTCAAGCGTGGCGCAGAATGGACAAGGATGACCGAACGGGCAGTTCGGTGCGACTGGTTGGATCAAGCGGCGGAAGTCGTTAGGTGAGCACCGGATTTATTAGGCTCATAATACTTAGTCATCCAATTGACCCTAGTATTATCAACCAAATAAACTCGGTCTCGAGAGATGTATACTTCCTGAATGCAAGACACATACCTCACAACAAAAGAATGCATCAATTCCATACAACACATAGTACATAAGCAACAAACCGAAGTCAACATTAATATGGAATAGATATTACAAAAGAGAGGCCCTTAGGCCAAATAACAATAATTACAAAAGATAACAATGAAGCAAAAGTGCCATAAAGATGGCCAAAATAAGAGCCAACCAAGGTGCCTTTAGCCCACAAGGCAATCGACCGACCGCCAAGCTAGTCGCTTCTCCCAACCACCAAGACAACAAGAAAAGTAAAGCCCTTTGGGCTCTACCTCCTCTGCAACAAAGTTGTTAAGAAAGCAAATGAGTACAATAACTTGTTTATTGTACTCGCAAGACTGACGTAAGATAACAGAACTATAATTTAGCTACATGCAAGCTTTATTTAAGTGGATGAGGCTTTGGACTCATTTTAGCATAAAGCAAGTTTCATTTGCAATAACATAGTAGATTGAAAGCAATTTGACAAAGCATTTTTAATTGTTGAAATAACAACGCGATAATAACATAATAACAACAACAAGAACAATCCTGGAAGTGACTAACCCAAGTCACCACAACAATAGCATGAACATCCATTCATACCAACCCATCAAGTTTTAATTAAAAGTTTGAGACTAGTCTTGAACGACCTTACCAAGCATGTCCATAACCTAGGACGAGGCTATTCAATAGTTTTATCCTGCAGGTGTACCACTGCATCCACACGCCGATCCGCCTTTCCTTTACGCACACTCCAAGGTGTGCTAGCACGGCTAAGTCCTACGAGACCTTTCCAAAGGATGAATGCTAATTACGAGCAAGACAACCCACGGGAGAAGGAGACATTAGACGACCTACCCTAAGCTAATGCTCCTCCCACACTATACATATACATTTGTTTTTGAAAACACACCAACCGAGCTCGCTCATAATTAACACCTCCTAGAGTACTTAGTCAAGAGGGGTTCCATATGCCCTCAGCGTGGTTAGTACGCAAAGCGCTTGGCTTAGTGACCCAAGTACTCGGTCCTTAGGGACCCAGCATACCACCACATTCCAAAAACCGCACCATCCATCCAATATGCCCAAGTCTAAATCAATCTTTTATTTTCAGCTTTTGATTTTACAATTAATCAAAGCACAAGTGCTGGACATATAGGAGTAATAATCATTTTTGAGTGATCAAGATCATCGACTAAGTCGATGATCGCCTCAATACTACCGATAGCTAAGCATGTCTAAGCAGAGGGAAACGCAACTACTAAGTGATAAGAGCTCATCCAACGAGCTCAAACCACAGCGAATAACCTAGGCTCATTGGTAGTAGAGGATAAAGAATTCCTACAGATTATGCGACTATAGGATTACTAACGACATTTAACACAAAGTAGCATGCATACATAGAAGTAAAACAAAGTATTAAGCTCTAAAGTAATGGGACATGATGGGAAATGGTCAAACTGCTTGCCTTGTTGCTGTTGCTCAAATTGTGGCAGAGGGTCGCTCTCGATCACCACAAATGTCGAAACCTAACGGAAAAGCGATAAAGAACCGATAAGAACGATTTAAAGGCAACAAAGACAGCACAGCAAACGAACTCCAAATACCCTGAATTTTCTACAGCAGCAAGGATGATTTTAGGAAATTTTGCAACAAGAACCAATGGATTTGGATTCTCAATGCAAAAGATATGAGCAAAACAATTCTGCTCAGCCCTAAAAATTACCAAACTGCACTATTCACTAATTTAATTATGAGGCAACATTTTCTAGAAAAGTGGTGAGGCTGAGATTTTTATTGTAAAACCAGCACCTCATGAGATGAATAACACAATTGAGTTCATCTCATTTGGAGCTATTATGCACTTTCTATAATTTTTCAAAAACAAGAACTTGAACAAAATTATAATGCACAAGTCCTCATTTCTATAACAGCAACATGCTCAGAACTAATTCTCACAGTGAGTTCATTATTAGAGGAAGCTAACAAAATTGGGTTTACTCACAAATAACCTACAGAGCATTAGTTATGGGTTTTACAAGTTAAACATAAATTTTGAGTGTATATTCAAAGGAGTTTTAAAACCTAGTGGCTAATCGTGCTCTGAGCTGAACTCAACTTACAATCATTTTTGGATTAAAGTTAAGTTCAAGACAGAGCTAACACAATTTGAATGACCTCAAAAGGATTTAAAACGAAGAAGATATGAAATTCTAAAGTCTATACCTTATTTCAGTCTATAACTAAGACTTCACCGAATTTCTAAAACTCACAAGGGTATGGGAGGACGTGAGCCACAGATCTCAGATCCAACGGCTCAAGACCTCCCAGAGAACATCACACACGCCAAGACGTGAAGTCCAGAGGTCCCGACCTCTTAGCAACTCACATGCGCGAGGTGAGGGGAGGTCGTGGCAGAGATGGGAGATCCAACGGACCACAACACGAAAGGAGGTCCTGAACGGACCAGATCTAAAGGGAGGTCCTCAACGGTGAGATGACCTCGAGGAGGTCCTAAGCGATAGATCTAAACATCACAGCACCTCCGTGGAGGTCCGACGGCCACGATTGCGCAAGGGAGGTCTTGGACGCCCCAGATTTCCTTGGAGGAGGTCCGACGCCCCAGAGCTCACAACCACGTGCTTGCGCACGCACGCAGCTTGGACAAGAGGTTAATGCGCGGGACACAAGGAGGTCCGCGCGGAGGTCTTAATCAAAGACAATAAATGGTGGATTTAAGAACATCAAGACCCAACCAATGATTGCAAGATTGAGCAATTGATGACCGCATTAAACACGGCAAATCTCGCCCTAAAAACGACAACGGTGCTTTGCCGTGTCCGACAAAGACCCGAGCTCAAAGATTTGGTCATCGCCGGCGATGTAGACCTCGCCGGCGAGAACTAAGGACATCCCTGCAGCGCAATAGTGTTGCGCACACCATGGACTCATTCTCGACGGCGACGACGGCTTAATCGCCATGAGCCGAGAGGACAAACACAACCCGCACGGCCAAAATACAAAATGCAAAATGGAGCTCATGCGACAATCAAGCTGCAGCTAAAACTTAAGCTCCGCAACATGCATTCAGCGGGTGCCAAGATCTAAAGGACTAACAGGAGGTGTACCTAGAGGTCCTAAGGTGCCGGGAGGTCGTGGAGGTGATGACCGGAGTTGGGGAAGGCAAGGAAGCTTCACACCCAAGGCACCAGCCTAAGCTCGACTTTGTCCACCTCTGAAAAATGCCCAAACAATTCAAGTTAGGGTTAACTTCCAAGAGGTTTTCAGGAGCAAAAGTGAGCAAGGTTTGAAGGAGGAGCCATCGAACCCTTGTCTCACCGAGGAGCTCCAAGGACATCAACAATGGCAGCCAAGATGGGAGGTGAGTTTGGGATGAGGAGCTCACCACGCACAAGTGCAAGGCCGAGGTCAATTGTGTGCAAAGGAAGCCAAGGAGGATTCCTGTGGGTGACTTATAGACCGAGGTGAAGGTTAGGAGTGGGGCTAAGCTCCATGGTGAGCTTAGCCCACTGTTGGTCCATGGGGTGGACAAGACATAAAGGTTGACAAGGTGACAAGGCTGAGTGACTAATGAGGCGAAAGTCGACCAAGATTAAATGCGGTCAAGAAAGAGTCGTTATAATGTACCCCAAGGTCGACACGATTAATGCATCGCCAGAGCTGCATGCGCGCCAGAGGAAGGAGAAGAACAGGAGGTCTTGGTGACCGCTGGATAAGACCGGGAGAGGTCCTAACCATCGGATCCAATTTTTGAACCAAGATGTTTTAAGTGGTCGGGAGGAGGTCCCACCACACGATCAAGGGTGGGAGGTCGTGGCCCTCCGATTTCTTAATCGCAAAAACACACGTGAGGAAAAGGGACAGAGGTCCAAAGCGTTGATCTCCATCCAACAGTGCGGACCTCCAAGGAGGACTTAACAAGCGCGATCAAAAAGACATGAGGGAGGTCATGGCCTTTGGATTTAGATCTAAGGGCTACGATCAAAAGAGGTGGAGGTCCCGAGCTTGCATAACGCACAAGGGAGGTCATGGCCTTTAGATTTAGATCTAAGGGCTACGACCTCACCAAGGCGGAGGACCTTGCCGTGATGTTTTCGAGAGGAGGTCGTGGCCTTTGGATCTGAATCCAACGGCCACGACCTCAACAAATAGCTAAAAGGGAGGTCTGTTAGTTAGATTGAGAGGAGGAGGTCGTGACCATGGATTTTGATCCAATGGCTGTGACCTCATCAAGGTGGGATGTAGACTTTGAGGTTTGACACACACGGAGGTCATGACCGTGGATCTTTGATCCAACGGCCGTGACCTCATGTAGGTGGGATATTTGCTTAGCTTAATGAAGGAGGGGAGGTCGTACCGTGGATCTTGAATCCAAGGGCCAAGACCTCAACAAGGTGGAAGGTGGTTTTGGAGGTTTGATAGCCAGGGAGGTCAGGCGGCTGGATGTTAATCCAAGGGCTATGACCAGACAAGGTTGGGAGGTCCTTGCGTTGTTGACTGAGAGGAGGTCGTGGCGGCTGGATGTAGATCCAACACCACGACCGATCAAGGTGGAGATGAGGTCTCACGAGGTGCAGACATGGTTGGGCTGACCAAACTTGAACATGGCTAGCCCAAGGAACAAAGTAGGCTTTAAATTTAGTTTCTAACAACCGAGACTTAACATAATTGTTTGGGATAGCATTTCAACTCCAAAATTCATGAAATTTTTACAGGAGCTTGTCGACAATGAGCTTAACCGTGCATAAAATTTTCAGAGGTTATTATGCACTGCATTTTTCTCAGGAAATTCATGAAGGTTGTTTAAAGGATTGTTTTGCCTCCAAAAATTATCAACAAGTGTTATAACTCATGATATTTCAGAGGGGTCCCACATCAGTTTTTGGACCAAGGAAAATATTTCCAATTGATTGGCACTAGATTTAAGATGGATGGAATATGAATTTGACTTTTGGTCAACAAGAGCTTTGTGTTTTTGGATTACACAACTCTTGGACAAGAATCACATGAGATTTTAGGGTTTTTCAAGATGTGAGAAAAGTTTTAATTTCTACACATATAATTATGCTTGAATAACCCTAATTATACATTTGGGATGTTACAAAATCGTTGCAAGTGCTGTGTGGTGGCAATGGGATCCGAGCAGACACAATCGTTTTCGCACACCGTGCAAACTCACGATGCGGCGATATAGAGTTCCGCCAAAAGACCTACCCAAGTTCGCTTGACGGAAGGAAATGTGCCACCTTAGTCAATCGACGATGACGACCCAAATGGCATCATTCTTCTTCGGACGTAGACCGTGGTGACGATTGGGATCGAGCAGGAGACTTGATAGTGTGTAATAGAACTTGATGAGTGTGTGCCCCTGATGCATAGCGAATCTTCAAGGGTCATTTTGCCTCATGCATATTAGAGAGACTTGATGAGTGTGTACGTATAGCGAATCTTCAAGGGTCATTTTTGCCAGATCATTTGAGCCTCATGCATATCTTCAAGGGTCATTTTTGCCTCATGCATATTTTATTGCCTTGTCCTTCGATCCTTATGCTTGCATGGTCGCATGCGTGTCAAGATCTGGACCGATTTAATTTAGTTTTGTGAAGCTTGGGCGTGGCTTGCGCCCAGCCTGCAGAAATTATAGCCTTGCGAGTGAATCCAATATACAACTGCTCTTCTTTAAAAAATCGCTCTTCATGGCTTCTTTGAAAGTTATTAGGGGCTTTGGCGCCTTATGACCCTTCTTGAAAATCGGCGCTTGTCGCGTTGCTTTTGCAAGTGAGCCGCCAGTAGTTTCCCTAAATGGAGATTGTCCTCGCTTATGCCGTAAAAGTAAATGGTGAAATGGTTCACCGCTTTTCACCATTTTATTGCTTGTTGGATCCTCGAATCCAGCAAATTTGTGGCGATTGTCTCATGGTTAGGCTGAAATAGCCGTTTGCTTGTTGCTTGTTGGGATGCCAAGCGGCTTGTTTCTCGAAATAGATTTGCTTGATTTTGTTTATTGCTCCATCGAAGTAAGTTAGCAACGACGCTTCGTCTCCCTAGTTGTTGGATCTGATGCGGCGGCTTGTCTCGGGAAATAGATTTGCCCTTTAAAGGTTCTCGTTAACTTGCGTTTATTGTCGATTTATTGTACTGGATCTCTGTCTACGCATTGCTTGTCTCTAGGAAATAGATTTGCTTGAGGTAGAATTAGGTCGACTTAGGTATTACATTTATTTGCTAAAATGGAGATTGTCTGATGGTTCACTGTTTTCGATTGTTATTGCTTGTTGGATCTCTGTGGCTGGCTTGTCTCCCGGGAAATAGATTTGCTTGAGGTAGGGCCCAAACTCGACTGCGATGTTACATTTTATTTGCGTTTTTTGTTTAATCCTTGTTTATTGCTTTAATCCTCAGTGCTACTAGTAGGAAAAAGGAGGTTCCCTTGCGTATTTGTAACTTATTGGATCTGTGTTGATTAGTTTAATGTCTTGCTACAGTTCCCTTGTGCTAGCTTGTCAACTCGGTTTTTGGTGGTGTGTTACATCATGTCCTGTGCGTGAGGCTGTAGTGTTCGCCGGTTCCTGCCATCTTGATTTGACTGGATCTTTTATTGCCTGCAGATTTGAGTTTGTTTATTGCTTGGGCTGCTGTTCCTCTGTGCTTGCTTATTTGTTCCTTGAGAGGATGCTTTGGATTTTGTGCATGCAGTTATGAGGTGTTTTTGATCCTTTGTTTCGGGGTTTGATCGAATTCAACACAAGTCATCCGCTGTGCCTTTATACAGATCTTCTTAGCTTTTATAGCTATTGGAGTGAAAGTAGTGTTGAGTTCGATTGAGGTGAAAAATAGAGAAAGCGTCTATTCACCCCCCCTCTAGTCGCCTTTCCGGTCCTACACTTATGAAGATCACGAATCATCCTCAAGCGCAACAGCGACCGCAGTAGCGCTCTACGGTATCCACACATCCAGGGAAGGAACAACTATGCACCGGTGTGCTAGTACCAAGTCGCACGGCAGAGCTCTCAGAAAGATGATGGCTAGGGTTTCGGTGGAACAACTCAACTCATGACTTTCGTATGTCTTGTCTGTTAAGTTCACCCATACCTCCCAACAGCCTCATGCATCTCCTTATATAGTGCTCGTGACAGATCCTATCCGGACATGTTTGAAGAATCGTATCCGTATTGGTTTGTTCCAACCCGTTAAGTGTGTGACCCTATAGGTTTATGCGTAATCGGTTGTGACTCGGAAACCCTATCCGATCACGAGTCATTAGCGGTTCCTAGCAGGATATAACGATTCTCGAATACACACAAATTATATCAGACGAACCTTAATGAAATATGATCTACGACCAGGTTCCCATCACTTACGACTAGGTCCTATCTCTATACGACCAGTTCGTAACTCCTTACGACCAGGTTTCGACCACTCTATGATTATGTTCGACCAGTCTACGACTAGCTCGTATCTCCATACGACCAGTCAGTAACTGTTCGAACTAACTCGTGTATTCTCCCTTTGCCTCACGATGTCTGGTTGAACTCTAGGTGAGATGTTGTGTCATCTATGGACTGTTCAAAACTTTCTCGATCGAGTGTCAGACAACTTCACGTGGTCGAACACTTCGACCACAAGTGGCATGGCCATGTACTTTCTTTATTCGACCACAACGAGGAGCCCAGAGATATCTCTCCTATTATGTTAGGAGGGGCAAATCCCATATCCGACCAGTCACATTCCTCCGCATGTTTCAGAGCATACCCGAAAGCTACCTTTATAACTACCCAGTTACGAGTAGCGATTGACAACCCCTAAGAGTGCTATTACACATGTAGAAAACCATGTTGATCTCAGGTCTAAGGATTATATATCATCATTGCTTGAGACCAACTAATGACACATAGAATCATAACAATCTTAATAGTATCTCAAGGTGGGTCAATCCAGCCTCATGTTCTCTAACATGTGTCCACATTATTGATTCGATATCGCTATACCCATGACCGGTGAAACATGGTCATCAACCAATACAATGTGCTGGTCGATAGAGTCAATAGTGTTCCGACCATTGACATCCGACCAGGGATACATTTAGAACAACATCATGTAAGTTAAGAGTTTCACCAACAAGTTACATACTTGTTAATCTTCATAACCAATGATTCATTCAAGGAACATGATAACATATTATCCAATATTATGAACATAATGAAATACAATCATCTCCATGATTGCCTCTAGGGCATATTTCCAACAGTCTCCCACTTGCACTAGAGTCAATCATTTAGGTATCTAATATCGATAGATCTTTTGTGTGCCTCATGCTTTGACTGTGTGAGAGGCTTAGTCAACAGATCAGCAATATTTAAATTCGTATGAACTTTGCATATCTTAACATCTCCTTTATTCACTAACTCACGAATAAGATGATAATGTCTGAGTATAGGTTTGGACTTCTAATGGGATCTAGGCTCTTTAACTTGAGCAATGGCTCCATTGTTGTCACAATAGAGATTTATTGGGCTCGAGGCACTCGGAACCACACCCAACTCAGCAAGGAACTTCCTTATCCAAACACCTTCTTTCGCAGCTTCAGAAGCCGCAATGTACTCAGCCTCCGTCGTAGAATCAACAACCATTTCTTGCTTGGAACTTTTCCAGCTCACTACTCCTCCATTCAAAATGAATGCAAAACCAGATTGCGAACGATAATCATCTTTGTCAGTTTGAAAGCTTGCATCAGTGTAACCGTTTACAACGAGCTCTTCATCACCGCCATAAACTAGGAACGCATCCTTAGTCTTTCTCAAGTACTTAAGGATATTTTTCATAGTACGTCGATGACCTTCACCGGGATCAGCTTGGTATCTGCTCGTAACATTTAGAGCATATGATACATCTGGTCGTGTACATAGCATGGCATACATGATAGATCTAACAGCCGAAGCATATAGAATTCTACTCATTTTGTCTCGCTCATCAGTAGTCGTAGGACACTGATTCTTGCTAAGATTAATGCCATGTGCCATGGGCAAGAATCCTCTCTTGGAATCTTGCATGTTAAACCATTTCAACACTTTGTCTATGTACATATCCTGGCTTAATCCAATTAGCCTCTTAGATCTATCTCTATAGATCCTTATACCAAGAATATATGCTGCCTCTCCTAAATCTTTCATTGAGAAACTATTTCTTAATGAAGTTTTAATAGATTCAAGCATTGGAATGTCATTTCCGACCAGTAGTATGTCATCTACATACAAGATCAGAAACACAAGCTTGCTCCCACTAACCCTTTTGTGAACACAAGGTTCTTCTTCGTTCTTGATAAAGTCAAACCCTTTGACCACTTCATCAAAACGAATATTCCAACTCCGAGATGCTTGCTTCAATCCATAGACGGATTTATTAAGCTTGCATACCTTTCTAGCTTCCCTTGGATTGACAAAACCCTCAGGCTGTGTCATGTACACATTCTCACTTAGGTTTCCATTAAGGAAAGCTATTTTGACATCCATTTGCCATATCTCATAGTCGAAATATACAGCAATAGCTAGAATGATCCGAATAGATTTAAGCATTGCGACAGGAGAGAAGGTTTCATCATAATCAACACCTTGAATTTGTCGGAAACCCTTCGCAATCAGTTGTGCCTTATGAATGTGAATATTTCCATCCATATCTATCTTTTTCTTAAAGATCCACTCGCACTCAATGGTCTTAATACCATCAGGTGCATCAACCAAGTTCCAAACTTGATTGTCATGCATGGACTTTATTTCGGATCTCATGGCCTCATGCCATGACTCAGAGTCTGGGTCCATCATCATTTCCGCATAAGTTTTAGGCTCATCATTATTCACCAATAATACGTCATGCCCATACCTTATAGGCAATAGATGTGGCCTTTTTGATCTACGTGGGGCTGATGCCTCATCTACAGGTTCAACAACACTTTATTCATCCTGCAGAGGTTCAGTGGGAGTTGAAACATTTTCAGATGGTTCCCGAATTTCTTCGAGTTGCACCTTTTTCCCACTAACTCCTTTGGAAAGAAACTCCTTCTCCAAGAAGACACCATTACGGGCAACAAACACTTTGTTATCAACCAGATTATAAAAATAATATCCTTTAGTTTCCTTAGGATACCCCACAAATAAGCACTTATCGGACTTGGGTGTGAGTTTGTTAGACGTTAAACGTTTAACATAGACATCACATCCCCAAATCTTTAGAAAAGATAAACTAGGATTCTTCCCAGTCCATATCTCATTTGGTGTCTTATTTACTGATTTAGATGGTAACCTATTCAAAGTGAAAGCAGCAGTTTCTAGAGCATAACCCCAAAAATACAATGGTAGATCCGATTGGCTCATAATTGATCGAACCATGTCCAACAAGGTCCTATTACGCCGCTTGGACACCCCATTCCATTGTGGAGTGCCGGTGGTGTAAGCTGTGGAACGATTCCACATTGTTTCAAATGATCACCAAACTCATGGCTCAAAAACTCACCTCCACGATTAGATCATAAAGATTTGATTGTCTTGCCAAGTTGATTCTGTACCTCATTTTGGAACTCCTTGAACTTTTCAAAGGATTTCGACTTGTGCCTCATTAAGTAGATATATCCATATCTACTATCACTACTACAAAACAGGCTATAGTAGACGCCCCATCACAGACGGTTCCTTTGGAACCGTCTGTGTTAGGTATTGCCGGACCTGCGGGTGGCGGAAGACTATCACGAGCGGTATTTTTTAGAACCGCTGCAGTGATAGTCATCTATCACTGAGCGGTTTGTAAATAGAACCGTCGTGATATTACACGATGGTTCTATTCACAAACCGCTGCGTGATAATCCCAATCACGAGCGGTTCTAGTATAGAACCGTCTATATAATATCCTGAGCGGTTACGAATAAGGAAGACGGTTCTAGTATAGAACCGTCTATGTAATATCACTGAGCGGTTACGATAAGGACCGTCAGTGATTGTGATTATCACGAGCGGTTTTAGTGCGAACCGTGCGTGATATTATCAGACGGTTCTGAACTAGAACCGCTCAGTGATAACTAATTATCACGAGCGGTTTTGATTAAGAACCATCTGTGATATCCTCTGGTATAAATTGAGCGCGACACATCCCTCTGCCAGCCGCCATTGTGTCCATCGTCGCCTTTGCCCTTTGTGCCTCGCCCTTGCTTACGCATGCCTGCGTTTGGATAACAACCGGCCCCTATTTCTTTGGGCTAGCTCCACTTAGATCTAGTACGCTAGCTAGCTTCCTCCCAGTGCCGTGCCACTTTCTGCCCTAGCTCCTCCTCTAATTAAGCAGATGAAATATCTTGATTATCCTTTATCCACTCTATTGATTAGTGAATTTCCTTATTTTGCTACTCGTACATAGACCATAATGTTTTCTTTTCTTTGTTGTATTCCTTAATCGGAAGCATAGGGTTTAAGTTTCAATTAATACTACTTGATGGGAAAAGGCAAAGCGTACATCTAGCTCTCAATTTGATAGACCCTAATTCCGTAAAATGAAAAGCAAAACACGTAGCCTTTAATTAATCTGGTGTAATTCCTTTGTGCAACGATGAGACAAAACGAGTAAAATGCGTGCAAAAGAAGTGAAAGTCTTAATCAGAACTAATTTCATGAGTAGTTTTCTAGAACAAATTAAAAAGAAGAATTTATGACACACCAAGATATTACATGTGCAATGATCTATTTTATATTTCCTCCATTTATATATCCATGAAGAAACGTCATCACAGTGGTTTATTGTTTCAATTATATCAAAACGGATACCCGCGCAATCGCGCGGACCAACTTGCTAGTTATTAGGATCTTCCTCTTGTCTTTTGTCTCGTATCTAATCAACAATCATGCAGATAATCAATAATTATCCGTTCGCCACTTAGAGAGGAGAAGGTTGGACCCTTGCACCTAAGCGCCTCAACACCGCCGCCTCCTCCCCATTCGCCACCTTAGAGAGGAGAAGGAAAGGAGAGGAATCGTATTTTCTTCGTGAGCTCCGAGGGTAACGATCTATAACCCTTTATGTTTGCTATAAATTAATCGCTAATCAATTTTGACACTAATTTGTTACATGCATAGTGTAGATGGATCGGCGGATGTACAATGTGAACCGTGTGAGTCAAGAGTACATTAATGGCGTGGTTGCTTTTAGAAGAGCCACGAAAGGATATGTTGAAGAAGGGATAAATTTTATGTCTTGTCCATGCATTGATTGCGTAATCAAGATGTTTAACAACGGCGCAAATAGAAGCGCACTTGATTGAAGGGTTTCAAAAAGGGTATACATGTTGGACCAGTCACGGTGAAGAGCAGATTATTACACATGAAGTTAGTAATGACGGCATCGCCGAGGAAGTCAACGATATGCCGGATGTGGACCGTACTGCTTTTGATGAGGATAGGTCCCACGATGACAATCTGGATGAGATGCTACGCGATGCAGAAGAGAACTACAGTGAGAGAGAGTTTTGTAAATTCGAGGGCTTAAGGGAGGACTCGGTGAGACCTTTGTTCCCTGGTTGCAAGCCGGAATATACAAGGTTGTCAACCGTGCTTGAACTGCTGAAATTGAAGGCAAGCAATGGTTGGTCCGATAAGAGTTTCACGGCGTTGTTAGATCTCCTAGCGGACATCCTTCCGAGGGAAACGTGTTGCCCAAAGACCACCTATCAAGCAAAGAAGGTTATTTGTCCATTGGGAATGGAAGTAGAAAGAATACATGCATGTCCGAACGATTGTATCCTCTCTAGTAAAGAGTATGCGAGACATGCATGTATGTCCGTGTGCAAAGCATCCCGATACAAGCGTCGAGAATCTTGCTAAGGTGAAGCAAGGACCTCTGCTAAGATGTTGTGGTATCTCATGTGATCCCACGTTTGAAGCGTTTATTTGCGAACCCAAAGGAGGCAAGATTGCTGCGTTGGTACTCAGAGGAGCGTAAGAGATGGAAAGCTAAGACACCTGCCGATTACGCCCGAAGGAGAAACTTCGATCGGAGCTTCAAGAGTTCGGTCTTGAACCGAGGAACATAAGGTTAGGGTTGAGTCAGATGGAATGAATCCTTTCGGTAACATGAGCGGACCGACATAGCACCTCGCCCGTGAATCTATGTATGTACAACCTTCCTCCTTGGTCGTGTATGAAGCGGAAGTACATTTTGATGTCACTACTTATCCAAGGGCGAAGCAACACAGGAATGATATTGATGTCTACCTAGCACCATTCTTTGGAAGATCTTGTGACACTATGGAGCGAAGGGTGCAGTATGGGATGCGTACAAACGCGAGAACTTCACTTTACGTGCCATGTTGTTCTCGCACCATCAATGATTTTCCGCCCTTGGTAACTTTGTTCAAGACTTGATACAAAAGGAGCCAAAGCCTCATCCCACACCGCTTAGATGCTCTGAGAGTGTATGGTTGAACAACTCACATAAAGCTGTATATATCGTCCACCGTAGGTTCCTTCCTCAGAGTCACCCATACCGCAAGATGAAAAAACAATTCGACGGAAATAAGGAGAACGATTCAGCTCAAGGGCTTTTAGAGGAAAGAGGTCTATGATATGGTTAAGGATATCGATGTTGTGCTTGGGAAGGGGCGTAAATTAAGAACCCGTGAGAAGAACATCTGGAAGAAGCGGTCAATTTTTTGGGACTTGCCTTATTGGGAGCACTTAGAAGTTCGCCACTGCATCGACGTCATGCACGAGAGAAGAATGTATGTGATAGCTTGATTGGTCTCTTCTTTGAACATTAGTGGCAAAACAAAGGATGGTGTTAACGCATGACGTGACTTGGTTGATATGAACATAAGGACTGAGTTAGCAGGAAGAGACCGATGGAGACGACGTATTTTCCCCACTTGCTACACTCTATCCAAGGCCGAGAGAAATGAATTGTGCCAGAGCTTGCATGGAGTGAAAGTCCCATCTGGTTACTCCGCTAACATTAAGAACCTTGTTTCTATGCAAGATTTAAAATTAATTGGTATGAAGTCTCATGATTGTCATGTGTTGATGACACAAATGCTTCTGTTGCAATTAGAAGTATCTTGCCAACAAGGTCCGAGTGGCAATCTTGAGGTCGTGTTATTTTTCAACTCAATTGCTCGAAGATCATTGATCCCCAAGGACTAGATGCTCTGCAGTAGAGGTGGTGACCACTCTATGTCATCTTGAGATGTATTTCCCTCCGTCATTTTTCGATATCATGGTCCATCTCATTGTTCACCTTGTGAGAGAGATAAAGATATGCGACCTGTGTTCTTCGTCATATGTACCCGTTAAAGAGGTACATGGGAATTCTCAAGTCCTACGTCACGGAATCGATCTTGACCGAAGGGCGATCATCGAAGGTTATGCAATCGAAGAGGTCATTGAGTTCTGCGTCGACTACATGGCTCGTGGAACCGATGGGTGTGCCTCTATCTCGCCATGAGGGGAGACTGGATGGTATCGGGACCATCGGAAGGAAATCAATAACTCCCGATCCGGATATATGCGCTGAAGCCCATTTCATGGTCTTGCAACACATGACCCAAGTGTCCCGTACATCGACGAGAACAAAGACATGGTGCGCCAATGAATCCGCAGACCGATCGGAGGTTTGGATCACGAGAGAGCACAACCGCGGTTCAACGAATGGTTAAAGGTGCGAATCACTGGGAGGTCATCAAGTGATGATACGCTGCTATGGTTGGCATGAGGGCCACAATTTACAATTGTCGCATGGAAAGGATACGACATAAATGGGTACACATTTTATCTGGCAGACTCGGGATAGGAAGAACACACCGAGTATCGATGGTGTCCGTGATAGATGCATTCAAGATCCGATGGGATGAGGAGCTCCTACTATGGGCAAATAGAGGAGATATGGGAGCTCGACTACGTGCTTTTCAAGATCCCCTATTTCGGTGCCGTTGGGTCCATCTCCCACAGTGAAGGTCGACAAAGCACGGTGTCACTACCGTGGACCTCGAACGTGTCGGATACAAAGACGAACCATTCGTACTGGCTAACCAAGTTGTTCAAGTCTTCTATGTAACCGACCCGGCAAATAAGAAGCGCCACATAGTTCTTCATGGAAAAAGGAGAATTGTCAGAGTTGAGAATGTAGTGGACGAGGAAGAATACAATCAATTTGATGAGTTGCCTCCTTTCAGAAACGGCATTAGGCTCGAGGAAGAACCCAGTGAGGAAGCTAGCTATATGCGCGTCGATCATCACGAAGGCCTATATCTTAATTAAGAATTTACTCCAATGTAATTAATTTATTCCATAACATCATGTGTTATGGACTTGTAATCTCTCATATATTTTGATGTCAACGTGAAATTGTCATGTGTTGATGTGTTATGGACTTGTCATATTTGATATTGATGTCAATGTGGGCGACATTGTAATGTGGAGTATCAAAATTGGTTTCACTTGATTTGGAGTTGAGTTGAATTAGATATGAAATTTTGAAGTCAAATGTGTTATGAACTTGTTATGGACTTGTCATATTTGATATTGATGTCAATGTGTGGATGTACATTGTAATGTAGAGTATCAAAATTGGTTTCACTTGATTTGGAGTTGAGTTGAATTAGATATGAAATTTTGAAGTCAAATGTGTTATGAACTTGTTATGGACTTGTCATCATACTTGTCACCAGGTTAGAATTCATATGGACTTGTCATAATTGTCATCATACTTTGTCTCACCAGGTTCACTATGTTTTGTCAGGATATTTATGTCTCACCAGGTTCACTATGTTTTGTCAGGATATCATAAATTGTCATCAGGTTTTCGGCTATCACAGACGGTTTTATAATACAACCATCTGGGACAATAATATCACAGACGGTTTGTAATGAGAACCGTGATAATAATATCACAGACGGTTCTAGACTAGAACCGTGCATGATATTATTATCCTGACAGGTTCTCATTACAAACCGTCTGTGATATACTATAAGGCGGAAACGCTAGGGTTTTCCTCTCACTTCTCACTTCCTCTCCCGCCTTTACGCTCTCGCTCGTTCGCCTCCTCTAGGGTTTAGGGCTGCGCCTTCACCGCCGACTCGACCTCGGCCTTGCCGCCAGGACCTCGGCGCCGCCGACCTCGGTGCCGCCTCGGCCCCGACCTCGGCGCCCGTTCACCTCCCGGTCAGTAAGCCCCGTCGCCGCCGCCTTCACCTCGATCGCCGTCCTCCTCCCCATGTCGCCGCCCAGACATTGGCGCCTCGACCTCGGCGTCGCCGTCCTCCTCCCGTGTCGGCCTCCTCCTCTGCCGCCTTCTCCCATGGCCGTCCTCCTCCCGTGTCGACCTCCTCCCGCCTCCCTCCTCCCTCGATCGACTTCCTCCCCAGACTTGGCCTCCTCCTTGCACCGTGAGTTCTTGTGCGGCATCCTCTCTGTGAGTATTGCTCCTCTGTGGCGATTCGGTTGATCTTTGCATATATATATATATATATATATATATATATATATATATATATATATATATATATATATATATATATATATATATATATTTTGAGTGCTAGTTGCAAATTGATTAGTGGGCTTTGTTGACATGCTCGTGATGAACTCTGTCTTATACTGAGATTGAATGTGATAGTTAGTTCATACTTGAGCTCTATTGTATTACTTGCTACTATCAATATGTACTTTGTTAATTGGTTACTTTCGTTGAGCTCATAGTTCTATTGCAAATTGATCGATGGGCTTTGTTGACATACTCTGTGATGAACTCTGTCTTATAATTGAGATTGAATGTGATAGTTAGTTCATACTTGAGCTCTATTGTATTACTTACTCTTGTCAATATGATGTCTTGTTAATTGGTTACTTTCGGTTGAGCTCATAGTTCTATTGCCATCTTGATCTCTGTAGTCAACCTCTGTTTGATTGGAAGTTTAATCTATTTTAGATTATGATTGAGATCATTTGACGAGTTAAGCAAAGTATTGTTTAGAGCTCATAGTTTGAATTTATATTATCATATTCATTTAATGAAGAGTATAGACAATAGGATTGAGATGGCAAAGACTTGTTCTTTAGCTACTCTCATACGAGAGCACATAATATCATCAATCAATATGTTGGAATAGTGTCATGCACCGTGAGTTCTTGTGCGGCATCCTCTCTGTGAGTATTGCTCCTCTGTGGCGATTCGGTTGATCTTTGCATATATATATATATATATATATATATATATATATATATATATATATATATATGCAGTATATAGTTGATACCTTGATACTTGATCTCAGTATTAGTTACGATTTACGAGTCTAATACTAAGATATTACAAATTGATCGGTGGGCTTTGTTGACATGCTCGTGATGAACTACATCTTATCTTGAGATTGAATGTGATAGTTAGCTCATACTTGAGCTCTATTGTATTACTTACTCTTGTCAATATGATGTCTTGTTATTTGGTTACTTTCGGTTGAGCTCATAGTTCTATTGCAAATTGATCGATTGTATTTGTATTGACTAGTTTGTGATTCTTCTAGTAGTCTCAGATGAGCTCATTCAACTTTTCATTTGCCATCTTGATCTCTGTAGTCAACCTCTGTTTGACTTGAAGTTTAATCTGTTTTTAGATTATGCTTGAGATCATTTGACAGATTAAGCAAAGTATTGTTTAGAGCTCATAGTTTGAATTTATATTATCATATTCATTTAATGAAGAGTATAGACAATAGGATTGAGATGGCAAAGATTTGTTTCTATGTTGGGATTAAACCTTTGCTTAGCATTTCCTTCGTCGATCATTTTACTTGATTCTAGTTCTATGTCTTCATTAAAGGCTAGTCTTCTGTACATGAAGCATTAAACCTTTGCTTAGTATTTTCTTCGTCGATCCTGACACACTTGAGTGTACCTTTGCTTCATGCCGATCCTCCATGGCATGAAGCGGATGGTACTCCCGGTGTCGGCTCGATGAAGTAGGCTCGAACAAAGATAGGCTCGAACAAAAGATTTATATCACTAGTTTCTATCTATACAAAGATCACAAGAGAAGTTTGGTGGATTAAGGAGTGTTAGAATAGAAGCTCGTGGATTAAGGAATGTTAGTAGTCATGAGCTCATTCAAATTTTCATTTGCCATCTTGATCTCTATAGTCAACCTCTGTACTTCTTCACGAGATTAATTGTTTCATATTTATCTTTGGAATGTTAGTAGTCTGTATGAGCTCATTCAACTTTTCATTTGCCATCTTGATCTCTATAGTCAACCTCTGTACTTCTTCACGAGAGCAAGTAAGCGAGATGGCGGAGGCACCATCTTCGCCGCCACCGACGCCGCAGATGGAAGAGGCGCCGACGAGGCCGCCAACACCGACCCATGAGAGATGGAAGAGGCGCCGACGAGGCCGCCGTCACCGTCGGCGATAATGACACTAAGCGAGATGGCGGAGGACAATCAAAATGCCTCACGGGCCGATCGGTCATCACGGAGGTCGGTGACTTTGGGGTCCCTCTGAGTCCCAAGAGATCGTGGCGAGATTCCTGGACCATCTGCGGGATACTTGCAAGGAACGGGTCCTCATCACCACACCAAGGTGGAAGGACTGACGAAAAAGCGAAGGCGTCTTGTGGAAAGAACTTCAGAGAAGTTCACTATTCGAAGCACATGTGGCACGCGTGCGACGGATGGCGATGCTCATGATGGGTAAATCGTGGAGGACCTTCAAGAGCATTCTTATCACGGCATCGTGAACACGGTCGACGCCCTTCAGCGAAGATAGATTCTTGATGCGGGAAGCATGGGACACCTTTGTGGCTATGAAAACGGCGGCGAATTTAAGGAGCAAAGTCACGGCGCACAAAGCTCTCGGACACGAAACACTCACCCAAGACAGACTCGCACCGGCTGGAGTGCAGCGGTAAATCTGAGGAATGGGCGGCGGAGAAGGAGAACCCGTTTCGATGTCACGGACCGCGTTCCCTAAAATTTGGTTAAGCGAGGCACAAGTCTCGTCTTGAGGCAGATCTCCTTCACAAACCCGGCAGACTGTGAAGTGTCCCAGCGTGTGGTAAATATGTCGAACTACTAAGTTGTTAATAAGTCCATAACTTCATAGTGCCTATAATAACGTGATGACCTCTTGCGGCGTGACTTGGCGCCCAAGCTTCCCAAGGCTCCTTCCATGCGAGCAGGGAGAAGGATATACTATCTACGGCCTTGGGAAACAAGGAGCACCAGTGTCGCACGCGAGGCCTTGGGGTTAACGTGCCTTGGAGTCATGGATTCGCGGACGACTCTCGCGTATAGGACTAGGAAGAGATCCAAGGCGAGCACGACAACCGGTTAGTGCAGATGATTACTAACCAATTTCAAGTACAGATGGCAGCATTGCGAGTCAAATGGATATACTCATGAGCGGTGATGCATAAGCCGCCCGCTAATCGGGAGGCGGTCCTCCTCGGCGTCGGAGTAGCATCGCGTCACAAGATAATTGTGAACATGACGGCGTCCGATTACCGATAGACGACATCAAGGTAACGTACATCTATGGAATGCACCAAAGATAGACCTATAGGGCGCCTTAGCTAATTGCGTGTCGTTTTGTCGAGCCGACGCATACTGTAAGCTCAAGTGAGGATGGATGGGTCCTTTGTATTGAGGCTACGCGGGGATGGTGTATCCATACGAGGAAGGGCGGTCAACCGGTGCCCGGTGGCGCCGAGTTACGCCAGGTCCGTGGATATGGTACATGTCAATTTCCGAGCCGTCCGTGAAGTTTTGCCCAACGAAGAGATTACAACACTAGGGGATGCCGTCCTCTCTTTTATCCATGGCCCAAGAAGGACATCGCCGACCCAGATGAGTGCGCGATCCGGATACGGCCATTCCTCTCCAACGGACCCTCGATGACTCCACCTCATGTTTACGCCTCGAAGGCCACCTCTTGATTCCGTGGAGAAGACGCCGAGGAACAAACAAAAGCGTGCCGACGTATCGGTTCCCGAGTCGTCTCACAAAAAGACGCTGCCAATCGCTAAGGCCAAATCGAAATCAACGAACGTTAAGGTGCCTCCCAAGTCCGGGAAGTCCGCGATACCCGGGAACTACATCATCGAAAAACCGTTGTGCTCCGACGTAGGACGCTGGATTTGCTTGTCAAGCTTTGCATGCCTGGTACTTGGACAAGACCCAAAAGAAGGGTTGCGATACTGAAATCACCGTCAGATACGAGGACAAGCATTTCTTCAATGGGACGAGGTACTTCGTCGTGGGCTTCAACGACTTATATGAACTATTCAACCTCGTTGGCCTCGACGTCTCGCTTCTACAATGTTGGACACTGTAAGTGCGTACAATCAAGTTCTACATTCATGTAATACCGATAAATATCACAACTCATTGCTTATGTATAGATACATGCTGAAAAATGTCCGAGAATGGAAAGAACCGGTGGGTTTCCTCGACCCACATGTGGTATCGTTGCAAACCATCCAAGAAGACTAGATCGCCCTTCGTCGAGAAATACATAACGAGGTCATTGCTTCATCGATTTAACATGAAGTACATAGTGGTGCCCTACAACCGTGGGTAAGTGTCACTACTTGCTATACAAATTTCATTTGTACTTTATCTGCAAAGACGAACTTAGGTTTAATGACTATAGCGACATACATGAGTAGGTACCATTTGGATCCTTTTAGTTATTATACCCAAGAGGAACCATGTGATATACCTTGATTCCCTAAACCGCAACAAGCACGACTTGACATTCTAAGAGGAATACTCGAGAGGTATGCTCATTTCCTCCTTACATAACTCTATTGTAGTCTTCATTCGTTTGAAATGGCGAGGATAACTTTTTGAATCATGTAGGTCGTTCATCAATTATGTTGCCAACAAAGGAATATCTGATGGAAAAGCGCCTAACTAACACACGAATGGATTTTCGATGCAGCGCTACAACACGATAATCCTATATCATACTTCATAATAACGCGTCTCGAATCGACTATACCTATATATGTAATTCTATTTTTGCAAAGGCCGCCAAACAAAAAAATGATGAGTTATGTGCAATCTCGTCGCTATCATATCGCGACTAATCCTTAGAGCTAGGAAGAAGGATCACGAGGTTTGTCAATCTCGAAATAATTATTTCCTAATTATAAATTTAAATATATATAGCTTACTACTTTACTCTTAATTGGTAGCGACAGGTCTTGGATTTACAATGTGATTCACTCGTTGCGGAAGAGATCAAGGACATTCGAGGGAAGCTCTGCACCTTTATCAACACAGAAATCATTAACGACAATGGAGAGTTTCACTCCGTCGCCAACCGAGAGCATCACCCCGCCGACACCTCTCAACGTAAACAATTGTAATCCAGTTGTAACTATAGCGACAATACTTGAACAAATGCGATCTTTTGTAATTTATTTTGAGTAATGATCACTTTAAGTTGTCAACAATTGAAATGAATCTGTTTTTGTGCATGCTTGAATCTGTGCTTGAATCTGTTTTTGTGCATGCTTGTTTTCAGAGGGCATGGCTAGCAATTCCTGAGGCTAGCCAGAAAAACGGCAATATTGTGGTCAGGGGGTATGAGCTATCACAGACGGTTTTTTGTTAAAACCGTCAGGAAGGAGTATCCTGAGCGGTTATAAAACAAACCATCGTGATCGAGAATATCACGACGGTTCTCAACAAAAGCCGCTCGTGATATTCACAAATCACGAGCGGTTTTCAATAAAAGCCGTCAGTGATATTCACAAATCCTGAGGCGGTTTTATGTAGAACCGCTCGTGATATTCTCGGATCCTGAGCGATTTTTTAGAACCGCTTGTGATAGTCACAAACCATAGACGGTTTTTAGTCCAAACTGTCTGTGATACTAGCCTTCACAGACGGTTTTTTAATAAAACCGTCTGTGATATTGCGTATCACAGACGGTTTTTTACCGTCTGTGATAATGGCCTGTTATCACAGACCAACAAACATAGACGGTTCGGAAACCGTCTGTGATGACGGTTCCGAACCATCTGTGATGTGGCTTCCTGTAGTAGTGTATAGTCATCGGTGAAAGTAATGAAGTACTAAAACCACCTCTAGTTGTCGTACTCATTGGTCCACACACATTAGTCTGTATGAGTGCCAACAGGTCGGACGTCCTTTCACTCCGACTAGTGAAAGGTGTCTTGGTCATCTTTCCGACCAGGTAAGATTCGCATGTTTCAAATGATTCCAAATCAAATGAGTTTAGAGTTCCATCATCATGGAGCTTTTTCATGCGTTTCTCACTAATGTGACCCAAACGACAATGCCATATGAAAGTGGAATTCAAATTATTAGGCCGAAGCCTCTTTGCATTAATGTTGTAGACGGGTGCATCATCAAGATTTAAAATATACAACCCGTTCAAAATAGGAGCCTAGCCATAAAACATTTCATTCAAAAATATAGAACGACCATTGTTCTCTATTATGAATTTATAACCCTCTGCCATCAAACATGATGCAGAGATGATATTTCTACTTTTGGCTAGAACATAATAACAATTATTTAGTTCCATAATAAATCCCGAAGGCAAAAGTAATGGCAAAGTCCCGACGGCTAATGCAAAGAACTCTTGTTTTATTCTAGACGAAGATCCATTTCATCCTTGCAATTCTCTTACTCTTTGTTAGACTCGCATCGAATTACAAATATGAGCAACCGATCCGGTATCAAATACCCATGAGTTAACAGAAGAGTCAGCAAGAAAAACATCTATAACATTAATACCTGAAGAGGAGGGTTTAGTTCCACCATTCTTTTTCAGATCAGCCATGTATTTCTTGCAGTTCCTTTTCCAGTGACCTGGTTCTTTGCAATAAAAGTATTCATTCTCTTGAGTCGGGCCAGACTTACTCTTGGGTTTAGGCTTGTTAGTTTAGATCTCATCCGAAACTTTCTTGCCTTTACCTTTGACCCTAGTCTTAGCCTTCTTCTTGAAGCTTGTACTCTTTTGCACTATCATCACATGACAGTTGCTTTTCTTAATGCTGTCCTCTGCAGTCTTAAGCATCATATGTAGTTCGGTGAGATTCTTGTCTAAGTCATTCATATGGAAGTTCAGAATGAACTTCCCATAGCTTGAAGGTAGCGAAGCAAGAATCAAATTTGTAGCCAACTCTTGGCTAAGTGGAAAACCAAGTTTTTCCAAGCTCTGTGTGTAACCAACCATTTTGATCACATGAGGGCTCACCGGACTTCCCTCAGCTAGCTTACTCCCAAACAATTTCTTTGAGATCTCATATCTCTCAGTTCTTGCTTGTGTCTCAAACGTGCCTTTGAGTGCCACGATCATATCGTAGGCCTCAATGTTCTCAAACTGCTTCTGAAGGTCTGAGTTCATCACAGCAAGCATGAGACAGCTAACATCAAGGGATTCATCACATGCCCTTTTATAGGCAGTTTTAAGAGCAACAGCAGGATTTTCAGCAGGCACATTTGGAATTGGTTCCTCTAGAACATGTTTCTTTTTATCTTGCCTAAGAATAATTCTTAGGTTGCGGGACCAATCCTTAAAATTTGTTCCATTCAGTTTTTCCTTATCAAGTATCGAATGTAATGCAAAACTGGATGCAGGTACAGCAGTTGGTGCCATGATCTACAACATAGAATATGCAAAGCTAAGAAATATGTTCAAGTAACTTCTATTAAACAATTTAATAAAGATACTCCCACTAAATACCATATCCCTCTTATGACATTTTAGTGATTCAAGATCCATAATCATTTAATCTACTAGTGAGCTTTGGCATCACTGCTAGAAGACTAGTGAAAATGGTAAGCAACCCTTTGCTAATCATATCTCTATATGACTCTTGTTGTTAGGCAGCATCTCTATGCTCCGGCACCCAACCCTATGCCCCAAGGTCCATAAGCGTTATGATGACCTTGTCAAGTTAAACCGATGGCACTCTGCGTGTAAGTGTCCGACACAAACACATCTAGTCAAGTAATATTAATGACACTCTGGTTTAGCAAGACCTACCATTAAAATACATGACTTGCAGCCAATTGGGAGGGCATCAATTTAACTTAATATTACGTGAGGGAATTTAAATTCTACCATGTTAAAAGCACTTAAAGCAATTATATAACATGCACAGAAATAAATGAACATGAATATAAGGGCATTCATTCACAGACAATCAAATTGCATTGTGATATAGTATGACCCTTCCACATGGTGATCTCCATCGCCATGTATCCTGTTTGCCATGTCTCCAAATGGTCGACTCCTCCAAGTACTCCCACTAAGCCATTACTCCTAATAGGACTAGTAATGAATTACAAGGAGTGAACAAGCATCACAAGTCGACACACAGGCCATTATACAAATATAGACAGCCTTGGGCTGCAATAAGCATGACACGCAGGCCATGAAAATTACACACATACATCATGGGTCATACTATTCACATCAATCCCAGCAAAAAAAAGTTATGCATAGAATCCAATTCTATCGGACGACATGAACACATACGACCTATAACGCGTGGTACGAATACCTAGCACGAAGGTCCCGCTAGCCGGTTAGCGGGCGGGGTTCGAAGGGGCAGCGCCCCTCACTGGTCGAGGGTAGCGCGCTCGAAAACTTTTTCCGAGACATGAATCTTATTCACGTTACTGAGCCTTGGAAATCATCGGATTAATCATATTAACCCTATTCCGAACCAATCCGATCAATGCCTTGATACAACCACACACTGCGGCATACTCCGATGGCAGAATTCCGACCGGTAGGAGTGATATACAGAGTGGTCGTGAACAAGCGCAATAAACCATCTGATCCTTATAGCTCATACCTTCTCGTAAACCCATCTACTACCACCGAAAAACCGATCAATCCTATCGACCAGGGCCTAGATCGTTCCATCTCTATGAACCGATCTAGGTTACCAGACCTAACCAGTAATAGATCCAATCTACTATAACCACATATCAACTAATTGCGGCCGATCTAGATCAAAAACCATGCAGGATGGCTCTGATACCACTGTTGGGTTACGGGTAGGCTACGATAGCAAAAATCAAAAATTTCTACCACGCAAACTAGGAAGCCAAGCAAGTAGATGATCACAGATTGTTACCACCAGATGCGCACAGCAACAGAAGAAGAGTTGGAGCAGCCTGGTCCAACGAAGAGCGCGTCGGTGATGTGGTCGTAGTCGATCGTCTAGCGTCCTTGCGAGTCGATCGTCTCTTCTAGCAACCTCTGTAGTTCCTTATGAAGATCGCGAATCATCCTCAAGCGCAACAGCGACTGCAGTAGTGCCTCTACGGTATCCACACGTCCAGGGAAGGAACAACCATGCGCTGGTGTGCTAGCACCAAGTCGCACGACAGAGCTCTCAGGAAGATGATGGCTAGGGTTTCGGTAGGACAACTCAACTCACGACTTTCGTGTGTCTTGTCTGTTACGTTCACCCGACCTCCCAACAACCTCATGCATCTCCTTATATAGTGCTCGTGACAGATCCTATCCGAACACGTTTGACGAATCGTATACGTACTGGTTTGTTCCAACCCGTTAAGTGTGTGACTCTGTAGGTTCATGCGTAATCGGTTGTGACTCGGAAACCCTTTCCAATCACTAGTCGTTAGCGGTTCCTAGCAGGACATAACGATTCCCGAATACACACAAATTATATTGGACGAACCTTAATGCAATATGATCTACGACCAGGTCCCCATCACTTATGACCAGGTCCTATCTCTATACGACCTGTTCGTATTTGATCACGACCAGTTTGTAACTCCTTATGACCAGGTTTTGACCACTCTGTGATTAAGTTCGACCAGTCTACGACCAGCTCGTATCTCCATACGATCAGTCCGTAACTATTCGAACTAAGTGACCTACTCGTGTATTCTCCCTTTGCCTCACGATGTTTGGTTGAACTCTAGGTGAGATGTTGTGTCATCCATGGACTGTTCAAAACTTTCTCGATCGAGTGTCGGATAACTTCATGTGGTCGAACACTTCGACCACAAGTGGCATGGCCATGCACTTTCTTTATTCAACCACAACGAGGGGCCCAGAGACATCTCTCCTGTTATGTTAGGAGGGGCAAATCCCATATCCGACCAGTCACATTCCTCCGCATGTTTCATAGCATACCCGAAAGTTACCTTTATAACTACCCAGTTACGAGTAGCGATTGACAACCCCTAAGAGTGCTATTACACATGTAGGAAACCATGTTGATCTCAGGTCTAAGGATTATACATCATCATTGCTTGAGACCAACTAACGACACATAGAATCATAACAACCTCAATAGTGTCTCAAGGTGGGTCAATCCAACCCCATGTTCTCTAACATGTGTCCACATTATTGATTCGATATCTCTATACCCATGACCGGTGAAACATGGTCATCAACCAATACAATGTGCTAGTTGATAGAGTCAATAGTGTTCTGACCATTGACATCCGACTAGGGATACATTTAGAACGACATCATGTAAGTTAAGAGTTTCACCAACAAGTTACATACTTGTTAATCTTCATAACCAATGATTCATTCAAGGAACAGGATAACATATTATCCAATATTATGAACATAATGAAATACAATCATCTCCATGATTGCCTCTAGGGCGTATTTCCAACACTATCCGGTGAGTGAGGTCTCCTCATACTGCGGGTTTCTATCTGGGTAATTGGGGATAATAATTCGTAGGGCTAGTGCAAGGTTAGGACTAGATGTTGTAAATGTTGTGTTGTGAACTCTAGACTGCTTACCTTCGGTAGTGAGCAGTGATATAGAGATATTTCAAGCAACTGGAATACCACGCACTATGGGTAAAGTTGTACACCTCTGCAGAGTGGAAAACTATTCCAATAGTCATGCTCGCTTTGCTTTTCAAACTATTTTGTCACAAAAGATTGGGATAATGACATGGAGTTTTCATTTGTTGAGTTAACTACCATGTCTATGGCTGGATTGCTATGTCTACAGCGGAATTGCCATTTCTACGACAGATTTGCAATTTCTATAGCAGGACTGCCTTGTCTATGGCTGAATATGAATTTGTCAGTGGCATGCCTATGGCAGAATATGATTATATTTTTGCCTAGAACCGAGTAGGGTTGCAGGTGTTGTTTTTATTTGATTTAATACTTTACTTACTGTCCTGTACTTATTTATACTGCTCTTTCAAATTCTGTTGCAAATTATTACCTATGAAAAATTTCAAATGAAAATGGCTTTGAGCAAAATAATTTGTAGAATATAGCCTCTTTTTTTTGACAGCCTTGCATCTAATATAATTTTTGCGATACACTACAAGTCTTGCTGAGTACATAAGTACTCAATCTTGCTAATATTATTGTTCAGAGATCGAAGATACTTCGATGCCAGACGACGAGTTCTTTGCTCTCAACTGGAGGGTTCGATGACGGGTCTACCTAGGCCTTGTTCCTTGTCGGTTGTCTATGGGATCGGATGGGCATGCTGCTGGACTTTTGCTATTTTATTATGTCTTCCGCTGCTGTTTATTTTCTGATGCTAACTACTTTATTTGGCCGGTCGGCCGTGAATGTACTAACTTGTAATAGCTTAAGTAGATTACCCTTTTGCTTTACTTTTATATGAGATTGTATGGATGTGATTGACAAATTTTGTGAATGTGTGTGCTAGCCTTTAATCCTGGGACTAGCACAATATACACATAGGGTCTTCGGGTATTCAACGCCTGGGGGTCCGACAGCGCTTGGTATCAGAGCCATACTGACTGTAGGACAAACCCTAGATAGAATAGTCATTAGATTAGGACTTAGAATTTAAAAGTGCAACCTAATCTAACCATAGGAATGGTTCTGAAAATTTTGCTAAATTTATCCCTCTTAGCATTCTTTTCTTACCTAAAGTCTTTATTTGATCATCTCTTCTCATCTTATTCAAAATAGTTCTAGTTTTGAGAGATGGGATGCTCTCTGAAAATAAAAGTAATTAATCATTTTTAGGACCTTAAAATAGAGCCAAAATGATTTCAAAAAGTCTTTAACACATCCCCTGCAAAGTCCTTTTGGAAATCCTCTTTTGAACTACTAAGGATATCACTTTAGCTACCTCTCTTTCTAAAATTTCAGAACCTAATGTGTCACATCCTCAACTTAATAGAGAGAATTATTATGCATCTCATGAGCATACATCATTGATTTCAAACTTTTGCATAATTTATTGCACTAGGAAAATCTTAAACAAGTGTTAAACTTACACCTTGTATTTCAACTCCAAAAGAAAACAAGAACAAAACCTTATGAACATCTCCTGGAAATAATTTATTCAAATACTATAGTAATTGTAATGAATTGATATAATTTTTCCCAAATTTTTGGGACTGGTTTAGACCTTGAGAAAATTCAAACACCAATTGATGACATACACTAAGTTGAATTTATTATATACACATTATATCTTGAAAAGTAGTGTTCAATAATTTTTATGGGAACTAGACCTTCCCAGGAACCCCGTGATTTATTTCACAATTTTAGAAAATTTATTTCTAATTTTAACACCTTGGTCAAAGTAGGAAAACAATTTAAATCCCAGTCAAAGCGGCCTAGTCTTGTTCCTCCGGTCGAACCCAATGTAAGACCCGGGATTAACACTCCTAATCCTCTGTGCATTTCTAACTAGTCCCATGATCGTAGCTAGTTCACACAAGAAACAAATATGGTAACAAAATCATATCACAACTTTATTAATAAATAAACAACGAGTTGATTACAAAGGAGGCTTACATGCCAACAATAAAATAAACACAATGAAGCAAAGGAGTAGTAGTAGACCCAACGATTAGCCACAGCAATCGATCGGGAAGCTGCCTAGTCGTCGAGATCCACACCGTGGCAAAGTCCTTCTCCTCTGAAATTATTTGCATTAAGCAAGAATGAGCACAACTACCGTGCTCGCAAGTTACACCCGCCAAGCAATGTAATGACATGCATATATGGATATCTCAAAGAAAAGCTTAATATGGTTGAATTTGCATAAAACAAAGATTTTCTCAGTAAATACTTGTACTAAGTTCCAAAGCAGTTATTCTATAACTAAAATTCATTTTATAAATCAATTTTATAGTCAGATAACATTCACGCATGAATGGTGAAGGATACCCTCCTATCACATGGCTTCCCGCCCAATTCCCATTTAAATAAACCAGTTGATAAAGTCTTTTGAAATCAAAATCCAAGTCTAACTTTGAGTGGCTTTGCTAGCATGTCCATGACCGCGACACGGCTATTCGAATAGATTTACACTCGCAGAGGTTGTACAACTTTACCCACAAGACACGACTTCTCTAGTTTGTCCCAATATATCTATGCCACCGCTCACTACCTTAGGTAAGCAGTCTAGAGCACGTGCCAAGGCCTTTACAATGTGCCATTCCACCGCAGTTTCCCCTCGCTAAGGTTTCGCCCCCTTTGGAATAGAAATCCGCAGAGTTCCTAGCCCCCTCTTGCGCCAGGTGGGAACAATAGTCATGAAAGACTTTGTCAAAAGAAATGGCCATGAAAGACCGCCCGCATAAACAGGATCAACCATGATGGAACTTTACAAATTATTCACCAGTCCCACCCATACTTGGGACATGTGGTAGTACGATTGTGGCATAGCCCATTATAGGCATAGCATCATACACTCGAAGACCGGTCCTTAACTGACTTGGGCAACTTTCCAACAAACCCATGGGCCTCAACCATCCTCGGTTGATCCCGCAAAAAACATGCACCCACCAAACATCCATTATGCCCAAGTCCAAACCATTTTCATTTATTTCATTTTTCGAGTCGTTTATAAATTTCCATAACACAATCGATGTCATGGAATCTAATTTAAACCACAATTGATTTTTGGCTAAAAGTTCCCAAATCAAAACATTTCGGGTCTAAGCATCGCTAAGCATAATCTTTCTCAAAATGTTCTAGTTCATACTATTGTATCAACTAGATTTTATCTAGGTGAGGGTTAAATGTCCAAGACTTGTCAAGAACGAGATCAAGATGTAAACCATCGATTGTGATAATCCAATCTTCAACAATCCAATATCCATTAGTCCAATCTACACCATATAGGTCTAATTCTATGATCCAACATCAATTGATCCAAATATTTAACTATACTCTAATTTTATAATCCGATATCTATCAATCCATTGTTCCTTAATAAACTATTTCTACTAATTCAACATCAATCTAATGACTAAGTAATTCTATAATCAAATCTTTAGATAATCTGATATCCAATAGCAATCTATTTCTAGAATCGATATCAATAATTCAAGATTTGACTATAGTATCTATCTATCATCCATTCTTTATTAATCCAACAACAACAACAATCTATCTCTAACATCCGATATCTAATAATTATTTATTTCTATAATCCAACCATAATATTCATGTATTCCTAATAATCCAACATCATTCAATTCAATAATCCAATAATAATCTATGTTTATGATTGACATCTAATATCCAACAATCATATAACTCTAGTAATCCCACATCCAACCATTTCTACAATTCATTCTCAATAAGCCAATATCAATAATCATTTATTTATGTAATTCAACATCCATTATCTATTAATAATTTTCTGTATCTTCACACATCCATGCACAATTTTCTTTTATTATCCAAACTCCAACAAATTCTAACTCCAAAATATATTGCATTCGATAAATTCTCCATACCACCTCTCTTGACAATAATTGGACATACAAAGGCATTGGGAATAACTATAAAGCTTAAAACAGAATTTAAATTACTTGAATATAAATACGCATGCAATAATAATTTAAAACAGAATTTAAATAATTTTAAATACTGGTGCAAATATGGTCAAGAATGTAACTTGCCTTGCTTAATGGATTATTCTCAAACGATGTTGAAATCCGATCGTCCAAGTCGTTTAAATCTATACGCCGTAAATGATTCAATTCAAATAATATTCAAATAAAATTCAAATAAAATCAAAAAATTATAACATAAATACTGCTAGGAAGGTATTGATTTTATATGAATTTAGGAAGTTGAATCGACGCAATCGGAGTTCGATGAGTGAGAACGAAATTCGGAAGGTTGAAAATCACATGAAATGATATAATTCCGAAAATTCACTATTCACGAAATTATGGTTTCGGATAACTGAAACAAAGAAAGAGTTTTATGACCAAGGTGATGGTGACGGAAGTACGATATGTCGAGGCAAACTCAACAGTGTTGATGGCTCGCAGATAACATTCGATGGCGGCAGCGACAGAGAAAATCTTCTACGACGGCAAGCGGATGACGGCGTTGCGGGCAAACGGAGAGGAGTTAGCGGATGAGGTTTGTGGCGATTTGAAGAGGGAGCCGTGGGGAACGGAACGCTCAACTCGGTTGCAGTGGATTGCGCACAGTTGGCCAACGGCGGCAACGACGCGCAAAATGGACTAAATAATTAACGAAAATTAAATAAAATCTAAAAATCATGAAATAAATACTGGGAATAGTAGGTAAATTTAGATGAATTTAGGAGGAAGAATCAACAGATTTGGACTTTGCATGTGAGAGCAAGAATTTTTGGAAGGAATAACATTTCTATGTACTAAACTCAAAACATAGACTAAATAATCAAGCTTCTGTACATCTTCTAGCATGGCCGAACAGGGACATTAGCTTCATGGCCGATGGCTTCAAGACATCAGGGATTCTCCTTGTGAGAATCAAAGAAGCAAACAAAGGAAGAGGTAAATTATTGACTTGTGGGGCACAAAGTCATAGACTCAAAGGGGTATATGGATGAACGAACGTAAACGCAAGACATTCGTGAGCTTGACCATGGTGGCGGCGAGAGGAAATAGATGGCGGCGCCAGAAGCGAGAGAAAAATGAAGAGAGGGAGTACGGGATACCGGTGCTCACCTCGGCCAGAAGGAACATGCACGGATGGTCGGAGGCGAGGACGACAACGCCGACGCTGCTTGGGCTCACGGTGGCGGCAGTACTCGGCGATGCTCCCAAAAGGCGAGGGAAGCACGGCGAGAACGTCATGAGGCGGCTAACGGTGTGGTCGATGGTGCGAGGAACGCTGACGACGCCGAGACGAAGAACTAAGAAGCTTCGGTTGTCAACGGAGAAGCTCCAAATTCGGCGATTGGAGGGATGAGAGGAGAAGTGGGTGGCGGGGCGCGGACGAGTGAGAGGAGGGCACCTCGTGCTCCCTTTTATAGGGGCGAGGGAAGCCAAACGACGGAATGCAAAGAGCTACGGACGACGGCTTTAGTTGCAATTGAAGATGAAACAAACGATTAAATTGATTGTATGTAGTGGATGAATCGTGCAATTGATGGTGCTGCGACGTCGCGTGACGATAATGCGACGCTTCGCTTGAGGATTGATTTTGATGCTTTGAATGAGGAGAACGGGAAGAAATAGCTCCTGAGCCATTAATGGAGGTGGAGCTCCATGATTCGGTTTTGAGAGAAGGGAAGGAGAAGAGAGGCGGCGGGGTGGAGATGGGCGGCGCGGAGAGACGGCAACTGACGGCGAGGTCGGCCATGGAGGCGCCGGGTCGGCCATGGGCGGCTTGCCATGAACTCACACATTTGAAGAAAGAAAGACAGAACGAACGTCTTTGGAGGTAGAAGATGAGATGAGAGAGAAGGAAGGGATAAAAGAATAAAGAGATGACATTCATTGATTGAAAGCAAAGATAGAAAGTGGCAGACATGCATGAGAAACCCTGCACGTTAATTGTGCTTGTCTGGGAGCAATTTGAAGAGGGTGACCCGATGGGAAGTGGTCCGCGTCAGGTAATAAAAAAAATATTTTTAATATTTTTTTTCAAACTGCTTCACTGTTCACTATTTTCTGCTGGTCCAACAAATTTGTTATTATTATTATTATTATTATTATTTTTAATTCGAAATTAACACCTTAAGCAAAAAGTCCAATTATATTTTTACAACAAAGCAACAGAGACCAAAAATTCTAGAAAAATTTACAAAAATTCCTAGAATTATTTTGAACTTAATAAAATTATTTTCAACTTAAATTTAGTTACTAATTTTGCAAATAAATTAATTTGGCTTGAAAATATTTAGGAAAAAGCTTTTAAAAATCCGTAAAATTTCAGAAATTAATTTAATTTTTATTTTTCAGATTTAACCCAAATAAAACTTCAAAAACTTTAATAAATTTTATTTTTGACTTTTAAAACTTCAGAAATTCAAATGAAGCAAATAAACTCTTTCAAATTTCAGAAAATTCAATAAAATGATAACTTTAATAAATATTAAATTGGTAATGTAACTTTGGGTCATTACAAAACTACCCCTTAAAAGGAATCTCGCCCCCAGATTCGGAGTAACTAGAAAGAAAGAATACGCACATAGGGTAAATGAATTGATAGATAGAAAAGTCTATCTTCAAGTTGGCTTCATGTGTACGGTCTTGAGTTGTCCAAGTTTTTGCGCACCAATCCGCCCTTCAAGTTCTAGGTGCATCGATAGGTTAGGTTGTCCAATGGATTGTTTAGAGAAGAAGCAAAATAGCAAAGGGTGAGAGAGAAAGCTATGAGGAGAGAAGTCTACCCATTTGAAGAAAACGTTGTACACAAGATCAAAAGATCTGCGCGATGACGTACTCAAAAGAAAATACACCATACAAATAAAGGAACAATACAACGCTCTACTCGACGAGACTTTTAATCCGTGAAACGACTCAAGACACGTAATGAGTCTTGGCAAACTTAGACTATATGGCTTGGTCGACACAACGATCTTCTGAAGTCTTATCCGCCTTCCTTGGGTGGTGAAGACGATGATACTTTGTCGATGGCTCCATGTCTTGTGGTCTTGAACGTAAGGGTTAATAACGTGTTGACCATCTATAGAAGTTTTCCAAGGAAAAGAGGATCCATTTAACATTATAACATGGTCAAAAGATAATTAGGTAAGAAAGAAGATAGATGACTCGATGAGAAGAGAACAATTTATTTTTCTTGTTATATAAAATAATTTTGAAGTTTTTCAACTAACGGCCATTCTAACTAGGTTACGACCTACAATCGATATGGCTCGATACCACTTTGTAAGACCCGGATTAACACTCCTAATCCTCTCAGCATTTCAACTAGTCCCATGATCGTGAGCTAGTTCACACAAAGAAACAAATATGGTAACAAAATCATATCACAACTTTATTAATAAATAAACAACAGAGTTGATTACAAAGGAGGCTTACATGCCAACAATAAAATAAACACAAATGAAGCAAAGGAGTAGTAGTAGACCCAACGATTCGCCACAGCAATCGATCGGAAGCGGCCTAGTCGTCGAGATCCACACCGGTGGCAAAGTCCTTCTCCTCTGAAATTATTTGCATTAAGCAAGAATGAGCACAACTACTGTGCTCGCAAGTTACACCCACAAGTAATGTAATGACATGCATATATGGATATCTCAAAGAAAAGCTTAATATGGTTGAATTTGCATAAAACAAAGATTTTCAGAAATACTTGTACTAAGTTCCAAAGCAGTTATTCTATAACTAAAATTCATTTTATAAATCAATTTTATAGTCGATAACATTCACGCATGAATGGTGAAGGATACCCTCCTATCACATGGCTTCCCGCCCAATTCCCATTTAAATAAACCAGCTTGATAAAGTCTTTTGAAATCAAAATCCAAGTCTAACTTTGAGTGGCTTTGCTAGCATGTCCATGACCATGGACACGGCTATTCAATAGATTTACACTCTGCAGAGGTTGTACAACTTTACCCACAAGACACGACTTCTCTAGTTTGTCCCAAGCATATATCTATGCCACCGCCACTACCTTAGGTAAGGCCTAGAGCACGTGCCAAGGCCTTTACAATGTGCCATTCCACCGCAGCTTCCCTAAGGTTTCGCCCCTTTGGAATAGAAATCCAGAGTTCCTAGCCCCTCTTGCGCCAGTGGGAACAATAGTCATGAAAGACTTTGTCAAAAGAAATGGCCATGAAAGACCGCCCGCACGCACAAACAGATCAACCGCGATGGAACTTTACAAATTATTCACCAGTCCCACCCATACTTGGGACATGTGGTAGTACGATTGTGGCATAGCCCATTATAGGCATAGCATCATACACTCAAGACCGGTCCTAATCGACTTGGGCAACTTTCCAACAAACCCATGGGCCTCAACCATCCTCGGTTGATCCCGCAAAAAACATGCACCCACCAAACATCCATTATGCCCAAGTCCAAACCATTTTCATTTATTTCATTTTTCGAGTCGTTTATAAATTTCCATAACACACCGATGTCATGGAATCTAATTTAAACCACAATTGATTTTTGGCTAAAAGTTCCCAAATCAAAACATTTACGGGTCTAAGCATCGCTAAGCATAATCTTTCTCAAAATGTTCTAGTTCATACTATTGTATCAACTAGATTTTATCTAGGTGAGGGTTAAATGTCCAAGACTTGTCAAGAACGAGATCAAGATGTAAACCATCAAGATTGTGATAATCCAATCTTCAACAATCCAATATCCATTAGTCCAATCTACACCATATAGGTCTAATTCTATGATCCAACATCAATTGATCCAAATATTTAACTATACTCTAATTTTATAATCCGATATCTATCAATCCATTGTTCCTTAATAAACTATTTCTACTAATTCAACATCAATCTAATGACTAAGTAATTCTATAATCAAATCTTTAGATAATCTGATATCCAATAGCAATCTATTTCTAGAATCGATATCAATAATTCAAGATTTGACTATAGTATCTATCTATCATCCATTCTTTATTAATCCAACAACAACAACAATCTATCTCTAACATCCGATATCTAATAATTATTTATTTCTATAATCCAACCATAATATTCATGTATTCCTAATAATCCAACATCATTCAATTCAATAATCCAATAATAATCTATGTTTATGATTGACATCTAATATCCAACAATCATATAACTCTAGTAATCCCACATCCAACCATTTCTACAATTCATTCTCAATAAGCCAATATCAATAATCATTTATTTATGTAATTCAACATCCATTATCTATTAATAATTTTCCTGTATCTTCACACATCCATGCACAATTTTCTTTTATTATCCAAACTCCAACAAATTCTAACTCCAAAATATATTGCATTCGATAAATTCTCCATACCACCTCTCTTGACAATAATTGGACATACAAAGGCATTGGGAATAACTATAAAGCTTAAAACAGGAATTTAAATTACTTGAATATAAATACGCATGCAATAATAATTTAAAACAGAATTTAAATAATTTTAAATACTGGGTGCAAATATGGTCAAGAATGTAACTTGCCTTGCTTAATGGATTATTCTCAAACGATGTTGAAATCCGGTCGTCCGAAGTCGTCGAAATCTATACGCGTAAACGATTCGAATTCAAATAATATTCAAATAAAATTCAAATAAAATCAAAAAATTATAACATAAATACTGCTAGGAAGGTATTGATTTTATATGAATTTAGGAAGTTGAATCGACGCAATCGGAGTTCGTATGAGTGAGAACGAAATTCCGGAAGGTTGAAAATCACATGAAATGATATAATTCCGAAAATTCACTATTCACAGGAAATTATGGTTTCGGATAACTGGAAACAAAGAAAGAGTTTTATGACCAAGGTGATGGTGACGGAAGTACGATATGTCGAGGCAAACTCAACAGTGTTGATGGCTCGGGCAGATAACATTCGATGGCGACGCAGTCTGACAGAGAAAATCTTCGGCGGACGGCGGATGACGGCGCTGCGGGCAAACGGAGAGGAGTTAGCGGATGAGGTTTGTGGCGATTTGAAGAGGGAGCCGTGGAACAGGCGCTCAACTCGGTTAGAATGGATTATGCAGGTTATAACCAAGCAAGAACGACGCATAAAATGGACTAAATAATTAACGAAAATTAAATAAAATCTAAAAATCATGAAATAAATACTGGGAATAGTAGGTAAATTTAGATGAATTTAGGAGGAAGAATCAACAGATTTGGACTTTGCATGTGAGAGCAAGAATTTTTGGAAGGAATAACATTTCTATGTACTAAACTCAAAACATAGACTAAATAATCAAGCTTCAGACATCTTCTAGCATGGCGAACAGGACATTAGCTTCATGGCCGATGGCTTCAAGACATCGGGATTCTCCTTGTGAGAATCAAAGAAGCAAACAAAGGAAGAGGTAAATTATTGACTTGTGGGGCACAAAGTCATAGACTCAAAGGGTATACTGGATGAACGAACGTAAACGCAAAGACATTCAGAGCTTGCCATGGTGGCGGCGCCGAGAGGAAATAGATGGCGGCGGCAGAACAGAGAAAAATGAAGAGAGGGAGTACGGGATACGGTGCTCACCTCGGTTGTGAAGGAACATGCACGGATGGTCGGAGGCGAGGACGACAACGCCGACGCTGCTTGGGCTCACGGTGGCGACAGTATTCCGCGATGCTCCGCAAAAGCGAGGGAAGCACGGCGAGAACGTCATGAGGCGGCTAACGGTGTGGTCGATGGTGCGAGGAACGCTGACGACGCCGGAGACGAAGAACGAAGAAGCTTCGGTTGTCAACGAGAAGCTCCAAATTCGACGATTGGAGGATGAGAGGAGAAGTGGGTGGCGGAGCGGACGAGTGAGAGGAGGGCACCTCGTGCTCCCTTTTATAGGGCGGAGGAAGCGAAACGACGGGAATGCAAAGAGCTACTGACGGCGGCTTTAGTTGCAATTGAAGATGAAACGAAACGATTAAATTGATTGTATGTAGTGGATGAATCGTGCAATTGATGGTGCTGCGACGTGCGTGGCGATAATGCGACGCTTCTTGAGCGGGATTGATTTTGATGCTTTGAATGAGGAGAACGGAAGAAATAGCTCGGCGACCATTAATGGAGGTGGAGCTCCATGATTCGTTTTGAGAGAAGGGAAGGAGAAGAGAGGTGGCGGTGGTGGAGATGGGCGGCCAGAAGAGAGACAAGATCGACGGCGAGGTCGGCCATGGAGGCGCCGTGGTCGGCCATGGGCGGTCGCCATGAACTGCACACATTTGAAGAAAGAAAGACAGAACGAACGTCTTTGGAGGTAGAAGATGAGATGAGAGAGAAGGAAGGATAAAAGAATAAAGAGATGACATTCATTGATTGAAAGCAAAGATAGAAAGTGGCAAGACATGCATGAGAAACTCCGCGTTAATTGTGCTTGTCTCGGGAGCAATTTGAAGAGGGGTGACCCGATGGGAAGTGGTCAGCGTCGTGTAATAAAAAAAAATATTTTTAATATTTTTTTTCAAACTGTTCACTATTTTCTGCTGGTCCGAACAAATTTGTTATTATTATTATTATTATTTTTAATTCGAAATTAACACCTTAAGCAAAAGTCCAATTATATTTTTACAACAAAGCAACAGAGACCAAAATTCTAGAAAAATTTACAAAAATTCCTAGAATTATTTTGAACTTAATAAAATTATTTTCAACTTAAATTTAGTTACTAATTTTGCAAATAAATTAATTTGGCTTGAAAATATTTAGGAAAAAGCTATTTAAAAATCCGTAAAATTTCAGAAATTAATTTAATTTTTATTTTTCAGATTTAACCCAAATAAAACTTCAAAAACTTTAATAAATTTTATTTTTGACTTTTAAAACTTCAGAAATTCAAATGAAGCAAATAAACTCTTTCAAATTTCAGAAAATTCAATAAAATGATAACTTTAATAAATATTAAATTGGTAATGTAACTTTTGGTCGTTACATTCAACCCCTAATTCCCGAGCCACTCGGCTCAGTCTAACCACCTAGGTGCACCACCACATGTAGGCATTGGATTTTTGATCAGCGGTCCAGATCTTCCCACCTCTTCGGCAGCTCTTAACACCACTACAACTCTCAGCCGATAGATCCTGATCAAACGGTATACGTGGAGCCACGTCGCCCTAGTTTACTCCCGCGCCATGAGTCACTGTCAGCACGGGCCCGCCTGTCGGTCCTGTCTTCTCCAACGGGCAGGTGCGCTCGCGCAGAGCCGAGCTCCACGCGGCCGCGAATCTCTTCTGCGCGCTGAGCCCTATCACTTCACCGCCCAAATTGGCCACTCGGGAGCGTTCCTCTCTGTACGCCGCACCCACTCCCTCCTTTTTCTCGGGTTAATACCTTTCGCACCCCTTCCTTCTCCCTCACTTCTCCTCTGTTGACCGAGGAGAGGGAGGCTGGCTTGAGCTCACCTCTCAGGTAAGCTCCCACCGGGTGGTACCTTTGGATTCCTTGCTCAATGCCTTTTCCATTTTAGCTAACTTGAGCTCCTTCGATGGCTTGTAGTTCCTGAACCAGTTTCGTGCTCTCTGGAACCCTAGAGCGCGCACCCGAGGAGCTCAACTTGCTTTCTTCGTGTCCGGGAGGTAATACCCTAAATCTTGCGCGTCATAATGTGCATTAGGGTATCTTAACTCCTTTCCCTCAATTAATTTCATGATTGCTTCACAGGAAGTGTCGGATTTTGGAATTAATCTTTTGTCGGCCATTCATTGTTCATCTTCTCCACCAGTTTGGTAAGCCATTGTCTAATTAAGTGTGCCTACATCTTGTCCTAGACTTGCTTGAGCTAACCTGAGCATCCATTGTTCTCCCTTTTGCTCAGAGCACCTTATTTGCTTGGAGCCGTGCCGCCACCGCTGCCTTCTTCGACTCGACGAAGCTCGGCAATCCCAAGCTTCCCGAGCACCTTCCTCAGCTTAGGTAACACACTAATAGTCCCTAGGACCTGGGCACATGCTTAGATAGCGCTGCGGAGCTTCATATAGTTGTTGTCATCATTCCAGTACTTTGTAGCGCCGCTCATGTGCCGGTTAGCCGCCGTTAAGGCGAGCTCGGTCTTGTGAGTGCTCCCTGGAGGTGCGCAATACTATTGCGCACCTGTTCATATCATCAGACCGCGCCACCGTGGCGCACAGCCAAGCAGCCGCCGGTGAAACGCTTGAGGATCAAAATCCGTTGTCGATTCGCATACACCATGAAAGAGGGATTAGGATTAATGGTAATCTTTAGCTTTAAATGACTGTCTTAAAGGAACTAATGAATCACTTACACGTGGGACCCACGCACAGAAAACCAACACGTTTCGTAACACTTAAGCACTCACTTACATGTGGGCCCACAACTTAAAACGCATCTTGTTTAGCGTAAAGAATCAGAGCGTATAACTTGGGTCGTTTTTGACCGTTGGATGTGAGATCGATGGCTCTGCTCCGTTGGGCCGTTCGGACCGCTCCGGACGCACCGCGAATCTGAGCCGTGCGTTGTGCATTGAACGGTCACGATCGATGCGCCGATCGGACCACTTCTTCGGCCACGCTTGGCGACCGTTGGATTCAAATCCAACGGCTCACGAGCCTGTCCTGTGTATCACACGCGCCAGGTTGCACGGTGGGCGGGCGGCAGCGAGCCCACTGTCGATGGCAGGGCTAGCCCACGCTCGGTAAGAAAATCCGTAAATGAATTAGGAAAATCTAAAAACGAATTATTTGTACACTGTAAAATATGTGTAACTTCAAAAATAGATAACTAATTCATTTCAACTCCAAAATGGATGAAACCACTTCTGGTAATTTTCATTTTTGATGAAATTTATATTAAAATTAGTTTCAAACATGTCCCTATAACAGAGAGTATTATTATGGAAAATGATCCATAAACTTATTATTTTTACACTAGAAAAAGGTGACAACTTTAAAAATAGATAACTAATTCATAAAATTGCAAATGAGGTGAACTCAACTGTTTTGAACTTGTAATGATAATACCTATTTATCTATGTAATCCTTGTATGCACTACTGTGCTACAAATTTTACCCAAATAATTATAATTAAGTGAACAAAGGATGATTGTATTTAAATTGGATTTTTCTGAAAACTGAACTTGAAACCCTTATAACTCTCACATACTAAATGAAAATAGAATAATTATTTCACCCAAATTCATCTAAAATCATGATCTATCTACTGTAGAAAAATCATGCATTTTTGAGTATTTTGAATTTTTGAGTATTTCTCGATGTTTATTCGATACTATATTTATCTAGATACCGAGCCTATTGATATTGACTTATACGCTACTGAGGAAGAGTAACTGAGTTACCAGCAAGGCAAGCATCATTTGAACTTTCTTTTGCATCATATTTGATCCCAGTTTTGTTAAGTTAGTGCAATGATAATTGCTTGCATGCTATTTTTGATAATGTCGCTATTTTTGTGATGAATAGTTAGATACATCCTATTACCTTGTCATTGTGGTTATCCATGAATTATTCCAGTACTGAAATGCTTAAGATAGGATTATGTGAATTGTATTATGTTCGGGTTTGCTTAGCCATGCAAGTCTAGAACGGTAGCTAATTGTCGGGAATAACCCGACAATTATGGGATACACACAACTTTCAATTTATACTTTTGTTTCAGATCTTCGTATCTGTTTTATGAGTTAAATTTTGTCATTTTAAATGAGCTTTTGGTCTGGAAAAGTGGTTGGTTATGGAGGGTGCCTTCGTGCACACCTTGGGTTGTAGCTTGTCTTGTCTGGACAATTGAGGACCGAACTTTGGGTACCTACGGTTCAAGCAAAACTCGTGCTATCACACGCGGTATATGGGTGCTGTATGGTTAAGTAGGGGGAAGATTTTGTTGTGTTAGGTCCCACGGTTGTGGAATTATAAAAGCATGGGACCATGACGTCCTATGTTTTCCTTATGGGCCGATAGGGCATATAGACCGTGACGTCTTATGTTACCTAGGAGCCCAGGGTTTTGCAGGACTTAGCCCAATAGGATCTTCTTGCTAAAAATGACCATATCTTGATTTACCCGGCCGACATAACATAGGAAGTATGCTATATTCGGAGGCATCTGGAGGCTTACGGGCTAATCAAGTCGTGTGGGTAAAGTAGTACACCCCTGCAGGGTATAAATCTATTCGAATAGCCATGTCCGCGGTTATGGACGACCGCTTGAGTTTGTGGCTGCTTATTGTTAGACTTGGAATTAAAATTGTGGTATAACTTGGTATTGTCATGAATGGGATGTTCATGCTTGTTGTAGTGTCAAAGTGGACAGCCACTTTGTCATTTGTATGGTTCATTTGTTATTCAATTTACTACTTATTCACATGCTTTACTTCTACTTCAAATCTGATTTCTAAATGGCACTTGAAAAACTAGTATGTGTAGGTTGTATATTGTTGCGTCTCTTTTGCGAAACTAAGCCAATATGAGCCATCCTTTGGAACGACCTCTAGCATAACTAATTTTTATTTGTGTAAGACTTGCGAGTACCTTTGTACTCAACCCGGTTGCTACAATTTTAGGTGAGGAAGTGAATGAGCCCGTTGAGCTTGTTAGCGCCGATTTTGGCGACGCTAATGAGTAATGCTAGCATTTAACTCCCAGTCGGTTGCCGATGGGTTATGGGGCATACCATGCTGGACCTTTTGGTTTATTTACTTGCTTCCGCTGCTACTTAAGACTTTTAATTGAATTTGGCCGGTCAGCCGCTTGTAATAGATGTAAACTTTAACTATTACGTTGTATGTCTTTTGAGCTATCTATGTATGTTGTTGTATGGATGTGATCAACGTTGCATGAGAGTATGAGCATATTGGTCGCTGATCTTGGGAGCCAATATGATTGCATACTCGCTGTTCGTGGCTTCCTATTTAACTCACTAAGTGTAGTGCTTGACTTGTTGGAGAACCAACAATCATGTAGTGCTCGCAAGGGAGCAGCGCGCATGATCGCCAGGGCTCTAGTTGTAGTTAAGCCTTTCACTAAGATCGAGTTAAGTTGGAATCCATTTACTTGAGGCTCTAGAGTTATGTCCTTAAGACCATGTTTAATCTCGGTCTTACGGAGATAACCCGGGGGTCCTCACATAATGGTTGCTGAAATTTTTGTGATGTAGTAGCCTTTATAACCTCTTCCACCTTCATTTGGAGTTATTTTGAGGTCTACTTATATAAAGACCAAGGGGTAGAAATGCCTAATTGTAAGCCTTAAGGATTAGTTAAGTGAACTAGAGAATGGGTAAAAGTGTGTGCTGAAATTCTTTCCTGTCTACTGTCATTTCTTATCCATATCTCTTGTCACTTGATCTCTAACTCTCCTTTTTCTTTACAACATGTAGATGGCTAGCCAGTGGGAGCTGCAGTACCTACGAGTGCCTTTGAGGAGGGCATGCTACAACACACTCTGTGGGTGATGTTGCAGCAGATCGAGTGGCTGTGGGTGATGCTGTAGCAGATCGAGTGGCCGCACACTCCGCAGTACATGGTCTACAGTGCACCCTCAAGTGCAGCCTCCATCGAGTACCTCACTCAGGTGCTCATCCAGGGAGGAACTTCGGTGACGCTGCTTTTCGTTGTTACGGGAAAGGCTCCACCATCCGGATGTCTCTGCTCGATGCGGCTTATGTCGCCATCGTTCGTCTGCGACACGAGCTGTCGGCACTGCGGGAGTCTTTCTTCCACTTTCCAGCATGGGTCATGGATCAAGAGGAGCCCACCTATTAGGTGGAAGGGAGGCAATTCCTTACTCCGCACCTGCACCTCGCAGGCCTGGTGAGGTCCCTTGATGGGTATCTTTGTCGGGTTTCCCGAGAGCTCCTGGAGGTTCGCCGGAGGATCTGTACCTTGGAGGACAGCATTTCCCCCATGGTGGCCCAAGGCTTCTTCTCCAGGGAGCTATTGTATGGAGAGGATGCAGTTCTGGTGCCCGCCGAGGAGTTGCCTCAGCCCGTCATCCGCCTACAGTCCCGTACTCGATGCCCTCGCATGTCGGTGACCGAACATCGCCGTCGGGTGATGGCCATCTACACCGGTGCGGTGGACCCTTCGCAGTCGTTGCAGTGCTACCACCAATGCCTCGCTGGACATGCGACACTGAGCACTAGAGTACTCCACCCTCCACCGCTCCTGAGTCCTCAGGAGCTGCCCCGCGTGGCTAGGATGCCTAGACTGCTCCAGATAGTCTAGAGCTCACCTATAGGCCTTGGAGTGAGCACTTTTGGACATTTTGTAGGAGTTGATCGAGGTGGGACCTCGCTGTAAAATTATTGTAATATGCTACTGGTTATGTTTTAGTTGCCCTCTTTTGCAATATGGAACAATGAGCTTTAGCGCCATGTAATGTTTAACTAGTATGTTGAAAAGTCATGTGTGCTGCCCCAAAATCTTAAAATATGCATGCTATCAGTTTAGATTAAGTTAAAGTAGTTTGGGAGGACAAAACTTGCTGACCTACTTAACTTTTGCTTATTCCCTCTTGTCTTACAGACATTTGTTTACTTTGCCTTTTGTTTGATTAGGATGCCGGTAACGCGCTCAGTTCGCCAGCTCATGGCAACGGGAGCCACCTTTGGATCACAACAACCAGAGGGCGATACTCCTACGCCTTCGCTACCGAATCCTCAGCATCTGTCTGCGTGACAACAGAGCAAGCTGATCAGTCTTAGCCTGCCACTACTACAGAAACCGAAGTTCTACCACTGTCGCCCACTATGGCACAAGTGCTCGCCATGATTGAGCAAGGATGGCAGACAAACACTTTACCGCTCCAGCAGTTGGTACATAATACTGCATCTCTCGGCACTGCTGCTAGAGGAAATGGAGCGGCTATCAACCAGTCATCATCCAAGATGGGCGAGTTCATGCGGACTCAGCCACCGACCTTTGCATCAGTTGCCGACCCACTCGACGCTGATGATTGGCTTCACATCGTAGAGAGCAAGCTCATCATTGCTCAGTGTACTGACGAGCAGAAGGTTCTCTACACGTCCTATCAGCTACAAGGAGCAGCCGCAGTTTGGTGAGAAAATCATCAAACCCTCATCCCTGAAGGCCAGACCATCACTTAGGCCGCCTTCAAAGAAACTTTCGTAATGCCCACATCCCTTTGGGTCTTATGAACATCAAGAGGTGGGAGTTCTACGAACTCCAGCCAGACTGTAATGGAGTTCCTACACTGCTTCAACTATCTCGCGCGCTACCCAGCGTCTGAGATACCTAATGAGGCAAGGAAGGTTGCTCTGTTCTGGGAGCGCCTGAATGACGAGATGAAGTGGTCACTCACTACCCACGACATCTCCAACTTCCAGACCTTGATCAACAAGGCAATTCGATTCGAAGACAGCACCCGGACAGTGGTGGAGAGCCGTAAGCGCAAATGGCTTGCGCAGAAATCAGCAAGTAGCAGTCAGCCGAGACCTCGTGTCTGGCAGCCGTTGAATTCTCGCCATTCAGGACCACCACCTCCGAGGTTCCAAGCACCAGCTCCCCTCCCTCAACCAGCAGCGGTTTAGCAATATAACCGTGGTAGTCAGTTGTGTGGTACTCAGAACCGGGCAACAGATGTCACGTGCTTCAATTGCAATGAGCGCGGGCATTATGCCAACAAGTGCTCAAAGAAGAATTTTCTAGCACCTCAACCTCAACCATTTGGAGTCCAGCAGTGACCCTAGGGCCCCGCTTGAGGCTCAGGAGGGCAGCAAGCATCCAAGCCGGTGCAAGGCTTCAGGCGCGGTCGTCTGAACCACACAACTGCAGAGGAGGCTGACGCATCGCCTGATGTGGTGACGAGTACGATTCTCATATATTTCATACCTACATTAGCGTTATTTGATTCTGTAGCAACTCATTCTTTTGTCTCTAATAATTTTGCTATGAATCAACAACTGGAAACTACAGAACTAGACAGCGTTCTGATGATTCATTCACCCGGGTCCGTCTTAAGGATGAAACTCGAATGCTTTAAAGTGCATGTCAAAATAAATGGGATAAATTTTAGAGCAAACCTCATCATGATAGATACTCCTAGGTTAGATATAATCCTCGGGATGGATTGGTTATCCAAACACCAAGGAGTTATCGATTGTGCAAGATGAGCATTTTCTCTAGTCAACTCTGACGGAGAACGCATTGTTTTTACCTCCGCATACGCTGCTCCATCGCAGTAGCCCAAGCTCAATTCCATATTGATTCCAGAGCTGAATCAAGTGCTCGTGGTATGTGAATATCCCGATGTGTTTCTGGACAAACTACCGGGAATGCCGCCGGATCGAGACATGGAATTTGTCACCGATTTAATACCCGGGACAACACCTATATCCAAACAACCTTATCGTATGGATTCTGACGATCTAGCCGAATTGAAGAAACAACTCAATGAGTAGCTGGACAAGGGATTCATTCGTCCTAGCTCATCCCCGTGTGGAAGTCCTGCTTTGTTCGTCACAAAGAAGGACGACAGTCTACGGATGTGTGTCGACTATCGTTCTCTGAACGAAGTCACCATCAAGAACAAATATCCTCATCCAAGGATTGATGAATTATTTGATCAAATGAATGGCACATGTATCTTCTCCAAGATTGACTTGAGAACCGGATATTTTTCAACTCAAGGTCGAACCTGAAGATGTTCCAAAAATTGCCTTTACGACCCGTTATGGTCTATATGAGTACACCGTAATGTCTTTCGGACTTACCAATGCTCCTGCAAATTTCATGAACCTCATGAAAGAGATATTTATGGAGTACTTGGATCAGTTTGTAGTGGTCTTCATCGTCGATATCCTCATCTACTCCAAGATTGCAGAAGAGCACAAGCAGCACCTGCGATTAGTGATCGACAAGCTGCAGGAAAATCAGCTGTATGCCAAATTCAGCAAGTGCAAATTTTGGCTAAAAGAAGTTGGCTTCCTAGGCCATATTCTATCCAAAGGAGGTGTGGCAGTGAACCCAAGCAAGATCCAAGAGGTTCTTGATTGGAAGCAGCCCCAAACCGTTCCTGAAGTCCCAAGTTTCCTCGGTCTGGCGGGATATTACTGTCGGTTCATCGAGAACTTCTCCAAGATTGCAAGACTGATGACTCAACTGTTGAAGAAGGAGAAGAAGTTTGAATGCTTAGCCTCGTGCGATAAGATTTTCCACGAGTTAAGGTTAAGGCTCACATCAGCCCGAGTGCTCATTTTGCCCGATATACTCAAGGATTTCATTGTGTATTGTGATGCATCCCGCCACGGCCTTGGTTGTGTGCTAATGTAGGAAGGCAAGGTAGTGGCCTATGTATCGTGTCAATTGCGGCCACATGAAGCTAATTATCCAACCCATGATTTGGAATTAGCAGCTGTGGTTCATGCCCTCAAAATCCGGAGGCATTATCTTATCGACAATCGGTGTGAGATATACCCAGAAGTAGCTTCATGTATCAGCAACCAAAGATTCCTTGATGTCAAGTCCAATTACCTATCGACGACATCCAGGTAATTAGATGTCCACGTGCTCTCCTTGCAACCATGCTTCATAAACTTGCAGGCTCGATGAGGTTACCCGTGGCTGCTGTCTTATCCTCCTCATGACCACCCGAAACTGGCTAGGGACTACGAACAATATATATAATATATATATATATATATGAAGCTGGTTTTAAAGGCACAAGCAGCCACTGTGTGGAGACTTTATAGAGAAGTGATCAAGAATAGAATGGTAGGACGTACCTGGGACACAAATGAGGAGAACTTGACCAGCATAAATACGGTTACATAGACAAAGGTGAAATGAATGGCGAGAGACAGGTGAAGAGGTGTTGTAGTAGTTTTTGACTCATTTGGTCTTGTTTTGGAATAGAATACACACTAATTAATAAATAATTGATGATCAGAGGCACAAGCTAGGTAAAAATTCCAAAAATTTGTATGTTAATTGCAGCTTTACAAATTAGCCTAACCTTTACAAATCTAAAAAGTTAATTGCAGCTTTCAAAATCAGAATACCATATAGGAACATACCATAAGATTAGTTACATGTACAAAAATTTGTATGTGTACAGATTGATGTTTTGCCCCATCTGAACCCACAACATGACCTAAGCAAGATGCATAGAATGCATATACACCAATAGTCCTCAGTTTACATCACAGAGCAAGGGGAGGGAAAGCGATAGAGAGTATAGGGGAGTAGTTACCTCAGTGCGATGCAATACCGGCGCCAACACCTCCACCATGCATTAACCCACCTCCATTTTCATTTACCATGCTTGAACAATAAATTAAACCACATCAGTAAATAATCAACTCACATCAGTAAACAACAACAAGCTCAAGCATGAAGCTAAATTGAGTCCAGGGAGGAGGAAGCCCCAAACTACTGGGCCTCAAACTGATAAACTAAAGATCAAAGTGACAACAGTTAGCAATTCATTAGAGCTCAAATATGAACTAATTATCAATTCAATTTCAACATAAGACTATTAACATCATTGAGCAGTTCAACAGAGCATACAAATACCAATTTGCAATAACTCCCAATGCTAGGCATAGACAAATCACATAGAGCATACAAACATTTCTATCCACAACAAGCAGCACCAGCAGTCACACCCGAACACAACCCCATTCCATCGGTCTCCGTATTAGTACGTCTTCTTCTTCCACCTCATCTGCCGAAGAGTGGGCGGCAGGTGGTGTGCGGCGAGCAGGAGGATCCTCCACTCTTGTCTCACCCTAGGCCGTGGTTTCAGCAAGTGGCTGACGTTCGAGGAGCGCAACACGTGTGTGGAGCGCCGTGAGGTTGTCGTTGATCTTATCCAAGGCATCGCGAACACTCTCACCGAGCGAGTGCTCAATGTGCCGCACGAGCTCTCTCGTGCGAGGTGTGAGAGATCCCTCACCCGCATGCCCCAAAGAGTGGTCATTGTTGTTTCCACCATGTGTAGATCCGTGTGACCCTGCCATCGTTAGTAGAAAATAAAGAACAAATCACAGTGTATATGTCCCTATCAACTACTAGGTTCTAGCATTTCAACAATCGCTCACACTCAAGTCTTCTATCGAGTTCTTACCAATTCTTACCAAGCAAATAGGGGTGATCGGCAACCAGCGGTGTCAACGTATCTCCAAAGATTGGATGGAGCGATTGCTAGGTGAAGTTCAGTCTGTACGGTGTAGAAAAAGTGAAGCTAGGAAGGCTCAAGTATAGTAGCAATGGATTAGCAACAATCAATTCAGCAAATGCAAGTTGAATAAGTGTTCAAAGTACTAGTCAAAATTGTTGATCCTCGCCTAGACCGAGGAATAGCTAAACCAACAATGGAAATAAGCAGAGGAATACAAATGAAACAACAAAGGAAAAAGGTGCCAACAGCCCTAGAAGAGAGGATTTTTCTTTTCCGCTCCTATGATTTTTTTTTGGCTCTTTGATTTTTTTGTTTTTTGTTTTTGTTTTTTTTTTTTTGCGAATGTGCACCTGACTCAAATCTCTTCCAATTCCTCTTCCGGGCCTAGGGAGCTATATGGGTCACAAACTTTTTGTAGAAGGCAGGGGTATAAATGTAATAACTTGCAATAGCTTAAGTAGATTACCCTTTTGCTTTACTTTTATATGAGATTGTATGTATATGATTGCCAAATGTTGTGAATGTGTGTGCTAACCTTTTTGCTAGGACTAGCACAGTATACACAAGTGATGATTACAACTAAGTTTACCATTATACTGTAGTCTGGTCTGACTGGCTCTATGCCTGCGGTCTGACTGACCGTGCCGATTTTGCACAGTCTCGTGTACCAATGGCTAGTTTAGAGAATTGAGGCTATAAATACCTCTCCTCCTGTAGCAAGGGACTTCTAACAACCTCTATTGAACACTATTGAGTCCTTGCCTCTTCTTCTACTCCTTGAGAGCTAAAGTTCCATCTTGCAAAGGTTGTAGAGGTTTCTCCAAGTGTATTAAGTTGAGTTTGATTTTTGTGGCACTTGAGCATCTTCAAGCGAAGCGTTGTTGGTTTATTACTCTTGGAGGTTGCCGCCTGCTATATGGCTTGAAGAAGGAGAATTAGCGATCTTCTCAAGAAACTTGTGAGAAGACCCGGATGATTGTGAAGGTTGGAGCTCGCCTTTCTGGAGTGTAGAAGAGCTACCACTAGTGATCGAGGGGTGTGCTCATGTGGAGCTAGCTTGATTCATTCAAGCTTCCTCAACGTGGATTAGGGAAGACCGGCAAGTCTCCGAGACCATGGGAAAACTTTGTTTGTCTTCATATAGTGGTTTATCTCTTTTACTCTTCTCTTAGTGCTTTTACTTATATAACACTTTTTTGTTTCTTGATTAGGTTGTTTAGCTTAGTCTAGAGTGATTAGTGCACTTAAAAAGACTTAGATTATTTAGGACTTAAATTGTGAAATCAAATTACATTTCTTTACTTGCTAAAGATCTCCTTTTAGCCAAAAGTTTTAAAAACCACCTATTCACCCCCTCTAGTTGGTTATCCCTAATCCTATCGCATCCTACCTCCCTCGCCACCACTGCCCCTCCCCTCCCACCTCACTCCTTATCTACACCTCTCCCTACCCGCACCCTCGCCTTCTACCTCCCTCCTCCCTTGCAGCCGCTGCTGCCTCCCCTCCATCCCTGACCTCCCTCCTCATCTCTATCTCCCCCACCCGTGCCCTCCCCCCTGCATCCCTCCTCCCTCGCCGCTACAGTTGCCTGCCTCCTCCCTCGCTGATGCAGTCGCTACCTCCCTCCTCCCTCACTGCCGTAGTAGCCTCCCTCGCTTCCCTCATCCTTCGACTGCACAGAGACATTCCGACTACCACAAAGACATGGAGCGATAGAGGTTAGTGAGACGAATGTTCATTGTAATGTTAGTGCTACTTTTTTCCATTTACACCTACCAAAAAAATGAGAAAGCTAGACACATTTTTACTGTCAAATGTGTCAAGCACCTTGAAGTAACTTCAAAATACTAGCTGATAGGACATCAAGAATTAATTATTTGTTCCTGCATATATTTTTATTTCGTGGGGTTTGCATTGTTTTGCTTGGAGACACTGCTAAGCATTGGGGTTCTTCAATCTTCAGGTATGAAATAAATTATTGTGCTCAACACATCCTCTGTTGTCAATTGAATGAAACCAGAGCTCTGTAGAGTGACAGAGGACTTGCTTTCATTTCAAATTTTCATTAGGTGTTTGTATCTGTAGGTTTGGGGTTTATACTTGTGTCTGTGAACATTTGGTATTTGTATCTATAGGTCAGTACTTTGGAGTTTATATTTGTGCTTGCAAACAATGGAACTTAGGAGCAAGGTTTTTACCTGCAATATTAGAAATGGAAAATAGTTTTAATTTTAACAACGAGATAGGAAATGGTTGATATGTTCGGTGGGTCAATGGGTGAAAAAGTAGCTAGATCTTGCTCGTTTGTGGGGTCTTCCCTCACGCCAATTGTCAAGTAGAAATAACAACCTTTGCATAGTTCTATTCACTTTCCAAGTCCGTGTTCAGGCATGGAGGTTTTCAGTCATCAACCAGTCATCACATTGCCTACAGATGATAAAGTGTGTATTAGTCAGCAACTTACTCTTTTTCTAAAAAAAAATCTACTAGATTTTAGACATGGGGAATATTGGATTGTCATGTTAATTATCTTAGGATTAGCTAGAGTACTTAGGCTTTGTTTGGAAAGGCCGGGATCGGCTGGGATTGGGGATCCATCCATGGGGATCATCCCGGCGGGGGAAGTTTTCCTGGGCAGCTCCGTTTCTGTGCTTGGACGAGTCCCGGGATCAAGAATTCCCTGTCCGTTCCAACCCGTTCCCCCAGGGAGAAAAAAATTCCCCGCAGAGACGTGGTTTCCTCCTCGGTGTCGCGTTTGCTCCTCGCTCGCGAACAGCGCGCCGCCACCGCTTCCCTTTCTCTATAGCGATGCCTTCACCTCCTACTCCGGTGGCTGCGCTCAGATCTGACCCGGGTTAGCCTCCTCATCCCTATCCCTCTCATCCCCTTCCTCTTCCTTCCCCCTTCCTCCTTGGCTTCTAGAGTTTTGCAACTAACCTCTTTCTCGCAGATCCGACCGGGGAGTGATAGGAGAACTCTGAATCGAAGGCGAAGGGCTGCGGGTTGCTCGAGGAGCCTCTTTAGGCATGGGGAATCGAGAAGCCAAAGTGGGAGGCGGCGGCACAAGGTGTTCGGGCTAGATTCCTATTTTCTTTTTCTCCAAGTTAATTTGTTGTGTGTTCTTTTGATGTATTGCTTACAAAAATCGCTTGCAAGCTAGAACCTGGGCATTGATTAGAGGATTGGATGCTCTCGTCATTTGTTCTGATGCATGATTTTGTTTTAACTTGGCCATTGCTACATTGCATACTGTCTCATGGAGGATACGACTAGCACAGATCCAGGACACATGTTTGTAAAATTTGAAATGTATTATTACAAATGTATAGGTGAATATGAACCCTTCCATAGATTTGGATATGATGGTACCTCCAACGAAAAAGATTTTTCATCGATGATATGCCAATGAAGAACGTTCTACTGGACACAACTCCAAGTTTCATTATACGGCGATGGAGGGAGGGAGAGGTTGTTTTTTGTGAAATAAATAGCACAATCCAAAAAGATTGTACATACATCTTTTCTTGAAGTGTTGTCACAATACATTGCACTTGAAACTAGCACAATGGATTGGTGTGTCATACGTTGCACTTGAAAGTAATCTAGGACTATTCGAAGTTTCTATTTGTAGTGTATACATACATCTTTTCTTGAAGTGTTGTAGTTTTCTAGCTTCAGCAAGTTAAGCAATCTGTTCCATATGCCGTACTGAATGCATGATATGACCTTTCATATATGTTGATGTTATTAGAGTATTCAGTTATCACTCACTGATAGAATTGGTACCTTTCAACTAAGCTCCATAATCGTGTATGTTATGTAGCCAGTCAGCCACCACATGCATTTGTATCTCTCTTGTGATTTACATTACATACTAGACTAAATATCCTTGTTGTTAGGCCTACTGACTGGTTATGTTGTTGCGTGTTTGTTGTATTTTGGGTTGCCATTGAAGAGCCCCAGCCTCATCCTGACAGCAAAGAGGTTGTGGAGGGCTCTGTTGATGTCTTGTTCTATGATCTTCCCTTGCTGGATTGTAGAGGCAGCATGTTGCTGCACATAGCTGCCACAATTCACGTCCATCCCTGAAAGTTTTTCAGCTTACAAACACGATATTTATTGTTTCACAGAGTATATATGTAACACCCTAGCTATGCAGAAGCCAAGATGTTACCTAAAAGATTAACAAATAACAACAATACGGAATAATTTCAACCATCTTTCAAATAATAATATAAAAAGATCAATATCTAGTAGAATGAATATTATAATTGAATCAGAATTCGACAACAATTCAATCTCAAGCACCCAATCATATTAAATCAATTATGATAACACTATCAAGAATCTATACGAAGATCAATAAACCATTACTAATTCAACCATATATTGAAGAATGATAATATCAACCATCAACATCTATTTAAACCTTCAACCAAACTTTCATTCATGAATGGCATAAAGTTAATATTCAATACTAGCACAATCTATGAGTTACTCAATAGAAGCATAGCAACTAACAATTGAACATAAATCAATTCATGAAGTCTCCTCATTAACAACTAAGTTAAAGCAGTCCAACATTACTAAGCTCAAGCAGATAATGACCCAATAGCTACATCTAAAGCATCACTAACCATTCAAGCCGCGGGAATGATAAAATAATCGAAATCAAACCGTCTAATCCATCGAATGAACTTAAGTGAACTCAAACACCAAGGAATTAAGAACATAGCGGGGTCATCCATGATCACTATCAAAACATCTACCACGAAGGATGGTCACAAAACGGAAACTAAAGCAGTTATCAAGAGTATGAATTGTGGACAATTGGACTACGTTATTCATTGTGGTTTGTGTTTATATGACGTGCACCATGTCTACCCCTTCCCATGCATGTCGCTGCCTCGAGAGGTACCTAGCAAGCACAACATAGCAAGTGTGAGTCCATGACTCAGCAAAGTGCAATAGCAAATCAAACATAGCATCATAAGTAGTTAAAGGGAATAAACAATCACATCATGAATCACAGTGTTACATACCAAAAATCTATCTCTTATGATAGCATCATAAGCAATCAAAGGGAACAAACAATTCCATCATGAACACAACATTATATGCTAAACAAACAAATCCACATCTTATGCAGAAATGCAATGAACATGTCATGAATGCATCTCTTCACTTCTTAGAAATTACCGGTAATGCCGAGTAGTGTATCCGTCGATACATACTCTAAGCATGTGCCCTCTAGGCACAGGGATCCAAAGCCCACACTCCACGAGTGTAGGGACCAAAGCCCGTCCAATGCATGACGGGGATCCAATACATACTCAAGGCCTGTGCCCTCAAGGCACAGAGATCCAATGCCATGATGCAGAATGTAAAGCATGATATCAACTCGTCATGAAAAGTAATGCTCATTAACAATATAAAACTTAAAGTATCATCATCAAGCCATGGCACTCATCGATTATGGAACAAGCCGCACAATATTACTATCTGCACTTGCCCATTGTCATTATCATGATTTATCATTGTCATCATTAACAAGGTAGCCTCATTGCTCACTTTGTCCCAACATTATTGCCATCAATCATGAAACCATACCATGTAATCATCATCATTTAAACATTGCCATGTAAGCATCCTCATGTAAACACTACCGTGTAAGCGTCATCACATAAATACTAGCATGCGTCGTCAGGTAAACATTTCCATGTAAGCTTTATCACATAAGCATCATCATAAAAACATCATTATTAAACTATGACATTCATGCTCATCACATTACCAAGCAGCAATCATCAACAATCAACTATGGCATTCCTCAAATATGAAATATAAAAACTCATTAATACTACTTGCACTTGCCTCAACCGTGAGACGGAAGACAAAAGGCGGAACGTTCTAACACTGGAGTTCACCACCACCTTACCCCGATTAGATGCAGGCCAACGGCTGACGCTGCACACATCCTTGCCATAGATCCTGTATTTTCCTGGGATCTATGAAGTATAATTACGGTTCAGTGAAACCAGCAGCTCAAAAACACAAATGATCAACTCACTATTTTAACTCGCCAAGTGTTCATTACCTCTCTATTTCCACATAGCAGAAACGTGCAGGTAGAATATACTATATATTGCCCCTCTATTCCTTTGCACAGTGATAGACTAGCAAAGTAGCAATGCCTACAATTTGGGCTCACAACCACAATCAACCGGAGAGACGCTCCATGATCAACCATACAACATCAATCGAACATAGAAAAAAAAGGTCGCAATTCGAGCAGTTACTAGAGGGGAAACCAGCAAGGAAACCAGCACCACCTGGAGCATCCTCTTGGCGTGAGCTCAAGTTGGAGGTGGCACAACAACGTCAACACCACCCGTAGCTACCCCATCACCTCACCACGCATGAAAATAAAACCAACCAAAAATCAAATGAATGAATCGAGTTCAATCACTAAAACCAACATCACAAAAAAGAGAGGAAATTCACATCCTGGTGAAACATCAGGTCAAATCGCGGTCACCACCAGCAACTGGGTGCCCGAGCCGTGAGCAAGGGCATAGGCGCGGCCGAGGAGGAAGCGGTCGTGAGCGAACCGGCGGCGGCGTTGTGGATATCATGGGGATATGCCCATGATCTTAGGATGATGAAACAATTGGCAATGTTGCTTTTGGTTTGAAGTTTCACGTATTTTCGGTAAAGTTAAAAGGCTGATCTTTAGCCATTTTGGGAATTTGGCTTTGGGATAGATTGAGTTCATAGACTATAATGCATATATGTTGCATGTTGCATGTTTTGAGCTAACGTGGGTCAAGTTGTGAAGAACTTGTTCCCGGATTCGTGTTTTCTTGTCTATTGCTGTGCAGGTGGCTTGTAGGTCAATGACGGTCAACGGCGAGGAGGATCGGGACTAAGCTTGGAGAGCTGAGGTCCAGAACGATCATGGATGCCGGGTGAGGTCAAGTGACTCAAGCGTGACACAGAATAGACAAGAATGACCGAACGGGCAGTTCGGTGCGACTGGTTGATCAAGCGGTGCGGGGGTCGGTGCAAGTGCCAAGGTGGTCCGGTGGGAACCGGATGGGAGAGACTTGCCGACACGATGAGAGCCGCTGGATCAACCTACACGTGGCGCATGACGATGCGTCAGGAAGTGGTTTAAGTCAAAAGAATTGAAGACGACACTTTAAATTGCGTGCGCATGTGTTCTAAAATTGTTGGGCCTTAAGAGAGCCCATTAGGTTATTTTTAGAGCTTGTGGCTGTCATATAAAAAGGACTAGGATGGGACATCTTAGGGTTGCTACCCCCTGTAGAAAAAGATTGAGCGAGTGGCGGCGCTTTGCTGCTAGGTGGAAAAACCAAGTATGGGGCGGCGCCCTTGAGTCCAAAAAATCAGAAAGTCGGCGGCGTGTGTGTGTCCAAAAAAATCTGAGTGGCTGCGGCTTGTAATGAATTTGTCTAAGTGGCAGCGGCTTGTCCCATCAACTTGTGTGCTTCTTCATGATGCGAGTGCGGTCATTTTGCTTCATGCTTGTTGATTTTTTTTTCTTCCATGATTTGTGTGGTTCTTGTCTGCTGCCTGTTTTACCGATGAAAAAGAAACCGGCGGCGGATCCTCATTCTCTTCATGCGGCCTTGTCGGTCATGCTGTTTTGCGTTTTATATTTTTACTGATTAGGCTGCCATCTGATTTGTTTAATGCCTTGGTATGAGTGCCATTCACTTGTGACTGGCTCCAGTAGGGATCGTAGTTTTTGCCTCTGTGTGAGTGGTTTAATCTCATGGTGTTGTGATGCTCAAATCTTCAAACAAAGGTGTGTCTCAGAGAAGCCGTTGGATTGTCCCGTGTTGTGCATCGAGAAAAATAGGGTCTCTGGCGGCGGCTTTCGTTGTTGACCGAAAAAATCGCGAGGCGTCTGGAGAGAGCCCTTAAGATCCGGCAGTTTGTTTTTAGATTTTATTTTTGCTGTCTTAAGATCTTTCTTTTTAATTTGCCTTATTGTTCTTGGTCGATCTGGGCAAATTCTTGTCACTTGAGTTGTGCCGAGTCTGTAGTCTCAAATAGTAGTCGGCTCTGTGCTTGTGTTGATTGCATTTCTTATTTGTTTATCCCGGCCGCCACCTCGGTCTTAATTGTTGCGACACGTTGATGTGTGTGTGATCTTTGTTTGCTCGTAGTCCCCGAAAAATCAATGTAATCAAGAACTTGGTCGCGTTCGCTTTTGGATTATTCTATTCCTTAGTTGTGCCCATCTTGATTATCGTGACCGAATTGTCTTTGCCATCTTGATGCATTGGAATTGTTGATTTTGATCGCTGCTTTGAAAGGTGCGACAAGCCCGGTCGGCTTCGAAACTCGCACCACACACTCATGCCAAGACTCAAGATGCGATCGTGGTACGCTCCGCATATTGAGTCGCCTGGGATCTGCTATTTCTTTTATTGCCTTGCTCAAGGTTATTGTGAACCGCTTGTCTCGATCGATTGGTGGTATTGGTACCGTCCTCGTGTCCTCGTGACTTCCCTTCGGGACGTGTACAAGATTGGGGATCTTTAGTTACTGATTATTTTCAGCTTATAGCTTTTTTTCTTGTGTGAATCTAATGCCTCTGAACAGATGATGTTTTTATTTCTTTAGTGCTTTGGGGGCGGTGCATCCGATCTAGTGGTTTCAATTGAGATAAAAAAAGTGTCTATTCACCCCCTCTAGTCGCCTTTCCGGTCCTACAATTGGTATCGAGCCTGGTTATCTCTTCTCATAGATCTTAATCGGTCTTTGAAGCCATGGCGATCGACAAGTATTCACTCAAACCTCATATTTTCGATGGAGTTGATTTTGCTTCTCGGAAGGCTCGCATGCAAGCCTACATCGAGGCTCAAGGGCACGCTTATTTGGCTTAAGGTCAAAATCCATATGTCGTGCCGAATCGATGACGATGTGATCACTCCGCATATTGAGGCTAACAAAGAAGCTCGCAATTTTTGATCCAAGGTCTTAGTCGATCTCGAGTTTGAGCGCTGGCTCATTTGAGGTCTGCTCATGAGATCTAGAGGACCCTTTGTGACTACCACGAGGGTTCGATTGCGATCAAGGAAGTGAGATGTAACCACTCAAGAAAGAATACTCAAAGATCGAGCAAAGACACGGTGAGTCTTTAGATGAGCCGTGGGGAGATTTTCCAAGATTCTTCATGATCTTCGTCTTTGTTGATCTTGTTTTCACCGAGTCCGAGAATGCACGCCACTTTTGGGTGCGCTTGATGTGAAAGTCCGGGGATGAAGATCACATCCATCAATGACAACATCATCATGAGTGAGCTTACCATGGATAAGCTTTACTCCAGGTTGAAGACGCATGAGATTGACTTTATCTCGCGTCTCCCCAAGACAGAGTCGATGGCTTTGGTGGTCGACCCATCTAAGGGTAGCTCATCTGATTCATTTGATTTTGGCTCATCTGGCTTTTCCTTGTCAGCTTTACATTCTTTGACCGATGAGCAGCTAGAGAAGCTGCCTGAGGATGATTTAGCCCTCCTATCCACCAAATTTTCGAGAGTGTACAACAAAGTGAGGAACAGGAGGAGAGGTGCCCCTATCACGTGCTTTGAGTGTGGTAAGCCAAACCACATTCGTTCCAGATGCCCCAAGCTGAAGGGCAAGGATGTGAAGGACACTCAGAGGCGTCCTCAAGCTAAGGATGTGAAACCCAAGAAGACCAACTATCGCAAGTTCGTCAGCCGGGTCCTTGCCGCTCTAGAGACTATTGACATGAGCGATGTGGACTCGGAGACGGAGGACGACGAGGATGACACCCATTGCAAGAAGAAGGCCCAGGACTTCACCGGCATGTGCTTCATGGCTAGCGACAGCCATGACGTCGACTCCTCCAACAACGACGACCCTTTCAGTGATCCAGATGAGGTATGTCCCTCACTTGCTGACATGAAACGTGCATTGGTCATTTCTGAACAAAAACTGAAAAAGCAAGCTAAAATGATTAAGAGACAGGACACCATGATTGATAATCTGAATTTAGAGGTTGTTAGGCTTAAATCTGTTGATGTGTGCGATTCTTGCTCTAGCTTGCAAAATGAAATGATCAATCTAAAATCTGCTCATTCCTCTGTTGTGAATCAATTGAAAGATGCTCTTGATGAACTAGAAACTCTCAAGTCTAGTCCTGCTTATATGAATGCCATTGCTTTAGATGTGACTACTGTTGATGCTATTCCATTATCTTGCTCAAACTGTGCTTTGCTTGAATCAAAATTGGATAGTGCTACAAAAGAATTGATGAAATTTGATGCTAGTCACACATGCTCTCATTGTGAGAAAAATAAGATTAAAATGAAGGAGATGTCTGAAATGATTCTTTACTCTAAAACTGCTTCATGTGAAAACTGTGTTAAACTCACACTTGAGAATGATGCTTTAAACAAGACACTAGAAGAAAAGGCTAAAATTGAACAATCCATGTCCATGAATGCTTCCAAGAAAGTTGTTGACTCTAATTCTTGTGATCTTTGCATTGAGATTGGGCATAATGTAGATAAGATACAAGAAGCATTTAGAGTTAAGTTCAAAGAGCAGTTGGATAGGATTAGAGATAATTATTGTGTGTCTTGTGAGGCTTTGAAAGCCGAGGTAGCTCATTATAAGGAAAAATGTGATAGGGCTAGCATGTCAAATAAGTGTGCTTCTTGTTATGAACTAGCCAAACAAAATGACTACCTTAAAGAGACTCTTGAGAGATTTATTGGTGGGAAGAAGAACCTCAACATGATTCTAGACAAATCTAAGGTGAGTGTGAATAATAGAGGCCTAGGATTTGATTCCCTAGAGCATACCAAGAACCATCCACCTAAGGTTGTTAGAGTCATGTTGAGAGTGGTCTGCTTGAGGTAGAACCCCTAAGCCATCCAAGATAGTCTTCAAATCACCGGTTTTGCCCAAACCACTTCTAGCAAGATAGGTGCTTCTACTTCATCGTGTCGCACCCTTCAAAAGGTCAATTATCATTGCACCTTCTGCAAGAAGAATGGCCACATTGTTGAGTTCTGCTTCTGTAGAGCCAAGATTGAGAGGAAGGAGAGGATGAGTAACTTGAGAACCATTAGAGGAGTCCCTTCACCTGCTGTAGTCTCTAGAGCCAGGCAGCTTATTTTTCCTGCTAGACATAGGCCTAGGTTCATAGAGGACTTCTTTGACTCCTTTGGTGGTTCTAGGCAGCGCTTTGGGTTAGGACATCATGAGGAGAGACCACGGGTAGCATCTAGACAGGGGGAGTACCGACCTTTTGGTAGGTCGATTCGGAGAGGTCTAGGTGGTTCTCGTGTGCATTCTTATGATTTTGCTCCTAACCATTTTACTGCTGTTTCTACTATTTTGCCCAAGCATCGTGTGACTCAGTACTGGATTCCCAAGTCTTTTAACACTAACCCCAGTACTGAGGCACAGATGTTTCCTGTTCGTGCTTTGTAGGTCCGTCGTGCGAGGAAGGAGGACATATGGCTCGTTGACTCTGGATGTTCTCGACACATGACTGGAGATTCTAGATGGTTCTCCTCCCTCACACGTGCATCCGGCAATGAATTGATCACATTTGGGGATGCTTCTACCGGGACCGTGACAGCCAAAGGCATAGTGCGCGTCAACAACAAGTTCATGCTCAAGGACGTTGCTTTGGTAAGTAAGCCGAGGTATAATCTGCTTTCTGTTTCTCAGCTGCTTGATGAGGGTCTAGAGGTGAGATTTAAGAGTGGTGAGTGCAGGGTTTTAGATTCCTCTGATGAGCTTGTGTTTAAGATTTCCAGGTTTGAGAGGATCTTTTGTGCTAATTTCTGTATCTCTTCTGCTTCTAGCCCTAGGTGTCTTGTTGCTTCTGATTCCCATGATCTAGTTTTGTGGCATCGTAGGCTTGGACACATAGGCTTCGATCACTTGACTAGAGTCAGTAGCAAGGATTTGATTAGAGGTTTACCTAGGCTGAAGGCTGTTAGAGACCTTGTTTGCTCACCTTGTAGACATGGTAAGATGGTTTCTGCTTCTCATCCACCTCTTACCTTAGTAATGACAGATGGACCTGGTCAGCTCCTGCACTTAGACACTGTTGGTCCTTCTAGAGTTCAATCAGCCGGTGGGAAATGGTATGTGCTTGTGGTTGTGGATGATTACTCCAGGTATTCATGGGTTTATTTTCGGTTTCTAAGGATGAGGCATTTGGCTTCTTTAGAGAGTTGGTCCTTAGACTTCTTTGTTGAGCTTCTGGAGCGTTGAGAGCCATTAGGAGTGACAATGGGACAGATTCAAGAATTCTTCCTTTGCCACTTTACATTACGATAGGGGCTAGAGCATCGGTTTTCATCACCTAGAGTTCCCCAGAGAATGGAGTTGTGGAGAGGAAGAATAGGACCCTTGTAGAGATGGCGAGAACCATGCTAGATGAGCATTCCACACCTAGGAGGTTTTAATGAGGCGATCTCTACTGCATGTTATATTTCTAATAGGGTTTTCTTGAGATCTGTGATTGGTAAGACTTCTTATGAGCTCAGATTTGGTCATAAGCCCAAAGTTTCTCATTTCAAGATTTTTGGTTGCAAATGCTTCATTCTTAAACATGGCAACCTTGATAAATTTGAATCTAGATGTTCTGATGGCATATTTCTTGGATATCCTGCTCATTCTCGTGGCTATCGTGTATTTAATTTTGACACTAACAAAGTTGTTGAGACTTGCGAAGTCACTTTTGATGAGGCTAGTCCTGGTACTAGACCCGATGATGTAGGTACACAGGTTTTTGAGAGCATCTTCGTCGATGATGACTCTGAGGATGAGGACCCAATCCATCCTCAAGTCCCTTCTGACTTGGTTGGAGAGCCTGCTTCCACTACATCAGCTTCAGATGAGCAGCCTCTTCCTACCTTCACCGACGATCAGAGTGGCTCTGCTCCTACCTCCACAGCCCATGAGGTAGAGGCCACTTCAGCACCAGGAGCTCCTCTTCGCATTCAGCGACAGCATCCACCTGAGCAGATGATTGGGGATCTTCATGAGCGAGTCACTCACTCCAGGTTCATTTCTCCTGATTCCCATGCACATTCTGCTTTTGTTGCTTCTTTTGAACCCCGAGATGTCACCCATGCTCTTTCTGATGCGTCTTGGGTCAATGCCATGCATGAGGAACTTGAAAATTTTGAAAGAAACAAAGTCTGGACCTTAGTTGAACCTCCACCTAATCATAACATAATTGGAACAAAATGGGTGTTCAAAAATAAGCAAAGTGAAGATGGGTTGGTAGTTCGCAATAAGGCTAGACTTGTAGCACAAGGGTATTCCCAGGTAGAGGGCTTAGACTTTGAGAAGACCTTTGCTCCTGTAGCTAGATTGGAAGCCATTCTCATTTTGCTAGCATTTGCGGCATCCAAGGGCTTCAAGCTATTTCAAATGGATGTTAAAAGTGCTTTTCGAATAGCTTCATAGAAGAAGAGGTCTATGTCAAGAAACCACTGGTTTTGAAAATCCTAAGTTCCCAAACCATGTTTTAAACTCTCCAAAGCTTTGTATGGATTGAAGCAAGCCCTAGAGCTTGGTATGATAGGCTTAAGAGTTTCTTGCTCAAAAATGATTTTAAAATGGGAATAGTTGATAAAACTTTGTTCACTCTCGTGCATGGCAATGACTTTTTGATGGTTCAGATTTATGTGGATGACATTATATTCGTGGTTCCTCTCATGCTTTGGTGTCCAGATTTTGATTCTATGAGCGGGAGTTCGAGATGAGCATGATGGGAGAATTGACCTTCTTCCTTGGTCTTCAAGTCAAGCAAGCGAAAGAAGGCACCTTCATTCATCAAAGTAAGTATACAAAGGACCTTCTTGGTAACCGACATGGGAAGTAGTAGACCAATGTCTACTCCCATTGCCACGACCACCATCTTTGGACCCAGATGAGGATGGAGAGCTGTGGACGGAATGAGTACCGAGCATGATCGGCTCCTCCTCTACCTCACAAATCGAGGCCGACATACTGATTTCTTTGTGTGTCATGCGCTCGATTCGAGCTTCCTCGTGCTTCTCATCGTTAAGCGGTCGTCGCATATTCAGTACCTTGAGGCACTCTTGACTTTGGACTTTGGTATTCTTCTTCTTCGCTCTCTCTATTCGAGCATTTTTCGATGCTGATTTTGCTTGGGTGTAGAGTGGATAGGAAGAGTACTTCGCACTTGTCATTTCTTAGGCACATCTCTTATCTCATGGTCATCTAGGAAGCAGTCCTCTGCTGCCTGATCCTTCTTGAGGCCGAGTATGTAGTCACACGATGAGTTGCTCTCGTGTTCTCTGGATCTTGTCTACTCATGGGACTATGGGTTGTCTTTGGGTAGTGTTCCTCTTTTCGTGATAACACTAGCGCCATTAACATTGCCAAAAACCCAGTGCAACATTCTAGGACTAAGCACATTGACGTTAGATATCATTTCCTTAGAGACCATGTTGAGAAGGGTGATGTTGTGCTTCACTTTGTAGAGTCCGAGCAGCAGGTTGCGGATATCTTCACTAAGGCTCTTGATTCTTCTCGTTTTGCTTCTTTGCGGGGAGAGTTGGGGGTTGTTAGTCCTCTTGGCCTGTTTTGAGGGGGAGTTTGCTCTTTTTGCATTCATTTGTATCATAATGCATTTTACAATTCAGCAACTTGCATTGTAATATAACCTTGTGGAGCTTTGATTATTATCCATGTATGACATGATTTCATACTTTATACCCTGCCATGTCTTGTGCTAGTTTGCTAGACTTCTTTTGTGGCTTTTTATGTATAGCTTAGCTTTTGCCATGCTAGCTTTATTATCTGTGAGCAAACTGAATCATAATATGACTTGTTGGATCTTGTGACTAGTTTTGCTTTAGTGATCCTCTCATGATTCATGCCATGTCATATAGGCTTAATTGAGTCTTGAACTTATTTTGAGTTTTAATTTGAGCTATGCTAATTCTTAAGTCAAGCAAATGAAAAATGAGCTTTTTCTGTGCGAAAAAACTGATCTCACCAATTCTTTCTCATGAGACGGCTTGCCATTGCACTAGGCATGAACTCAGGGGGAGTTTTGGATGACCCAGACTATTCTCTTAAGCTTTTGTTGCTTGGGATGGTCGTAGTGAGGCTTGAGGTCTAGCACAATGCTAAGAAAACAAATTGGCAATTGGTTGAAGCTTAGAAGGCAGTTGTGGATGGCTCCTAGTCCAGACTTGCTTTACTAAGATAAAACCAATCATTTTCAAAGAAAGTGCTCAATGTGCTAAATTCTAAATGCTTGATCAAATTGTTTCAAATCTGAATGCTCAAACTTGACTCTTTTTCTAGGTTCTGCTCAATCTCGCTTATAGACATGACCTGACTCATTTTTGGATACCTTTAGTTAAACTATGATCTTGAGCACCTTGTTATGTTGTCGATTCATTTAATCTCAGATTATTGCTATTTTGGCCTTAGCTTTGCTGTACATATTTTGCCATGATTGAATATAGCTTCTTTACATAATATGGCTTGGTATAATACTTGTACAGTCTTCATGGATAATCTTCATGGCTCCTTTTGCTCAAGTTAAAAACAAAACAAAAATTAAAAAAATTAAAAATTAAAAATTACAGCCATTTCATTACATTCATGCTCTATCTTCTTCCTTGCACCTTGATGAATCCATTGTCAAAGGGGGAGAAAGATTGGTCAAAAATGTTGTTTTAGAGCTTTTCATCTCAATGATCAGAGGTCACATAGAACAATTGCTCTTTCATATGGACCTTAAGTGAGATTTTGTCGATTCTTTGGAAATTGAAGCTTTTGTGCTTTCTTTTGCTTTATCTCACTTGCTTATGCTATTCTGAAGCCAGCTTGGTCATTTCCTTTGCTTTTTCTTGCATTTGGACCAAGTTGTGCCTTTGCGCGAAAACTTCAAGTATTTTACTTTTCAAACCATAAAACTACATTTTTTGAGAGATTGCCAATGTGTTCATCAAGGGGGAGATTGTGGATATCATGGGGATATGCCCATGATCTTAGGATGATGAAACAATTGGCAATGTTGCTTTTGGTTTGAAGTTTCACGTATTTTCGGCAAAGTTAAAAGGCTGATCTTTAGCCATTTTGGGAATTTGGCTTTGGGATAGATTGAGTTCATAGACTATAATGCATATATGTTGCATGTTGCATGTTTTGAGCTAACGTGGGTCAAGTTGTGAAGAACTTGTCCCCGGATTCGTGTTTTCTTGTCTATTGCTGTGCAGGTGGCTTGCAGGTCAATGACGGTCAACGGCGAGGAGGATCGGGACTAAGCTTAGAGAGCTGAGGTCCAGAACGATCATGGATGCCGGGTGAGGTCAAGTGACTCAAGCGTGACGCAGAATAGACAAGGATGACCGAACAGGCGATTCGATCGATCGTTGATCAAGCGGTCGCGGGTCGGTGCAAGTGCCAAGGTGGTCGGTGGGAACCGGATGGGAGAGACTTGCCGACACGATGAGAGCATGGATCAACCTACACGTGGCGCAAGACGATCGTCGAGAAGTGGTTTAAGTCAAAAGAATTGAAGACGACGCTTTAAATTGCGTGCGCAAGTGTTTTGAAATTGTTGGGCCTTAAGAGAGCCCATTAGGTTATTTTTAGAGCTTGTGGCTGTCATATAAAAAGGACTAGGATGGGACATCTTAGGGTTGCTACCCCCTGTAGAAAAATATTGAGCGAGTGGCGGCGCTTTGCTGCTGGGTGGAAAAACCAAGTATGGGGCGGCGCCCTTGAGTCCCAAAAATCAGAAAGTCGGCGGCGTGTGTGTGTCCAAAAAAATCTGAGCAGCCGCGGCTTGTAATGAATTTGTCTAAGTGGCAGCGGCTTGTCCCATCAACTTGTGTGCTTCTTCATGATGCGAGTGCGGTCATTTTGCTTCATGCTTGTTGATTTTTTTTCTTCCATGATTTGTGTGGTTCTTGTCTGCTGCCTGTTTTGCCGATGAAAAAGAAACCGGCGGCGGATCCTCATTCTCTTCATGCGGGCTTGTCGGTCATGCTGTTTTGCGTTTTATATTTTTACTGATTAGGCTGCCATCTGATCTGTTTAATGCCTTGGTATGAGTGCCATTCACTTGTGACTGGCTCCAGTAGGGATCGTAGTTTTTGCCTCTGTGTGAGTGGTTTAATCTCCTGGTGTTGTGATGCTCAAATCTTCAAACAGTGGTGTGTCTGTAGAAGCTGTTGGATTGTCTTGGTGTTGTGCAGACCGAGAAAAATAGGGTCTCCTGGCGGCGGCTTTCAGTGCTGACCCGGAAAAAATCGCGAGGCGTCTGGAGAGAGCCCTTAAGATCTGACAGTTTGTTTTTTAGATTTTATTTTTTGTTGTCTTAAGATCTTTCTTTTTCGGCTGTCTTATTGTTGCGGGCTGATCTGGGCAGCTGCTGGTCACTGAGTTGTGCCGAGTCTGTAGTCTCAAATAGTAGCTGGCTCCTGTGCTTGTGTTGATTGCATTTCTTATTTGTTTATCCTGGCTGCCACCTCGGTCTTAATTGTTGCGACATGTTGATGTGTGTGTGATCTTTGTTTGCTGTAGTCCCGAAAAATCAATGTAATCAAGAACTTGGTCTGCGTTAGGTTTTGGATTATTCTATTCCTTAGTTGTGCCCATCTTGATTCTCGTGACCGAATTGTCTTTGCCATCTTGATGCATTGGAATTGTTGATTTTGATCTTCTTTGAAAGGTGCGACAAGCTGGTAAACTCGAAACTCGCACCACACTCATGCCAAAGACTCGAGATGCGATCGTGGTACGCTCCGCATATTGAGCCGCCTGGGATCTGCTTGTTCTTTTATTGCCTTGCTCAAGGTTATTGTGAACCGGCTTGTCGATCGATTGGTGGTATTGGTACCGCCCCTATGTCCTGTGACTTCCCTTCGGGGCGTGTACAAGATTGGGGATCTTTAGTTACATATTATTTTCAGCTTATAGCTTCTTTTCTGGTGTGAATGGAATGCCTCTGAGCAGATGATGTTTTTATTTCTTTAGTGCTTTGGGGGCAATGCATCTGATCTAGTGGTTTCAATTGAGATTAAAAAAAAGCGTCTATTCACCCCCCCTCTAGTCGCCTTTCCGGTCCTACAGGCGTGGACGGCGGCTCAGATCCGGGAGGCACCGGGGTGGAGCATGGGAGCGACGGAGGAAGCGGGGCCACGGCCTTGTAGACCTTGGTGACGGCAGCAGCGTCGCGCGCAAGCGGACGTTGGCGGCGATGAGGAGGCCCGCTTGCTGCCACGCCGCTTCGCCCGAGGCGGAGGCAGTCATCGAGCGGTGGGGTGGAGGCTGACATCTTCGCGGCGACAGCCGAGGTCGGAGTCGGGGAGGAGTCCATGGATGCGAGTTGGGGAGGCCACGCTGCGAAGGAGCTGGAGCAAGGCTGGGGCAGGCTAGAGGCATGCGCACACGGAAGGAGCCGGAGGTCGGACCGGACGCAGAGCCGGCCGAGCCAAGAGGCTAGCGTGGGGGCGCGTAGGGAGTGGTCAAGGGCCGGCGGCTGAGTGTGGCCGAGCCAGGAAGCAAAGGGGAGTCGGCGCCATGGATAAGCTCCAGCAGGAGAAATGGAGATCGGTTTTGGGAGATGAGGGGGTGGCGGCTGCACTTGGGAGGAGAAATGGGGAGGACGCAAGGAGAAGGAAGGGCTAGGGTTTGGTGCCCCCCCTTGGGCCAGGGGCTGTGGGCTTTTGGCCCACGGCCAAGGTTCTCTATTTTTAGCAGAAAACCCCGTGAACTAAAGATCAAACCAAATTCTAATTCAGTCCTTCCCTCTAAAACTCTTTTCTCTCTTAAATAAATTTTGGGATATTACAATATAAGTCTTTGTTGGAAACAGTTTGCCTTGAATTATTTCTAGTGGATTCAAGTGCCCAAATCAGCAAAACGGAAAGTTGTATGAGTAGTGTGAGTCAAAGCGGCTTTTTGTTACAGTTCAGTGACCTAACCTAACCTCTATATATTTGCCTTATTATCTTGTCCAAGAATCATGCTTTTAGTTTTTAGTTATGATGTCCGAACTGCCCAAGAGTGCCATGTGAGGGTAATGCTTGATATGTCATAACCATAAAGATAAAATATATACGGAATTAATCTCTTTGAGAAACAATATGTTTCCAATCAATCAGTAGTACAATATGTATTGTCCTTGTGTTGGTGAACATGATATCTGAGATGAATAGATGGTTCAAATCCTTCGATATGGTTGCTAAGCTGGTTGTGCTTGTCCATTGATTCTGTTATCTTTCAAAAATTCTTCTTCAGGAAACATTGAATGCAAAGCTTGATGATTCGCTGATTGAAGGGGAGTTCCTGATATGAAATTAGGTAAGTTTGTCTTCATATTTTAAGATTGTATGTCAATGCTAGTTGTAGCTTATTTGCTAAAAACTACATTGTTTATTTATTTCAAATGATTAGTAGTTTAATATTTGTGTTTAGTGGCCAAATGGGTTCCCCTACTTTAAGGTACATAATTTGACATGCATGTATAAATTAATATTAGTTCACAAAAAATAAAAACACATGGATATATTCTTTGCCTTGCAGAATTGTATTGGTGCTATCGATGGTACCCATATTCCTATTACTATAAGTGGAGAGAAGGCTGTTCCGTACAGGAATAGAAAGGGTACATTGAGTCAAAACGTCATGGTAGTTTGTGATTTTGACTTGAACTTCTCTTTTATCTCATGTGGCTGGGAGGGATCTGCCACAGATGCTAGAGTCATTAGGTCTGCTCTGAGTAGTGGTTTTCAAGTACCGGAAGGTAAATTTTTTCTTATCTCCTTGCACCTTACCGTGGTGTTCGATATTAGCTGCAGGATTTGGTATGCAACTCATTCTATTATCTTTCAAAATTCTTCTTCAGGAAAACATTTAATGCAAAGCTTGATGATTCGCTGATTGAAGGGGAGTTCCTGAATTGAAATTATAGTTTGAGATCTTAGATGAGCAATCTTTTTTTGTATGAGACTATTTGTAATATGAAATACTTTTATCTTGTGATGATATCGACCAAACTATTGGTATTTGTTCTAAACTGCAACATAGTGCTAATGGACTGAATGCCTAGAATGGTCCAAGATAGCTACCTGGACAGTGGACATGCACATTGTCATGTATTGCAAGGAGTTCAGATTCATATGCTAGCAAATGCTGAACTACCTTCTGATATCCAATGTGCAAGCGTGTACCAATGGCATGCTAAGTCCAAGCCGGATATTAGATATTTCTGCAATAGCATCATGAACTTGATATGATTGTTACTTCCTCTCTGTCGTGATGCGATTCAGCAACTTAGTAAATATGTACCAATGGCATGCTAAGTCCAAGCCGGATATTAGATATTTCTGTAATAGCAACACTTGTTATCCAATTTTGTAGAGGTTGTATTCAAAATTTTAATTATTCTCAAAATTTATAATCTATGTTTTTTTAAATTTGAAATTTCTAGACCTTTTTTTTCTGAATTTTTATGATTTTTTTTCAAATTTTCTGCACTTTTTATTTTTTTTGAATTTTCTGGACTGTTTGTGAAAATTTTCTTTTTTTTTTGAATTTTCTGGTTTGGTTTTGGAAATTTTCATGAATTGTTCCAATTTTTTAATGTTGTTTTTGGAATTTTCTATATTATTTTTTTGCTTTCAGATTTTTTAATATATGCAATCCTTACCAATCCAACCATTTGTCCAAACAAATCGAAGGATTAGATCCAAGGTGGGAGGGGATTGGGTGGTGGGAGAGGGATCAACCTAATCCCCCCTTGGATTGTTTCTCCTATGGATAGATTTCCCCACTAGCCAAACAAGGCCCAAGAGGGATTTTAAGGGCATATGGAATCTCCTCAATTTCAAGGGGAAATCTTCCTGTCCGAGAACAAAATCTCTGTTGCTATTTGGAAACGACAGGGATAAAAATCCTAGCCATGAAAAAAATTCATAAAATAAAAAAAAACAATAGCACAAATTCAGAACAAGTGGAAATTAATTGTTCTGAATCCAATTAAAGAGCTGTTACCCATAATGCGCATAAAAAGGGAAAACAAAGGAAAATTTATACTTCCTACAAAGCAAAACTCAAAGATGATAACAGTCATCACAATATAAACATACAGGTGACGTGCCCATTAGTTAAAGAAACAATCCTGATACTAGGAACAATGCCAATGCTTCAATTATACCGATTCCAGCAGCTAAGATCAAGGTAGACAATACAGATGACAGCTCCAATTTGCCTACAGTGTTATCAGAAGTCAAGTTTCATTGCCTGAATAATAAAGCAGGTGTACAATCGATATATAGCTATAAAAGAACTTAAATTGGTATTTATATGATGATCATGCTACCTGAACTAGAATGCTTGCTAGCATTCTTGGAAATGTCCTCTGTCAATGCTCAACAATGGAATGTTGAAAATCTTGGACACAATGTTAAAAATCGACACACCAATACCAGCCAATACTAACTCTAGAGCATCTTCAGAACATATGCTAAAAATGAGCCAGAAAAAAAGTAATATCTTGCTTTCACGCAGCAAAGATGGCTACAAGACGTTTCTCTAAGAGGGCAAGCAGATGCTGGGTTGATGCAGTAACATGCCTAAGGCTGCACATATTTCAATCTGCGTGCTGTAGTATTTCACAAAAAAACACAGCCTCATACCGAATAAATAAGTTTAACATTTTCTCACAAAATTCACATGATACTGTGACGTGTAACTTTTTTTGAACGGTTGTGATGTGTAACTTTAACTGCATACTCACACCAAAAGACTGTTGTTTCAAGTAACCATGCAGGAAAATATATGGCAATATGTTAGCCCATATATAAGTTCAAGCATTAGCATGCCCCAATTTCCCATAAATCAATAGAAAGCAGTAAAAGGCACAATGTGGGGTTGATATACAACATAATTGTGATGTTTGAAATAGTTATTGACATACCAGAAACAAGATTGGCTTCAATCATAGAGTAGATAACGGTGTAGGTACAGTTTCTACCATATTATTTTACGGAAGCCACAACTTCATAAGACAGTTGCTTATTAGGGATGCACAAGAATTGATAGGAAGACCCAAACATTGTTTGACATCAATTCAGATTTCAGATGCAGCTGTTTCAATTTGCATGAACAAATTTAACATTCTTTCATACGAGCATAATCTCATGAGCCACTAGTCTCATGGAATCTGCCATGGGATCCACTGCAGTGTGAAAAGGAACATTTTTTTTGTTATACCTCAGGGCAGTGGTTTGATCCGCGTGCTGTTTTTTTTTTGTGTGTGAAGTCGTGCATAAGTTGGAGATGCACAAGGCTGGTAGGCCCTATCATTTTTCGCTTGGTTCTTTTGCTACCCCATATTTCATTACTTGCTTGTTCACTTCATCACTTGTAGACTTGCTATATTAATATTACATCTCATTTGTTAGCTTTGTTGCTATTTGTAGGGTATTGAGAATTTGAGATGACTAGGACTGCTGCAAGTGGAAGTGCAAGCACATGAGAATCCCCTGCTGTTGCTACCACAGCAATTGGTACGGGCCACTCAACGCCATCGCCACTGCCACCGAATGCTGGTGCATTGGTGGTGTGTGAGACAGCTACAACCATGGGAGGTGTAGGACGTGTTGAAGTAGATGAAGGGACTTGCACATGAGAAGTTGAGCCTGCTGTGAAGAAGCAAAAGAAGTGTACCTCCAAGGTTTTGTGAGTACTACTCTAAGTACTCGGTGACCGTTAAGACAAAAGATGGCGGGGAGAAGAAACAAGTTTGGGCGAAATGCAAGAAATGTCCTCACAAAACTTGAGCTGAGACCTCAAGGGGAACAAAGTCATTATGGAATCATGTGGGATTCAAGCATGCCGTAAACCAAGGCCAACAATAGCTACAATTTGATAATGATGAAGGTGAAGGAAATAGTGCAGTTGTTCAGACTTACAAGTATGATGCTGAAGCTAGCTTGAGGAAGTTCTATTTGACACTAGTTATGCGCGAATATCCCTTTGTTATGGTTGAGCATGAGTACTTTGTTAATTTCATCAAGTCTCCGCGTCTTGGTTTTTCGTTCAAGAGCCGCACAACCACTAGGAAAGAGATATTGGAAATGTTTGGAGTTGAAAAGAAGAAGTTGTATGAACAACTAAAATCTTTTTCTTGTCGATTTTCTACAACTATAGACATGCGGGCATCTAACCCAAATAAAGGTTATATGTGCATCACTGTGCATTGGATTGATGATAACTGGCATATGCAAAAAAAGAATTGTTAAATTCATTCATGTGAAAGAGAATCATACAGGAACTAATCTAGCAACTGAACTTATCAAGGGTGTCATGTCTTGAAACATTGAGAAGAAGTTATGTGCTCTCACTCTAGGCAATCCATCATCCAATGATAAATGTGTTAGTGAAGTGGTGGAGCTTAATAAGCATTCTCCCTTGGTATGTGATGGTGCTTTTTTTCATGTGAGATGTTTATGTCACATACTAAACCTTGTCGCTCAAGATGGCTTGAAAGTAATTGCATCTTCAGTTCAGAATATTAGAGCTACTATTGTTATTGTGAAGAATTCTCCATTGCAATGGGAGGAATTTCATAAGTGTGCAGCAGAATATGACTTGCACAATAAATCCAGTCTTCCATTGGTTGTGCCTACAAGGTGGAACTCCACATATGAAATGTTGAGCCATGCTATTTACGATAGGAGGGCTTTTGAAAGGCTATTATTTTTGAACGACAGTAAATGTGGAAGCCCCCGGTTTATTTTCATAAGACCGAGACCCGCCCGACCTTAAGGAGATAACTCGAAGCTTCCAAGTTAATGGATTCTAAATTAACTCCATCAAAATGAGAGTTCTTTGTTGAAACTAGAGCCCCGGTGATCATGCGCACTGCTCCTCTACAAGCACTACAAGATTATCGGTTCCCTACACAATCAAAGACCACACTTAATGAGTTAATATGGAATCCATGAACAGCGAGCATGAGATCATGTTGGCTCCCAAGATCAGCGACCAACACACCTCAAACTCACATATAGCATTGATCACATCCATACAACATTCATACATTCATAGTTCAAAAGACATACATCACGATAGTTCAAGTCTACGACTATTACAAATGGGCCAACCGGCCAAATTCAAATAAAGTCATCAAGTAACAACGGAAGCAATATAAGTAAACCAAAAGTCCAGCATGGTATGCCCAACACCCATCGGCAACCGACTGGGAGTTAAATAATAGCACTACTCGTCAGTGTTGCCTAAACCGACACTAACGAGCTCATCGGGCTCACAGTCATCCTCACCTGAAATTGCAGCAACGGATTGAGTACAAAGTTGTACTCGCAAGTCTTACACAAATAAAAATTAGTTATGCATAGAGGTTGTTCCAAAGGATGGCTCATATTGGCTTAGTTTTTGCGAAAGGACGCAACAATTTTAACAACCTACACATGCTAGTTTTTCAATTGCCATTTTGTAAACAGATTTGAAGTAGAAGTAAAGCATGTGAATAAGTGATAAATTGAATAACAACTAAAGCAAACAGCAGCAAAGTGGCTGCCCACTTTGATACAACTAAAATGCATGAACATCCCATTCATGCTGAACCAAAAGTACCCACAATTTAAATACAAAGTCTAACGATAGTAACTCCCGAACTCAAGCGGTTGTCCATAACCGTGGACACGACTATTCAAATAGATTTATCTCTACAGAGGTGTACTACTTTACCCACACGACTCGATTAGCCCATAAGCCTCCAGATGCCTCCGAAAATAGCATACTTCCTTAGGTATGCCGACCGGGGAGAGTCGAGATACGATCGTTTTTAGCAAGAAGACCCTATTGAGCTAAGTCCCCCATTAGAGATGTTTCCTTTCCTAGTACAAGCGTCCGATAGCACTTGCTAGGGGGCTCACAAATTGTATTGGAAATACCGATGTAATGTACATAAAGAAAAATGGTGCGTCTCTTGCACTCTATAGAAAAATTACATCGACTCCTAAGGAACATAGGATTTCATGGTCTCTATGTCCTTACACCACCATGAGACTTAACACAATAAAACCTTCCCCCTACTTAACCGTACAATACCCATATCCCGCGTATAGTAGCACAAATGTACTTGAATCAACGACATTACTAAAGTTCGATCCTTAATGGTCCGGACAAGACATCCACATACCCAAATCTCATGCACAAAGGCACCATCACTAGCCAACACTTGTCCAGACCCCAAAACTCATTTAAAATGAAAAAACTTAGTTCACAAAATAGATACGAAGATCTAGAATTAAAAGAATAAGAGAGTGTATGTTTCCCAAAATTGTCGAGTTAACCCCGACAATCAATCTACTGTTCTAGACTTGCATGGCTAAGCAAAACTCGATTACCATAAATCACACATCCTACTTAAGCATGTGGTACTGGAATAATTCAAGGATAACCTCATGAATAGGATATAACTATTCTACACATCACAAAAATAGCGACATAGTAAAATAAGCATGTAAGCAATTATCATTGCACTAACTTAACCAAAACTGGGATCAAATATGATGCAAAAGAAAGTTCAAATGATGCTTGCCATACTGGTAGCTCAGTTGCTCACTCTCAGTAGCGTAGGAGTCAATATCGATTTCTCCGGAATCTAGAGAAATAACGATATCGATAAACACCGAGAAACACTTCAAAAATCAAAGCGCTAAAAAATGCATGATTTTTCTACAGTGACTAGTGCATGATTTTAGATAAAAACAGGTGAAAGATTTATTCAAATTGAAGTTAGTGTGTGAGAGTTATGGCTATTTGAAAATCAGATTTCAATAGGTTCAAGTTCAAGTAATTTATTTATTTGGCCAAAATTTGCAGAATAGTAGGGGATACAAGGATTATATAGATAAATAGAGAATATTTTTATAAGTCCAAAACATTTGGGTTCAACTGATTTGGAGTTTTTATGAATTAGCTAAGCATTTTTAAAGTTATCAGTCTTTTCTATCGTAAAGATAATAGTTTTATGGATCATTCTCCAAAATAATAATTTTTGCTACAGAGAAAATTTTGAAAATGATTTCATAATAAGGTTCATCCAAAATGAAAATTATCAGAATTTGTTTCATCCATTTTGGAGTTGAGGAGAATTAGTTATGTATTTTTGAAGTTATTCATATTTTCCAGTGTGCAGAATAATATGTTTTGGATTTTATAACACATTTACTCCTTTTCTCACCGAGGGCTGCGCTAGCCCCAGTCTTTGCCAGTGGGGCCCTGCACAGCACTAGTTCTTAATTGTTTATCGAAACAAACGCGCGCTGACAAGTGGGCCCGCCTTGACAGTGAAATGAAACGGCGCGTGCGGGCGAGTGACGATCGAACCATGCTTGTGAGCCGTTAGATTAAGATCCAACGATCAACAATTGTGGTGCGTTCGGACGGTCCGAACGGTCCAATTGATCCAGATCGTGCCTTTCGCATCGGACGGTCCAGATTCATGGCGCGTTCGGATGGTCCAAATGGCCCACTTAATCTGGATGGCCGCTTTTCAATCGGACGGTCCAAAATAGTCCTAGTGTTTTTTGGGCTGGCTAAGTGAAAAGGGCGCGGGGTTGAAGTGGCTTGGGTCCACAAGTAAGTGACAGTTTAACTCGTTAAGACAACATTTTAAAGCTGATCATTACCATTAATTGCTAACGACCTTGCTACAGTACATGTCCAAATACGACAACAGGATTTTGTGTCCTGTGCGTTTCAACGGTGGTTCATCGGTGTTATGCGCCACGTCGGCGCGAGCTAAAGGCATGGATACTTGCACAATAGTGTTGCGCACCCGTTCGTGGTGTTCTCGACGGCGGCGCTGGCCTGTACCAGCGGCGAGCCGGAGGGGAGCAACGGCGTGCAACACGGCAAACATTCAAAATGCGAGAAAAGCTCCGCAGCGGTTCTGATAAGCGGGTGCCCAAGCTTCTAAAGGCTATTAGCAAGCTACCTGAGCTAGGAGAGTGCTTGGAGAAGCTCAAAGATGACTGGAGCAACGTCGGCACCGGAGAAGACAATGGCGGTGATGTGGCTCAACGTGGAGAACAGGTCGTGAGCAAAACTACAAGGAGTGAGTGCTCGGGATAGCTCAAAGGGGCTATAAGGATGCTAAGGAACCAATGAATTGAAGAATGGCTTACCGAATCTAAGTGGGAGGCGAAGAGTTAGTTCTTTGACCGAAATGGTCCAAGCTTCGATTCAACTCGATCCTGTCGTACATTAGCAAAGTTGATTGAGGGGTTTTCAATCTCATGCTAAAAGACACAAGATGACGCGAAGAGTTTAGGATAATACCTCCTGAATGTGAAGATTGACATGATGGTGTCCATGGGAGCGCGCTCTAGAGCTGGCAATGGCACAATAGTGAACCGAAGGCTACAAGCAAAGACAAGGGCTGAGCTTAGCTAGAATGAACACGGCATTGAAGGTAGAAGATAGGGAAACCACATGGTTGAAACTCACTAGAGTCATGAGCTCGCACAAGCTTCTCTTTCCTCAGACTCGAGAGGAAAGATGAGTAGAAATGGAAACAAAGGAGTGGTTTTATGCTTGGGTGATAACAGAGATGGAAGCGGCGTTACAAGGCGAAACTCCCGGAATGGTCAATTGGGGCGGTGGATTGACGCCATCGATGGAGCGCCTCAGGAGCTTGCGGCCACGTGGCGTTGAAGCCCTGCGTGAACTGACGGGAGGTTGAAGGTGAAACTGACAGCGTGGGTCCGCCCTGCTAGTGTCTCACATGCGTGCGCACGCGTGAAATGTTCGGACTGAGTGCGTGGTCGTTGGATCCTGATTTGGATGGCTCAGATTAGTTGGGCCGTTTGGACTGTCCGAACGGTCAGGCACGTGTGTATCGTTAGATGACGAATGGACGGCTGAGATTAGATGGGCCATTCGGACTATCCGAACGGCCCGCTGATCTGGACCGTTGAATTTTCATCGGATGACTCGCGCGATGGGTTTAATCAGCGCAGTTAGGGGGTTGGGTCCAGCCAAATGGCTTGGGTCGGGTTCAAGTTTAAAGAATAGTTCCACGTTTGAGTTTAGGGTTTGACTGAGGTTTAAAACAAACTGACCCTACTTTGACTAGTCCTCTAAAAATAGAAATAAATTTCCTAAAATCCTGAAATAAATCAGGGGTGTTCCTGAGAAGGTCTAGGGTCCTTAAAAATTACTAAACCTCACTGTTCATTAAAATATTTTGTACTAAATAAATCCACAACCGAAATAGGTTGATGGATTGAGTTTGAATTTTCTAGGGTTTTGAAAACAATCCCAAAAATTTGGGAAAATGATCTTAATTCAAAATAATTATTATAGTATTTATATAAATTATCTCCAGAGGAGCTTTAGTAGCATTTCTTGCAGTTTTGTTCTTGAGTTTACTTCTTTAAGTACAGGTTCAAGACTTGCACAAGATTTTTCAAGTGCAATATCTAAAGCAATGCTTCAAAACAAGGATGCATGCTCATGAAATGCATATTAATTATTATTAATAAACTTGGGGATGTGACAGTAAATATGAGAAGTGTTCTCGGACAAATAAGGAATAGGATATGGCGGATGCACTATGCATATGTTGCAGAAATTCAATGATGCTACTATGATATTTTCTGGAAATCAATATCCAACAGCAAACCTGATTTGGTGGAAGTTTTGTGAGATTAAGATGGCACTTGCAGAATGGTGTCAAAGTGTTGATGTCACTATTTCTTTTATGGCAGAGGCCATGAAAGCCAAATATGACAAGTCCAACATAGCACTTGCTATGGCATGCTTTCTTGACCCCTAGATACAAGAAAAAGCTGGTGGAATATTTTATGGGGAGGATTTATCATGAGAGGGCTGCCCATGAAGTTAATCGCTTCATGGATGTTGTGAGCAAACTGTTCCAAGCTTACCTATCCAGCACTCTTGAAGCTTCAAAGCCAATTCTGAAGGACATTCTCATCCACATGGTGATGCCGACTTGGGTCTTCATGACATTGAACAGTTCTTGTATGAGGATGCAGCAGTGACAAGTTGTGATATGAATGAATTGTAGCTATACCTTAAAGAAAAACCAATTTGGTGGTTTGATCCTACTGGTAAGGGTGCAACGTTTAACATATTGTCATGGTGGAACACACACCAAGGGTCTTTTCCTGTTCTCTCATGACTAGCTCGTGACCTGTTACCTATTCAAGTATCAACCGTTGCTTCAGAGTTGGCTTTTAGTGCTGGTAGGCGTGTTGTTGATCCATTTCGTAGTCGACTAGAACCCGAGGTGGTTGAAGCTCTAATTTGTACCAAGGACGGGACAACTTCATCTAGGAAAGGTAATAATAAGTCATTTAGTTCATAGTTTATTATACCACTTCCAACTTTAGTTTACTAGCTTGATGTCATTTTTAAATTTCAGGTTCTAAAGAGAAGATATCATCACTTGTTGATGAGTTGGATTTGGAGCTAGAGGATAAAGAATGTGCTAGTGCTATTACAAACGTGAACGAGGAGGTTTGATAATTGTTAATTGTTTACTTATATGAACTTTGCGTTTAACAATTTTGAATACATGAAATGGATATTACGAGATGACACTAGACAGGCATAGATCATGCATTATGATTTTTATCACACTGAAATTTAGGCTAGAAAAGCTTCACAAAATGGTGATTGAACGAAGGATATTTCTAGTTTCACTTATTGAAACCACATATAAGATGATGCACGACGAAAGGATGGCCATACATTTAGAAACATGAGAGAATGTTTCATGATGCAGGACTAGTGTTGTTGATTTGTTGGTCATGTTATATATAGACCTATTGCTAGCAAGCTAGGGACGTGTGTGTGTGTGTCTATTTTTGTGACGTGTTCTAAGAAGCTCACAGCTGTGATGTTGCAAGCTAGGAACTTGTGTGTGTGTCTATTTTTGTGACGAGTTCTAAGAAGCTCACAGCTGTGATGTCCGTATCTTTGAGTACATTGGCTAGCTTTCTAAACACATTGCTTGCGTGTGGACCACTCCTATCATTTACTAATGCAGTTATGGACAGAGCCACAGATTAATTCATCAAGTTTTACAGAGTACAAAGAAGGATTGTATCATTAAGTAGATTCACAAACATGCGAATTAATTTCAGAAATCAGCAGAAGAAGCTTACATATTTCCAAAATGGGATGTGATTAAGTTCGTAGTTGAAGGAATCATTTTCACATGTTTCAAGAATGTGAAGCATTTATCTGAAAATTGCATATAGCATCATATATGAACTTTGAATTTTTTTTATGTGATTAGTTAAGTGCAGAAGGCTACTATTTTTGTTAATCTGAAACTTGAAAGATGTTTATTTTATTGCGGAATTCTTAGGTGATGCAGATTACCCATTTGCATGCATAAAACCTCTTTCATATATACCTGCCTACTCCTTAACAATATTTACTAAATGTAAACATGCAAGTTTATATTGGAGTTTAAGTAATTTTTTGTGTCTGAAAATGCAAAAAAGGTACTTACTAATCTTTAAACATGGTAGTTTATATTGGAGCTGAAGTAACTTTTGTGTCAAAAATCACTTTCGGTTGGTTTCATGACATGATCTGACATTCTACAAATCTATTTTTGTAGGATGAGATGATGACCGAGGCTGAGATCGACTGAGGCATGGTCATAGAGATAGCTCACTGCTGGCTGCTGCTAGACATGTCTTTTGTGCGGCCAAGGACCTACTACTTACTTACTTAGCACTTACTATTACTACTTGGCTACATGTTGTGCAACTAGTGATGTACTTGGCTATGGGTTATGGCTATTGGCTAGTTGAATTTTGGACCGGGTAAGAGTTGTGACTTGCTACTTGCTAGTTAGTAGTTACTACTTGCTTAACTAGCCCCTGTCATGTACTAGCTACCTGCTAGTTGCTAGTTAGTAGTTGCTACTACTTGCTTAACTAGTTAACTAGCCTTTGTTATTGTGTGATGTATTTAAATTTGCTTATTAAACTACTAATCTAGTTGCATTTTGGACATGTAGTATGGTTGATTGATCTTTATTTGCGTGACATATATGGTTTCTATTTTCACACAATATCTGAATAAGTATTCATGACTGAGACAATTCATATTTGGTTCGGCATGTATTCGCTCTGTATTCATGACCGAGACTATCTGCATTCGTATTCATATCCAGCACTATCCATGTCTGATTTCAAATCTGAGAAAAAAATATGGAAAAGGATAAGGGATGAGTGATATCCATCCGTATCTGCTCTGTTTGCACCCCTAGTTGAAATGGGGCTACCTGTAATTCGGGTTGGGTTGGGGTGGGTTGGCTTCCAAAATGAGTTGGGACGGCGTGGGAGTGGGTTTAGAATGTAGTATGCGAAACGGGTCGAACCCATGGATTGAACCCACGGGTTGAAACCAACCACAAGTCCACAACATGACCTTGCCTGTGGCCTCCCACAGGAGAAACCCTTGCTCATGACCTCGTGATTTTGCAGTCGTCACCGCCCTTCCTCCCATCTCTGTGTCACCTCTTCTCGCCTCGCTAGCTTGCCGTCCTTCCTTCCCTCATGCCACCATACTTGGTCATCGCCGTCGCACTTCCTTCCCTCTCAACATCGCCTCTCCTTGCCTCACCGCCCTTCCTGCCCTCACCTTTAGGGGTGGAAAAGCGGGTGGGTGAGTTCGCTGCAAAGCCAGGCCCAGTTGGTGCAGCCGCGTGCGCACTACCTCTCCTCTTCCCAATCTTGCTCCGGTGGACGGTGGTCCGATGGGTACATCTCCAACACCTGCAGTCGCGACTTCTCACGTCAATGTGAGAACCAGCACCTCCTTCCTTCTCTCTCTTTCTATCCCCTATTTCTTGTTAGATCTGTGGTGGTACTACATGATTTATGATTTTTTGTCAAAATTGACTTAGATTTGTCCATGATTTTCTATGATACCTAGTCCCAAGATTCCCCATGTTAAATCACCTATGTATGGTCCATCTCTAGCAATTTTTGTTTTGGGTTAGCGTTAGATCCACGAATTTTACTTGATGTTTATGTGAGTTTGAAGCTTTTGGGATGCCCCCTTCTCTCTCTCTTATGTCATCTGTTGGTATTGATTCCATGAATTTTTGTCCCCTTGTTTCGTGATGCCAACTATTAGTGGCTTGGATTATTCCATTTTTATCAAATATGGAATCAATTTATTACCCCTAAAGATGAGGATGGTCACAAGCTGAGGCCAAAAATCTACTTATTTTGTTAGTTTTGTTAGTTTCATGTACCTTTGAGTTTTCCATAGTTTGAATGTGTTTGTCAGTTTACCTTTTAGCAACTAAGAATTTCATCTAGGTAGCCATCATTACCTGTTATCTAAGTTGTTCACTGCACAGATGTTACTTGTCTTCTCCATTCATCTTATCCAGTTTACAATATAAGAAAAACAATTTGCTAATGTTGGGTAACTAACAAATTCTAAATATGTCTGCAAACGTGTCAGGTTGCTTGGGTGTAACATCCCGGTTTTTCTGGTTTTCTTGAATTTTCAAAATAAAAGGAACCATTTGGTTTTGATGAGAGTTCTAAAGCTTAACTTGAGATTTTAGAATTAAAGGTGTTTTAAAATGACTAAATCAAACTTCAACTAAATCAAAAGTTTGGTTTGTTCTGGGTTCATTGGAGTTCTCTGGTATTGTTTTCCCTTTCTCTGTTCGCTCCGTGTTCCCCTCGGCCTAGATCTCCCCCCCCCCTTCGTTTGGACCTCCCTCTGTCCAGACCTCCCTTTCGTTTGGACCTCCCTCTGTCCAGACATCCCTTTCGTTTGGACCTCCCTCTGTCTAGACCACACTTTCGTTTGGACCTCCCTCTCCGTCCAAGACCTCTTGGGTGCTCCTGGAGATCTCTCGGGTGGTCCTGGAGATCTCTCGGGTGGTCTTGAGAGACCTCCTGGGTGGTCCTGGAGACCTCCGGGTGTTCCTGGAGACCGGTCACGACCAACCCTTGGGTCACGACCTCCCCTTGGTTGGACCACCCTTCCGAGTATTGACCAGGCCCCACCTATCAACCCTGCTCACCTTCTCCTTCCTATAGCCGTGTCACTACTGACGCAATTGTCTTCACGCATTAAATGCTATTGTGTCGCATTAAATGCTGTCGCTTCAGCAGTACCCTGTTTCCTCTCTTGTCTCCTCCCCTACCTGCCCCCATCTCCTCCTTCACCTACCTTTGACCTCGTGTGTACCTCCGAACCTTTTAGTGACTCTCTCTAGCTTCCCTGGCTATAAAAGCCTGAGCAGTCCTCTTTCCTCACCTTTTTCCACACCCAGCACTCTTGCTCTCACCTAGCTCCTCCGTGCTTGAAGTTTTGCCTCCCCGTCGCCAAGGAGTTTGCTGGAGCCTGTGTCGTCGCCTCCTCGTCGCCAAGGAGTTCGTCGGAGCGCCTGCGTCGTCCTCTCCCTCCTCCTTCAGTCTCTCTTTCTCGGTCTTGGTGAGTTTCTCCGTGCCCTGTTCTTTTCCCTTGTTCTTACGACTACGTTGCATAGTCGTATCTTTGCGTTTTCTTCGTACGACCACGTTGAGTAGTTGTACCCTCTCTTGACCTCCTCAGGACCCTCGACCACCCTCTCATTGGGCCTCCTCCCGACCTATTGGACCTTCTCCCAACCAGTCGAACTTCTTTCGACCAGGTCGTTGGACCTCCTCCCGACCAGTTGGACCTCCTCCCGACCAGTCGAACCTCTTTCGACCAGGTCGTTGGACCTCCTCCCGACCTGTTGGACCTCCTCCTGGCTAGTCGAGCCTCCTCCTGAGAGCCCGTTCCTAATTCATCTAATTCAGTTCCTTGCTGTTGGTCTAGTTTGGTTTGTTTTGGAGTTCATTTGGATTTCTTTTTTGTTCTTTATTTGAATTGCTTTGTTCTCACGTGTAGATTTCGACGACTCAGGAGAGCCCGAATACTTCGAGGAAGACCCTCAAGCTTTTGAGCAAGGCAAGTTACACCCTTGATCATATTGATCCCAATATGTCAAATTATTTAATTTCTGTTCCAAATTATTATTGCATGCTTATTTGAATAAAAGTATTTTAAATCCCTGTCTTAACTTTATAGTTATTCCTGATTCCTTTGTTTATCCAAATTTGATTATTGATTCGACCACCCCTTGTCACCATAGTAAAGAGCTAGTTGGTACATTAGTATGAGCTAGCACGTTTCAAAACTCTATGCTTAGTCGAAGCTTAGACCTAAAAATCTTGATTTGGGAGTTTTACTGCCAAAAGACCAATGTTGTCTAATGTTTAACCATGACATTGGGTTGTCGTGGAAGTTTGCAAATGTTTTTTAAAAGCAAAAAAAAAAAAAAAATTGGTTTAGACTTGGGCGAATTGGTTGTTTGAATGGGTGCATGTTCATGCACGGGATCGAGTCATTTCTATGATCGAGGCCCAGGGTTCTGTTGGAAGTCGCCCAAGTCAGTTAAGGACCAGTCTTCGAGCCGCATCTTGCTAGCCCCATCGTGCAACCACATGTTCTGTATGGGTAGAACCTGGCTAACTAATTTGCAACATTCCACCGTGGTTGTTCCATCCGGTTGTGTGGGTGTCTTGACGACCTACTTTTATGCATTCCCACCTGGTGCAAAGGGGGCCTGAACCCAACGGATGGTTAGTCCAAAGGGGGTGAAACCTTAGCGAGGGGGAACTGTGGTGGAATGGCGCATTGTAAAGGCCTTGTCACGTGTTCTAGACCACTTACCTACGGCAATGAGTGGTGGTATCGGCGGGTGCCAAACAAACTAGAGAGGTCGTGTCATGTGGGTAAAGTTGTACACCTCTGCAGAGTATAATCTATTCGAATAGCCGTGTCCACGGTCATGGATATGCTGGCAAGGCCACTCCAAGTTAGGTTTTTGGTTTTGTTTTCAAAAGACCTCTTCAAACTGGTTTTGGATGTCTATCCAAATGAGAATTCGGGTAGGGGGCCTTGTGATAGGAGGGTGTCTTTCACCACTTATTGATGAATGTTATCCAACTATAAAACTGAGATTTATAAAATGAATTTTAGTTATTGTATATCTGCTTTGGAACTTAGTACATGTATTTGGAAACAAACATGGCTTTATGCAAATCAACTCTATAAGCCTTCCTTTGAGATATCCTTGTATGCATTGCATTCTATTACTTGACGGGTGTGACTTGCGAGCACGGTGGTTGTGCTCACACTTGCTTGATTCATGTGAGTAGGAAAGGACGTCTACGAGGAGCTTGAGAACCAGGACGTCTAGGCTGCGCCCTCTAGTTGATTGCTTGTGGCGAATCGAGTGATCTACTCGCTTTTGTTATCCGCTGTGTTTGTTTGGTCGGCTCTTAAGCCGTTCTTGTAATCAACTCTGTTGTTAATTAATAAAGTTGTGTTGATGGTTGTTGCCACATTTGCTACTATGTGAGCTAGCCGCTAATCCTTGGGACTAGCTCGGTCTGCATAGAGGACTTCGGGACCTTCCGGGTTCCGGTCTCCAGGACCACCGGGTGGTCCTGGAGACCTCTCGGGGAGGTCCGGTCCGCTACATTGGGTACCGGTGATTCCATAGACGAGCTGTTAAGAGTAACTCCACAAAGGAGAGTAAAAGTGTGGGAACACTTTGAACATAGTTTGTTAGCTGTTGATGGTGTCCCAAAATCTATGTGCAAATACTGTCAATTGAGGTTAACATGTAACCCTAAATCTGAAACAAGTAGTCTTAGAAATCATATTGCTGAATCGTGACCAACAATTGAAGATTCCGATAGAAAGAGGTTCATGCAACTATCAAGAAACAACCACCACATGGTTCATTTGTCTTTGATTCCCAAAAAACCCATGAGCAAATTACTAATTATTGTATCCATGCGGAGGTTCCATTTTAGAAAATTGAGGATCCATACTTTAAGGACTAGATGGCGGCCATACAACCAACCTTTAAAGTCTTTGGGCGTCAAACAATTCATAGTGATTGCTTCAGTTTGTATGAGTGAATGAAGTAAGAGTTACTTGTTGAGCTTTAAAGCCTTGATTCGTGGATCTGTCTCACCTCCGACTTGTGGACCTCAGTCCAAAACTTAGGCTACATGTGTGTCATTGATCATTTTATTGATGCCAACTTCATCCTCAAGAAGAAAATAATAGCATTCAAGGATGCGAAGTATCCACATACAAGTTTAGCCACTGAGGAGGCTATTACCAAGTGCCTCGCAGAGTGGGGTATAAAGGGCAAACTGTTTACTCTAACTCTAGACAATGCAAGCAACAAAAATGCAGCATGTAGATTATTAGAAGAGAACCAAGCACATGATCTATTGTTTGATGGTCACATTTTCATGTCAAGTGTTCTGCGCACATACTAAATATCTTGGTTCAGGTTGGAATGAAACCAATTCATGTGGCGATTGGAAAGATACGTCACCTGCTTGGCATATTGAGTCTTCACCCTCATGATTTCAAGCATTTAATGGGATTGCTGCTAGGATGAGTCTTCTCGCAAAATCTGGACTAATTCTTGATGTCCCAAATCGTTGGAATTCCATGTTCCATATGATCGGAGAAGCTTTAGAGTACAAAGTTGTACTGAATAGATACACCACTGAGAAATCTAAACCTTCACCAGATGATCAAGAGTGGACAAACGCTGCGGCAATATGGCCTTCCTCAAAGATTTTGAAGAGGCTACAAAGGTAGTATCAACTGGTAGGAAATCAACTTCACATCCCTTCTTGCACATGTCAAGCTCTAGAAGATAGGGAATGGCAAATCAATCATGCATTAAAGGCATTGGTTGGACCTATGCATACAAAGCTTGTCAAGTATTGGAACAACAACTTCAACATTGCCCTTGTCATTGCCACCATATTAGACCCATAAAAAAGCTGGAATACTTGGATTTCTTTTATGAGAAGGTGTATGAAAACATGGATGACATTGGTAAAAATGTGGAATCGGCTAAGGATTGGATGACGAAGTACTTAAAAAATATGAACAACTTGTCACACGAAATAGTGAACACTTAGTGTCTTGTGCCAGCGATGCCCGAGATTTCTTTGCAATACCACTATCCACCGTGTCTTCTGAGTCTACCTTCAGCTATAGTGGTAGGATTCCCGGGGACACTAGAAGCTCATTAACGTCAAAAATGCTTGAAGCTTTGGTTTGCGGAAAAGATTGACTAACCAAAGTAACAATTAGCAAAGGTATAATTGTAAAGTTGTATTTTCTTATAGATGTTCTATATACCACAAATTTCTATGAACTAACTTGTGTTTTCTTATGCAGGTGAAAATGGAGCACGATCACAAGGTGCAGATCTCATACAAGGAACCCTTTGACACCATCGATGCACTACAGGAGGCACTGCCTTCAGGTGAGCCCCCGATTCATCACTAGGAATGTTTCTAAAAATTGATGTCAGACATTAGTTGGGAATTTCCAATATATTGATGACATAATAATGCCATGTTTTTTTTTCAGATTTGTTGATGACATAATTATATGACATTTGAAATCATTTCTGGCAGGCCAAGTTTTTCTATGACTTAATGTCCGGGCATGCAGTAAGATCTTAACCATAAGCATGCAATGATTTTGTATTTTGAATCTAGCCATTGTTGCTGATAGAAAGCACGTTGTTAGGACTCTTTGCAAATACACATTCTAACCATTCACATGCACATATGAGTGCATTATGTTATCATTGTTGCGTTGCTATAATTTAGATCTAACAATTGATATTTTAGGGTATAGCTACTGGTAGTTAAATAATATTTAGTAAATTGCACTTATCCATATATAGATGTTTTGTGCATGTTCAAATAACTTTGTTCGCAATCATACGTGGTTAAAATATCAAATTCAAAACGGTAATCTTGGTACATAATAGTAGCTTCTTGACTGCAAAAGTTATTCACATGATATCTATGTATAGGGCGTGTTGTAGCCCCACATGTCAAAAATGACAGGTGATAAAGTGTTACAACCTCTAGTCCAAACTAAATGCCGTTTTCTAGGCAACACTGTCCACCAAATGACTTATTAACTACTCCATTGGTAGCGTTGTAGGAGAGATTAGCATACCATTAATAGGGGCAACGTATGCCAAAAAATAAAAGATTTACTCCTTCCTTGTAATGTGTGCATGGAGCTAAAACACCCTAAAACTAACAAGAGAAAGCACATGGTGGTGCTAATGGAGTTTTTGACTGATATGACGCTGCTGCCGGGCGTAATAGCAAGTTTAGCCTCCTCCGGGTCGTAATGCCAAAAATAGCACAACAGAGCTACCGGCGGCCGACGCCTAACCAAGTCTGGTCCTTAGGGGGGGCGAAATCCCCCTACACCGTGCCTTAGGGGGGCGGACTTCCCCCGCGTGCCACATGTTAAATCTGGGCCCTTGGGGGCTGGACCTAGTTCATCCTTGCCCCTGGGGGCCAGAGCTACCTAGTCTGTGCCCCAGGGGCACGGTGCTGATGAGTGAAGTGCCCTAGGGGCATGGTTTCGCCATGCAAAGTGCCCTAGGGCACAGTCTTGTCCTTCGGCGTGGGATTCCCTCCATCCTATCACTTCCCTCAGTCCTATCCATCACGCTGCTGCCTTTGCATGCATACAAAGCCACCGTGCAAGCAAAGAAACAGCCCATGGGAGGGAATTCGATTCCCTCCCGTCGCTTCGCAGTCGATGGAAATTGCGTTCGTGCGGCTATAAAAACCGGCGTCGCTCTCACTCTCATTCTCAAATTCATTCTTGACGAGGATATAACAGTCCTCATTTAATTATTTATCTGTAATTATTATTATAGATAGAAATATCTTTGTATTATCTGCAAGTATACCCCTTAATGTTCATAAGGGAGAAGCTTAGCCAAGTGGTCGTAAGTCTTACTACGACCACCCCCTAGTCGTAAGCCTTTCTACAACTAGTCTCTAGTCATAAGCTTTTCTACAATCCGTCTCTGGTTACAAGTCTTCTCTATGAGCACCATGTGGTCGTAAGTGATAAAAGATGAAAACTAGGGTTTGCTATTCACAACTATGCATGTTATTCATTAATGAAGGAGATATATATAGACAAAGATACATGGGCCTCATGGGCTACAAGGGCCACATGGGCCAAGAGAGAGAAAGAGAGAAATGTAAAATATACAATACTCTTAACACCCCCCTTCAAACTCAAGGTGGATCAGGAGGATCTGATGCACTGAGTTTGAGTAGATGAAGTCGATGATGTTCTCTAGTCTGAGCTTTAGTGAAGAAATCTGCAACTTGAAGCTCTGAGGGAATATACTTGAGGGTGATGGTCAACTGCTGACAATGAGATCGCGTGAAGGATGCATCAACACCAATGTGTTTTGTCAGCTCATGCTTGACCGGATCATTGGCAATTTGAATGGCACTTGTATTGTCACAAAAGAGAGGGGTAGGATTGTCACAAGGGACACCAAGATCAGTCAAGAGCCATCGAAGCCAAATGATTTCTGATGTTGTAGCGGCAAGTGCTCGGAGCTCTGCCTCTGCACTAGAGCGTGACACCGCAGTCTGCTTCTTGGACTTCCAAGCAATAAGCGAAGTACCAAGAGAGATACAATAGCCAGTGACAGATCGGCGATCAGCAGGATCACTCGCCCAAGTAGAGTCAGAGTAAGCGTGGGCCGAGCCGACTCGGCTAACATAGAAACAGACGCGTCGACGCAGTTCCTCTCAAGTATCTCAGTACACGAAGAACATGACTATAGTGAACTGAGGCGGGAGCACTGACAAACTGGCTGAGCACATGAACATCATGAGCAATGTCTAGCCTGGTTACTGTGAGATAGACAAGGCTCCCAACAAGCTGACGATAGCGAGAAGAATCTATCAGGGGTACACCGTCTGTAGGTCGAAGCTGCAAGTGAAGCTCCATGGGTGTGGCAAAGAAGATCGAGTATCACCATCCCAGAGCGAGCAAGTAGATCTGAACATAGCGATCTTTGAGAGAGATAGTAGCCATCACCATCAGAATGAACCTCAATTCCTAGAAAATAGCTCAATGGTCCCAAATCGGACATCATAAATTGTTCACTCAATTTCTTCTTGACAAAAGCCACGTGGTCCATGTCATCTCCCGTGATCAGCATATCATCTACATACAGAAGAAGCAAAGTACGACCTCGCTGAGAAGTGTGAACAAACAAGGCAGGGTCATGCTCACTCGAAGTGAAACCAGCAGCTCGAATCACAGAACTGAAACGCTCGAACCAAGCACGAGGAGCCTGCTTGAGACCATATAGAGCACGCCTAAGGCGACAAACATAGCCTGTAGGAGCCTCAACACACAGGGGTGGTCAGATATAGACCTCCTCATGTAGATCACCATGAAGAAAAGCATTCTTGACATCCATCTGAGATATAGTCCATGTGCGTATTGCTGCAACTGCAATAAGAGTACGGACTGTGGTCATATGAGCAACTGGAGCAAAAGTCTCATCATAATCTCGACCATAAGCCTGCTGAAAACCTCTTGCAACAAGACGAGCCTTGTATCGCTCTACTGACCCATCTGATTTGTTCTTTATTTTGTACACCCACTTGCAAGTGATAGGAACAGCCTCGCATTTGTAGCGAAACAAGATCCCAAGTGCTCATGCACTCTAATCTTGTGAGCTCCTCTGTCATAGCCAATCGCCACTCAGTACACCGACGCCTCGATAGGTACTCGGCTCCATCGACTCTTGCGAGAAAAACCCCATCTCTCTGGTGCCTGAATAGAAGAACGATCACGTAGGGCATATCGTGATGTAGTAGAACGATCGTCAGAGTCGATGGTACTGGCCGGAGGATCAGGTGGAGGAGAGGAGGACTGAGGATCAGAAGGAACTCTCTGCCGGCGACTATAGTGGAAGGGAAGAGTAGAAGTGTTAGAAACTGGTGGAGAAGGTACACGAGAAGGTGAAACTGGTGGAGAAGGTGTATCTGGAGAAGGTGTATCTGGAGAATGAATGGGAGGTAGACACAAAAAGGAAGTGGAATCTGTGGAAGAAGAAGTGGGATGTGGAGAAGAATGATGAAAGAAAGGACGTCCCTCATCAAAAGTCACATCACGAGAGATGCGAATGCGACGTGCTGAGGGATCATAGCAACGATAACCCTTATGCTCGGGATCAGAACCCGTAAAAACACACTCAACTGACTGAGGGCTCAGCTTTGTGCGCTCACGAGGTGCTAGAAGGACATAGCAGACACAACCAAAAACACGAAGATGAGCATAGTGAGCAGGTGCTCTGTACAGGACCTCACCAGGACACTTGCCCTGAAGCTTAGAAGAGGGCTGACGGTTAATAAGATAGACTGCTGTAGAGACCGCTTCCCCCAGAAGTGAGAGGGGACACAGGAGGAAATGAGAAGAGTGCGAGCAGTCTCGATGATGTGACGGTGCTTGCGCTCAGCAACACCATTCTGAGCATGAGCACCGGGACACGAGAGCTGAGGAAGAGTACCCTCAGAAGAAAGAAACTGACGAAAGGCTGAGGAAAGATACTCTCCTCCAGAGTCAGAACGGAAAACACGAATGGAAGAAGAAAACTGTGTATGAACCATCTTAGCAAAAGACTGATAAATGGAAATCAACTGAGAACGATGTTTCATAAAATAGATCCAAGTATATCGAGAGTGATCATCAACAAATATGACATAATAACTATGACCACCCTTCGAAACAAAAGGAGATGGACCCCATACATCTGAATGCACCAAATCAAAAGAATCAGAAGACTGAGAGGTACTACTGGGATATGGAAGTTGTAGTTGTTTTCCCAACTTACAACCGGTACAATGAAAACTAGACTCAACAGTGACATGACCTAAGGAACCCTGGTGAACTAAAGTGGTGAGGCGAGCTCCACAAAGATGACCAAGTCGATGATGCCACTTGTCAAGGAAGACCCAACAGAGACCGAGATGAAGACATAGCGAGAAGACACCAAGGCCTTGACGTCTCGGTGGAAGGAAGATGTAAGGTGTCCAAGACATAGAGATCGGGAGAGCCTCTACGGCGATGGCCGTAACCAATCACTCTTACGCTCGACGATCCTGAATGAAACAAGAAGAATCATCAAATCCAATGAAATGCTCATATCGCTTAGTTGACCAACGAAAGAAGATTCATAGATAGCCGAGGAACAAAAGACACATCAGAACAGAGAAGCAAGATGTAGAGAGAATGCCCCGATGGGTAATAGAGCAAGGTGTACCATCGCGGCAGTGAACATAGGTAGCATCATCACGGCCTCGAGCAACAAGCCGAGAGTCGACGATGTGACATGAAACGAAGCACCAATCCGTAACCCAAGGATGAGCAAAGACTAGAAGCGTAAGGTGCAAGCGATGTCATAGCGGAACATCGATCCGAAGTCACGAGATGTGGATGTGTCGGTGATGGATCGCCCGATGGAGTGCTCGAAGGCCCAAGAGGGTGCTCCACGACGACGGTCAAATGGTCATCTAGCACGATAGGCAATAAGTCGATCTGGATGTAACTTGAAACATTTGTCAACATGATGACCATCCTCTTGCAATGGGAACAAACCAACACTCATGTGGGTGTCGCTCGGTAGATCCGCACACCGTGAGAGACTCGTAACAAGATGTGGTGAGGATCCCGAGGCAGCATAAGAGAATGAAGACGCGTCTCTCTGCAATCAAACTAGAGAGCGCCCATTGATCAAAGTCGGTGGAGTGGGATAGTTGAGCAACTGAGTACGAACAGGCTCAAACTCTGATCGAAGCCCCATCACAAACTGATACATGAGCGTCACGAGCATACTCATCTTTAGCAAAGACAAGATCGACAGTAACAAAGAAATTTCCTTGGTGTCATAGACTCTAGAGGACCGTGATGTGAGTGAAAGCACTTGTAATACTCCTCCACCGACCGATCAGTTTCTTTGTTGAAGACTATGAATGTTCTTGAGCAATGTGAAGCGAAGAGCACCACTGGACTGAACATATCTCTTCTCAAAGTATGTCCACATTTGCTTGGCTGAAGTATGATACTCAAGACTCATCCGCAGAGAAACATCAACACTCAGCACAATGCCGGTCATGACACGATCATCTTCTTTCTGCCAAGCCTTTAATACCTCAACATCAACGGTCTTCGGATCAGGAGGATCATCAGTCAAATGAGAGGCCAAACCATAACCCCTAAGAGTAGTCTTGACTGAGAAAGCCCATGCTCGGTAATTCAACCCATCGAGCTTGATGTCTGTAAACACTAGAGATGAACTGCCCCCAAACATCGAGTCGGACTTAGCCATACCCCACAACAATACCAATCACAGTAGCAATAGTAGCAGATAAGCAGATCAACGATAAAGATTAATCAACAAGATACTAATCACACAAAGAACTAATCTCGAGATCAATATCGGTGAGGCGAGAACAATCACAAAGATACCAATAGTAGTGAGGATGGATGTCCGAAAGCAGCAGAGTAACATGAGTAGAGGCAGAGGATGGGAGAGTAAAGGCCGAGAGGGCGCGCGGGCACGGCGACGTGGCGTCTCGTCGAGCGGAGGACGTGGAGGAGGCCGATTCGATGCGTCGCGGCGTCGTCAATGCCAAGCAGAGGAGCACAGAGCCGGCGAGCTGGAGGAGGCGCGCAGATCCGGCGAGCTCGAGGAGGCGATGGAGAGGCGGCGCGGATGCGACCTCCAGGCGCGGGCGATGGAGACGGCGCGGATCCGGGCGATGGAGACGACGCGCAACCTCCAGGTGAACGACAACGAACGACGGAGACGGCGCGACCTCCCTCGGCGATGGAGATGGAACCGAGCAGCGGCTCGGGCCCGGCCCGCCCATGGCGACGCTTGGTGGCCTCCGGGCGGTGAAGACGAGGCGGCGACGGAGAGGACGACCCCACGCTCGCAAACGACGACGCGGTGCTGGATCCGCGGTCCCCGCGCTCGCAGACGGCGACGCGATGTTGGATCCGCGATCCGGAAGAGGCGGCAACGAAGAGGATGAGACGGGCGGCGCAGAGGAGCAAAGGCGTGGTCGTCTCCGACCGGCGGCGGCGGCTGACCACCACGCCGCTGGATGGAGTGGAGAGGCGGCGGCCGAACAATGATAGGGTTAGGGTTTGGATAGAGTTAGCTCTGATACCATGATAAAAGATGAAAACTAGGGTTTGCTATTCACAACTATGCATGTTATTCATTAATGAAGGAGATATATATAGACAAAGATACATGGGCCTCATGGGCTACAAGGGCCACATGGGCCAAGAGAGAGAAAGAGAGAAATGTAAAATATACAATACTCTTAACAGTAAGCTCCTCCACAACCTGGTCGGTTACGACTACCCTATAATCGACGAGGTCCAGACACATGTGGGACCAGTTGGTTAAGGAGTCTTGCACGTCATGCTTAAATACATGAGGTAGTTAATATATGTTGTTATTCTCTAGAATAACTGCACGTATTATGTTTCTGTCTATGACGATAACTGTCTAGCAACGTGGGGTGTTACGTATCTAACAATAACCTCCATCAAGCAGTTCAACATTTGGAACGTCGAGGCATCTCTTGGCTTGGAGGAACTACCACCTATTTGTACATTATATAAAGGCTGAAGTCAGAAGACAGAAGGAGAGAGGCAATCGGGAGCACAAGACATCAATCATTAGTCTTTCTCTTGATTGTTATCAGTACATTCAATATTGCCACACAGGAGTAGGGTTGTTATTCTCTCTAGAGAAGGCCCGAACCTGTATAAAATCCCTATGTCATTCTCTATGTGGTTCTAATTCTAGGAGATCCCCCGAAATAAACAATCATACGTAAGATCGGTATTAGATCACTGATAGCTGGTGCCGACCGTGGGGACTTTTCGGTGATTCCTAGTCGATAAATTCTCTTTTTTCTTATGCTTCCATGGTAGGAGAGTGGTACAGGGAGAATTGGTTCAACCTGGCCGACACATAGATGCCTGCTACGACTATGAGCAGAGTATTCTTTCATCCGACAGTAATGTCGCCTCCAGAAATCTTTCACCAGATCTTGAAGACCGTACCACGAATAGAGTTGAGGGGGGATCCTTGTCCCCCCACAACGATATGTCCAAATGAGGGACCAGATTCCTCAGAGAGCAAGGGTCCATCCGACCACAATCAAGATCGCACCAAGGTAGACACTGAACATGGCGAGGGTTCTCCCTCCAAATGTTCAAGTCCTTCTGAGGCCATCCGACCTGGCATAGAAAGTCCTAGAAACCATCATTCGGGGACTCCATCAGCATCTGGTGGTCGTCTCTCTTTGGTTACCCCCGCAAAGGATATGGCGAGGAGGCCTCCAGCGATGAACATGATCAATACTCTGATGAGTGTGGGAGAAATCCTTGAAATGATTGCTCTCCATTAAGGTGAACTCACGCAACCTCAGACGTGGAAGATCCTGAGACTATCCAGAGGAGAAGGATGGCGGCTTAGAGAACTTTGCCTAGGAGCGTTCAATATCGATCTGAGGAGGCTCAGGAACTCCAATGTATAAATAACCTGCTCGAGAACCCAACTCAAGAACTTGGACGAGCGCCAGGTTATGATCTCTTCACCGAAGAGATTGCACAAAGGCTTCAGAGTACGATGGCCAGACTCGAGCAACCTCATCGACACCATTCTGGAAGTCGTACTAGGACAACTGCATCAAACACTAGTCGTTCGAATAACTCACCTCGTGGAGATTGGCACAGGTCGCGTCGCTCCCCTAACCATAACTCTAGCCAGAGAAGAGTTCTTCGAATATCTGATGATCGAAAAGCTCTCAAGGGAGGTGATCGTTCACCACTCTAACCCATAAATCTGCAACAGCAGATGGAATACGATGAGTATTACCCTCGTAGGGCTGAGACCTATCACGGGTCGGGTCTACCAACCACTAGGTATCGTTGAGTACAGTCGCTTGGCGTTAACAACCCTTCTTTCCTACAAAGAATGTGTTATGATGTTATCACCAGAGGTCGGGCGTTCTCATCTGACCTCCGAGCAGTTCACTGGCCGCCACGGTTTCAACCAGTGAATATGGAAAAGTTTGATGGGTCACAGAATCCCACCGAATTCCTTCAGATCTACACGACCGTTGTTTGAGCAACAAGAGGGGGAGAGCATGTCATAGCAAATTACCTTCTGACTATGCTCGAAGGATCAGCTTAGTCGTGGTTGCGAAATCAACCATTGGAGTCGATTTATTTGTGGCAACACCTCTGCGACCTTCTACTGGCTAATTTCTAAGGCACCCACAATCATCTTGGGAAGGAGGACGACCTGCATAGGATGAGACAGAACGACCACGAGACATTACGTCAATTCATCAGGCGTTTCAGTCAGGTTCGCAATTCCATACCTGAAGTTTCTGATTCTTCTGTTATCAGAGCTTTTAAGCAAGGAGTCCGCAGTACAAGAATCATGGAGGATATCGCTTTAAATCCTTCAACTACTGTCACTGAGCTCTTCAAGGTGGTCGATCGATATATGATTGCTGCTAAAGCAGTCGAATGGAGCAAAACCATCGATCGAGACGATAAAAATCCTCAAGAAGCAGGCAAAAGTAGCAAAAAGAAGGAGAAAAAGGCTAAGAAATCCAAGAATAGGACCAAAGACCAAAAGCCTCAGGTCATTGGTTCCAAAGAAGTCTTAGCCGTAAGCGATAAGGTGCCTCGAAGTTCAAAGCCATACTCTGACCGGGTTAATGGCAAACACCCCGAATGGAAGGATAACAAGCTTAGGTTGTGTCCTTTCCATAAAAATGAAGGGCACGATCTTCGCAATTGCTGAGTTTTCCAATGAAAGCTCGAAGACTACTACACTAGTAAAGGACCTCTTCCTACACTCGAGGAGGTAGGACAAACAAGTGGTCGAAAACAGTCGAACGATGATGAGGAGATGTTGTTCTAAGATCCGAAGCACACCATCGATCACATCTATAGAGGATCTTCGGCATAAGAGTCAAAGCAACAGCTTAAGGCTGTCGAGTGTGAGGTAAACTCCATTGACCCTCCTCTTGTCAATAAATTGCTAAAGTGGTCGGAAATCATCATCTCCTTCGAGAGGGTTAACTGTCCAACTCATTCAACTCGACCAGGTCGGTTTCCGACCGTGGTCGAGCCCACCATCAACAATTGTCAAGTAAATCGAGTATTAGTTGATGGTGGTAGTTCATTAAATATCTTATTCATGAGTGCCCTAAACAAGATGCAAGTGCCTCGGGCCAGGATAAAACCTGTACGATACTCATTCCATGGGATCATACTAGGGTCTTCGGCCAAACCAACTGGCCAAGTTTCACTTCTTGTAACGTGTGGTTATCCAAGCAATTTTAGGACAGGGAAAATCTCTTTTGATGTGGTCGATTTTGATACGACATAAAATGCCTTACTCGGACGACCAACTCTGGCACGATTCCTAATGGCTTCTCATTATGGTTATCAATGTCTTAAGATGCTAGGTCCCAAGGGAGTAATCACAGTCAGCTATGATAAAAAGATGGCGCTTACATGCGACCGCAGATCTCTCGAGATGGTTGGTCAGATATCAACTCGAGAAGTAAGCAAGGTGCAGCCTTCGACCAAGCTGTCGAAGCCTAAAGTTGCACCGAAGCCGAATGATCAAGTCAAAAAAGTTCTGCTGGATCTAGAGGAGCCTTCGAAGACCGTTCGCATTGGGGTTACTTCCGACCCTGCATAGGAAGACGCTCTCATCACCTTCCTCCGAGCTAACGCAAATGTCTTCGCGTGGCAAGCATCCGACATGCCCGGAGTCCCTAGGGAGGCGATCGAGCATAGGCTAGCACTACGGCCTGACAAGAAACCCGTAAAACAAAAATTATGCAGATTTGCACCTGGTCGACGAGACGCCATTAGGTCAGAATTGGACAAGCTACACGAAGCAGGCTTTATAAGAGAAGTCGACCACCTAGAGTGGTTGGCTAACCCTGTAATGGTTAGAAAGTCTAATGGTATGTGGCGTATGTGTGTAGACTTTACTGATCTTAATAAAGCTTGTCGAAAAGATGATTTTTCTCTTCCTCATATTGATCAGTTGGTTGATTCTACTGCTGGTTGTGAAGTATTAAGTTTTCTAGATGCATATTCTGGTTATCATCAAATTAGTATGTGTTTAGAAGATGAAGAGAAGACCGCATTTATTACACCATTTGGAATATTTTGTTATGTCAAAATGTTATTTGGTCTAAAAAATGCTGACACTTCTTTTTAACGCTTGATGAAATTGACTTTTCACCACAACTAGACTGAAATTTGGAAGTCTATATTGACGATCTAGTTGTAAAAAGCATCAAATGACTTAATCATATTTCAGACCTACAAGAAACATTTAACAACCTCAGAAAACACTGTTTGAAACTCAACCATGAGAAGTGTGTGTTCAGAGTCTCTTTAGGAAAATTGCTTGGATTCCTTGTCTCTGCACGAGGTACCGAAGCAAATCATGAAAAGATAAAGGCCATTAAACAAATGTGCTCACTGACCACGAAGAAAGAAGTCCAGAAACTCACAGGATGCTTGACGGCTTTAAGTCATTTCATCGCACGACTAGGAGAAAAAGGACTACCTTTGTTCAAACTTCGAAGGAAACACGAGGGTTTCAAGTGGTCAGAGGAGACAAACAATGCCTTTGAGGATGTCAAGAGGTATCTTATGAGTGCTCCTATTCTGGTTTCTCCGAAACAAGAAGACGCTCTTAATATATCTAACTGCCATGCCATAGGCAGTGAGCGCAGTACTAGTCGCAGAACGTGAAATCGTCAAACAACCAGTTTACTATGTACGCGAAGTTTTACATGGGTCTAAGGAGCCTTGTTGGATATGGTTCGGTCGATGATGAGCCAATCAGATCTGCCATTGTCTTTTTGGGGTTACGCTCTAGAAACTGTCGCTTTCACTTTAAATAAGGTACCATCTAAATCAGTAGATAAGACACCATATGAGATATGGACTGTGAAGAGTCCTAGTTTGTCTTTTCTAAAGATTTGGGGATATGAAGTCTATGTTAAACGTTTGACGTCTGATAAACTCACACCCAAGTTAGATAAATACTTCTTTATAGGATATCTTAGGGAAACCAAAGGATATTATTTCTACAACCAAGAAGAAGGCAAAGTTTTTGTTACCCGAAATGGTGTCTTTTTGGAGAAAATATTTTTTTCAAAATGAGTCAGTGGGAGAAAGGTGCAACTCGAAGAAATTCAGGAAACATCTGAAAGTGTTTCAACTCCTACTGAACCTCTACAGGATGAACAAAATTTTGTTGAACCTGTAGATGAGGCATCAGCCTCACGTAGATCTAAAAGGCCACGTCAATTGCCTATAAGGTATTGGCATGACGTATTATTGTTGAATAATTATGAGCCTAAGACTTTTAAGGAAGCAATGATGGACCCAGACTCTCAGAATGGCTTAGAGCCATGAAATCCGAGATAGACTCCATGAGTGACAATCAAGTTTGGAACCTGGTCGATCCACTTGATGGTGTTAAAACCATTGAGTGCAAATGGATCTATAAGAAAAAGATTGACATGGATGGAAATGTTCACATTCATAAACCTTGACTAGTCGCAAAAGGGTTTTTACAAGTTCAAGGAGTTGACTACGATGAGACATTCTCACTAGTAGCGATGCTTAAATCTATACGGATCATTCTAGCTATTGCTGCATATTTCGACTATGAGATATGTCAAATGGATGTCAAACGGATTTCATTAATGGGAACCTAGATGAGGATGTGTACATGACACAACCTGAAGATTTTGTCGATCCAAAGAATGCTAGTAAAGTATGCAAACTTCAAAAGTCCATTTATGGGTTGAAGGAAGCATCTCGGAGTTGGAATATACGTTTTGATGAGGAGATCAAAAGGTTTGGTTTCATCAAGAACAAAGAAGAACCTTGTGTTTACATGAAGGTTAGTGGGAGCACACTTGTTATTCTAATCTTATATGTGGATGACATATTATTGATTAGGAATGACATTCCTATGCTGGAATCCATTAAGTCGTCATTGAAAAATAGTTTTTCCATAAAGGACCTTAGCGTGGCGGTATATATCTTAGGGATAAAGATCTATAGAGATAGATCAAGAAGACTAATTGGATTAAGCCAAAGTACTTATATTAACAAGATGTTGATTCGGTTCAACATGAAGGATACCAAGAAAGGGTTCTTGCCTATGTCACATGGCATAAGTCTTAGCAAGAGTCAGTGTCCTTCGACAACTGATGAGCGAGACCGTATGAATAGTATTCTATATGCTTCAGCTATTGGATCTATCATGTATGCCATAATATGTACTCGACCAGATGTATCATATGCTCTAAGTGTTACGAGTAGATACCAAGCTGATCCCGGTGAAGGTCACTAGACAGCTGTGAAAAACATTCTTAAGTACTTGAGAAGGACTAAGGATGTGTTCCTAGTTTATGGCGGTGATGAAGAGCTCGTTGTAAATGGTTACACTGATGCAAGCTTCCAAACCGACAAAGATGATTATCGTTCACAATCTGGTTTTGTATTCATTTTGAATGGAGGAGCAGTGAGCTGGAAAAGTTCCAAGCAAGAGACAGTTGCTGATTCTACGATAGAGGCCGAGTACATTGCTGCTTCTGAAGTTGCGAAAGAATGTGTTTGGATAAGGAATTTCATTGCTGAGTTGGGTGTGGTTCCGAGTGCCTCGAGCCCAATAGATCTCTATCGTGACAATAATGGAGCCATTGTGTAGGCTAAGGAGCCTAGATCCCATCAGAAGTTCAAGTATATACTCAGGCGTTATCATCTTATTCGTGAATTAGTGGATAGAGGAGATGTTAAAATATGAAAAATTCACACGGATTTAAATGTTGTTGATCCATTGACAAAGCCTCTCACACAACCAAAGCATGAGGCGCACACAAGAGCTATCAGTATTAGATACTTAAATGATTGACTCTAGTGCAAGTGGGAGACTGTTGGAAATATGCCCTAGAGGCAATCATAGAGATGATTATATTTCATTATGTTCATAATATTGGATAATATGTTATCCTATTCCTTGAAAGAATCATTGGTTATGAAGATTAACAAGTATGTGACTTGTTGGTGAAACTCTTTTTAACTTATATGATGTCGTTCTAAATAAATCCCTGGTCGGATGTCAATGGTCGGAACACTAGTGACTCTATCGACCAACACATTGTATTGATTGATGACCATGTTTCACCGGTCATGGATATAGGGATATCAAATCAATAATGTGAACACATGTTAGAGAACATGGGGTTGGATTGACCCACCTTGAGACACTATTGAGATTGTTATGATTCTATATGTCGTTAGTTGGTCTCAAGCAATGATGATGTATAATCCTTAGACCTGAGATCGGCATGGTTTCCTGCATATGTAATAGTACTCTTAGGGGTTGCCAAACGCTACTCCGTAACTGGGTAGTTATAAAAGTAGCTTTCGGGTATACTATGAAACATGCGGAGGAATATGACTAATCGGATATGGGATTTGCCCCTCCTAACATAATAGAAGAGATGTCTCTGGGCCCCTCATTGTAGTCGAATAAAGAAACTACATGGCCATGCCACTAGTGGTAGAAGTGTCGACCACATGATGTTATTCGACACTTGATCGAGAAAGTATTGAACAGTCCATGGATGACGCAACATCTCACCTGGAGTTCAACCAGATATCGTGAGGCAAAGGGAGAATACCCGAGAAGATCTTTCAATTCGATCAAATACGAACTAGTCGTATGGAGATACGAGCTGGTCGTAGGCTGGTCGAACATGGTCACTAAGTGGTCGAAACCTGGTCGTAAGGAGTTACGAATTGGTCAAGACCAAATACGAACATGGTCACTAAGTGGTCGAAACCTAGTCGTAAGGAGTTACGAATTGGTTGAGACCAAATATGAACTGGTCGTATAGCAATATGAGCTGGTCATTAGTGATATAGACCTGATCGTAGATCATATTGCATTAAGGTTCGTCTGATATATATTCTATGTGTGTTTTGGGAATCGTTACGTGCTGCTAGGTACCGCTAACGACTCGTGGTCGGAAAAGAGTTTCCGAGTTACAACCGATTACACATGAACCTATAGGGTTGCACACTTAAAGGGCTAGGATTTGATTTGGATAGTGATCCAAATTCTTGTAGGCCTCGAGTTCCTAATGGGTCTCAAGTTCGAGACCCATTATAGATGCCTATATATAGAGGGGCGGTGGCATGTGATGCGAGGATCATCTTTTGAAGAACTCCCGAAACCCTAATAGCCACGCCTTCCTCAACCACGCCGCAGGCGCTAGCACTCTAGCGCGTGGTGTCCCTGCCCCGTATGTGTGGATATCTTGAAGGTGTTGTTGCGAAGCATCAGCACTAGGACGATCCGCAACTCGTAATGTGCAAAGGTTGCTGGAGGAGACGATCAACTCGCGAGGACACTAGATGATCGACTACATTGATGTGCTTGACGTTGGACGATTGACTATGACCACTTCATCGATGCGCTCTATGTTGGATCAAGCTTCTCCAACTCTTCTTACGCTGCACTGCGCATCTCGTGGTAACGATCTGTGATCTTCTACTTGCATGACTTCCTAGTTTACGTGGTAGAATTTTTGAATTGTTAGCTAGCGTAGCCTACCCGTATCCCTACATACGAGGATACCTGGATGAATCCCATCTACGAGTATCTTTAGAAGGGTACAGTACCCTGAAGATGATGTTGAGGCAGATCGTTTATCTTGCAAGGCCAAAATGTATACTTTGGTCAAGGGAGTCTTCTACAAGAGAGGAACTCAAGGGATTCTCATGTGATGTATACCACGAAAAAAGGATTAAATCTCTTCACGGCATACATGGTGGCATCTGTAGAACTCATGCTTCTTATAGAACGCTAGTTGGAAAAACCTTTCAACAAGGTTTCTACTGGCCAACAACCCTCCACGATGCTAAAGAGTTGGTTAAAAAGTGTGTACAATGTCAGTTTCAAAGCAGATAAATACACCAACCATCTCAGGCATTAGAAATTATACCTTTGTCTGGGCCTTTTGCGACCTGGGGTCTCGATATCCTAGGACCGTTCCCAAAAGCACTAGGGGGCTTCGAGTTTCTTTTTGTGGCTATTGATACGTCCACAAAATGGATTGAAGTGTAACATCCCCAAATCTAGGTTCATGTTTCAATTGTGTAAAAATGTGAACTTTTTAAAAAATTTTGTTGCATCATGTTGTCATTTGATTCTCTGGATTTTCTTTCCAAGGTTTGTTGATTTTAAAACTTTAAGCATCAATTTTGGAAACTTAAACCTAGCGGTAAAAAAAATCTAGTAAAATGCAAGATGATATTTTAAAATCTAACCTCAGCATAATTGTACATAACATAAAATGGGGAAATTATCTAAGGCTTGTTTTGCATTTTTCCTCACATCAAATAATAAAAATTACATTGTGAACTAAAAGCTTGAAATAATTTTGGGAAAATGTATTATAATAAAAGCTCTATAAAATTATATAATAATCTACACTAAGCCAGGAACCTTCCCTAAAAATTTCGTGATTTTTGGAGCTAAACAACTATGTCTAAAATTTTCCTTAAGTCTCAGCATATTTACAAAAATCATAAAACCTAAATCTAACTTACCTCCTTTTGCTGGCAAGTGAGCCCCGTTGGTAGAGCGTCTTCTCCACATAGCCACGCAGTTGCCAGCATAGCACCTGGCCAGCTCTGCCCACTCTGCTTGTGCCACCACACCAGGGCTCCGCCCACCTTTTCACGCGTCCTCGGTTTTTCCTTGCTTCGGCCGCATCGCCTGCGCACATTAACTGCCGGTCCCATCCTCCCTCAACCACCAGCTTGCCCATGTCGTCAAGCCCCGAGTGCATCAATGCCACGTTCTCTCATGTGCTCTCCACCCCCTGCCTTTTTATAGCCACTCGAAGCTCCTTGATCACCCTTCTCCTCGCCATTTGCTATTCCAGTCCCTCTCCCATCAATTCTCCTTCCTTCCACCATGCCCGAGCTCCAAGATTGCGCTCAAGCTCATTTTGGCCGACACGCCACCGTAGCACTCCGGCTAGTCCAGTGAACTTCCTTCCTCGCCACCTCTGTCATGTTACATTCCAGAGCACCACCAACTTTTCCCCCATGCTGATTTCATATTTTGTCTGTAGGAGCTACCAGAATTGAGTTTCTCCTCCATCCACTACAAGATATCTGTTGAACGGTGACAATTAGAATTCATCACGGATCTGTGTTTTTTTTGTCACAGTATGGGATCTGTGACGCTCCCATGATGAAAAATCGAATCGTCACCTATAGTGCGTCGCTGATTGGTTTCTATGACGAAATAGCGAAATCGTCACAGATCACGAATTTTATGACGCTGCCACGTCAGATTCTTATTGTCATTGGTAGCCTAGTCGGGGCACGCAGGATCTAACGTGGCTGTTGGTTTGTGACGATGTCTACCATCATAACGTGAGTTAGGCCCATGTAAGTTTTCATCATAATTTCTACAAGGCCCATTTTGATTCCATTTTGTAGGCCCAACTTATTTTAGGTTAGCCCAAATTGCAGGCCCAAATTTTTTTGGGTGTAGCCCATTTTGATTGCCTAGTCAGGGTTCGAGCCAGCGGTTTGTTTTTCTATGAAGCATAATTGCAATGAACAATCAACAACAAAATTAAATAAGCATAGGCATAGAATGTAGAAATAGTTTCATTCTAACAAGACCATCCAAAAATGTTTGTGGTTCTCATGACACATGCTAAATTCCCATAACATCAAATATCAAAATCCTCAACTTGAGTACCTCCTGTACTGAAAACCTAAAAGACATACATAACATAAGATAGTCTTTGGAAGACTAGGAGAATTTGCTAACAACTGGGCTCGGACTGCTAAATCGAACTGTGGATATCATGGGGATATGCCTGAGATCTTAGGATGATGTTACAATTGGCAATGTTGTTCTCGGTTTGTCGAAACGTCGTTTTCAGCAAGTGTCAGGACAATCGGTAGTACCGGAGTATAAGCACAGATGCGACCAGCGATCTTGATAGTACTGCGTGCCTTGGTTCTTGATAGTACCGCATCGCGGAATGACCGCATGTGTGCGTTATGGTTTTTCCAGAACGAGTGTAATTTGGGAAGTTTTGGTTTTCTCTGGGTAGTGGTACAACCGCAATTATGGGTGCAGATTATCATGATCTTGATAATACCGCCATAACATGGCGGTAGTACCGATTTTGTCTTGATTGTCATTTCAATTAGAGAATTGCTTTTGGGTTAGGTCAAGTTCATGGGTTTCATGGCATATGTGTTGCATGATGCATGTTTTGACTAACGTGGGTCAAGTTGTGAAGAACTTGTTCCTGACTCGATTTCTTTGTCTATTGATGTGCGAGTTGCTTGGAGGTCAACAACGGTCAATCGAGGATGATCGGGACTAAGCTTGGAGAGCCGAGGTCCGAAACGATCGGGATCTTTGGGTGAGGTCAATGGAGTCAAGCATTGTGCAAGAGGACAAAGGTGACCGAACAGGCGATTCGTGCGGTCTGGTTTGATCAAGCGGCGCGGGCGGTGCAAGTGCCATGGTGGTTTTGGTGGGAGCCGGATGGGAGAGACTTGCCGACATGAAGAGAGCCGCACGATCAACCTACGTGTGGCGAAGCATGGGAGGTGCTTCACGAAGATGGGACTCGGTCTTTGCAAAAAGATCGAGAAGGGGTATTTTGGTAATTTCACCAAATACCGCCTTGGTGACCTAATGCCAACCCGCGGCGCAAGTCGGTGCGTCAAGAAGTGGATTAGGTCAAGAAAAGTGAAGACGATGCTTTGAGATGCGTGCGTGTGTGACCCGTTTGTTTTGGGCCTTAGCAGGAGCCCATTAGGGTTACTCTTCTAGAAGGTCTAAGCCTCCACTATAAATAGGGGATGTCTTTGAATGACCACCTCAACCCTTTCATTGTGTTTGAAACCCTAGTTTGCTTAGGGAGAGGATTAGTGGAGGTTAGGGTTCTAGAGAGTTGGATTTGATTTCGTGCTCGTGTATTGAGTCTTTGTCCTCCTTGATGGAGTGGCTGTAAACCAATACCATATCAAATCAATCCAAAGAAAGTTCTCTCAAAGATAAGTTCATTTGCTTTCTTTCTCTCTATTTGATGATTTTGAGTCTTTCTTTGATCCGTGAGTTTTTGCTTGGTTTCTTGCCGTGTTCTAGCTTGCTGTGACATGTGGGAGTGCATCTAAGATCATCTAGGTCATCCTTTACCCACGAGCAAGGCTTAGATCATGTTTAGGTTTGAAACTCGGTTTTGAAACCTCCTTTGTTCAATTCGAGAAAGGTAGGAACTTTGACGTGGATCTAGTCTTTCTTTGCTTGGAATAGGTTCCTAACCTCCTGAAGGTGTGTTTTAAATCTCGTAGAGTTTGGCCAAGTGGATCAAAAGTTGTACCAATTTTGGTTTTCGCTGTCGGGTCGTTTCCAGACAATCGTTCAGACGACCGCATTGTTTGCCTACGGTCATATCACTTTGTCAAGATACGACCGCTCGTTTGCTCTGGTCATATCAAGACATCAGTCGACCGCCGCTTACTCGCGGTTGTTCCGATTTCCGATTTTTCAAAGACTTCTTCGTTTTTGTTTGCTGAGCTTTGGGGGTTAAGAGTGGATTCAACACAAGACTTCCTCTGTACTTAATTTTTGATCTTCATGGCTCTCATAGCTATTGAAGTGATTTACAAGTTGAATCCATTCAAGTGAAAAAGATTTTGAGCTCCTATTCACCCCCCCCCCTCTAGTCGCCTTTTCGGTCCAACACGAACAAGCTGAAACCCATCTCATCATCACTCTCTTCCTTAGCCTCCTCCTGAGGATAGTCAACCAAAAAATATTTGTAAGTTATTGAACATAGTATTAGTTGTGCAAATAAAAGTGCTATCTAGATGTATGATAGCTCACCTTCTTCTTCTCGCGGCCAGGCGGCGAAATGCTACACCACCACCACCGGCTACTGGCGAAGAACCTGAGCAGCACCACCACCACCTACAAATGAAATTGATACACAACTAAACATTCTTGTTTCCAGAGAAGAAAATTAAACCATCAACAACAGAGCAATGCAACAACCAAGCACAGAAGAAACCTCGATTTCAATGTAATGCGTCCAGCGTTGATAGTACAAAAGCACATGAATAATTTTAACTCGATTTCAATGTTGTAATGCATCTAGCGTTGGCAGTATAGAAGCACAAGAATGGCAAATAACAAACATGCTTTTTCGTCTGAATGGTATATTCTTACTCGAGTTAAAGAACTTGAAAATGGGAACATGGAATTGGAGAGGGAAAACCAAATGCTGTTGTCCAAGGTATTTTGTCTACAATTGGGTATATGGTATAGTTACTTGAGGATGGGCAGGCCCTAACATAGCATGCTTTCCCCAGATTGCTGAGAAGGAAGTCGAGAAGGACTCCCTGGTTAACCGCTTGAATGACCTTGTGAGTTTCATATAGTATATTGTTAACTGGTACTAAATACTGACGGTGCACCTTAGTGCATCCGATCTTGCATGCATTTTAACCTTTGGGACTTGATTTGTAACTTGCAAGAGCGGAATGTAGTACCCTCCTTGAAAAAGGCTCTGAATGACATTTCATTGGAGAAAGATGCTGTAGTTGTTGCTAAGGTATTCAACACTTGTTTATCCTTGTAGGAGTATCTATGTTATTGTGCATGGTGATCTGCTAATTATGTATGCATGATTAATCCCCATTATCAATTCTTCCTAGAATGCTAAGTAGGAGGATGCTCTAGCGCATGAAGAAGCGGCTCGAGGAGGCAGAAGAGGAGCAGTACAGGGTATTTCTGAAGTTTATGCCTTCTTAGCATTACCGTCAGTGTGCTAATCTTGTAACTCACAGTGTAAGAAGACTCAAGATCCTAGAGAGCACAAACTAAATACCTGCGGCGATAGAATGAGCAACTCTTACCGTGCTTATTCAGTGGGAACATCAAGCGAGCAAACTCTTTCCATGGAAAAGGAGATACAAGATTTACAGGGCAGCTAAAGGTTGGTTGTTTATGCTTTTTGCTTTAGTGTTGTACTTGCTTTTGTTCTTATTTAATCCATATAACTTCTAAAATGACAAACACAGCAAGAATCACTGCTAAGGCAACATGAGCAGCAAAAACTGGCTGAAGAGTCCCTACTGAGGCATCAAGATCAACAAAAAAACTAGCTAAAGAACAATCCTGTACTGCTTCTTTGGTAGCTGAAAAGCAAGAGTTGGAAGACAAAATTGTTGTGTTGACAAAGAAAGTTTCAGGTGTGGATTACACATATGTTTTATGGTATTATATCATTTCTAAAGTGAGGAAGTATAACAATTTATGAAATCCTAAGTAAACATGTAACTCTAGATGTTAACATACGTGTTTTCTCCCATGTTTATCATTCTGTAGTGTTTTCCATTATTTCACACTTTCTATATTTTACTGGCACATGCTAAGGTACTTATTTATCTTGTGGCATTCAAAATTATGCACCCACTTGTTGAGCATTCATTGAATATAATCTTTACATTAATTCTATGCCTTGAAATAAGTTTTCCATTCCATGTAGAGGAGGCTTCTGAATTTACTGCACGCGAGGCATTTTCAATGGTAATGCATTTATCATGTTCTTTAGTTTTGTCAGTACTTATGCTTTCTACAGTATATACTGCATAGCCCATTTTTTAGTGATCAAGGGTTCAAGGTTTGGTTGAGAACTTGAGTTCATGCATGATACCTGTAGTCCTGAGGGCATAAATCAAAAGTTATAGGGGTGAACATGGTGAAAATGGGAACATGGAATTGGAGAGGTATATACTGTAGAAAGCATTATTTGATTATGTTATTATGTGTGAAGAAAATATGTTGAATATGAGGATTTGGGATTACATTTGCAACGCATGCACACCCTACTAATAATCTGAAAAATTGAACAATTTGCACACAATTTCTTCCTAGTTCCTACTAGCCCCAATTCTCGCTATAGACTACAGAGATTTGAGAGAAGTGGATCAAAGGACATAGTACTTACCGCGGTTGTTGTAGGCCTTCTCGTTGGTGCATTCCGCAATAATGTGCCTGGTTTGTAGCGATTCTTTGCAGAGCCTCATTTCTCGAGCGGCGTTATGAGCAATGCGCTCTTTGCAATGTGGCCCGACTTGCCACGCTTATGGCATATCCTTCATTCGGTAGTCATAGCCATGTGGCGGTGCTCTTTGCGCCCAAAGAGAGACCTTTAGAAGAACACTCACCGCAATGTGCCCGCCAACGTAAAAATATTAGATTAAGTAATGTTAGATCAAAAGAAAGAAGTTGAAGAATGTAGCCTTTCTTGTTGACATGGAACTATAACTTATGACTTATCTACAACTTAAGCTTCAAGATATCATCTTCAGATGCTTAGATTTCTGGATGGCTTAAGCTTCAAGGTTCATTGTTTATTAACCACCTTCTGATGATATATTTCTATCCCAGAACAAATTATAAAAATGAATGAAATCCCTATACAAGTCTCAGGCGCTAAGACAATCGTATGAGATGCCTACAAATGGCTGAAGTGAACCATGTTTTGATTCTTGGAAACAATTTCTCAAATAATTGCCAATTGATACCGATGCTACAAGTCTCATCCAACATGAAAAATGGAAGCAGAATAACAAATAGTTACTGAATAATGGAAGATCTTAACATGAGCTAACATACAAGACTATGAAATCTGAGCAAGCAGAATAACAAATACTTCTTACCTTGGAAGCCCACAGGTATGGCATACAGCCACATTTGGACAATCTCTAGCAAAATGCCCTCAACGCTTACAATTGTTGCACAAATCATTAGCAAACCTGCAGGAAAAGAAGGGAAATGACTAGGGTTGGGAAATGAGGTTAGGCACAGTTCCTCCTTGACGCGGCCAGGAAATGTTTGCAAGGTGGGTGTTGATGGATGAAAGCTAGCTGATGTTGGTCCAGCAAGTATGCGTGCCACAGATCTGCAAAAGGGGTGCTTTTTGGGATCTAAGTTCAGTGACAATATACAAGAATTCACCACCAAAATACACACCAATTTCAGTGACAGTATCACAATACACTCCTATAGTAAAACTAAACAGTATAGTAGAGATGGAAAGTAGATGATTAAATAACAAAGAAATGGTGGGAGCATTCGTCACCTTGCTGATCTTGGGCACCACAGAGCGCAACATGTAGAGGCAGTCATTGAGCTTCTTCCTGCGCTGCCGCTCCGCCATGAGGTTCTTGGTCGGTATCCCCTTCTTTTTTCCCCTCCCTATGCCGTTGCCATTGTCGTTTCCGTTCCCACCACCTGCCCCCGCCGCCATGGCCGTGGCATTCTCCAGCAGGGCCGAGACCCCCATGGAGGAGGCATCCATGCTCTGCTCAATATCGTCCTCTCCTCCTCGTCCCACCCCATCCCGCTGGCGAACGCAGGAGGCGCAGTCGCCGATTCGGCTAGTGGAGGACCCGGGAGGCCGGGAGGAGCCCCTGCCTGCGCCGCCCAGCACCAGCAACGTGGCACCGCCTGCAGCCCTGCGCTAGGGAGTAGAGCCACGGCCTTGTCCCGCCCGCGCCCGTCACCCGAGATTAGATGCATCGACGAGGCAACGAGATTAGATGCATCGGCGTGCGAGAAGAAGGCGAGATAGTAGGAGGAGGCGGCGGCGCGCTTACCAGAGGGAGGTGAGAGAGGTGGAGGCGCAGGAGGCAGGTGGGTTCTAGGGTTTGGAAGGAGGAGGCGTGGGTGGGATTTTATATTGGGATGAGGAGGGAGGAGTTTGGGGCGGAATGGGCCGTCTCGTGGGCTTTTGTTCAGATTTGTTGTAGGTGTGGGTGGGATTCGACATGTGGGTCCCACTTCTGTGCGTCCACGGTGGCAACAACGCTCTGTTTATGACAATTTGAGGTTTGGGAGTTAGTGACGATTTTGACATTTTTTGTCACTACAAGTAGGGTTCCAGCCCCGGGATACTCTTTATGACGCTACTGCCGAAAAACATCATAGAATATAGGCAGATAATGATGTTTTACCTAGTTGTCATAATTTAACAGATTTCTTGTAGTGATCTCCAGCCGTAGAGCCATCTTCACCGTCACATCGCTCCGATGAGCCCTTAAGCCAATTATCTCCTTCTAGAGCATCTCATTAACTAGCTTGAGTTTCCCCTACCTTTATTTGCTCCTCTCCTTGCTCAGGGTATCGCCTCCATGGTGAAGCATCGCTGCCGCCTTGGTTCATCACCGCCAGCCCAACTCCAGCGAGCTCCTCCTCTCCGCGTCACTTCAGTGAGTTCCTCGAGCCACTTGGTCACTCATGCACACAATTAGATGGCTCAAAGCACCATCGGGGTGGCAAAGTGCTTGTTCGCCCGTAGCACCACCCTCTCTCCTCTCCGGTGCGCTGCCAGTAGAAGTAGAATCGCCTTGGTGTAGGGTACCCATTTTTGTCCTTGGACGGCACCGCCATGCCCCCTATCGCCGGTGGCAAGCTCGGGAAGGCAATGGCTAGAGTTTCTCTGCTCTGTCTGTTTAGGACCGGCACTGTAGCACGCAATTAAGAGAGTAAATCCTGGTCGATTTAGGGTTGGTTAATGTATGTAATGATTAGATCTGAATTAATTGTTGCTTTAATTCACTGATGTGTGGGCCTGTGGAGATTAATGCAAGGCAATTAAAACCGGGATCTCTTTGGAGTCACCGATGGCTGGGCCCCACCGCAGTAACTGCACAGTGGAATTTGGGTCCTTGGACCGGTGGACCGCACGTAGACTCTTGTCCACACACTATTCCATAGACCTACCCTATGACATTTGGACTCCACATGTCAGTAGGGATTTAACCGGTAATTAAAAGAAAAAGGAATACACTGGGTATTGGACCCCACCTTTCATTCTCTATGTCTAGATCTAACTGAGTATAAAAATGATTTAATATTTAGAACTTCCGAAATGAATTGTTTTTGCACTGTATTTCAAATAACTTCAAAAATTCATAACTAATTCAAATTAACTCCAAATTGAGTGAAACCAATTTTGTTGGTTTTCATTTTTAATGTACTTTCATATGGTATAGGTTGGAAACATGTTAATATCACAGAAAATTTCAAAACTTGAATTAAATTCGGTGTTAAAAACAGTAAACCCTAATTCTATTTTCTCTCCCGACAGAAATCGTTTAGGGCATAACACTCACATATGAAATCCTTTTTAATTTATTATTTTTGATAAATTCATATAAAATCATACTCTACCTACTGTGTAATTTTCATGCAAATTGGATGAATTTTAATTTTTGGTTATTTTCGGTGTTATTCATTCTTTTCATTCGTTCGGTAGGTTCCGAAGATTCAAGCGTATACGAAATTGAACCTCAGTAGCATCTAGACTATCCCCAGCAAGGCAAGTAGCCCCCTTTGATCATGTTGATCCTACGATGTTCAATACAATTATCTTGTTTTGCAACTATATGTATGCATGTTCTATTTGATGATTAATTTATCGTTAGAGGTAGTTAATCCAGTAGTTGCATGAGCTATAGGTAAATGTTATCCCTTGCCACTGAGCCTAGGTTAATATCCCCGCTGATGAATTAGAGCTCGGTGGATGATATATTGTCATTTATATGATGTATGCGAGTCAGTGTTGCTTAGCAATGCTTAGAACGATAGAATGGGGATCATCGTTTCAGCGATGGTCATTATATCATCACTTTAATTACTTGGGTTAGGGTACTCATGTATGTATTGTATTTGGAAAACTAAAACTAAAAACAAAAAGATTTGGACTTGTGCACATGGTTGAATGGTGTGCTTGTTGGGTGTGTGGTTGGTGCCCAAGTCAAACAAGGACCGAACATCCTGCGTCATTGATCCAAGCATTATTGCATGCATCCACATGAGGGACATATGGGACCCGTCTTGGCTTATTATTTTGTTGTGTGTTAACTCCGAGCCGCAGGTGGTAGTTGTTAGGAAGACAAATGTTCTGTTATTAGTTCCCTCGCCTGAGGAGCAACGGTAGTTGCTGAGGCTTTACCGATGACTCTGACACAACGTATGGGTCCTCAGTGGGAGCCCTGTCTACACACACAATGGTGGTTCACGGAGGGTTTCACCCATAGGGCGGCTCCTAGTTAATGCATCGCATTGGAAAACTTCTCATAGGACTTAGCTCTGTCGACATACCTAAGAAAGTGTGCTATATAGCTTGGCAAAGGAGTGGTCTGACGTGTGAGTAAAGTTGTATACCCCTGCAAGGTTTAATCTATTCGAATAGCCAAGTCCTTGGTTATGGACACGCTTGGTTAGGTCGTGCAAGAGTTAGACTCAAAATTTTCGATAAAACTTGAAATCGGGTGGTACGAATGGGCAATTCGTGCTATTGTTTTGGTGGCTGTGGCTAGCCACCTCTAGGTTGTTATTTATGTCTCTAAATATTATCTCGCTATTATTTAAGTAAATCAAAACTGATTTGGTCAATTGCCTTACAATCTATTACTCTATTGCAAATAAAATGCATTTATGCTAAAAATTGCTTAGTGTAGTAGCCTTCCTTTGATACTTGAATGCATCTAATTATTCTGTTGTTTGTAAGATTTGCGAGTACAACTTTGTACTTAACGAGATTCTTCATGCTGCATAGGAGGTTGACCCCCAAGGGGTTGATCAATGTGAGACTATTTACGATGTTGACGACTAGTTCGGTGGTTTACCGGTCAGTTGCCTTGTGGGTAAGGGCAGCTGGTAGGCTTTATTTTGCTGCCATATTATGGCTTATGTTTCCACTGCGAACTCGATTTTGTGTTGTGTTATTTGGCCGGTCGGTCCTATGTATGAACTCTGACTTTGTATGTAAATTATGAAGACTTCGATATTGAAGAACTTGTGAGTGACTTGATTGTTTGTGTAGGTGTATGTGTACCACTCCTATGAGGTACATAATACACCGAGAGTAGGGAATTTCTCTTGTGATGCTAGGACCGCTGGGAAGATTAAGCATTACAAGTTAAATCGCCCGACGACTCTCACATGCAGTCGAACCAGTGACTGTGATAATAACGGAAGCATCTAAGAGGTTCATGATGAGAAGCATGATTACTCGATTTGGTGTCCCAAGTCGAATATTACAGATAATGGTAAGAAATTTTTGAGTACAAAATTTCAAGAATTTTGCGAAGAGTTGGGTACCAAGTTGTGTTATGTCTCTGTCGCACACCCCCAAAGCAATGGGGCAGTCGAAAGAGCAAATGACCAAATTATGCAGGGGATCAAAACTTGAGTCTTCGACCAGCTTGTAAAGCGCTCGGGGGCTTGGGTGCAAGAATTACCCTCAGTACTATGAGTAGTTTGCATGACTGCTAGTCGGGCAACAGGTGAAACACCATTTTTCCTAGTTTTAAGGGCTGAAGCTATGCTTCCACCAGAACTAAAGATTCGGTCGACAAGGGTCAAAAATTTCAACGACTCTAGCCAAGAACAACCTCGAACAGATGACATCAACCTACTCGAAGAGAAGAGGAATCAAGCCTTAATTTGTTTAGTGGTCTACCAACAAGCCCTGCGCAAATACTACGATCGTAAGGTCTAACCTCGCAGCCTTGCTGTAGGTGACTTGGTGTTGAAGAAAATTCAATCCTAGTCTAATCGAAACAAACTTTTCCCCAAGTGGGAAGGTCCTTACACAGTGGTCGAAGTTACGTGACCAGGTTCGGTATGACATGCAATGGAAGATGGTGGGATCCTTTCAAACTCTTGGAACATCGACTAGCTACGCAAATTTTATGTGTAACCCTACATTCTCAATAAAGTTTCAGTTTTATTCAATCATTATTGTCAGGTATTGAGTAATGCTTTGATGATTTTTTTTATCATGTTTCAACACTTGGTTTTCTTTACACTGGTTGAAGAATAGTAACATCACCTAGTCGAAGTCTTTCCTCTCTACATGTGGTCCTGCCCACTAGAAGGAACTTCCTAGTGTCGACTCGTTCCTAACTTTTGCTACCAACACAAAGAAACTGGGTTCAAGACAATCCGGTCAAATAATTTCAAGCCAGCTCTTTTTCGACTTAGTTTATTTCTTCATTCTTTTTGAAAAATTCTCTAAGTAGAGTATACTTTTATAATTTGTTCGACTACTTTTGGTAACTCAATTCGCTCAAACTGGTCGGAGAAAGACACACCACCTGGTCGATGTCTTTTCTCTCTGCATGTGGTCTTGCCCACTAGAAGGAACTTCCTAGCGTCGTACTATTTCTAACTCTTGCTATTAGCATAAAACCATTGAGTTCACTAAGAAAAGTTGAACGAATTTTTAAGGCACTCTGGTTGTTTGTTCAACTAGTGTTAACATTCTTGATTTGATTAACCTGGTCGAAAAAAGGTAACATCATCTAGTTGAAAGCCTTTCCTTTCTTTACAAGTTTCCTATTACAAACTACTCTGATGAGGGAGATCCAATCTGCATCTCCTCCGTGACCTTCTGGCTGACCGAATTCACTTCTTCAATTAGCCAAACTGCTTTTCCTTTAGGACAGTCGAAGTCGGCCTCGATTGGTTGAAGATTGAGATTATGGTTGGGTGCCTTAAGCTTTGCCAAAGTATAGCTCATTGCACTTTCGACCGCCTCTCTTATAGAGTCAGCCTGGTTAGTCTTCAGAGTGATTATCAACTCCTCTAAGGTTTTGACTTGTTGTCCAATGGCACTCGTGTGGGCAATTATGGTGTCTTCAAGAGGAGTGACCTCCTTAGCACCAAGCCCACCAAGTACATTGTTTAGGAGGGAGATGTTGTCTTGAAGGTTGATCTTCATCGACTTCATCTCTTCTTGACTATGAGTGGAAGCTTATTGGAGTCGCTTCATTTCGACTGCTTGCTCTACAAACCGAGTAAGACCAGTCAAGAAAATACCTCTTAAAGACTGCTTAACAGAACTGCTCGTAGGTAAAGGATTTCTTACCTACTAGTTGAGAGCCAAGCTTCTTGACTTCGTTCTCATGAGAGGCAGCATCCTTTGTGCAGAATTTGCCTCCTGAAGTTTTTTCAGTAGGTCTTCTTTATCTTTCCTCAGCTTTTGCGTCTCGGCTTTCTCGTAGTCGAGAGTATCAGCTAAGGATTTCTCGCCGCTCTTATACCTACAAGGGTTAAAGTTGACATGAGAACTAGACAAGTGGTCAAAATACAAAAGACTACATGTGATAGTGACTTACCATCTCTTTGCCTGCTCGCATAGTTTGGCTTTTTGCTGTCGTAACAACACAAGTTGTCTGTGATATTCACCAACATTAACAATTTGTTCCAAAGCTCTCTAAATAAAGAAAGACATGAGAAGCAAGAAAAACCAAATATGTAAAAGTTTTGTATCAGATGCTTACATTAATGCTTGCTCGAGCAAAGTTGGTGAATACCCTTTGGGGATCTTTGAGTTCATCGATCTCTTCGACTCTGTCCCATCATACCTTTTAAAGACGCTTGTCATCAAAACATTTCCCTGTCAGGAATGCCCTTAGGGTGAGGAACTCGGTCACGAGACCTGGATGAAGAAGATCCCACAATGAATGCAGGGCTAAAGAACTCAGAGAAAAAGTTAAAGTACTCTTCTTCTTCTTCTTCTTCTTCGGTGATGGCAGCATCAGCCACTTCTCCTTGAGGGCCACAAGGAATGTCCTCGATGATTTCCTTCCCAGCATGGTGGTCAGAAGTTCCTCCACCATCTTGCCTAGATGCCTCTGTCGCGTTATTCATCTTCTTCGCCTCTACCTCTACGACCACCTCAGCGGTTGTAGTTGCTTCAATAGCAACGACTACCCCTACCATAGGGACGGTGGTCGATCCCTTGACCACCTTCGCTGTTATCTCTTCGACTGCAGGAGAAACATCAGTTGTCTCTACGATTGCAGGAGAAGTGGAGCGGGCTTCTCGAGGGAAGCATCCTTGGGGGCTGGAGGAGTCGGGCTAAAATCATAGGAAGGAAGACTTGTCAAGTTGTGAAAACAAAAGGTAAATGCTTTTCTTATGCTTTTGATTTTTACATACCTTAATTTTCTGGACTTGATCTTGAATCCAGAGGAAACCTTCCATAAGGAAGATTTCTTTTGCTTCTTCTCTTCGACCACGTCTGATCAAAATTCGAGTTGAGAAATGGGGGCCTCCACGACCACGTTTGGTCATAGGTCTTGAGTGAGAACTACCGCTCCTTGAGCTTCTTGCCCTTCCTGGTGATCGAAACCCGTTTCGACCACTTGAGGGACAATGCTTCCCTCGACCATGTTCTCTGCCGACATAGCAGTATCCTTCACAAAAAATACAAAGCTCTTCCAGTTCTCCTTTTCTAGTTGCTTAACAAAGCCGTGAGAAGCAGAAACTGAAAAAGTCTTATCGTCGTAGTAGAAGGGTACCTTAGTCTTGGGGGCTTTGTGTTTCAGCACTTCGACTGGCCCTCTTTTCTCTGCAACAATTACGTCTGCAAAGGATTTCTTGATGGGGCTAGTCGGAGGGGGAGCAAATCTTGAACCTTCGCCCTGCTTAACGGCAGCCTTCACAAGGCAACGCCTTTTGGCCAGAGGAGTTTTGCTTTCCTCTGCCCCTTTTTTGACAACCATCAATCTGACCTTTTGGCCGTCTTAACGATCTGCCATGCCTACTTTCTGCAAAAGTCAGAAAAGAAACATTACTTAGTGGTTGTTTTCTACGACTACGAGATTCTAAAGACGAAATCTATCTTCTACTACCTTTAGGCGTTCCTCCCTTTCCTGTGTGGACACGACCGCCAGGATTCGAGGAGCCACTGTATCAGGTGGTGGAGCTTTCTCATAAATGAGTTTGACTCGGGTGTCAATCTCCGTTCGTGAGAGATTTGCATAGGCAAATAAAACGTTCAACAATCAAGCTCAAAATTAACCAAGAAGAGCTAAGTTGAAATATTATTTACCTTCCTCGAAATCTCTAGTCGAATCCTTAGTCCCCGAGTACTCTACATGGGATGTGCTCGTTTCTTCAAATAGCTAATGCGGCACGCGATGAAGTCCTTCACCACGTGCCATTTGGTAAGCCCCTCTTTCTTCAAGTATTTTATGGCTTGAATATAGGAGGCAATCTGGTCAAGGTTCTTGGGAGTCGAATCCTAGGAAGAAGTCTTCCCTGTAGCTTTCCCCACAAAAGAGAGGCTATCTTCACTGGTCGTTTCCCAGTAGAACCACATCTTTTTCCATCCCGGCCATAATGATTGGGGGAGCATCTGGATGTACTCCTTCGTCTTCCCATCATGGAGCTTCCAACCGCAGCTCCCTGCGATTCTAGCCTGTCTGCTCATCCCGTAGTAGTACTAGAAGAGCTCCAGGTCTGGTAAGATCCCTGTTGGGTCACGGGGTAGGCTACGATAGCTACAAACAAAAATTTCTACCACGCAAACCAGGAAGCCATGTAAGTAGATGATCATAGATCGTTACCACTAGACGCGCAGAACAGCGGAAGAAGGGTTGGAGCAGCCTGGTCCAACGAAGAACGCGTCGATGTAGTGGTCGTAGTCGATCGTCCAACGTCCAGCAAGTCGATGTAGTGGTCGTAGTCGATCGTCTCCTCCAGCAACGTCTGCGGTTCCTTGTCAAGATCGCGGATCGTCCTCAAAGCGCAACAATCGTAGTAGCGCCTCTCTCGTATCCACACGTCCAGGAAGGAACAACCGAACGTCGGTGTGCGAGCACCAAGTCGCACGGTGGAGCTCTCAAGAAGATGGCGGCTAGGGTTTCGGTGGTGTTTCACGCGCCCGTCCCAATAGCCTCATGCACCTCCTTATATAGTGCTCTGACGGATCCTATCCGGACACGTTCTGAATCGTATTCGCGTCTTGGTTTGTTCCAACCCATTAAGTGTGTGACCACAGAGGTTCATGTGTAGTTCGGTTGTGACTCGGAAACCCTTTCCGACCACGAGTCGAAGCGGCTCCTAGCGTAACTATCGATTCCGAATACACACAAATTATATCGGACGAACCTTAATGCAATATGATCTCGACTAGGTCCTTATCACTTACGACTAGGTCATATCTTTATACGACCAGTTCGTATTTGATCATGACCAACTCGTAACTCCTTACGACTTGGTTTCGACCACTCTGTGATTACGTTCGACTAGTCTACGACTTGCTTGTATCTCCATACGACGGTCCGTGGTAGTCGAACTAAGCATTTACTCATGTATTCTCCCTTTGCCTCACGATATCTGGTTGAACTCTAGGTGAGATGTTGTGTCATCCATGGACTGTTCAATTCTTTCTCGATCGAGTGTCAGATAACTTTACGTGGTCGAACACTTCGACTACTAGTGGCATGGCCATGCACTTTCTTTATCCGATCACAACGAGGGCCCAGACATCTCTCTGTTATGTTAGGAGGGCAAATCCCATATCCCACCAGTCACATTCCTCTCCATGTTTGAGCATACCCAAAGCTACCTTTATAACTACCCGATTCACGGTGTAGCGTTTGGCAACCCCTAAGAGTGCTCTTACACATGTAGGAAACCATCTTGATCTCGGTCTAAGGATTATACATCATCATTGCTTGAGACCAACTAATGACACATAGATTCATAACAATCTCAATAGTGTCTCAAGGTGGGTCTTATCCAACATCATGTTCTCTAACATGTGTCCATATTATTGGTTTGATATCTCCATATCTATGACTCGTGAAACATAGTCATCAACCAATACATATGCTAGTCTATTCATATGTGTCCTCATATGTTTACGACCAGGGATCGTATAAGAATAATTTATTGCAGAAATATAGAGTTTCACAACCAAGTCACATACTTGATAATAAATATTAACAATATTATTCTAGGAACAAGATAACACAATATCCAATGTCATGAACATAATGAAATATAATCATCTTTATGATTGCCTCTAGGGTATATTTCCAACAATCCCCTGGTAAGCCTCACACAAGTACATGAACACACTCAATATTGTGATGGAATTGGGAACAAGTTTTACTAATTCCACCCCAGAGTGCTCGAGTACGAGTGTGAGGAAAGGATGAGCGGGCAACTGGAGGCCACACTCACAGTACGCTTGGAATATTGGAATTTGGTCGATCTCCCCTGACGGCCAATGTTGTCCAGCAGCTTCAATCCACTTCACATATTCTTTCTTTGGGATCTTCTCGACAGCAACCAAAGCTTCCATCTTAGCCGAATCCATCTCCAATACTGCCCACTTAGAAGCGGTTTCAGCCATCTTCTCTAAGTGAGGTGGATTTGGATTTGGAAAGGTTTCAAGAGAGCGTGCGATTTGGTTGGCGGTGGAGAGAACAGAGGCTCGAGGAACAGTTGAAGCAAATGAGGAAGTAAGAACCCTAAAATCACCCCTACAATAAGTTTTTATAGCCGCACGCTTGAGTTAGAGATAGTGGGAACTCAATAGTTACAACCTCTTCGAGAAATGTTCTAACAGACAGATCTGTGAGGGCATAGTCTTGTCCTTCAGCGTGGGATTCCCTCCACCTTTCTCTTCCCTCCATCCCATCCATCACGTTGCTGCCTCCGCATGCATACAAAGCCACTGCGCATGCAAAGAAACAGCCCACAGGAGGGAATTCGATTCCCTTCCGTCACTTCGCGATTAGCGGAAATTGCGTTCATGCGGCTATAAAAACTGGCGTCGCTCTCGCTCTCATTCTCAAATTCATTATTGACGAGGATATAACGATCCTCATTTAATTATTTATCTGTAATTATAATTATAGATAGCAATATCTTTATATTATCCGCAAGTATACCCCTTAATGTTCATAAAGGAGAAGCTTAGCAAAGTGGTCGTAAGTCTTACTACGACCAGCCCCTGGTCGTAAGCCTTTTCTACGACCAGTCTCTAGTCGTAAGCTTTTCTACGATCCGTCCCTCGTTATGAGTCTTCTCTACGAGCACCATGTGGTTGTAAGCTCCTCTACAACTTGGTCGGTTACGATTACCCTATAATCGACTAGGTCTATACACATGTGGGACCAGTTGGTTAAGGAGTCTTGCACGTCGTGCTTAAATACACGAGGTAGTTAATATACATTGTTATTATCTGGAATAACTGCACATATTATCTTTCTATCTATGACGATAACTACCTGGTGATGTGGGGGTGTTACATCTCTAACAATAACCTCCATCAAGCGGTTCATCATTTGGAACGTTGAGGCGTCTCTTGGCTTGGAGGAACTGCCGCCTCTTTGTACATTATATAAAGGCTGAAGTCAGAAGACAGAAGGAAAGAGGCAATCGGGAGCACAAGACATCAAGCATTAGTCTTTCTCTTGATTGTAATAAGTGCATTCAATATAGCCACACAGGAGTAGGGTTGTTATTAATTATCTCCGGAGAAGGCCTAAACCTGTATAAAATCCCTATGTCATCCTCTATGTGGTTCTAATTCTAGGAGATCCTCCAAAATAAACAATCATACGTAAGATCGGTATTAGATCACCGACAATTCTCATTCTCGCACTCAGTGTAGAGAGAGAGAGAGAGAGAGAGAGAATAGAGCGAGTGAGCGAGTTTCGATTTCGTTATCGATATATAAAGAGTGTTTAGAGCAATGCTTAGCGGTCGTATTAGTATAGAAAGGTCGAAAACTAGAGGAGGTAGTTTTTTTCCTATGCAATATGTTTATTAACTGTGTAATTAGTTAGTCGTAAATAATTTAGTCATAATTAATTAGTCGTAATAAATTAGTCACAATTATTAAGTCCTAATTAAATAGTCCTAATTAATTAATTACTCATAATTAATTTAGTCATAGTTAATTAATCATAATTGATTACTCATAATTAATCTAGTCATAATTAATTTAGTCATAATTTGTTAGTCATAATTTATTAGGCGTAATTAATTTAGTCATTACTATTTAGTTGTAATTAATTTAGTCTTAGTTAATTAGTCACAATTAATTAAGTCCTAATTAAATAGTTGTAATAAATTAAGTAGTCATAGTTAATTAAATAGTCTTAATTAATTATATAGTCCTACTTAACTAATTACTGCAATTAAGTTAGTCATAGTTAAGCAGCTTTTAATTAATTAGTCATAATTAATTTAATCACAATTAGTTAGTCGTAATTAATTAGGAATAATTAATTTAGTCATTACTATTTAGTCGTAATTAATTTAGTCTTAGTTAATTAGTCATAGTTAATTAGTCATAATTAATTTAGTCGTAGCTAATTCATCATAATTAATTTAGTCGTAGCTAATTCGTCATTATTAATTTTGTCGTAGTTAAATAGTCATAATAATTTAGTGATAATTAATTTGTCATAATTAATTAGTTGTAATTAATTTAGTCATTATTAATTTGCACCTTTCGATTTGTTCCGAACTGACTCGGTATTTCATCTCTTGCAAGTCATGCCTCTACAGGAGCTACTCGAACCATTCTACGACAAACATCACTGGAGCAAGTTTTGGAGCACTAGGGATAGGGATGGTCATCCACCCCTCGTGCTTAGGTCGGAGAAGCATTACTAGGACCATGACCCTCGCTACGTCCCAATCCATTGGGACAAGGGCTTGTTGCCCTTTGCGAGAATGCTCTAGGTCGGTCACTGCTTCACGGTGGACGTGAGTCTCATGTCGGCACTTGTTGACAGAAGGAGAACCGAGATGCACACGTTCCACTTTTGGTGGGAAGAGATGACAGTCACTCTCCAAGATGTCTCCTTCTTGACCGGTCTGCCGATAAGAGAGATGCACTTGTTCCACCCCATCCATCGGTGGATTTGAAGGCCCACTTGGCGCAACGGACATGGCTTAGGCATTTCAGTTAATATCGTGCGAATGCACTAGACGAGGTTATTAGGACACACCTCATCACGTACCTTTTACATCTTTTTGGTTGGACCTTGTTTCCCACCACACAGGGTGAATGGTTGTACCCTAGCTTCATCCACATCGCCGAATCTTTGGTTGACGTGGAGCCTGGGGGGATGCTCCATTACAGCTTCGGATCAGTCGTCCTTTGCGCCACATATAGAGGATTGTGTGACGCTTCGCGTTGTGACAACAGTTTGAAACTAGTCATTGCCGTCGTGACAACGGTGCTTCCCTGATTTGAGGAAGTCTAAATTAATGCCTAGAGCTAATGGTCCTTTTAAAGTTCTTAAGAAGATAAATGATAATGCATATAAGCTCGATCTACATGCAGATTTTGGGGTGAGTCCCACATTCAACATTGCAGATTTGAAGCCATGCTTGGGAGAAGAAGATTAACTTGAGTCGAGGACGACTCCAATTCAAAAGGGGGAGGATGATAAGGACATCCCTTCCACTGATATAACTATACCTACTGCTTCTACTCCTCAACTTGATGTGCAAGGACCAATTACCAGAGTACGTGCTCGTCAACTAAATTATCAAGTAACTTTGTTTCTAGGAGTTCATAATTTTGCTATTGAGGATGGATTGCTACCTAAGTCCTGTGATGTTATTCTACTCAAGAACCAAGGCAAGGGGAGTAGCACTACTACCACACAAGTCCAGGCCGATCCAATTTCAATTCCAGATCAATTCGGAGTCAGCCTGACAACACCGACTTAAAACATGCATAAATTTTACATACGGAGTCCGTTGGAGGTGCATGAGTACTTTATTGAAATCTTACGACGAGGCCTTTTCAATGGATATAGCCCCATCTCCAAATTCCTTCTATGTGCATCGCAATATCCAAAATAATCTGACACTGATTTTAAGCCCGAATCGAAAGGGTGCTGCGCCACCTTCACTTGGGCCCATGGCCTTGTACCTCTTGGGGCGTGCGTCCATGCCCTGGCCACCACCCCCTGGTCGTCTCCCTCATATATACTCTTGTGTGCTACACGTTAGGGTTTGGATTTTGTTATATTGAAGTTTAGTTTTTGTTACTTTATACATTGTCCTCTTGTTCGACGAGCACAATAGCGACATTGTTCTTCGGAACCCCACTATTTCAATACAAGCTTATTCCTATTTGCAATTTTAGATTGCTTATCTATCCCATTCTTGCGTGTTCTTCGATTGCTTGCAGGAATTGATCTTCGTGATTAGGTTGATCGTGCTTCTAGCAAGGTCGATAACAATCTTAGAGTTGGTTCAGCGATTGCCGGGCATATTGGTCGTGTACGATTGGTAGCCGAATCGTGAGAGTTGTCTCCTCAAATCGAATTATCATTCTCATCGAAAGCTCGAGACACCCATTGTCGCATCACGCTACACCAACAAGGCCCAGAATTTGGCCGCCTCCTGCACGACCTCTTTGCATTTGTACATGCTCCTTGCCTGTCCTCGCTCTGGTTGTACTTCCACATCGCACGAGTGCCTTCGTTAACGACGAGGTTGTCGAACTAGTATGTGTTCCACTCGGATGGAACTGTCTGCTGGTCCACATCATCCTCGTCGTCGGATCCTTCATCTTCTGACAATGCCATGTAGTCCTGGTCTTCGAAATCCATCCTTTGCACTAGGGCTTCCAGCTCACCCTCGTTAGCAAGCCCACTCGCTTGCCTGATTGAAGGAGTTCCTTCCACAGGGTCTTCATCGATAGGATCAGTTACTCACGGACCTTCAACTATTGTGTGCGTCGCGCTGGGACTGGAGTCCCCGACTTCTTCTTCAGCATCACCACCCCCTTCTTGTTCAACCGCGAATGTAGAAGTAGGTTTGGCATATGTCTGGGCTAGAAGAACCAATTCTCACCCTTCCTCCCTCGCCATGCGTACATATAACTGTCATGACCTTGTTCCCTTCAACTGAACTAACTCCTAATATGTGCCCTGTGTTGGTCGAGGGGCAAGGCAACTCAATCTTAGATGATACACAGCATAGTTCAAATCGAATGTGTGGAATAACCACCGCATCACAGCTCACCATGTACGCCTCTCTGGTCTTGGTAGGGACACGGTCAGCGCACCAAGTACGCCTCTCTGGTCTTGGTAGGGACACGGTCGTCGATTGGAAATAACGCAAATCAATCCCCTCGAGACCCTCAAGAATAGTCCCTTAACCGTAGTAAATTTTGAAATTTGTGACGTTCAATAAATTTGATGCACTGCATTGTAAACAAGATTTCTATAATTAACCATATATCTAAAACTAAACTACCCGTCAAAAATTATTATGTACAACATACTGCACTACGTAACCATACATCTAAAACTATGTAATCCATTCAGTTAAAAAAAATTACCTTAAAGGTAGGCGACCAAACAAGCAGCGCTACACTAGCTTCGCTCCTCCCCTCTGCTCCTCTCCCTTGCCTCCCTTCTTTCTTTTTTTTTTAATAAAAGTGAGTTTTACTCAAATTTTAGAGTTTCAAGGGTTTTTTTATAGAGGAACTTGTGTCGCCATTTGGAATGACGACAAAAACTTATAGGATCCTTATCACCATTTGAAATGACAGTTTTTGAAATTTTAAAACTAAAAAATTAAAGATCTCTGTCGCCATTTGGACCTGTAGCCAATTCAATTGCGATAGAGAGCTCTAGGTATTGTTGAGCCTCTTGTCGCTAGGGTGTAGGTCTTTATCGCTAATTAGAATAGTGACAAGCAGGCGTCTAGTTTTGTAAAAAAAAAAACGAGTATTTATTTTTTGTAATAATCTTTTAAATTAATATTATTTTTTTAAAAAAGGGCAGCGCACGGTCCCCGTGACGTGCGTACGTTAAAAGCCGAAGTGCCCACCAGTGCCCTCACGGCACTCTCGCGCCGTGAGCCCCGCTGCACTCATTGCCTTCACTCCCCACCTCACCTCCCTCCCTCGTACGGCCATTATTCATCTCCATTAATCGCGCGAGCTACCACCACAAAAGCACGTCCACAAACATGGGCAAGAAGCCCGGCGGCGTCGGCGGCGCAGGCGCCGGCTGGTTCGCCACCGTCAGGAAGGTCTTCAAACCCGGCCCCTCCGCCCCATCCAAGGACATGCGCCACGCCAAGAAGGTCCGCACGTTACACTTGCATGTGTCGTCGTGTTATTGGCACCGTTTAATTCTTGGTCGCTCCCGTAGTTTTCAGTAATTGACGTTATTGACGGGTTGATTTCAGCAGAGGGGAGGCGAAGAGCAGGCGGCGAGCGGAGGCGAGGCGGTGGAGATTCTCTCCTTGGAACACTTCCCGGCCGCCGAGACGTCGCCGGAGGTGACGAATGAAGGCAGCGGCACCATGTTTGGGAGGGAGAGGGACGACGACGGGGAGGAGGCGGAGGCCAGGAGGGGGCGCCGCGCCATGGCGGTGGCTGCGGCGGCGTCAAGGGTGGCGAGGATCGCAGCCACGCGCGGGAGGACGGCTGGGCGGGAGGAGCGCGCTGCCATGCGCATCCAGGCATTCTACCGAGGATACTTGGTACGTATCTAGTCGATCCGTATATATATACACAGAGCTTCTCCATCTCCTGCAAAGTTTTTCAAAATGTACAATTTTTTCAATGAAAAAGGTTTCTGGAAAATCGAAACGTGTTGTGTATTTTTCCTTTGGATTTGTCCGTGCACTATACACATTGGTTAAAAGCTTAATTAAGGCAATGTGTCAGTCTATAAGTGTCAGGATCATGGAGACTCTTTTTTTTTTTTGTTAAAGCAGCATTATCTGAAGAGACGAAATAACCCAATAGGCAATAAGTATAATCTGAATAATGAACTAACCCAATTGGCAACAGGCAGATCTTAATACTGTTAGAAAAGTATGGTTCCATCAGCTTTGGCTCAAGAATGTTGTCAGTAGCTAGATCTGATAAAAAAAAAGGGACAATTCGCACCGAATAATTTTGTATATTCTTTATATGTCACTGATATCTCACTGACATGTAGATCAAGATCAACATATTAGCATCACACAGAGTGATATATAAGGAATTATGCACTTTGTAGTAGCACGTAGGAGATTAATCCTAAAAAAACTGCTAGCTAGTCCCTAGTGTACATGTTGGTGATGAGCACTTTTTGCACAACTTAATGAAGTCTCCCTCCAGTCAAGATCAGTTGCTTGCGAGTAGGTAATCAAGATTGCTTGCGATTAAAGGAACTTGATTTCTAAAAGGTGACTTTAGCCGAGAAATTGATTAGGCGGCCTTTAGTGTTTCATCCTGACTGGTATCTTATGCCTGTTATGTAAGTAAAATAATGATGTGGCACTATAGTTAATAAAGAGAAATAGAGTACTCTAGTATTTAATCTGGATATCGGTTCGGTCTCGAAATCCAACGCATAAAATTTATTGTAATTGATCCCATGCGGTCACAATGTATTGTTTTAGTACATGCCACAAGTAGGCCACAATGCTCAAATACTAGTAAAGATCATGCATGTAACATACAATAAATTTTTATGCGTTGGATTTCGAGCCCAAACTAGTATCCAAATTAGATACTAGAGTATTATCTCTCCTCATTAACTATGGTGCCACATCATCAATTTGCCTACATGGCATGCTTAAGATACTAGCCAAGGTGGAGCATTGAGAGCAGCCTTAGGCTGCTCCCAATAGGCAATATCTTAGTGTAGTTTCTTAGTGCATAAGAAATGTTAGGATACTATCTTTTCAATGCAAGGTTTCTTATTGTGTAGTAGCTTATGTTGTTTCATTTAATTACATGCATGAGTATACAATAAAGTTTACACGTTGGATTTCGAGCCCAAACTGGTATCCAAATTAGATACTAGAGTACTATCTCTCCTCATTAACTATGATGCCACATCATCAATTTGCCTACATGACATGTTTAAGATACTAACCAAGATAGAGCATTATTAGGAGCAGCCTTAGATAATCATCAAGCCGCCGTCACGTACAGGCGTGTACACCAGTCACCTAATGAAGTTAATTACCCCATCTAAGCGGTACTGACCATTTATGCTCCACCCGTGCTTTGCGTGGATCCCATAATTGATCAATTGTTAAACATGTGAGCTAGATGGTCCAGTTTGACGGTACTGCTGATCTTTTTTCTCATGGCTGGGCGTGCATGCAAATGAAAATACATCCTCAAACACTATTACTATCGTAATCGAGTATTTCATGTTGTAATTCGAGTGTATGTTTGGAATAGGCCATTTTGGATATTTTGGGAATATTCAGGCTGCCTCCAGCCAAAAAAATTGATTCTTTTTTACTTTTCAAAATCAATAAAAATACAAACTTTTTTACTATCGCATATTAGAAAAAGTTATAAATGTGTAATATTAGAAAAGTATTTGTTAGGACAAATTTTGTCACGTCATTTTTAAATATAAATAGTACATATTCTATTCAATACCCTCGGTCAAAGTTAATACGCTGTTTGACTTCACTTTTTTTTACTGTATGGGGTCATAAAGAAGATCATCAATAATTTGTTGTCCACCTTATTTAGTAGATCTAGGCCCAATTACGATTAAAGCACAACGCTACATATACTTTGTAACTTTTTTTCGCACAAGCACACGCACCATCACGCATGCACACCGCATGTCTGTACTGTTTTTTTTTTCTTAGTACGTAATATGGATGGAGCTTCAAAATAAAGGTAGACCATCTCACATTCGACCCGCATGATTCAATTATACTCTTGTATGATTTTTTTTTGTTAACAAATGTTATGAATTTCTCTAATTCCCTAGATCCATGCGTTCCATGTGAGTTAAACAATACCAGCACACCAAAATGGGCACATATATATGGGGAACACTAGAGATCCAAGCCCACACATGGACGTATTCAACATCTATTCAAGCATCTTTCAGAACACGAGATTCTTTTTTAGCTATATTGTAGGAATTAAATTGTGTACTGTAAAATTGTTGCATTCTAAACAAGCCATTAGTATGTTTTTTATTTTTTTAAAAGGACGCAATGGATTATATCACAAAGCACACTTCGACAATAAGCTTGGTATATAAAAATGGAGAAAAGCAAACATTTTTGCATACACTCTATATAAAACCCGAAAGAGGGGTTCAGATCACTTGGCCCTAAAAAACAAAGCAATGAAAAGATGCGCCATCTTTTAACTTTTTACTAACGCAAAATGTACTTGTGTTCAGGCGAGGAGAGCCCTGCGCGCGCTGCGCGGGCTGGTGCGGTTGCAGGCGCTGGTGCGCGGCCACCAGGTGCGCCGCCAGGTCCACCTCACCATGCGCTGCATGCAGGCGCTCGTCCGAGCGCAGGCCCGCGTCCGCGCCCGCCGCCTCACCTCCCACGTCGCTAGGCGCACCCGACCCGGTTCCCCCGCCCTCGTCGTGCCCGGGCACGGCCTCGCGCACGGCGGTAGGCACTCCTATGGACGCGAGCGCCTCGGCTTAGACCAACAGGATGAGGAGGATGCCGAGACGGACATGCAGATGCCGCGACCAAGAAACAGCCACAGCAGCATCGGCAACGTGAGCCCTTCCCAGGGAGAGTGGGACGCCGCCGCCCGGGGCGAAGGCTTGCGCCGGCAGGACACTGCGGCTCGTTCCCCTGCCTACGCATATGGGCTCCAGCAGCAGCAGCGGCAGAAGAAGAACAAGGTGCGTCGGCTTCATTCATTTTCTTTGTGTTCTTGCGAAACCAACAAGAGTGTACAATTGCAATTCCATTCTGAACATAGGTAAGGCCCCCTTGATCATCGAGAAATAATACAAGAATGTATGCAGCTGCAGTGCGAGGAGTGGGATGCGCGCAATGCCGGCTGGCACTGGCTGGAGCGCTGCATGGCCGGGGTGCAGGCGCCGAACCACGTGCCGGAGCAGGCCAACCAGCACGTCACCGCGGAGACGTCGTACGTGACGGCCGTAGCCACCGACGGCGTTTCGGAGAAGAACGTCGAGGTGGACGCGGGCAGGAAGAGCCCCCCGATGGACCTGTACCCGGTGCGTCCCCCGGTGATCCCAGGGTACATGGCGGCGACGCAGTCAGCGCGCGCCAAGGCCCGCTTGGCGCCGCCGCCTGCTCCGAGGGCTCACGTCTGGAGCCGGACAGGCTCAGCGGCGCTAGGCGGGGGCTCGACGGCCAGCTCGGGCTGGAGCATGAGTAACAACGGTGGCAGCAGCGTCCGGGCGCCGCAGCAGAGAACTGGTTACAGCCCGGAGTCGAGCTGCAGCGGCGACGACGCCGCCGCCACTTGGCGGCCGCAACAGGGTGACCTATGCTTGAGCTTGGCATGATCACAAACTACGGAAACAAGTGCTTGGTGTGATCGTCATAAGAACTGAGGCTGTTCTTGCCATGTGTGTTAGCAATGTGTTGCAAGGAGCACATGACCAGAGAAAACAATTTAGTTTTCGAAAAAAAAATCAGAGGTTGACGAAACACTGAAATTACCGAAATTTCGGTGGGTTTTCAAACTGGACGAAATTTGGACTTGAAATTTGAACGAAATTTGACCGAAATTTGGACGAGATTTGACCAAATTTTGTCCAAAATCAAATTTAGGATGTAATTTGTCGAAATTCAAATATTTCCGAAATTTTTTGAATGAATTATAAAAATTTCAGAGGGGGTGAAATCAACGAGCGAATTTTTTTCCCTACTCATGACTAATTAATCTCTAGTTCTCTACTGGTTGGATTTACATGTCACCACTTGTATAGTGTAATAGGCATATAACCTAGGGAAAGTTTGGGTATAATTATACCAACAAAGATTCTCCTGAATAGGCTGATACCAATATGGGTGGGCTTGCTAAATAAGTCTTAATATATATCCTCAAAGACTTTATTTGTCTCATATTTCCAGTGAAATCTATCATGTTTTCAAATCACCTTAAATAAATGCAATCCACATTCACCTGATCGAGAAATAAAGCGATTAAGTGCCGTCATTCAACCAGTTAAACCTTGAACCTCCTTCACAGTTGAAGGTGGTCGTAGAGATTCTATGGCATGAATTTTTTTCAAGGTTGGCTTCAATACCTCTAGAACAAACAAGGAAACCAAGTAATTTGCTAGAAGAAAAAACAAAAAAGTATATTTTTCTAGATTCAACTTGATCCCTTTTTTCTTCAAAATAATACAGCTTTCTACCAAATCAGACAAATGATCATAGCTTTTTGTGCTCTTTACAACAATATCATCTACATATGCTTCCAAATTACGCCCTATCTGGTCGACAAAAGTCCTCTGCATAAGTCATTGGTACGTGGCGCCAGCATTTTCAGCTCAAACGGTATCTTGACGTAGCAGTAGATGTCAAAGGGAGTGATGAAGGAAATCTTCTATTCATCTTATCTTGCATGCCATATTTATTTGATCGTAGTCTGAGTAAGCATTTAGAAAACTCATCAATTCGTATCCCACAGTTGAGTCGACTAGTTGGTCAATGCAGGGTAAAGGAAAATCATCCTTAAAACAGGCAATATTCAAATTAATAAAGTCAACGCACATGTGCCACTTACCATTTGTTTTCTTGACCATAACCGGATTCGCGAACCAATCTGGGTAGTCGACTTCGCGAATGAAGCCAACGTCTAAGAGTTTGTTCAACTCTTGCCAAATGGTTTCTTCTCGATCAGGAGCGAATCAGCAGCTTGGACGGCGGTAATGTAGATTTGGAGAAATTCCGAGGGATTATGTGTCCCATCAAAGCTTTCTAAATGTCCTAGCTTGAACTTTTTAGGCTAGGTAACTTCTCTTAGCCTAGGTGAGAAAGCCTTGCACCCAATGTATGGCCCAATCGTGGCCAAGCGTTATGACCTTCATCACGATTATTAGGAGAACGATGTCTTCTATGACCATAGTTAGAGCGCTAAACCAAGCCTACTCTATCGAACACGCTCCGCCGGGGTGGATTGTCTTCTCAACAAAGGTTGTTGCCGTAATGGCGAAGTCTAGAGGTAGTGTGGTATGCCCTAGAGCTGCTCTGAGACCTTGATGATTGCGAAAGGCTCTGTACTTCTGCGGCAGCCTCTTGCAGGCAATAGCCAATGAACGAATGACCAGAAGATCTTGTTCATTGTGGTCTCCCGTCTGATGATTAGCAATAGCACTTGAAAGTATGCGAACAAAGTCGATGGGAGTCTCTGCCTGCGAAGGTAATGGTACAATATTTAAATCTCTTACCGCCGTCCTTGGGATGTCCTAGGGCGTAGTTGGAGGACGCTGGTCACCACTCGCATTGGTGACAGGCCTCCTAGATGCCCCCGGCGCACTATTGTGGTACTAGGGACAGACCTCCTCCATTGCCTTCTACATGGCGGTGAGAAGTTGGTTGTTGGGTTGCTCCTATGCCAAACATTCGGTCTGCTCCTGGGCCTCGGGTTGTTCATGTGTTGTTCGTTGCTCGTCGATCTTGTTGACGACTGCACATGTACAAAAATCGGAGCAAATAGAAGGTGAGAATGCCCCATCCTCATCAGAGGAGGGATAGTAGCCGAGATCTCAGAGTAGATGTTCTAGAGATGATTCTGCCAGAACCTCAACATTGACATTGTCAATGAGATCTTCATCGGTCACCATGGTATTGGCATCGTGGTGACTTGTCTCTCCAATTGAGACAAAAGTAGGAATACTCACCCTCGGAATTGCTTGGGGGCAGCAACGGCGTCCCTGCCATCTCAGTCCCAACGGGTTGGGTTGAGAGCGGTGAAGATTCTCCCTTGTGATCATACTCGAGGTAGAAATCGCACTTGCATGCCTTCTCAAGGACGTAGTCCTCATCCATGAGGTCAACGTAGTCGATAAGTTCGAATGTATTCTCCTCGTCCATTGATAAGGACACGAGAACATCACTACAATGATGTTCGGCTTGATGGCACCTTCCTTCTAGCGTCAACTGTCAATGATGAAGACCCAGGGTCCCCTATCAAGCTTACTAGGAAAATAATATGAGAGAGGGCACAATCTAGACGAAGACCTTTATTGCCGTGGAGACAACGAGTCTTTGTATAAGAATACAATGAGAATGAAAATGTTGAGAACGTAATGACTATGTTCAGAATTATATGTTACAGAATACACGGCTACCCCTTTATAGCTATTGAAGGGGTGATAGTTAATACCGCTAAAGGCGCCTCATATCTTCACGCATGTTCCTCAGTTGAGTCTTGAACTATCACATCTCTTAGCTAACTATCGTAATTTGCCAGATGCGCCAATAATCGCTCTCACGTTAGTCATGTAGGAAACTACCATATCTCCCAACCAATTTGCTGGTCAGTGATAGCCTAAAATCTTGGTTGTGTAGTGTCCATGAATGGTCATTTCATGGCTCAAACTAGCCTGTGACTAGTCTGGCCGAAATAAAAGGGATTAGACTTCCTTTTAACATTAGTTGTAGGTTCATAACCATTATAAAGTGGGTCTCTAATATGTGGATCTGCTTTCACAGAGACTTTGACTTTGACCGAAAATGTTGACCTAGTCAAGAATTCTCGTCTGATGTGCAAATCTAATCTTGGTCTCTCACATTATTCTGTATGTTTCATAGTAAACCAAAAGCTACATTTATTAGTACCATATTACGAAGTAGCGTTTGACAACCCTACTATTACACATGTAGGAAACCACGACGATCTCAAGTCTATGTATGAGACCAGCTGATGACACTTGAGAATATAACAATTTATGCGGTGTCTCAAGGTGGGTTGATCCAACATCATGTTCTCCGGCGTATGCCCACATTGTTGATTTGATATCTCATATCCGTGAAACGTGACCATCAATCAATATATGTGTTTATCCATAAGTCATAAGTATCTCACATAATCATATAAGATCGGGGATATTTATAATAACGTCATAAACATGAATAGAAAGCTTCATGAACAAGTCACGTATTTGTCAGTTAATATAAATGATAGTTTATTCAATGAACAGAATAACATATTATTCAAAAGTTAATAAACATAAAAGCGATGCAATCGGCACTACGTGTGCCTCTAGGTCATGCTACTAACAATAAGTGTCTAACCAGCATGGCACTGCGGAGACGTCCTGATTGACGGCCGCAACCACTGACGGCGATACGAGCAATAAATACCAAATAAAACCAAAAAATTCAAAACTGCATTAAATTTATACAGTAGTGATATTATGATTTTATATTAATTTATGTGAAAGAATTAGTTCAATCGGAGTTTGCATGTATGAGTTATAGCCTTGCGAAAATCAGCCGAGAGAAAAAGGCTGAAAAATTTAGCTGGCTATTGCTTTGTCCAAAATTAATTCCAATTCTGAAAATTTCTGGAGTTGTGGTGGAGATAAATTTTACATGTCATGGAAGAGAGCAAAACTTTATGAATAACAAAATTGGAATCACCCCATTTGGAGTTCATAATAATTTCTTATGGATTTTTTAAGTTAATTGAATTTTCAGTGTAAAAATAATTATTTTTTGAATTTTCTACCACGTTAAATACATTTTATACACAGGCCGACCTAGCCTTAGTGGCACAATCAAGGTAGCCAATCCAACCACATATGTGCCTCTACGATCAACTAATAATCATTTATCTACTAATCCAATAGAGGGCACAATTCCATTGACTCGGCACATATGACTTCTCTACTAATTACTTGGCAAATCTAAATATTTATCCACAACCAAATAATCCAGTAATATATTTAATCCGACATCCACTAAGCAACAATACACATATTCCGCTACAACATCTAATTATTCGCATCCACCAATATAACATCACATAATCATGCCTACACACAATTAAGACCTAATCAGAGATTCACGTCGGTCTTAAGCTACCAAACCATTTTTACACTTAAACATGCATAAAAAGGATGCCATGCTTATGACGATTATGCAATATGCACGACTAATATCATGTCGTAGTCGTCGCCGATTCTGCATCCTGCTTGGCCTCTCGTCCGCTTCCACGTAGCTCCGTCGTCATCGTCGGTGCTCAGCTCGCCCGCCGACACCAGCCTCACCGCTCCTACCGTGCTACCTCCTTCTCGGCTTCTCCCTCGACGCTGCGTCCTTGAGCGACTACTGACCCACACCGTGCCGTCCGGGGCTGTCGTGTCGTAGGTATGGTACATGCATGTGCCGTCCTTGCTCCCGAATGTCAGGGCCATGCCGGTCCAACCTAGTCCGTTACACAGTAAAGTGTGGAGTGGACGACTGCCCTAGCAAGCTCAACTCTCACAAGGCGAAGGGCTATGGCACGGTCTTCACGGTGACAGCGGTGGTCGACCACACTTACGAGCTGAGTGAGCCACTGCAGCGGCATCAGAATGTGACTTCCACATATGTGGCAAGCCTCATCAGCGAGCTAGTTGCGGAGGATGTGTCTGTCTCCCCCAAGATGATGTTGTCAGAAGTTGCCAATCTGGTTGGTTATCCAGTCAGCTACAGTAGGGTCTAACGAGCTAATTAGAAGGTGATTGAGACCATGTATGGGACATATGAGGAGGCATACAACCTTGTGCCAATGATGCTTCACCAGATTGTCGAAGCAAACCCCAGTACATACATAAACAAGATGAAAAAGGAAAGATCCTGATGGAGGCCCTAACTGCTACACACTGGACCGTGTGTTCTAGGCATTCTTCCAGGCCATATAGGGCTTTAAGTTATGTCGTCCGGTGCTCACAATGGATGGCACTTTCCTTACCAAGAGGTACAAGGCACTATTCTCACTACAGTGCCGATCGATGTAAATGACCAACTCCTTCTAGTTGTATTTGCCATTGTACAGAATGAGAACACAAACAATTGTTTGTGGTTCCTCGAAATGTCAAGCAGGCAGTTGTGGGAGACCAGCCCAATGTATGCCTTATCACAGAATGCAATGCAGGGTTGTTGTCTACTCTTCACACCATGAGGAATGGGACGTAACGCCCCCCCTTTCAGTGGAACACCATGGAAACCTGGTGGTGCATGAGGCATATTGCATCGAACTTCCTCAGGCAGTTACACAATTAGGACCTAATGAAGATGTTCAAGAAGTTATGCATGCAAAACCAGAGGCAGAAGTTTAAGGCCATCTGGAGATAGCTTGAAGAGCGGACTATGAGGCATACAAGGGAGTCCCCTTCGGAGGCACGGGAAGGACAATAGGGCACGAGAGGGGCATCAAGGAGCCCCATCAGTTTCTCCGAGTGGATTAATCTCCATGCTCTTGAGTTGGCGAAATGGTCACAGTTGTACGACACCGACCATGCAAGGTACGGTATTATGACAACCAACATGTCCTAGGTGTACAATAGTGTGCTAAAACATGTGTGATGCCTCCTTATCACCATGATCGTTGATGAGACCTGGACTCGCACAATCGGTTATGTCGTAAATAGAGCCACCACAGCGAAGCAGCAGCTGGATGAAGGAAAGTAGTGGTCCAAGAACATGCAGAGGTATATGGACAAGAAGATACAGAAAGCTCGTATGCACGACATCCGTATGATCGATAGCCTGAGGAGGAAGTACGAGATCCGACTGAGGCAGAAATATGTGAATGGTCATGCCAGGGGGATAGGAAGCATGCTTGCACCCTCAATGATGTGGCTACAAGCACCTGCAACAAGCCGAAGCTCATGCACAAGCCATGCTCACATGTGTATAGGGCGTGCGCGCAAGTCAAGCAAATATATATGCCATACATCTCTGAGTACTACGACATGCACCATCTTTTCGGGACATGGAGTGCTGAGTTCAACTCATATGGTGTCGACATCAACTATAAGGATCTTTGGCCGGAGATGGTGAAATGGGGCCCGAACAAAGCCTTGAAGACAACTGGGAATGGACAACAACAGACATGGCACTTCCAAAATGACATGGATGACAACTAGCGTCGGGACTAGACCCGCCCGAGGAAGTGTAGGATATGCAAGACCCTTGGCAACTCCATGAAGGACTGCCCCAACAAACCGAAGTCATCTAGGCATCCGTAGTCGTGAAGGACTTCAATTTTGTGCATATTTGTATCATTTTAGTTCAACTATTTACATGTTGTAATTCTAAAATTTGCACTCAGGGTAATGTCATCATGTTATGGTAATAGGTAGTTTTGTAGTATTTGCACCTTTAATGGCTGTTGGATGTAATATTACATACGTTCGTTATGTACTTCATTTCACTTTAATGCTTCATTTCCATGTATTTTGGCATTCTTTTTATTCTGAACTAACTCGACATTTAATCTCATGCAAGCCATGGTGGGAGGGATCGGGGCTGAACCTCCTCTATAGGAGCTACTCGAACTATTTTGCGATGAACATCACCGTAGCTAGTTGTGGATCACCAGGGATAGTCCTCCACCCCTTACCCTTAGGTCAGCTAGGCATCACTAGCCCCTTGACCCTCACTACATCGTACTCCTTCAGGACATGGGCGTGTTGCCCTTTGCCAGACTCACTCATCCTCTAGGAGAGGCTTCAGTTGGCCTTTGATCGACACGGAGCTTCGTGGCATGATGACACTATAAAACACTCACAACTTATGCTCGCTTCAAACATTACTGTTTGTTACTCAACAGCATTTCTGTGTCACCTCAATTCGACCAGGCCCAGCGGATCTCACGCATATCTGGGTCATCCCTCCGTGGGAGAGATCACACCATTCAGGGGCTTCTCGGTCTGCTCAAGTCCATCTATGAGGATGCCAGGCAAATCGTCAAGAACATGAGCTGCGGTCCGACGAGAGATAAGGTGCTTCGAGATCCCCGCCTAGGTCAGCACAGATTCCTAACACTCCCTATCGGTCATCCACACTGTAGATCAAAGAGGTAAGTTATGTTCAATTTGCATCATGATTATTATTATTATTTTGCCTTAGGTTGTACTAACATCATGCCATCTTCCAGTCGCACGTCCGTTGGGATGCATCACTAGTGCGATCAACGTCCGTACGTCCGCCCGTGGATGGAGGAGACACTGCATGGCCTAGTGAGACTAGCGGCCGTCCTAGCACTCCCTGTCAGTCATCTGCACTACGGATCGAGGAGATAAGTTATATTCAATTTACGTCCTAATTATTGATTTCATCTTACATTGTGCTAGCATCATTTCATCTTCTAGCCTTTAGTTAGGCATGAGGTGATGATGAATCAACTAATGCAGAAATGGTCTTCCCATCTACTCCCATGGAGGGCTACACAGTACCCGGATTTGGATCGTACCACCTAGGCTGTCCCTTGGCCTACAGTGAGCAGTACCATGACTAGTTTTGAGGTGTGTACCACAACGACACATCACATCACCACGGTGAGCACGCAACTACCGGGTACTAGCATGGATAGAGCTCCACCATACCCGGGGCCGTCGGTACATTGTACCGTCATGGCCAAAGCTCCGCCACACCAAGGGTCGTTCGTACATCGTACCTGGGGAGTCGTGGCTCTGAAGGGATTCATAGAGTCATTTATTACTGATATGATTGCAGGTGATAGCCAATTTGCCATGACTCAGCTTGGTGACACCGAGCTTGGACAGACTTAGTTTGGCCAGAGTCAGTTTGCAGAAGCACCTCAGCTAACCCAGTGGTCTCCCTACGTTCTCCGCAAAGAGACGCGCTCTCTGGAACGGTTTACATACCCTAGATGACATATTAAACACAAGACCAGGACACGTGCGTAGACACAACAAGCACAGAGTGGCTGAGATGAGTGAGCCATATTGTAGCCCGTAGTGTATCATTGTACTTCTTTGCATTGTGCATGTACTTGCTTCATATCAGTCCGTATGTAATCAAATTTTATACACTATGTGTGTACGTATCTAGGATGTTGTACGCTTATATTGTACCAGATTTGTATGAATTGCAAGAGGTCTTTAACTTTCAACAGCTTGATTTTTATGCACATACCATGACAAGGGACATTCGCATTACAATATTTAGCATAGACCCAGAACATTACACTACAACAATACAACAACAAGCTGACTCTAAGTACCAAGATTCACATGACAATGCCATAACATTACAATACCAAAGTGAAATTAATCTATCAAGCTAGGTTCAATTCACATTACAATACCATAATAGTACACCCCACATTCATCCCAGCCTATAGCACTTTTTCAGATCCAATTGACCACGCTCTGTCACGCCACCTTTCTAAGAAAGAATTGACCACACCATTCCATGACACCTTTTCAGACCGAAACGACAACCCTAACCAGCTTTTCGCAGTGAGTAGACACCACTCACCAGCCATCCTACCTTTTTAGAGCGAATAGACCATACCCTGCCACGCTACCTTTTTAGACCGAAATGACAACCCAGGCCAACTTTTTCAGTGAGTTGACAGCACTGAACAGCCGTCCCACATTTTTAGACCGAATTGATCGCACACTGCCAGGACACCTTTTCAGACTGTACTAACAACCCAGACTAGCTTTTCTCATTGGACGGCACTCACTAGTTGTCCCACCTATTCAGATTGAATTGATCACACACTGTCAGGACACCTTTTCAAACCAAATTGATAACCCAGACCAGCTTTTCGCAGTGAGTAGACACCACTCACCAGCCATCCCACCTTTTTAGAATGAATTGACCACACCCTATCACTACATCTTTTCAGACCGAAATGTCAACACGAACCAGCCTTTCGCAGTGAGTAGACACCACTCAACAGCCATCCCACCCTGCTATTCATCATAATTTACACCCTCAGCACTACACCCTATTTGCTTATAAAAGGAGGGAGAAGAGAGCTGAAGGAGAAAACTACACCACCACAACCAACACTTCACTCCAACTTGTTTCGCAGAACAGAGAGGAAGGAGGGAGAAGAGACAGAGCTACGAAAGAACATTAGGTCAGGCTTGGAGATGCCAAGCTATGCGAAGATGATGCGAAAGAGCAAGTAGCTTGCCGGGAAGGCGGGAACCTACCCGAATCGTTCGATGAAGGATGTGCCTGTACCACCGAAGTTTCCACGCCCGTAGTGTGACTGCGAAAACCCAGCTTGGATCATTCAGTCCACACCGGGCGACTGCCTTCTAGGCGTACTACACGTGCGGGGATATCCGCATAATATAATCTCACACACGCATCGATATTTTCACATTTTGCGTTGCATTCCACATATCGCTAACTTTATCCGTGTACAATGGCAGCCAGAGTAGCGTTGCTTCTTCTTCCAATAGATTGACGGCCTAGAAAAGTACGATATGGCGTTTATCAAGCAAAAGTAGCACTGCCACCTGAGACCTTCCACCACTAGAAACCTTACGTACCCGAGAGTGGAGAAGACAATGGAAACACGACGATGGAGCCCAAGAGTGCCAAACAACACACTGAGGATGGTCGGGGATCCTCATATTTTTTTCTGCAATTCTTCAATTCAATCTTCACCCCAATTCCACCCTAAACCCTAATTCCAAGTGCATCCGCGTGGTGGGCACATGGCGAGGGCACAGAGGGCGACGGGCACGATAGGGGGGAGGCGACTATGGGTCCGGGGGCACACGGCAAGGGGAATATGGGCGGCCAGAGTGCGACAGCCTCGGATCCGAGCGACCACAACAAGAAAAAGGTGGATCTAGGCGCCACCGCAGTAGGAGGTCCGGTGTCGCACGCTGCGAAGCGACCTTAATACGTCTGCGATGCTATTTTTGTCATTTCGCTTCAAAGGGGGCTATTTTTGCTATTGCATCGCCAAACAATACCAAATAAGCCAAAAAAAACCTCTCCAAATAACAAAACCAGAGTAAACAAAGAATGGAGTATTTGAAAGAAAGCTTCAATTATTGATAATGGATCTCTTAACTAAGCATGGACACTGACTTTAGTACATTTTCTGTCCAACATGGTAAGGAAACTATCTCTAAGGGCTTGTTTGGGAGCATCATTCCCGCTCGGGATCCTGGCCTGATCCCGTGGTCCAAAAGCATCGTGGAAAATTTCCTCGGGTCAGTCGAACCAGCCATTTGGATGATAGAGCAAGGTCGATTCCCTGGGCCAATCCCCCTCGTTTCCACGGGGGAAAAATCATCGCCTCCGCACACAGGGAACTTCTCCCCTAGTGAACAACTCTCGCGTCGCAATCTCCTTCCTCTTCTTGCAATCAACGTTGCCACACGCCTCCCTCCGTCCGCCACTGTCACCTCGCTCCACCGCTCCTATGCCTGCTGATGCCACCAACATCCACCAGCCTCACCTTCTTGATGGCCTCCCCCATCTCCCTCTAGATCTACTGGTTAAACCGCCTAAGAGCTGCCACCCTAGTGTCGCCACCGCCCGATAAGTCGCCACCTCGCATGCCACTGTCGATGATCCTAGGCCATGGGTGACCTCCTCCTTGGTTTCCCTCGGTTCCCTGACCTCGATGTACTCTGATCCGAAGCGCCCCCCCCCCTCCTCACTCCGCCGTCACGGCTTCTCTTCTTCACGCTCCGCCGCCGAGACCGCCAAATCTCCGGGGAAAGATGGTAACTTTGTTTCACTTTCTCTTCAATTCCCCCATTCGATTATACAGTGACGATCTATGTCTGTGTGATACTGAGTAGAGTAGTGATACGATACTACGTGGGTTTTGTTGCTCGAGACGCTGTGTTTGTTGAATCTGGAGTAGCTTAGGTTCTGCATGTTCTGATCATTCAGTTAAGTGCATGTGGAGAGAGTTTTTTTGGGGGGATCTAGTATCAGTGGTGATTGTGGATGGGAGAAATAAAACTAGGATGCGATCATTCATTATTGTGTTCGTTGCTTCCCTGGCGACATGAGGATTTGTTAGGCTGATCATACTTAGTTGATTTAGTGAGGTGTACGATGTATCTGTCTGTTTACTATGAACTCTCATGTTAAATGGAAACAAGAAAGATTCTTTCTTTCATATTTTTTTTTTGGCATTCTGTATATAGCCAAATTGACTTTCCTCATGTCTTTCACAAGGTTATGTTAGTTTATGGCAGTACTTGGAGGTTATCTTTTAGGCTTTTACTAAATGTCTTATGATAAGCCTAGTACTGGTAGGGATGTTGATGCAGTTGTGTAATGGTGTAAGATGGGTTATTCAACTTCAACATTTGAATTGTTGCTGATTAAAGTAGTAGGAGATTCAAATTTTGTTCGACATTGCAAAGTAGAAGTTGGAATGAACTGTTAATTTGCCCATCAGCTCTTATTCAGAACTTTAGGCAAATGTACTGTAAGTTAATTTGTGGACACATTGAGTCCTCCAACACCAAGCATCCCGCATCTAATGGTTGATGAAAGCTGACTATTTTTTTCACATTTCTATGTAGTGTGGGATGTATAGCGCTTTTAGGTAGAATCATCTACCACAAATAGTTGTAGCTTCATTGTATAACACTAAATTGCAAGTGTGTTATGGTTCTGCAAACTTTGGAATGTGGTACGGTTGGTCTAAATGTTATTGGTGTTTCTCAATTATCGTCTTGTTCTTCTAGGCTGCAGTAAGCAGTATTATGTGGGATGCTAGCTTCTGCTTACTTGAGCTTAGTTAATTACCATTCACTGATTGGCATCCTCTGATTATACTATTTCTTGTTATTGTTGTAGCGAAGCGGTCCGTGAGATCAATGATTTCGCCATCGCTAGGAGGAAGGATGCAAGATCTGTGAAAATCAAGAGGAGCAAAGACGTCGTCAAGTTCAAGGTGCGCTGCTTACTTGTACACCCTGTGTCTTTGATGCTGAGAAGGCAAACAAATTGACGCAGTCACTCCCTCCAGGTTAGAACAATTTGTATAATCTGACTTGAATTGTTCATGCCGGGTCATATCTCCCACTTATGATTGTTCATATCGTTCACAAAATGGTTTTCCTCTGTTTCCTCTGTAAATTGACTTGGTTAGTTGCATTCTTTTCACAGGGTCCCGGTTGTTTGTTTGACGATCCTATAGTCAGTCAATTGGATTGTCCCAATGAAGATAAAGTTTAGTCCAGATATTATCCTGGATTGGTTTTAGCCTCAATCGATATTTCATCTCTGTTTAATCTAGTTGATGAGCTTATGTCTTGTGGTTAAAACCACTCTTAGTTTAATCATTGATGGGCAGTAATAGCTATGAGATGTGAGGGATATGACTGTCAATACTTGTTTGATTTCCATTCCTTTGGTTAATTAGAGTATTCTATTTTGTATCGAGATGTGGTGATTGTAAATTCCTAAGGTCTAAAACTTTCTTGTTGACATCATCAGTTTAATGCCTAGGATTTTCATCCCTGTCTTCCAAACGGCGGCAGGAAATATTTCCCAAGAGGGAACATTTCCCCAGGGTTTGTGGAGGATTCCACATGCCTTCAAAATCCCCCTTAGGATTTTCTTCCCTGCAATTTTGTTCCATAGCATCCAAACAAGCCCTAACGACCTAGCACGTCGAAGCATTAGAGGTTCAACGAAATAAAACATTTATATGAATTTTACCTCTGTTTAGTGGTTCACTGGTATACTAAATTGGCTAGAGTTATCTTACAAACCTAAGAATCACAAATTTAATCTTGATAATCTAACACCAAAAAATATCGACAACACGGGATTTGCTTGCGAGCTTCTAGTATGTGCTCTAGCAATAAAACATATGCTGAATAATCCTGAAGGATAAACAAAAATATAATTTCCATGCAAGTAAGAAAACACATATCAAAACTCAACGACTACAATCAACCTCACTGTTTGTTCCAATAAACAATTAAAAGAAGGGTGATACTAAGCACCCGGACGTCCGATTTGGGGCTAGGATCGGACGCCTGGGTTGCACCTATCTCCTTTTGGGAATTAAAATCAAGAGTGCCCCCTACGTCACGTCAGGGCCCATGCAAGCTCCTCACGCGGTTCTCTCACAAACGTCCAATACACTTGGAGAGTTGTAATTCATATCACTAGCCACACATGGCCAAGGCATGCTTGTTTTTTCTTCTAATTTGTGGTGTGTAGATCAATGAAGTCATTGTGAACTATGAGTATATCACTGATGATCACATGATCCTACTTGACTTACAAATGAAACATGTACAAACTAACACACGAAAGCTAACCTGGTGCGACATCCTCCGGACACGGTTGCAACATCCTCGGACAACGGATGCAACATCACAAATCAAAAAATGAAGCATCTGGAAAAAAAAAACGCGATGGAAAAAATTGCAACATCGCTGTGAACAGTATGCAACATTTTTTTTCTATAGATGCAACATTTTTTTCTACAGATGCAACACTTGCAACATCCTAAGACAATGGTTGCAACATCCTCGGACAACGGTTGCAACATCATAAATCAAAAAACAAAGCATTTGGAAAAAAAACGTTGGAAAAAACCGCAACATCGTCGTGAACAGTATACAACATTTTTTTTTTACAGATGCAATATTTTTTTCTACAGATGCAACACTTTTTTCTACAGATGCAATATTTTTTTCTACAGATACAACACTTTTTTTCTACAGATGCAACATTCCAAAGAACAGTATGCAACATTGTTTTCAACAGGCCGCAACATTGTTTTCAACGGACCGCAACATCAATAGAAACAACAGAGGATAACTATTTGGAAACAACATTAGAACCAGCGCCATGCGCTTTGGAGGTGCCAGTGACATCGAGGTGGCCCTCACGTCGATGTCGATGAGCTCCCGCACGCGGCGCGCTCGTCCTCCTCACCCCCGGAGGAGTCGTAGACGTTGGCGCCGGCGTCCACGAAGAAAACACGGAAGGCTTGGGGCGCGGCAAGGGGGCTCCCAGGCGGCGGCTCCGGCCGGTAGCGAGGGAGTCGACGGACGATATCGCTGGAGGATGAAAATTAAATAAATCTAAAAAATTTTGTCTGGTATATAACTTTATTGGACCCCCTCTGATAACACCGGTAACCGCCGGTTATCGACAAAATTTCAGCGATATATTTTCCAGTGGGCTAGACCGGTGCCTCACCGCCAGTTGCGCACATGGGTCCTCTCGCTCGCGTCTGCCGCCTCAGCTCCTCAACTCGCTCATCCAGCACACCACTGCGAAGCCCTCTTCTCGCTGAAGAGAGAGACATGGGAGGAAGAGGGAGAGAGATCTTGTTGGCATAACGGATTTGGATAGGCAGCGAGGCAGTCACTTTGGTCGTGACCTCTATGGGATCCCGAGCATGAGCTCGCTTTTGGTTGTAGTAGGAAGGAATGCTTGCGTCCAATGGCTGTGAGTCACTGATAATGAGTGGGTGGATCATAATGGACGATGGATTCAAGCGTCCGAGCGCAACGCCCATATCGGACTCGTACTTAGACTAGCATTATCCTTAAAAGAAGCATTCAAACCTTATTGCTCTTAGCCAGATGATGGCAAGTGAGACGGTGACATGGACGGAGTGACGACCGCTGGTTTCTTGCAAATACACCATTCTCTGTTTACTCTCCAAGTGTAGAGAGGGACCCCCAGTAACTAAACTGGATGGCTGGATGCGACGAAGCAAGAACATCTTGGTACACCGGAGTTGGGTCGTAAGGCGGTGAGCACAGACAGGGGCGGATCCGGGTTTAGTTACTGGCGTGGTACGACTCCGAGAAGCACAATTAAATATGACTCTCTATATATGCATGATCTGATCCTAATCACTCAAGTGAGATTAGCATGCTGCAATACCGGTGACTCAATTTCCTGGATCCGCTGCCGAGGACAGAAAATTTTCCATCGGCGCTGTCCAAGAATAGTTGGGGGTGTCCCGTGAGTACAGCGAAGTCAGGTCATAATCTGAGAATTTTTGGCTAATCTAGCACGTTTGCAACATGTATTTCCAGATATGACCGTATTGCACACGTATTTGCAAAAATGGCGCCGTTGGCGCACAGCCACCGTGCGCCAACGGCCGGGAGCACGACATGTGGCTTTGGCGCACGGCCACCATCGACGCGTGGCCATCGCCCCGCCTCCTCACTTGCCTCACCCGTCCGCCCCGCCACCTCAGCGCTGGCGCACGGTGGCTATGCGCCAGCGCCATGGGCGCATGGACACCCTGCGCCAGCCATTAAATGGCAATTAGGTTAGTAATTAAGTTAGTTAATTAGGTTAGGTTAGTTAGATAATTAGTTAGGGTCTGAAATTTGAAGGAATTTTAAAATATAGCAAATGAGTCTAAAAAATTATGAATTTTTTTGTGGAGCCTCCTGACATCATGTACTTGCTTGTGTAACTTTTCCATTATTTTATTCTTTCAGAATTTTTATCGCTATTTCGTATAAGTGTCATGTTCGTACGAATCAATAAATGTAGAAAATAAGCTCCAAAAATTATGAATTTTATTTTGAAGGCCCCTCATGCAGTGGACTTAATTGTGTAATATTTTGGTAATTTTATATGTGTTCTAGTATTATCTCAAAAATTTAGGATTTAGGTCACAAAAATTTCGATTTTAGGTTTCGGAAATTAGGGTTTCATGATTTCATGTGACTTCGAATGTATAAAAAAACTGCATTACAACTCCATTGGAGATGTTGATACACAATATGGTGTTCGCACCTAGCGAGTCTGGCAGGCGTTGTAGCGTTCCCCGTCGGTCATCCGTGGGCCAGGTTGCCGCGGAGGTAAGTCGCTACGTACAAATTTACATTCAGTTTTTTGGTTATGCCTTACGTTCCACTAACATTATGTCGTTCTCCCGCCGTAGGTCCGTCAGGATGAATCACTTCTATCGTTCGGACCCGATACACAGACTGGCGCTCCCCCTCGGTTATCTGCACTGCACATTCGGGAGGTTCGAGGTTCTTAATTTATGTCCAGAGTGTTTATTTGTACTAACATTGTTCTGTCTTGCAGCCTTCAGTTGGCCGTGGAAGTGATGGCCAGTTCATGTTGACTGATGATGAGGATACGGGCCTCCCAGCTCCTGCCAGGGAGCAGTACACGGCGCCAGGATACGGACAATGGCAGCTAGGGTTTCTAGCGTACGTAGGGCAGAGCTCCTCCAGATTTGCTGCCCCACCGTACGTTCAAGGCGAGAGCTCCTCCGGGTACGCGGGAACCCTGTACATCCAAGGACAGAGCTCATCCACGCAGCCGGAGTTGCAGGCATCGTACCCCCAGAATGGTTTTCTAGCCTCCGTCATGGATGAATTCTTCGGAGGTCACGAAACCTAGCATGCGTAAGACTCCACCATATGTGTAAACACTATATTGTATATCGATATCTCCAATGGAGTTGCAATGCAGCTTTTTTTATACATTACAAGTCAGATGAAATCATGAAACCCTAATTTCCGAAACCTAAAATAGGAATTTTCGTGACCTAAATCCTAGATTTTTGAGATAATACCAGAGCACATATAAAATTGCTGAAACATTACACAATTAAGTCCACTGCATGAGGAGCCTTCAAAATAAAATTCATATTTTTTGGAGCTTATTTTGTACATTTATTGATTCGTACGAACATGACACTTATACGAAATAGCGATAAAAATTCTCAACGAATAAAATTATGGAAAATTTACACAAGCAAGTACACAGTGTCAGGAAGCTCCACAAAAAATTTCATAATTTTTTGGACTCATTTGCTATATTTTAAAATTTCAGCCAATTAGCTAATTAGGTTAGGATAGTTAATTAGGTTTAGTTAGCTAAGTAGGTTAGGTTAGTTAATTATGGTCTAAAATTTGAAGAAATTTTAAAATATAGCAAATGAGGCCAAAAATTATAAAATTTTTATGGAGCTTCCTGACACTGTCTACTTGCTTGTGTAAATTTTTCGTAATTTTATTCGTTTAGAATTTTTATCGTTATTTCTAGAATTAGCTAACTAACCTAACCTAATTAGCTAATTGGCTGGTGCACGGCCACCATGCGCCAACGGCTGGCACATGGTGCCGTCGTCACGGTGAGGTGGCAGTAGTCAAAGGAGTCACGCACGAGGTGGAGGGGGGTCGGTGGCCAGCGTCCACGCCACGACGGGCGTTATGCGCACACCATATGTCGTGATATCGGCGTTGACGCCTCGTACCTCCAACAAATGCTATTTTTGCTAATGTGTTTCACATACGATCATATCTACAAATACATCATCTAAACGTATTAGATTAGCCAAAAATTCCATAATCTGATGGCAACCACGCTCTGTTGTATACAGGCGACCTGGGTGGATACAATTTTTGATGTTGGAGAATGGATGTGAGAGTCCAGCGAGTACAGCCACGCCCATGTTGAGCTGTACACTGGCGACTCTAGTATCTACTCTTATTATAGCAAAGTTGATTGCCGCTCAGCCAGCATGGCCACGTCGCCCGCAAAACCAGCGTTGTCCGATGCGCGTCGAAATGGCCTCGCGTCCGGAGGATCTCGGTTCAGCGCTGTCACGCGGCGCAGCCACCTTCACATCATCCTCTCCCGAAGCTTCGTGCTTCCTTCCTCTCGACACATCGCGAGCAGCCTTTCCTCTTACCCTTTCCTTCTCGCTTCTCCTCTCGATCTCTCCGTCCCTGCCCTTTGCTTGTGCCGCTTCCGTCGCACCCACTGTCGCCTCCTCCCCTCTGCCGGCGTCGGCTCCCCTCTGCTCCCCTTCATTTTCGCAGCCGTCTCCTCCCCTTCGGCCACGCCCTCGTTGCTCCCCACCTCCCCTTTGCTCACGCCGCCGTCGCTGCCCCCTCCTCACCTTCACCCTCTTCCCTTTGCCGTGCTGCCTGTCCGCCCCCACTGCCGCCTCCTCCCTCCGCGGCAGCATCAGCTCCCCCGCTGCTCCCCTTCATTTCCGCACTCCTCCTCCCTTCATTTCCGCACTGCCACACCCTCGCACCTCCCCCCCCTCCCTTTGCTCACATCCTGGCCGCCCCCTCCTTACCTTCACCCGCTCCATCGCCCCCACTACCGCCTCCTCTCCTCTGGCCATGTCGGCTGCCCCTCGCTGCCCGCATCCCCCCTTTACCCGAGCCATCCCCTGCTCCCCTTGTTCCTGCCGCCGTCTCCTCCCCTTTGGCCACGCCCTCATGACCCCCACCTCCCTTGCTCCACACCGCCACGCCTCCTCACCTTCTTCCCTTCTGCCCGCACCTCCTCCCCACCCCCTTCCTCCCCTTCACCCACGACGCACCCGCCGCAAGCGTAGGAGGGCCAAACCCGTCGTCTTCGATGCCAACCTCCCCTCGGGTGAGACCCATTCCGCTTATTTTTTTTTTGGGAAGCATTCCTTCCCCTATTCTTCCCCTCTCCGTCGTCCGCCGCCCCTCCTCCAATGCCGCCCTCCTCCTTCCTCATGATCGACCGCTCCTTGACCACCCAGGCTCGCCACGATGTCGGTGGCCATGTTGTCCCCACCGCCCCTCTCCTCCGGACAATCCGCTTTTTCGTCCTCGTGCGCTATCCATTGGTATTTTCCAGTATAGAATGCCAGCTGGACACAATCTTTGTGTATTTTGATCAAGTTTGTCGTAGACACAATCTTTGTGTATTTTGATCGAGTTTGTGGTAGTTTGCAAGCATTCTACTGTTAGATACATTTTATTTCCTTTTGCAGCCTGCTTTGAAAAATACACTTTGTTTGTGGAGCCACCTCCGCTGACTTGGTAAGATTACATAAGAAAGATTATACAGTTTGAAATAAGGTTAGTACGTACTTCTCAGAATTATCCTCCTTTTATCTTGTATTTATATGTTTCCTCAAATTGCTTATGTATTATGCAGCCCATCGCCACTGTCCTTTTGGGTTTTGAATACCAATATGTCCAATATGTCCTGATTTGTGGACTTGTGCTTCGACGAATGCTCTTGAGGAATTGAACTCACTTAGAACTGTAAGCTCAGTTCTTAACATTTGTTACGCTTTTTTTTTGTTTAAACCCACATGAATGCTAGAGATAATTTCCAATAACTACCTATCTAGATTGAGAATGAAGATCTGATTGTTTACATCCTGATGCCAGAATTCTATGCAAGGGATATCATATTTTCAGCATATAGTTGTTCAGTTCTGGAGCGTTGCCTTTTGTAGCAAGAGCCTTGGGAGCTCATGGTAGAAAGCATGGAGACCATGAAGTTCACAATCTCTATTGGCAGTGCATATCATGGTTGTACTTCAGATCCCTTCCTCAGGGGTGTTATAGAACTTATAAGCCTCATTTAATTGGACTAATCATGGATGAGAATGCTGGTGGTTTTAATTCCTTCTGACGTCTTGTAAATACTATGTAGTATGAGTTTCCTTTTGGTAAAGGGATTCCTCAGAACAGTCAAGGTAATTTCATCAATTCTTTATTATGTGTCAGTTACATATGCAACATTCTGATAGTAGCAGTTCACAACACTTGCCTTAGCTATCTTCGTTTCATCACTGTCTGCAGGGATGTCTGTTGCAGTTTCTCTACTATACAAATACGTGATGTTTGTCCCCTGGTTGCTAAAAGGTTTTGTGTTATCCACATAGAGCCCCTCACTTTTTCAGGAGGTCTGTAATGTCCTTTAATCATGTGCTCTCGTGATAGAATTTTTTTTAAATGCCCAGTGTATAGATTTATTTATTGTTTCTAGAGTGGCTGCTTACAGACCATCACTGCTACAAGAAACCTTAGGAAGCTTCTGAAAATAGTCGTATGTATTAAATTATTGATGTGCAAGTACCTAATAATTGAGCGAAATATGTGCTGATTTCACATTAGATGTTCATATCTACACATTTATTTGGCTTATGGCATAGCTGCATGATACCTGAGCCATCTACATGGATCCTTTGAGAGTGTATAGTTTAGATTCATAAACTATTATGAAGTGATAAGAATATTAGTTACTTTAGGAAATGTGTATTTCTGTGTAGGTGCCAAAAAAAAAGAATTGTTGAATAAAAAAATATTTTGTGGAAACGTCTCTTTATTTTCCTTCGTAGTGCTATTGAACCTATGGTTCTGCTATTTAGGAAATTTTCATTGAAATAGTTGTGTAGAATTCTCTTGATCTCACACCTGAACCACTAATTATGTTACTTCATCCTCTTAGTGTCAAGTAGACTATAATTAGGTCTCAGATATCCCCACCTCAAGAGATTAGAGATCTCAACATCCTACAGCTCACTTCTGTTATGAAAAATAATATCACTACTTTTAATTTGTTAATAAAAATGTAAGCATGCCAATTGCATGGTCCATATGCCTTGCATTATGTATACTAAGTAAATGTCATTATCGTCACTTTCCACTTTTTAGCTTTTATGAAATAGCACTTAAGTTTTACTAATTTTGATGTTTGTATGTTGCATCCAACTGTAGTAGTTCTATTCCATATTCTTTTTACATGTGCCTTTGTTATTTTCTTTCCTATAATTTGCTTGGTTAGTGAAGTAATTCATTTTGATTAAACCAACTTCAATGCGCTAATATATAGTCCTTTTTCTTTACCATAATTATGCCAACAAACTTTACATGCACCTTTCATTTTGATCGCAGAACTAGCTGATTTGAGTTTGTTGTGGATGTTGATAGGTATCTGAAAACTAACATATAAAAGGCACACAATGTTTGCTGGGTTCAGACCTACGATGAAATTTGAAAGTGATGAATAATTTGAAGCAAGGTATAGTTTTCGACTTTGCTTCAAGCAAAGAGATGTTGCCTCCACTTCAACGTGGTATATTTTTATCATAGACATTTCTTTTGGCCACGTTTTTTATGAAGGCCCGGAACCCCAAAAGGGGCTGAATTCATTTATAAGCAAGTGATTATACATAGTTTTGCCATGTTAAGTACATACAGATGCTATGGATGTGCAATTTCCAGCATTAAAAGCATTGAAACAGTTCTACAAGGTTGGTTACAAATGTGGTAAGCTTGTTTGAGTAATTGATCTGCAATTTTGTGCTTATAAATTTAACAACACAATACGAATCGCCTTCTGGATAAGCTAATACTTCTTTGCCAATAGACCTTACTCTGCTTCCTACATTTCTATAAATGCTTGGGATCACTGAACAGTCCCTGCTCTTTCACAAATGTAGTAGTCTTCTGCTCCAAAAAACTACCTACTCAACTCTATCTGCATATGCTATTCATACTTATGCACTGAAATTATTACATGAACTCCTTCCATATTGATTTTATTCAATTTGGTGGATTCCATTTTTCGTCTAATTTGTCAGCTCCATTCAAATGTGTCACTCACTTAAGTTCTGGCTGGTTCATAGCGCCAACAAATTGCTGCTCTAGGTTCCTTCCAGCATGGTACATTTGTTGCATATTCAAATATTAACATCTACTCGGTAATACAAAGACTATGTGTGCGTCGCATATACCAAACATAAAGATAGAACAGATAGTTACATATATATTCCATCCATGTGATGCTAATGTAACAACACAGCCTACCACATTGATAACAATTTGCTTCAATCGGTTTCAGATATTCCAAAATGAATAGCCTCTAGTCGATATAACAAACATCGCATATCAAATAACGTTATTTACCCATCGAACGCCATACAAACCACTGCCAAACAACTTATCCAACAGACGAGCGCAGCGAAGCGCGCTTTACCACCTAGTGAATATGATTGCAATGTGGGAGAATAGCTGGGTGAGTACGGTGAGGACGGCCACGTCTGGTTGTAGCTATTATCAGATGGTCCAAGCTGGTCCGAAAGAGGATGAAGTTGAGGTGATGATGGCTGCCATGGTGGTGTGCCTGGTGGGTACGCCGGTGATGTCGTCGAATATGGCACCAAAATTGGAGAGTAATGCGGTGAGGTCCGCGCGTATGTCGGCGAAGTTGGTGAATACGACGAAGGGCTCGGCGGCGGTGGTGGTGGTGGTGCTGCTGGCGGCGGTGACATGTATTGTGGACAGTTCGAGTGATGGGAGTGGTCACTATGCAAACCATGATGAGCATGGTGGTGGTTCTTAGAGGGAGATATGTTTCCGGACATCTATCTTTGATACTAATGGGTACAATCGTGTTAGAAATCACTGGTATTTTGCACACACGTGATCACGAAATACACCAAGTCTAGTTCTCTTGGTAAGAACTTCTGTTGAAAAGAAGAACAATGCACATAATAATGAACTTTATTGTGGATATCATGGGGATATGCCCATGATCTTAGGATGATGAAACAATTGGCAATGTGGCTTTTGGTTTGAAGTTTCACGCGTTTTCGGCAAAGTTTCAGTTCTGTCAGGTCAACGGCGGTCTGACCGGCTTTTGTGCTGATTGATAATATAAGTGGTGAATTGATTTTGGGATAGGTCATATCCATGTTTGTTAATGCATATGTGTTGCATATTGCATGTTTTGGCTAACGTGGGTCAAGTTGTGAAGAACTTGTTCCCGGATTCGTGTTTGCTTGTCTATTGCTGTGCAGGTGGCTTGTAGGTCAATGACGATCAACAGCGAGGAGGATCGGGACTAAGCTTGGAGAGCTAAGGTCCAGAACGATCATGGATGCCGGGTGAGGTCAGATGACTCAAGCATGGCGCAAAATGGACATGGATGACCGAACGGGCAGTTCGGTGCGACTGGTTGGATCAAGCGGCGCGGGAGTCGTTGCAAGTGCTCAGTGGTGCCGGGAGAGACTTGACGACATGGAGCCGTTGATCAACCTACACGTGGCGAAGCAGGCGATTGCTTCAACAGATGGACTCGGTCTTTTGGAAAGGATCGAGAAGGGGTATTTTGGTAATTTTACCAAATACCATCTTGGTGACCTTTTGACTAAGCTGGCGCTTGGTCGGCCTTATGGTGAAGCGGTTTAGATCAATCGATGATGAAGACGGTGCTTTGAGATGCGTGCGTGTGTGTTCCGTTGATGTTGGGCCTTAACGGAAGCCCATTAGGTTTAGCTCCAAATTCTAAAAGGGTTTTAGGGTTTGGTGGTTGTCATATAAAAGGAATAGCTGCTGGAGATTTGTGGCTGCCGCTGTAGAGCTATGTGCTACTGAGAGAAAAAAATAGGGCAGCCACTGAGAAAAAGAGAGTGGGCGGCGGCTTTGTTTGTCTTGCAAAAATTTCGGATCCGGGGGCGGCGCCTTTGTGCCCGGTAGAAAAGAGGAGTATGGCGGCGCTGCCCTGAAAAAATTTTGAGCGCCTATCAATCAAGAGCCTGTAGCGGCTGGTAATTCAATGAATCGCAAATTTTGTTTTCTCTTGCTACAAGGTCCAGTATTGGATTGATATGATGTGCATTAATTGGCTGTTTGGATCTGTTTATTAGCTTGGTGTGCATTCATTGATTCGGCTGATTTCTTGTCTCTGCGATTGTTGTTGCTGTCTTGCGCGCCTGGGATGCATAGTCATTTTGTTGATTATTTTATTACCATTCCTCAGCTGCCTGCTTTCATTAATGCAACTCGATTGAGCTTTTGGTTCTAGCTGCTCCCTGTGTGTGCGTGCGGCTCTGGGAAAATGAGATAGTGTGGCGGCGCCCTACAGACAAAGAAAGAAATGAAGCCCTGGGCGGCGGCCGGTTCCTCCAGAGAAACTGACGCCTGTTGAGCCCCCAAAAATCCTGAGTTTCTTGTTGCTGTTGTAGGAGTAGTGTCTTGAGTTGTTAATCCTTTCGGCTGCTCTCTGATTGGCTTGCGGCGGTGGTGTACAGCCCACAAAAATCAATAGACAAAAAAACTGGGCGGCTATAGTTTGGTTGTGAACTGAATCTTTGCGTTTGAGTAGATCTGGCAGTTTTTTATTTTGGTTTATTTTATTTCTTTGGCTGCCATCTGATTTGTCCCCTGCATCGATCGGTGCTGGATTTCTTTTTGCCTTGATCTGTGGTTTTGTTTGCTCCTGAGACCACTTCGGTTGATTACCTGTTGCGGCCTGGAGTCCACCTGAAAAATCACGGCGCCCCTGTAGAAAAAGCTGAGCAGCGGCGACGCCCTGTTGCGTGTGAGCAAAAACCGGAGGTCTGGGCGGCGCCTCACTGGAAAAACTGTATGCTGTGCCTGCGGCTTGTAGAATCTTTTGGTAGACAAAAATCTTGCCGGCGGCTGCTCTTATTGATCAGATTGAGTTTTTATTGCCTTCTTTGATGCGCATGAGTTCGGCCATGCTTGGTTTTGTGAGGCTGTAGTTAATCGCCTTTCCCTGCTTCCTTGTTTGATGTTGGAGCTTTTTTTTCGGCAGCAATCAATGATGTGACTGTAGTTGGTCGCCGGCCTCTTTCCTCTTGCATGGTTAATCCGGTTGTTCCCTGTTTTAGTTTTTTATTTTGGATGCCAATCATTGATGTGAGTGATGTATTAATTCTAACTCCCAGCGTTTGGTCAGCTAACTTCAAAGTTGTGACTGAGTCGTTGATTCATATTGCCAGCAAGGTGCTGTTTTAGTTTTGTTTATTTCTAGTGTGTGCTTATCAGCTCGGTGTGGTTTGTTATCAGCTTTTAGAAGTGTCGGTCTTACGCACAAGAACAGAGGGCGGCTGCGGCTGTGTTTTGTGTCGGCCAAAGGAAATTGCTTGATTGCTGTGCGTGAAGGGAGGTCTGTGTGCTTGCAGTTGTGAGTCGTCTTTGGTTCCTTCCTTCGGGGTTTGATCGGAATCAACACAGGTCTTCTGCTGTGCCTGTATACATATCTTCATAGCTTTTATAGCTATTGGAGTGAAAGTAGAGTTGAGTTCGATCGAGGTGAAAAATAGAGAAAGCGTCTATTCACCCCCGCCCCCCTCTAGTCGCCTTTCCGGTCCTACATTTATGTTGTGCTATTCAACTTCTGCGTTTACAAGGGGTATTTATACTAATCAGAACAACGCGTTGTTACATGAAACAACGCAACTTCTATCAGGTGATGCGTCACTTAATGAAACAATGCGTCACTTCGTTACAACAGAACTAACTGCATGCAACTGCATGCACATGTCCCTAACTGCATGCACAAGGTTTAACTAACAAATCACTCCCTAAACCTTCGTGCACTGGATTTCGGCAATGCGGATCTTGGACTTGTCTCGAGTGCCATCTTATGGCACCCCTCCCTTCCTGGTTGAAGCTTCTTGCTCCTTCCCTTTCATGCGCTCGTTCAAAGCTCGTTCCTCGTTCAGCGTGACATGCTCGGTGGCGCCCGTTGTATATCGGTGATGGTGCTCACATACGCCATCAGCAATGCTGGTACTTGATCGTCGAGCGTGCTCACTCGTGCCAATAGCAGTGCCGGCTCATCGTCATCGACCTCTACCAAATTGGCGCGTTCCTTGCACTCATGGTACGGTACACGGCAATCCCTGGAGAAATAACCTATCTTGTTACAATTGTAACATTTTACCTTGGTCATGTCGCGTTCTCCAAAATTGCCTCTGTCCTTGGTTTCGTGGCCTCAATTGTCGTTGTGGCCGCTGCCAGATGAGCCCCGGGTTTGCTCGTGCTATCGTACGTGTGCAATCCACTCCTTTGTGAGGAGCAGACGGCTCCCTGACTCTTGTGCGTCATCATCGTCGAGGCCGTAGCGTTGCTCCATTGAGCGTAGCTGGCCTATCAACTCCTCAATCGTCATCGTGCTCAGGTCAAGCAGCATCTCGATCGCGATCGCTACCTGCGTGTAACGCGGGGGCACTACCCAGAGAAACTTCTAGACCACCTTCTCCTCAGCGATGGTGTCCCCGAGCATGCACAGATTGTTAATGAGCCCAGTGATGCGTATTGCGAACGCATCCACGGACTCCCCATCCTTGAAGGAGATAGCCTCGAATTCCTTCCGTAACTTCTGGGCGTTAGCCTCGCGCACGCGCTCCACCCCAATCCTCATCAGCATGATGGCGTCCCATGGTTGCTTTACCGTGTCCTTCACGGCGAGCGTCGCGAGCATGTCATGTGGGACGGTATGGAGAATGGCCGAGAGCGCCATGCGATCGTAGTGGAAAGAAGTGTCCCAGGGGTCGATCGCCTCCCAGAGCCCTATCGCCCGGAGATTGACGCGCATTACAGGCGCCCACTTGGTGTAGTTGGTGTTCGTTAATGTCGGGTAGACGACCGTGCTGCTGGATTCCCTCATGACGCGCTCCTGCACCAACAGCTCGCGTCCGCCCCTCCGTGTCCTGCTCCGCCCATGGGTTCTCAGTGGAGTGCACGAGCCAGATGGGTACTGCGCCTTTGTTAACCTGGCATTGATACCAGATGTTAGAAATCACCTGGTGTTTTGCACACACACAATCACGAAATACACCAAGTCTAGTTCTCTTGGCAAGAACTTCTATTGAAAAGAAGAACAATGCAAAGAACAATGCACATAATAATGAAATTTATGTTGTGCTATTCAACTTCTGTGTTTACAAGGGGTATTTATACTAATCAGAACAACGCGTTGTTACATGAAACAACACAACTTCTATCAGGTGATGCATCACTTAATGAAACAATGTGTCACTTCGTTACAACAGAACTAACTGCATGCACAAGGTTTAACTAAAAAACCGTTCGTCTTATCTAGATCTAGTGATGAATTTATCCCTCTCTCCCTTTGTAGATAAAGATCTAAGTTGTGTTGCCGTCGACGTTGGAGGCAGCGAGGCACCAAGGTGGAGAGGTGGAGCAACGACAGCATCAGAGATGGGTATGTTTGCAAAAGTGGCGAGCCAGAGGTCGGTGTTGCCTTGCCAGCAAAGGAGGAGGAAGAGGAGGAGAGGTGCGCTGAGATTTGGCGAGGTAGACGAGGAGGAGGAGGCGGCGGAGCATCACACACTACTACAAAAATGCTAATACTGGACGCCTGATCATAGAAGGTTCATCGAAACCGTCTGTATTAAACACAATCTCAGACGATTTTTGTTTACCGACTGTCTATGTTATTTTCCGTGCTAAAAACCGTTTGTGAAGAGGTCATATCACAGACGGTTAATGTTTAAAACCGTCTGTGAAGTACCACAGACGGTTCTGACCAAAAACCGTCTACGATATTACCAAATATCACACACGGTTTTTTATCAGAACCGTCTGTGATACTTCACAGACGGTTTTAAACATTAACCATCTGTGATATTACTACATATCACATAGACAGTTTTTGTTGAAAACCATCTGTGATAATTAGGTCATCACAGACGGTGCAGTGTACATATATAGCTCCCCAACAGAGTCTTCTTGATCTCCATCTCTGGCGCTACGTACGGTAACCGTGGGAGATCTCCATGCCCGGTGAGTCCATCGCCACTCCGTGCCCGGTTTGAGTATCGCCTCACCTCACTGATCACTGAGCCCGCTCGTGCGGTCCATTTCAGCTATTGTCGCCGTGGATCTTGTCGTCGTCGCCTCTATTCACCGATCAACGACCAGCCGCCTTGGACCTTCCCCGACTTCATTGACACCTTCCTCGTGATCGAGGTGAGCTACTGGAGCATAAGCATCCTTTAATTTAAGTAATTTGACGTTTACTTTGAATTGCTAATGAATCCCATGGCGCCATACAGGACATCACCGTCGGTTAGCCTCAAGCGACCTTAGGGCCTGAGCCATGACTATTAGCAATGCGATGTCACCTAAGCCCAATTTGAGCTTCAAATCCTATTGTTTTTAATCATTTAGTTAATAAACTAACGAGTCTATGACATGTGGGACCGCCATAGATTTTACAAATAAAATCATGAAATAAAAAATGAGTCACTAACAAGTAGGGCCCACATGTAAGTTAATAAAATCCGAAAAAATGTAAAAGTAAAAAAGGCCAACTTAGTTCAGAGAAAAATACGCTTTCTCTGTTGGAAAGCGTAATTAAGCCTCCAAAAATACGCTTTCGAAGTCACCCTTTTATTTATTTCCAGGGTTTTCAATACGAACTATGTGATGGACCGAAGCTGGATGTACGCTGAGAACCGTGTGAGTGAAGAGTACATTAATGGCATGTGTGCTTTTACAAGAGCTGCTGAGGAGGATATGTTGAATAAGGAGCAGAATATATGTACTGTCCATGCATTGACTGCGAGAATCTAAAGATGTTTAAGAACCGAGCACAGATCGAAGCACCGGATTCGAAGGGGTTTCAAAAAGGGTTATACATGTTGGACCAGTCACGGTGAAGAGCATATTATACAGGAAGTCAATGATATGCCACTGGATAATGTCGATTTTGGTTCCGATTCGGATAGGCTACACGATGATAATCTAGATCAGATGCTTCGCGATGCGAAGGAAGCTGTGATGAGAGGAGTATGTTCAGTGCAGGGCTTGATGGAGGACTCGGAGAAACCTTTGTTCGAGCCTGCAAGCGGAATACACAAGGTTGTCATCCGTGCTTGAAATGCTGAAATTGAAGGCAAGCAGCGGTTGGTCCGACAAGAGTTTCACGCAATTTATTAGGTCTCTTACCGGACATGCTTCTAGAGGAAAACGAGTTGCCTAAAACCACCTACAAAGCCAAGAAGGTTCTTTGTCCATTGGGAATGGAAGTAGAAAGAATACATGCATGTCCGAACAAGCTGTATCCTCTTACCGTAACGAGTATACAAACATGCATGTATGTCGATGCAGCAACGCATCCCGATACAAGCGTAAGAATCAATCGGATGACGATGAGGGAATCGAGGTGAAGAAAGGACCTCTGCTAAGGTGGCGTGGTATCTTCTGTAATTCCCGTTTGAAGCGGTTTTTGCGAACCCAAAGAATGCAAAAGCTGCTGCATTGGCACTCGAGGAGCGTAAGAATGGCGAAAATCTAAGACACCTGGCCGATTACGCTTAGAAGTTCGCCATTTGCATCGGCGTCATGCGTAGAGAAGAATGTATGTGATGACTTGATTGGTCTCTTACTAAACATTAAGTGACAAAACAAAGGATGGTGTCAATGCACGGCTTGACTTGGTTGATATGGACATCAGACCTGAGTTAGCACCAACAAAGACCGATAAAGGACGAACGTACCTTCCCCCTGCTTGTGACACTCTGTCCAAGGCCGAAAGAACTAAACTATGCCAGTACTTGCATGGTGTGAAAGTTCCGTCCGGTTACTCCGCCAACATGAAGAAACTTGTTTCGATGAAAGATTTGAAGTTAATTGGCATGAAGTCTCATGATTGTCATGTGCTGATGACACAAATGCTCTCTGTTGTAATTAGGAGTATTTTACCGATCAAGGTCCGAGAGACAATCATGAGGCTGTGTTATTTCTTTAACACAATTGCTTAGAAGGTCACCGATCCCGAAGGACTAGATGCTCTGCAGGACGAGGTGGTCACGACTCTATGTGATCTTGAGATGTATTTCCCTCTGTCGTTTTTCGATATCATGGTCCATCTCATTGTTCACATTGTGAGGGAGATAAAGATGTACGGGCCTGTGTTCCTACGTAGCATGTACTCATTCGAGAGGTTCATAGGAATTCTCAAGTCCTATGTACGGAATCGATCTCGGCCGGAGGGCAGCATCGTTGAAGGTTATGCAACCGAAGAGGTCATTGAGTTCTGCGTCGATTATATGGCTCAGGTCGAACCGATAGGTGTGCCTCGATCTCACCATGAGGAGAGGCTTGAGGGTATCGGGACCATCGGAAGGAAAACAATCACTCCAGATATGAATCTGTATGCTCAAGCCCATTTCACGGTCTTGCAACACATGACTGAAGTGTCCCCGTATATCGACCAGCACAAGGACATGCTTGACAGCGAGAATCTGGGCGGCGAATGTTTGGATCACGAGACAACACAATGAGCGGTTCAACCAATGGTTAAAGGAAGCGACTCGCTAGGAGCTCGTCAAGTGATATCTTGACATGGTTGGCAAAAGGGCCAACATTTACAGTTGTGACATGGCGAGGATACGACATAAATGGGTACACATTCTATACACAAGCTTAGGATATAAAGAGCACTAACCAGAACAGCAGTGTCCGCATAGATGCATTTAGTACCGATGGGCTGGGGAGCTCCTACTATGGGCAAATAGAGAAGATATGGGAGCTCGACTACGTGCTTTTCAAGATCCCCCTATTTCGATGTCGTTGGGTCCATCTCCCACAGGTGAAGGTCGACAAGTACGGCGTCACTACCGTGGACATTGAACGTGTCGGATACAAAGATGAACCATTCGTACTGGCTAACCAAGTTGTTCAAGTCTTCTATGTAACCGATCCGACAAATAAGAAGCGCCACGTAGTTCTTCATGGAAAAAGGAGGATTGTCAGAGTTGAGAATGTAGTGGACGAGGAAGAATACAATCAATTTGATGAGTTGCCTCCTTTCGAAAACGGTATAAGGGTCGAGGAAGAAGAACGTGACGAAACTAGCTACATACGCGTCGATCATCATGAAGGGCTAATTTTTAAAGATTAATTGAACAATGTGTGTTATATGTACATTCTGATGAATGGTTAATTTTAGTTCACTTGAGTTAATTGATTTGTACTGTGAAATGCATGTGATTGTTTCTAAAATGAATGTAAATTGGATGTGTATACATGTACTTGTTGTGTTTTCTGCTTGTTTCAGAGGGCATGGCTAGCATTTCCTGAGGCTAGCCAATAAACAGAACTAGATTAACCAATACAAAATAATATCACAGATGGTTTGTAGATCAAACCGTCTGTGATTATATATCACAGACGGTTCCTTGGTAAAAACCGTCTGTGATACAATATATCACAGACGATTGTTGATTGGAACCGTCTATGATATACATCATATATCACAGACGGTTGTTTATTAGAACTGTCTATGATACATCACATATCACAGACGATTCTACTTTAGAACCGTTTGTGATATTATGTATCACAGACGGTTCTACTTTAGAACAGTCTGTGATGTCCATCCCTATTTATATTTGAACTCTAGGGTTTGCCCGCGCCCCCTACTCAAACGATTAAGTTTCTCAACTCCTTGCTCCCTCCTCCCCCGAGCCCGTCGCCGACGTCCTCGGCGCCTCCTCCTCGAGCCCGCACGATTCCTCCCCGAGCCTGTTGGCGCCGTCCTCGGCGCCACCTCCTCCTCGAGCCCGCGCCTCCTCCCCGAGCCCGCCCGCGCCTCCTCCCCCTCCCGGGCCGGGCGCGCCTCCCCTCCAGCCGCCGAGTGCTCAGTCTTGCTCCTGCTCGTCCTTCTCCTCGGCCCAAAGGTAACCAATGCCGAGTTGTTGACCCAGCGCCTTTCCTCACTCTTTCTATCAATAATCATCATCTTTGTCATGGTCCTCATTGACTCATGATAATTGTACTTGTTTTAGAAATTTGTATTTGTTCTAGTCAGTAATTCATATGGTATTTGTTTTGATACTACTACTGGAATGTATTGCAATGTGGTGTGGTGGGCTTGAGATGAATGCTCTGTGATGATAATAGTCTTGTACTGAAATTGTTTTGATAATCAGGTTTAAACTTGAGCTCTAATTGGAATGCTTACTCTACATCTGATAGCAATATCAAAATGTTAAATCTTAGCTTTATGCTGATTTCAATTGTTCACATGATGTTTGTGTTGAGCATATTATTCCTTTTAAATTACTTAGAAGATTTACATGTTTATGTCAATTATTATTAATTGGTGTGTATACCCATACACATAGAGATCGAATCTTATGATAATATGTTCATGCGTGTTAGAACTTCTATTTCTTATGAAGATGTCTTCCGCTCATTCTTCGTCATCGCCGCCTCATGTGTCTGATGATGCACCATCATGTGGAATATCCAACCGCGGTAGAAGAGGAATATCGAAAAGGCCCATGGGCCGATTCACCATCACGGAGGTCGATCAGTCTGGGACCCCTATCAATCCTCGCCGAGCAGCGTCCGCATTCCGTAGAACGGTCAGAATAGTTGCACGGGAACGGGTCAATGTCACCTACGATTCGTGGAAAGAGTTTACCAAAACTCAGAAAGATGAGCTACTGACGGATATTCTCAAATCGTTCGAGATCCCGGAGCAACACTGGGACTCCGTGCGACGACACGTGTTGCTACAGGCGTGCAAAGCGTGAAAGAACTTCAAGAGCACGCTTGTCAAGAACTACATGGAGAAGGATCTGAGGCCCTTCCGCAAGTATCCGTTCTTGGAAGAGCCCTGGGTCGAGTTTGTGGCGAAGAAGACAACAGATGAATTTAGGAGTGAAAGTGCAGCGCACACGGCCCTCCAAGCAAAAAACAAGCACCCCCATAGACTCGGCACCACTGGGTATGCGGGTAAAATCCCGATATGGAGGGATCAGGATCAGCAGGCAAGCCGTTTGAATGTCTCCCTGCCATTTCCCGAGATCAGCGATGTGCGCACTCCAAAACTGGTTATTTGGGAGGTTCGTACTCGTCTACGGGAAGTCTCCTTTCCAAACCCATGCAGCAATGTGAAGTGTCCCAGCGCCTGGTAAGATATCGAACTACCTAGTTTGTAATTACTCCATAACTTCATAGGAAGTGAAATGACATGTCGGGTTATTGCAGGTAACGCTGAGTGCACAATCTTCCCAAGGCTCATTCCAGGTAGACAGGGAGAGAGATATACTCTCCGCGGCCCTAGGAAACAATGAGCATCCGGGTCGCACGAAAGGCACTGGCGTTTATGTTATATGGGAAGATTGGTTCCAAGCGGACTCCGGATCGTACCAGAGTAGGAAGAGAGCCAAAGCCGAGCGCGATGCAAAGCTACATGAGGAGATTCATGAATCCCTCAAAGATGAGATTCGTGAATCCCTCAGAGATGAGATCGATGATTGCAAAAGTGAATAGCCAGCCCCCCCAAACTTCCGAGTAGTTGCGCGTCTAACCCTAACCCTATCCCAATAGGCGACGACAGATTTCCTATCGTTGACATCCAGGTAATAATTATTATCTCTGGAATGCTCGATCCATTGATAGGCCTGTTGGAGTAGCTAATTTTGTATCGTTATGTAGGTGGCTTTGAAGTGCAAGCTCCAAGTGAGATATGCCTCTGTTGCCCTAGATGCTGCTTGGGGCCAGGTGTATCCATCTGGTGTCGGGGCTTTGGTGCACGGTGTAAATCTAACGCCGGGTTTCGCAAAAGTGAATATGGACGGTGTTTGTGCCAATTTCGGGGCCGTCCCGCTGCATATTCCCCCAAATGACGAGGTTATGACTCTAGAGCAAGCCGTTGGAACATTCATCCAGTGGCCTCGCGCTCAGTCGACTCTTGTGAAGTCGACCTCTACAAAGCGAGGTAGCAAGGGCAAATCGAAGACGGTCGACTCCTATTCTGATATCCCCTTCTTGCCGTTGGCCCGGAAATTCGTGCTAGGCGAGCCATTGGTCGAGAGGTTAGACAGCCCTACCCTAGAATCAGCTTGCACAACATTGCATAGATGGTACATGGAACAGGCCAACAAGACGGATGAGCAACGATGCTCGGGTGTCACCGTCAAGTTCAAGAAGGTTCATTTTAACCACGAGCTTCAAGAATGTGTCTTCACGGTGACCTTCGAGGACTTGTTCTATCTCTTCAACCTCGACCAGCTCGACATCTCACTCATGCGATCTTTGGACAATTGTAAGTGTGTACAATCACGGTCAATGTTAGTAATACCGATAAATGTTATATATAACTCCTTGCTTTTGTATATAGATACATGATGTACGAAATTTGAAAGAAGGAATTAGCGGTAGGTTTCCTTGACCCACACGTGGTCTCCGAGCAAACCATCAGGACGAATGCAACATTCGTCAAGGATTACGTTATAGCATTTTTGCTGGCTCGCCGCAATAAGGAATACATACTTTTGCCCTACAACCAGAAGTAAGTGTTGCACTAGTGGCTATACTTGTTGATTTGTACTTTATAAGCAACACGAACTTAGGTTTAATGACCATGGTGACATACCTATGTAGGTTCCACTGGATTCTAATTGTAATTATACCAAAATAGAGCTCGGCAATATACCTAGATTCCCTCTGAGAGGACCCTCATGTGGGACCGGATTAGAGAATCCAAATCCTCTGTGAAATCACCATGCTATTCCTGGATCGATAGCTAGCACTTCACGGTACACATTCTTTGAATCATTCATACAAGCGTGGTGAAATATTAAATATTACAACCAACTTAGTGTCATAGACCACGTCGGGTCGAGTTTTACAAAAGGGGCCGAGCAGGCCGAATTGATTACATCACATGAAAGCAACGTAAACTACAGCGGAAGCAAAAGGTGAGATAGGGCTCATCTCACACGAAAGCGGCCGGGTGACTCATGTAACGACGGATATTAACCAAAATTTGGATAATATCGGTACATGCATAAGTACCAACGAGTCTACTTAGGCTGGCGAGACCTAAACTCTGAAACTATACTACTCCTCGTCATAGCCTTGTCCATCATCTCCTGGGCCTTCGTAGAAAGCGTAGTCTCCGTCGTCTTCATTATCTGAAGGTTGGGGGAGAAGCGAGAATGAGCACTACTACCGTGCTCGCGAGCCAACACACAATGCAAATATATATACATGCAAGGCTTTAACAAGGATGGCTCAGGTTCTTTTATTTGCGAAAGCAAGCTTTTTGAATATCATACTTACAAAGTCCTATCACTTAGCATTTTGACAAATTGCATTTTGATAAAGAGAGCATGTGCAATAATTATTTTAGTAGAGGTTCCATCCGGCGGAAACTCTACCAATGCATCCTTTCAATTGGAGCTGCCTCCAAATACCACACCCACTGAGCTCGGCGGCTCGGGAAAAATCAACACGGGCTAGGTGAGCCCTTCCACCATTTTATACCACCCACCAAGTTGTTGAAATAGAACTAACTCAAGTTATGATTCCCATGTCCGCCTTTGACCGTAAACGCACGGTTTAAGCAGTTTTAGACTCTGCGGAGGTTGCACACTTTACCCACAAGAGATAGTCATACCCGTTACCCCACATGATTAGTAGTCATGTGGTTGGGCGGCAAATCATAGTAACCTTTCAAACTACCTTGCCCTTTACATTATCTCACCCATATGGGGTTGCGCCCGAGACGTTATGCGAGGATGTTGTACATGCGGCGTGTGGCATAGTTGGACTACCCACGGCGTTGGTAACTTCACCTAGTATTGGTGTCCCGTCAAGTGGATGTACTGCAAGCTTACGCGTGCCATTACTCCACCAAAGTGAGACACATTCAGGGTTCAATAATTTTACTAAGCCAAGTTGCACTTTACAGACTTGTGGTTGTACTTGTTTAGCACGGGAGGTCGTGACAAGATTAAGTCCTTAGGGTTATCTGGGTGGTTCATTCCACAAACCAACCATCCATGTGCTCCCTAAGCAACCACCACCTCACCATCCGCCTAGATAGAACAAGCAATTGGGGTTTTAAGGAGTAAACCAATCTATTTTCACACCTTTTCCGATGACTGCCCAAATCATTTTATGTTTAAGGAAATGATGATTGGGGTATTTAATACCCCGGTACTTAAGCAAGACTAGCATGTCGCTTAAGTACAACCTATAACTAGTATTACCAAATAGTTACTAGGGTGACAAGGATTAATGGATTCAAATTATCAAGGATGGCATATTAATTAATTGATCAACAAGTGGGTATTTAACTACCTTAAGCTTTAACATACAGTTGATAAAGAAATAAAGCATGCAATTTTGCTAATTTAAACGAATATAATTTGCACAAAATGTAGGATCAATATGGTCAAAGTATTGACTCGCCTTGGTGAAAGGCAAGGGGTTCTTGATACTCTTGGTCTTGATCAACTTGAGGATCTCCGGCGTCTTCAAATCCTAATCGGGCGACAATACCGAAAAAAGACACAACGGCAAAGAGAGCAAATAAATACACAAGAATACACAAATGAACTCCAAATTAATCAAGTCCTATGCCATTAGCAAGATCTTGATTTAACGAATTTTTAGAAATTTATTTCATAATTTTTGGAGTTAAAACGGAGGAGAAATGAATTGGAAAACGAGAGAAATCCACAGCACAGTGCATGGGCCTGGTCCACGCTAGCAGGCGAGGCAGTTCATAGGGAGCAATGGCGCCAGGGCCCACCGGCGATGAGAAATGGCTGGTTTCTTGCACACCTGGGCCCACATGTCGGTGAGTAAAGGGGAGGTTAGGACATAATTAATGGTTAATGATTTGCTTAATGTTTTAACTCATCACATTAACACTAATGATTGGGGCGGTCGGGACCGCCACCTTGTGCAACGCGGCGTAGAACCCGTCGCCCGCGAGCTAAAGCCTTGGCGCAAAGCGAGCGCGGAGCAGGAGGTAGCGGGAGGTGGTGCAGATGTGAGGTGGCGGCGAGGAGGATGGTGGCCGGCGGCGGGTGGAGCTAGGCGACGATGGCGGCTCGGCCAAGGCGAGGTGGGGCTTCCGGTGGCGCTCGGGGCCGGGGGAGGGGAGCACGAGGTGGAGCTCGGCGAGGCGGTCCTACCGGGTCAGGGAGGAGGACCCGAGGACGACGGCAACCGGCAGTGGGTGGTGAAGAAGACGCTGGCCGGAGGCGAGGAAGACGGCGAAATCCGGCGGCTTCGGTGGCGGATCTTCAAGGAGACTTGGGGGAGAAGCTTCCTGGTGGTGAGTGGCGCACGGTGACGGGGTCGGGTTGGCCGGAGGATAGCCGGAGCGGCTAGACGCTGGTGGGGGCGGTTCGGTCGAAATAGAGAAAAAGGGGCTTTTGCGCGATGGGCTTACCAGGACGAAGGGGGCGGCGTGGGAAGCTCAAGCAGGGGTGGAGGGGGCTTTATAGGGAGCTCAAGGTGCGGGAGCAAGGGGGGGTCCGGTCCTTGGGCGGCGGCGGCGGCGTCGTGATTTGCGAGAACAAAACAAAGGCGGTGGAGACAGCTGCGAGGACGAGCGGCTTAGTGTCTCGTCGTGGTGGCGCGTCTTGGCCGCAAGGGCTCGGGAGAGGCGGGCGGCGATAGCGTGCTCTGGCGGCGACAAAACGAGGCGGAGCGATGACAAAACGAGGCGAGAGGCTCGGCTCCGGCTGATGTGGGTGTAGGTCCTCGAAGCGCGAAACACATGAAGCGACGTCTGGGCGGTAGCAGCAGCCTGAGGAGATGATGGCGCGGGCGGCGGCAGCTCCACGGGAAAAGAAAGGAGGAAGAAGGATGACGGTAGCGGCGCGACGCAAAGAAAAAAGGAGGAGAGAAAGAAAGGCCGGCCTGGGGAGAAAAAGCAATCAGTGGGCGGGCGGGGAAAACAGTAGCTAGAGTGGGCTTGGCCCAGGAGGAAATAAATTTGAGCAGGAAAGAGTGAAATTTGGACTCGAGGTGGCGGGAATTTCAAAGAGGAGGAAACTCTATTTTGCGGAAATGAATTTCAAATGATATGGATATTACATTTGAAACACACACCAGAAATAGAGAAATTTTGAATTAGCTTGGTAGTTTGAATTCGGCGAAGAACGAAATTAGAACAAAGATTACTATTTATCGTCCAAAACAGACGTTACACCTCACAACTTCACGGTTATCCGACATTTAATCAATAGGTAAACACATTTCCTCTATAGAAACTCTATTGTAGTCTTTCCTTCCTTTGCAATGGCTAAGGCTAACTTCTTGAGTCACGTGGGCGTTAGGGCGTGTACTATGCTAAAGGAGGGAAAAACAAGAGAAGGACGTCACACACGATCTAAAATTCGGTACTAGCTAGCTAGTACACATTAATCCTATATAACACTTCGTAGTAATACCTCTAGAACTAACCAATTCTATTTTTGTAGTGCCACCGGCGAGTCGCCATAGCGTCCATGGATACTATGTTTGCCACAACATGGAACTACTCATCGATTCCGCGATCACCAATGATCCTCAGGTTTGTCAATCTTGCAACAATTATTTCATATATACTTACCAATTTATATAAGCACGAATTTAATCTTCCTAGCGACAAGTTGCGACTATCGCCGAAACTACATTGGAACAGAGCGAGCTCATAAAAGTTCGATCACACCTTGCGTCATTTTTGAATAGTCAGGTCATAAATACAGATGGAAGTTTCCACAGTGTAGATTGAACTTGATTGGGATAAGATTAAACTTAATTGTACATGTGTGTAAATGCACATTAATGGTTAATTTTAGTTAATTGATTTGTGAATTGGATGTGCTTGTTTCTGAAATGAATGCGGATTTGATATTCTTGCTTCTGAAATGAATGTGAATTGGATGTGCTTGTTTCAAAGGGCATGGCTAGCATTTCCTGAGGCTGACCAATAAACATAATTAGATTTAGCAATGCAAAATAATATTACAGACGGTTTGTAAATAAAACAGTCTGTGATAGTCGACAATCACCGACGGTTTGTAGATGAAACCGTCTGTGATAGTTCTATCACGATGCAGTTTATCTACAAACCGCGATGATATCTGAACGATTTCATCTACAAATAAATGCATGATGGTTTTGATTAATAACCGTCATGATATTATGTATTACGACGGTTCGAAACCGTTTGTGATGACCTCATATCATTCTTGACCAATAAACTCGGGCGACTCATGAAATAAATGCGTGATGGCGTTACGAACCGTCTGTGAAGGCCTTTTCTGTAGTAGTGACAACATGTGTTTGTGGTCAATGGGGGCTAGGGTTTTTGAGGGGGATATGTAGTAGGGATTGCAAGGAAGGAAACCAGAGGATTTAGATCCAAGGGCTCAAATTTTGACTACTTTTAGAAGAAAATGAGTCATGTGGTGTCCAGACAGCCCCTTTTGGGAATAAATGCAAATTTTGAACATCAAGTATGTTACGTGTATTGCTATATCTGTAAAGTACGGTGATTTTGGGATCGCACTTCAATTCTTCCTCTGCTGGTTACGTTTTGGATCCACGACGTTTATTAAATCAGAGGACAATTAACCTCTCGAACGAATTGGGAACATATGCTGATATGCCTGATCTATATAGTTTGAATTGCACAATTACAGCCACAGGTAATAAGCTTATCCGCGGAAGACGGGACGACCGTTGGCAAATGGATTATCTGCAATCACATGCACACAAAAGGCAACAAGTTATATGACTTACAATTTAAGCATTGAAGCATACATAACTACAATGAGAGTTTTCCGTGGCTTCCAAAGATTTGAGACCTCATCCGACGGCAATTAGAAGAGTTCTTGTATAAAATGGTGTTTTAGCCTTGTGCGTACTTATTAACGAAGGAATTGCATAGGATAGTTATTACTCTGTTTTAAATAATCAAATAAGATGTAACAAGAACAACATGCACTTTCAAGATTTGGTCAAATTGATCTGTGAACAAAACGAAAGTTTCTCAGGTTAATTGGGTTGCATCATAGTTATCAGCTACCTCTCAAATTTTCACTCAAGCGACAAGCTAGGTTCAATTCGCAAATAAAATAAACTTTTTCACTCCTAAGCTAGAAGCTTCCTACCAAAGGCAAACGGAGCTAACACAAAAGAATTTGGACCGGTGGTGTTTATCGTTCTACTGTCTTGTGCCAGGCAGCAGCAGAGCGCACATGCACAAAACGATTTGAGAAATTTGCCTAATGGGAAAAGGGCACTGATAGCTGCCACACCTCACCATGCGGAGAAATATAAGCTCCTTGTTTGTACTGTGGGAAATATGCAGCAAAATTTTGAGGATTCCGATTCCCGTAAATTTGTCTACTGTTCATTCGATTGGATTGCAGGAATACTAGAGGAAACTGGAACGTCGATTTTACAGGGATTCTCTCTCTTTCCCACGGATTCCACAGGAGGGAAGACGGCTGGCTTACACCCACTGCGCCACGCCGCAAGCCGCTGCACAACGCCATTGCGATGCGTTGGACGGGAGGGGTAACAAGTTCAGAACGGACGGGAAGAGGATGAACAGAGGCAACGGCCCAAGGCGTGCTACACCGTATCGTAGAGCTCTGGTTCAGCTCCATCAGAAAAGGCCTTCTTTTTTTTCATTTTACCTCAGGAAAATGAATTTTTTTAATAATCTATTTTTTATTTGGAATTACAGAAATAATACTACTTAATTTTTTTGTCAGAAATAATCATCAGTCGTCGTACAGTTGGGCGACTTGGTGGTCTAGTCGTCCAACCGGTGTACGACATATGTCTAGCTTGCTTAACAGTGAAGCGACTCGATCCTTCGCCTTCTAGTCGCTAAACGGATGGACGACTCGGTTCTAGTCGTCGTACGGTGGAGCGACTAGAACACATGTCGCTCTGACGCTGGACCCTAGTCACCCAACCGTTAGGCGACTTGGCGTGGTTATATTTCACGGGCCGCCGTTAGTCACCATTTGAGAGAGCGACCCGAGACCGAAGGAAGAAAAAAAGAAAGAAAGAAAGAAGGGAGAGAGGAGAGGAGAGGAAGAAGGAGAGGAGGAAAAAAAGTTTCTTCACATCGACGATCACGACGGTGAGTTTGTAGTATTATTTTGTATGAGTGTATTTTTGAAACCATGGTAGGTTAGCAAGCAACATCACGTGTATTGATATATTGTTAGCAAATGAAATAATAGTAGGTTAATTTAAAAAATCTTAGTTTGGAGATAGCATGATTAATACAATTAGTTTAGAAGTTCGTATGGAGGAAAAAATAGTCGGTGAAAATTAATTTAGTTGTACTATTCCGCGTGCTGCGCTAATTGCGCCCAGGCTTGATAAATGATAACGTGTTATTTTTCTATTATATAAACATGTCGATAATTCATGCATTCACAAATGCTAGTTTATAGAATGTTAAATACATGTATTTATTTGCACAATAAAGAATTGTTAACATTTACTTTATAGTTTTGGTTGGATTAAGGAATTATAAAATACTAAGACGGAAATGACAGATGCATGGTTCCAAACCCGTAGGATTCCCAAACATGTGAAATTTTCATTTTTTTTTCCCTAAAAGTCACCCATTACAAATATGCATAGTAACGATGATGTTTTAAATATTTCGCAATCCATAGCAGTCGGTACTGGTGTTAACGTAATATAGCTTTTATAGGGAAAATTACGTGTTTACCACTTGGGTTTCATGAAATTGTATATGTATTACCACTGTGTTCGAGCAAAGTGTTTAGATGTCACTAAGAACATACCAAATATGATTTATTTGCCATTGGAATATAATTTAAATCCTCAATTAACATTAATGCTTTTAATTTCTTGATTTGCAGGTATGGCTCACGACCCTAGTGGTTTGGACTGGCATTTCAGTCTCTGAGACGGTTGGTCGACGCAAACACCGCCTTGAAAGCCGCGTGTGCCTTGTCCGGTTCGTGGGGACGGCGCAGCTGACTTGGGGGTGATTCATACGCGGACAACCCGACGGGCTTGGAGACTAGACCCACGCGGGTAGACAGGTTTGTTCGCAAGTTGTGCCACTTTTTTGTATCATATGCCCGCTATGTAGTTACTTCTTCGTGCTTTGCAGGCTGAGCTGTATCGGCCTTCTACCTCTCACGCGGATGGTGGAGGCCACCGAAGAGGACGGCGGTCCGGTCGGGGACGACGGGGAGGTCCAGGCCGGTCCGGAGTGGTCACGACAGTTCCCATTCGACTGATCGCTCGTGACAGCCCTGGTGGACCAGTAGCGGCCCGAGACACACACCTTCCACCTCCCATTCGGGGAGATGGCCCCTACTCTGCAGGATGTCGCGATGCTGCTCGGCCTGTCTATTGCGGGAGCCCCTGCATTCCTACCGGACGCTTTGTCAATCGGTGCGGCGCCTGTGGCGAGGTTTGAGAGGTTCTTCTTGGTGGAGGCCGCGCCACGTCTCGACTTTTCGAGCGACAATGGCATGGCCCACCCCTGCGGTGGCTTTCGCGATTCGAATGCGTGTCTTTGCCTATTTTCCATGTTTAGTGATGCACTATCCTAGCCATATAACGGGCTTACTAATTATTCAGTATGTCGTGGAGTCGGCGGATGGTCCCACCCACCAACAACCAGTGTCGCGGCACCTCGGCGTACTGCTATGGCTCTTGGTGAGTCTCTTTTCTGGCGACCCACAATGACTCCGTCGGCCTTAGCCTCATGGGGTATGCGAGGGCCATCACCAACGGTGAGGAGCTAGAGATCAGGTGGGGATCAGCCGTACTTGCCGCGACGTACCACGGCATGTGAGATGCATGCTGTAGGACCAAGTTGGCATCTATCCTTACAGGCTACCCCCTCCTGCTGCAGCTGTGGTCGTTCGAGCGCTTCTCTCTCGGATGGCCCATGCTGGTAGACTCAAGTCCGTACGGCGAGGACATGTACCATGGGGACGCGGTGGACTAGTAGACCGTAGGGTCTCTTTGGTGCCGTAGATGGGCACGTACTTCCCTATATCCTTACTTCATCCATATTACAGGTCATTCTTTGTAACCACTATTCTGGTTTGCAGGCACAGTATGCACACCTGCAGGTCACACGTGTGTAGGAGCACTTTGTGGAGCAGCTGGACTGCCTTACCGTTGACGACGTGTGCTGGGAGCCGTACTCTGATCAGGAGACGAAGGGTCGTTCTCCCGGGGGGCTTTCGTCACTATGCTGGCACGACCGAGCGTATTCGCGAACGCAGAAGAAGCTCATCTTCGACGTGTTCATCGAGGACTACGCGGTGCATAGGGTTATGCGCCATTTCGGCCTCTGCCAGGTTGTTCCAGTTCCCGTCGGGACGAGGGTGCCTGACTCGACCCACGCGTGAGTTACACACAACACATGTTCATATATGTTTTTGCCAGTTCTGTTACGATGGTTTCTAATTGCAGTGGTATGTTTCGCAGGCATAGTAGGAGGGGTGGCACCAGGATGCAGTGGCCAATGAAGATGGAGCCATGGGTGGCGTAGTGGGCGAACTCCCACGAGGACTGCGTGCAGGAGGACGGCCCGTACGACCCCAGCGTGTACGAGCAATACCTTCGCTGGTACACCCCGCAGACACGCACCAGGCTGGTGCATGTCATCGACCCTCCCCCCGCTCACGTACCAGCACCAAGCGACATGTACCCTATACACTCCTCGCGGAATGTGCACCTCGCGGTACGTACTATCGTGTTTTAAAATGTCTGAGTACCGTTACCTCAATTACAGGTTTGACGCTTTCATGTACTCCTTGCAAACGGACATCAACGTCGGGATTGCCAGGGACTCCCAGTCGATCATGGACAGGCTCAACATTGGTGCGGAGGTGACGCGCGGTGAGCTAGTGAAGTTTGTCCGTCGGGCCTACAGTGCAGCGAGGCGTTGCGTGACCCTGACATCGTGCAGGACGGTCCAGGAGGTGGCATCGTCGGCGCGCTCTGGCGAAGGCCGCCACATCTTCTGACCAGTCGGGGAGGCTCGGGAGGGCACGCGTCCATGTGCCCCGCCACACCGCTCCTTGGCGGACTAGAGGTCGAGTGGGCACATGGAGTGCGCACCGCCACGCCCATCGCCATCGCCATCGTTCGGAGACACCTACCAGAGAGCACCAGGGCAGTATCTTTTCTTCCCCGACCTGTCTGGATAGTATGGCAGGTATGACCCTTTCTCGCGCATGGCCCCCGACCAAGGTACGTTTCCTCTCTTTAGGTTTGTGATCATCGATATATTGTAGAGATTAACATTATTTGCCCTGCAGGTTTCCTGCTCCAGCCTGCCGCTGAGCTCTCCCCGCATGAGGACGTGGACGCCTACTTCGTGGATGCACCCGGGGAGGTCAAGGGAGCAGCTGAACCTGTACCCATCGAGGTTCTTTCCGGATCGCAGCTTAGCGGGCCCCTAGTGATCACATAGCCACAAGTGGAGTTGACCCCCTCGGGACCATGGATCAGCAGGGCTCCTAAGTGCCTTTCCCTGTCTGGGCCCCAGCCCAGGCACCCCGCGCTTCGGAAGCCCAAGCGGGGGCGTATTGGTGGGTGCGGACCGGGTGTGGGTCTTCGTTATGCTCTATGTACTTGTATTTCGTAGTTACTATGACATGATTGTCTATGCATTCCCTCTAGCATTGTTCTATAATTTGTATTATGTGTTTACGTATTCTCCTTCGTAGTTACTATGACATAGTTGTCTATGCATTCCCTCTAGCATTGTTCTATTACTTATTCATATATTACTTTCGAATCGTTCGTGACCTAGTCGCTGAACCGTTCGACGACTTGCAGGAAAAAGTGGTACACTGCTAGCCAAGTCGTGCAACAGTTGAGCGACTAGTCCACGTGTTGCTCAACTATTGGGCCTGCCAAGTTGTCCAACGTTTGAGCGACTAGTCCACGTGTCACTCAACTATTGGGCCAGTACTTGCTGCCATGTTGTCCAACGGTTGAGCGACTATCAACCGTTGGGCCAGTACTTGCTGCCAAGTCGTCCAACGGTTGAGTGACTAGTCCACGTGTCGCTCAACCGTTGGGCCAGTACTTGCTGCCAAGTCGTCCAACAGTTGAGAGACTGCACGGTCGTATAGAAAGCCAGACCCGGTCCCGTCACGGTTTCTTTTGCCATTTCTCTCGGTAGACAACCATAGCAGATCTGGAGAGGAGAAAAGGGGGAGAATGTAGGGAGAGGGAGAAACAGAGGAGCTTGGGAGAGGTAAACAAGGGGAGGAGCGGAGCTCGGGAGAGGGCGGATTGGAAGGAAAGGAGCTCGAGACGTGAAAGAGAAAGACGAAGGAAGCTAGTTGATAGGAAGAGAAGGTATCCGCGTGAATGTAATAGTCTTATTTGTTCTTGTTCTTGGCCGAATGTAGGCGACGTGTAGCTACTTGTTGGTTTAGCACGTATTTGAGGAATGTATGTTGAGAAATCGCTGGTTGCAATGTTTGAAATATTTGCAGTGATAAATCAGTCATGTCGGAGCCCACAAGATTGACAGTGCATTACGGTGTTGGTACGGTTCGTGAAGGTCCATACGGTGTTGACCTAAGTGGTTTTCAGCAAGTCACTATGGTACATCCGGACGTGGAGGATGCCCGAATCGGAGATGTCCCACGCTGGCTCACCGGAAGCTTCTCGTTGGACCCCGAGGTGTGGAGTGTTGTCGTACAAGGGTTTTGGAGTCGGTCTGCCACGCACATTCGGTGGGAGTTGACCAGACTGATGCGCACGGTTGCATGGAAGGGGTTTCTGGAAGGCTGCAGGCGTCGTGGCTATGAGTGCGTGCTACTCGTGCAACCATGTCCGAAGGGAGTCGTCGGAGGCCCTTCCGACGGCTACCGTTGGGTTGGTGGGAGCAACTCAGACGCGGAGCGCGTGGTTCAAGAAGAATACGCGGTGGCCGATGTTGCTGAGGTAGAAGAGGACGAGGTGACCGATGTTGCGGAGGCAGAAGAGGAGGCAGTGACCCATGTTGCTGAGGCGGAAGAGTAATATCGCACACCGCACGCTCAACCCAGTGCACAGGCAGATGAAGGGGAGCATGTCGGCGACATAATCGTCGGATGGAGATCGATGACAGCGGCTTCGGGCGGAGGAGGAAGCTTTAGAAGAGGATGGTGATGAGTCTTCTGAGGAGGACGAAGGTCCCATCCCGTAGGAATGGAATAGGGTGGACATTGAGGGTCTTGCTGTGCACGATGAGCACGAATCACCGTGGGAGTACCATGGGACAGAGGTTCAACTTCTTGCAATGTTTGCTGACAAGGGATCACTGCAGGATGCCATTAAGCTGCAGGCCTTATCCATGCAGTGGCTGTTTTGTGTACTCAAATCCAGCCAGGAGCAGTACACCATGGTATCAGAGTAGGCTAGGTGTCCTTGGCGTGTGCACGCACGAAGACCCAAGTACGAGACTTACTGGATTGTCTTCAAGGTGGAGGTGCACTCCTGCTTGCTCAGTAGTGTTTTGCCAAGGCATCGCAACCTGACGTCCACCTTCATAGCCAATGTGATGTACGGAGAGATAGTGAAGAAGACGGATCTAGAGGCCAAGCACATCATGGTGGCTATCGAGCAGAAATTCAAATACAAGATTAGCTACGCGAAGGTATGGCGTGCTAAGCAGAAGACTTTGGAAAGGAGGTTCGGTTCTTTCAAGGCGTTTTACGACAACCTTCCTCGTATGCTCTAGGTACTACAAGACAGGAACCCGAGCACATACATTGTTGTGAAGGACAAGCCATCCAAAAGATTGCCGCTAGGTTTTATGATATTGCAGAGGCCTTTCTTAGCATTCGGTCCCTGCATCGATACATTCAGACACATATTGCCCGTGATCTCAGTAGACGGGACGTTTCTAACTAGAAAATACAAAGGCATGATCCTGACAGCAATTGGCATTGATGGCAACAATCAGATTCTGTTCTTAGCCATCACTTTCGTCGAAAGTGAGATTTTCGACAGCTGGTTGTGGTTCCTTTGACATCTGAAGGAGGGAGTAGTTGGGGCACGTCCGGATATCTGCATAATCCATGATCGCCACCCCGAGAAGATGTAGGCCATCCGAAAACTTTGGCCAGACATGAGGAACAGATGGTGCATTCGCCATCTGGGGGCCAACTTCTTCGAACAGTTCAGGCAGCAACCGTTGATGAAGCTGTTCAAGAGGCTTGCTATGCAGAACCAGCAGCGTAAATTTGATGCGTTGTAGGAGATGTTGAACGGGCACAGCAGGAAACATGTCGTCGAGAGAAACAAACGTCCCCTTATTCCTGGGGCGGCGTAGGCCAAACGCCTCCACACCACTGCGGGAGTTCAACCCTCCCCATTTGACGCGGAAGACCTTGAGGGACATCGGTTGTTTCTCTCATTGGATTGAGGCCGAGCCATTGGAGAAGTGGTCCTTACTACAAGACACGGACGGTGCAAGGTATAGCATAATGACCACTAACCTTGCAGAGGTGTACAACTGGGTTATTAGGGGCCTCCATTCTCAGCCTCTCGTCGCCATCGTGGAAGACGTTCTGCACGGTACAATCGGATATTTCAGGGAAAGGCATGCAAATACGGGCACTTCATGCAGTCAACCCACATACACCGTACTGCTCGAAGATTACAGTGTACATGCAGGCCAAGATCAAGAAGGCTCAGTCGCACACGATCTTCGTAATGGGCAATACGGAGCATCGATTTGATGTGGTCCTTTGAGACAGAGCCAGATTTGGGACAGCTCGGTCTCTTGTTACCCACAAGGTATGCCTTGGAGACCCTGTGAATAAACCTAGCTGCACATGCAACAAGCTAAAGCTCCTTCATAAGCCATGCTCTCATGTCCTCACCGCGTGTGGCATCATCCACATGGACCCATTGAATTTCATATCAGAGTACTTCATGAAGGAGAGGGTGCAACAAGCGTGGTGTGGCGAGCTAAGGTGCTTCAAGGTTGTGGGCAACTTCGCCACATTGGATATTACACAGAGGACTTGGATTCCGGATCTAGACCTGTTGAAGGGGGGAAGAGCCGTCGATAGAGTCGTCGTATTAGGAATGATATGGACGAAGGGGAAGCTGGAGCGGTGGGTAGACGTTGCGGCCGCTGCCACCAGGAAGGCCACACCGCGAGAACTTGCAAGGCGTCTGCCGATACGTAGGAACACCGACTTGTACTTCAGCATGTTGTAAATTGTAATTCAGTCAGTACTTTGCTTGTACTATGAAACTAATTGTATCGTAATTGCAAATTTTAACTTTATTTGAAGTGTCAATCTCTCGTCTTAATTGCAATGCATGACGTGGTCTCACTCAGCAGCGCACCACGTGACCACTTTTTGCAAAGCAGGACGAGACCACTCTTTACAAAGTAGGACGTGACCACTCTCTACAAAGCAAAACGTGACCACTCTCTGCAAAGTAGGATATGACCCACGAGGCAGCTTTTCAGGACAACGTGACCCGACGAGTCAGCCTTTCAAGACAACGTGACCCGACGAGTCAGCCTTTCAGGACGAGGTGACCCGATGAGGCAGCCTTTAAGGACGACGTGACCCAACGAGGCAGCCTTTCAGGACGACGTGACGCCGAGTTCTCCTGCATCCTGAGTTCAGCACAATCTCACTTAGATGGAGCACTGGGAGGAGGTCTGCCAAATGCAAAGGGAGTATGAAGCCCAGGAGGAACAAAGGAAGCGTGCCCAGAGGCCACTTCCTGCAATGCGCCCCCAATCAAGAAACCCTATCACAACATCCCAACCGAGCGTTTGCCGCAACACCCGCCCAAGGGGGAGACGCCGCCCCTCTGTTGGTGCAGGGACATATGCAAGTTCTTTAAGTCCAAGCACCAGCTAAGTCTAGGCATGCGTTACTGGGGTTGCGCAAACTACTCCAACGACTATCCCGACCGTCGTTGGGACACGAGATGCTATCGACAGCCGGTAAGGACATGTAGCATTTTGTTCCCCTACCATTTCTCTTTCAAAGTCCACACTAACAACCTCCCCCGTCCACCCGCAGTCCCCGGATATGCTATGTGGCTATCGCAAGTGGATCGACCTAGAGATCCACCCACACGATCAGTGGACTTTCGATTGCGAGGAGTGGGATGCCAACAGGGACCACGAGCGGAGGGAGGAGGAGCGCCACATCAAGAGCACAACCAACAGTGTCGGCGGAGGCGAGGCCCATCTAGAGCGTCTTGGCGTAAGGAACACGAGGCTCGCGAGAGAAAGCACGAGAAAAAGGGAATTGGCGGCGAGGCTAAGGCGTGGCGAGAAGTACAACGCCGAGCTCGCAAGGAAGAACAAATGACCCCGTCCCACGATAGTCAGACCCTTTTAAATCTATATGTCCCATGCATTTCTAATTCCCTAAAGGTATGCATATACTGTCCTTGGTTCGTTAGTCTGCTTGCCATGTAACCCCTTGTCGGATCAAATGTCGTATTGTTATCGTTGCACCATTTCTTCAAAGTTTACGTGTATGAATTTTCTGGCACATCGCAATATCACTTACCTTCGTACTTACGAATCATTGCTACCTCTATCGTCCTCACAAAATTCTTCAGAAATTTAATGCACTAGAACAACATATGACGATCACAAAATATTATTGCAAGTTTCACAAATTTCGTACCCTCCAGATTCTACGAAAATCACAACCGACCTTGTCACCACCATTTTATTTCCAAAAAAAATAACATCTTACAACAGGATTTCCTAAATATAATACCTACAAAATGTAAATTTATTCCCATATAACTATTCCAACCGGATTTATTAAATAGCAGATTTAATACTTCAAATCGCCCCGTGGTTGGACGACTTATACTTAGTCGCTCAACTAACATGCGACTCTAACGCTTGCCACTCTGTGGTTGGACGACTATGACCAGTCGCCCAATGGTTGGACGACTAGGAGTAAGTCGCCTAACGATACGACGACTGATGATTATTTCTGACAAAAAAAATGATAATGTAGTATTATTTCTATAATTCCGAATAAAAAATAGATTATTTAAAAAAAAATCCAGAAAAAGCGTGTTGCAGTTTGTAACTTCGCGTTTGTGCGCCTCAACGCGTACTACAGTGACGTTTTCTGCACCCCGACCGTGGAACTTGTGCTACAGTTTCTTCAATTTATTTGCACCCTTCTCCTATGTTCCGCAATCCTGTAGTTTAACCCTGACCAAATTGGAAATACCTTCAGCTCCATCGTCCTACCTGTTAACCTCTCATAGCTCACAATTGTGTTCAAGAATTCCAGTTATCTTAAAAAAACACTACTTGGAAGCTTCCAGATGAGATCTATTCATTATAACAAAGTTTCTTTCAGTTGTGTTTGTAAACAAAGTCCTAACAAATAGCAGCATCTGTAAATTCAACTTCCACTGCTGGAATCCTGCTTGTAGCTTCTCAAGACCACAAGAAATAGGGGGGTACGAAAACTTTGAAATGGATCAGAAATTCAGAACACTGAAAGAGTCACGCAGATTTTTCCAGGCCTACAGGGAAGACACAGAACTCCCTCAAGGAACTTTCTATGAACAGAAAAACAACACAAGATGATACTTTCATCACTTTTTCTTCTTCCCGCCTTTTGGCTTTGAAGTGCCCGCAACTGAAGAACTAGCCGCAGGTTCCTGCTTCTTAGTCCTCCCATGATGCTTGGGAACCAGCTCTGATATTTGGATCATCAGCTGCTTCTCTGTAATGTGAAGGAGTAGTGTCAGTATGATAGAGAAAACATGTTCATTGACGTGCACATCATGGAGAATTGCACTACAAGACTTCAAGAATGACCAGCCATAAAAAACTGAGATTAGAACTAACTAGGAGCAATGTCCTAGTTAGGGTAACTTCAGAATTGAAGTAGCAGAACATACAAGAAAAAGGTTGCTAAAGTAACTAGAACAACAGTAATATTGTTTTCCCATAGTATTGACAGCTGTACAGTGACTTCAAGAATGACCAGCCATAAAAAACTGAGATTAGAACTAACTAGGAGCAATGTCCTAGTTAGGGTAACTTCAGAATTGAAGTAGCAGAACATACAAGAAAAAGGTTGCTAAAGTAACTAGAACAACAGTAATATTGTTTTCCCATAGTATTGACAGCTGTACAGTTCGCACTTCACTCAAAAAGAAAAGGAAAAATAAGTTTTTTTTACAGAGAAGAAAAATAGGAGAAGTTTCAACTTTCAACATATACAATAGCACTACAGCGTAGCAACATTTTGTTGTAATCAACACTTTAAAAGTTCCTAAATAATTTTGGGAAAACTATCTCCAAATAATAGAGATGGATGGAATTAGACATTACAAATAAACAGATAAAAAGACCTACTTTCATCAACACTACACATACACACAATTGTGAGAAACACCAGGGGATGCTATTTTGTACAGTAATACTCCATGGAATAAATTGGAAAATCTTATGGGTAGCAGAAAATTTATAAATAACTAGAAGAGTCCAGATCCAGATGGATTCAGCTATGTGTATCCTATTAGACACTTTTGACCAACTTAGAAGCTAAAAGTGATCGAATTTTTCACTGACTTCTTTTAAAACAAGCTGAATTTGGAAGAAAGAAACTAAGATTTATCACTCTCATGCATCAATTCTATTTAGCAAAATCGAACCAATTTTTCAGATGAACATCATTACCATGGTGCTGGCTAAACATAACTACAGATTCAACGTAATTAAGTAGGCATGATCCAACATAGTTACATATACATGGTATAGTCAAACTACCCATATTATATAGAATCAAGGACAACTGACGGTAACTACATTCTTGCACTGAAATCTATTGTCTCTAACAAGATGAAATAAATAAAAGAATAATTAATTAGATTGTGACAACACTACCCCACAAAGCCTAGGAAGTATGTGGTCGGCAGATGGGGCGGTATGCATTTTGTCCCCCAAACCTTTTGGTGCCACGGAACATCCCATCATAGACCTTGTCAGATGCATAATTTCCCTAGCAATTTAAGTTAACTCCAACAGCTGCCAGCTAATTTGTTCGTATTGTTACATGTAAGCCACATAACTCAAAAGTACTAGCAAATCAATGAAAGAAATTCCGAGCTATACAAAGGAAGTGACACCAGCATACCATACACATCTAACATCCATGAAACCTCCTAGAGCATCTATCTACATAAAATTTGGACTAGGATGCACAGGTACGTGATACCGGTACGCCGGTGCAGGTACGCCGGTGCGGCGATACGGCATTTTCCAAAAAAACTCCGGTAACGTCGGTACCACAGTATATATATAATAAAAGTAATAAAAATATACAATATAAAAGATAACTGATAAACTCATAAGACGTACATAGATAGAGCATTGTGGGAATATCCATTTGCTGTAGCTAGTGTAAATATTACATTCATGCTCATTCAGATGCTTGGTCTTCAAGCAGGTTTTTTCATTAGATGTAATACCAGTATAAAAAAAATTGCAAAATGAGTAACAGTGATCAGTAAGAATAATGTTTACCAATTTACCTCCCCCCGTGATAGAGAGAGGGATAGAGAGAGGCAGAGATAGAGAGAGAGAGAGAGAGAGAGGTAGAGAGAGGGGGAAGATAAGATCAAAACCAGCTCAATCTCTCTTCCCATCCCATTTCTCCCCTTGTCTTTCTTGCCCAAACTGAACCCCCATCATCCACCAAATCATCACAAAGCAAAGAGGGTAGAGGAGAAGGGGAGGGAAGGGGGTGTCTGAGAGTCGCCACCCAGCAGGCTGAAGCGCCTTCAGGCGTGGCGTGAGGGCGCCAAGGCCGAGCCGGGCGCCAAGCGAGCCGGGAGAGAAGCGATCTTAAAGTGGCCGAGCCGGCAGCAGCAGAGGCGTGGCCACGAGGCCGAGCCAGAGGAGAGTCGAGCCTGAGGGAGGCGGCGGAGAAGCCACCAGGTGTGGGCACAAGGCGGTGTCGGGCGAATCGGCCGAAGCAACCAAGAGAGAGGGCTAAACAGAGGTCTTTGGGTGCTGGCGTCTTGAACTTAGCCGGAGGCGGCAGCATAGAGGCGCCACAATGGCCGGAGGCCGAGCCGGCGCCAAGCGAGCCGGCATGAAGCACATGAGCGAGCCGCCAGAGCGAGGAGGAGGCGTGGCCACCGAGGCCGAGCGGAGGAGTTTCAGCGCGAGCGAGGAGGCTACGGAGAACCACCGAGGTCTGGCATAAGCGTCGGGCGAAACGAATCACCGACGGCCAAGAGGAGGCGAAATTTAGACGAGGCGATCTTTGGGTCTGTGTAGCTTAGCTTGGCCGTGAGGCGGCTCCGACGGAGGCTGACCTCTAGAGAGAACCATTGAGGGAGAGAATGAGAGTGAGAGAAGGGGGAGGTGGGAATGAGGCTGGGAGCTGGGGGGGAAGGGGAGGAGGAAAAGAAAGAAGAGAAAGGAGGAAAGAAAGAAAAGAGGGAAGAAATCAGAGACGCGCAGAAAAAATTTTATTCGCAAGGTTAGACGACTCGGAACTCTAATCTATTATTGTTATTTTGGGCTCCGGGTTAGCAGAATAATGCCTGGGGAGAAGGGGTTCGTTCATGTCAGACTGCGCGTAGGATCATGTCGTCCGTCTGTGTGCTTATATTGAAGTACTGTATTGAATCCGGTTGGATGCCTGTTCAGGTGGAGGTTCGGAACAGGCGTCATCCACATCGTCACTCACTCGCTTGGTTAACGAGCAAGTGCATAGTAGAGCGATAGCTTTGTAGGTGTTATGAAGTCTGTGATGGTTGTGTGATATGATGATGCTTACCTGATAATATTTATATGATGATGCTTACATGGTAATGTTTAGGTAATGATACTTGGTAATGTCTAGGTAATGATGCTTACGCAGTAATGTTTGGGTAATGATACACGGTAACGTTTAGGTAATGATGCTTACACGGTAACGTTTATGTGATGATGCTTATATGATAATGTTTATGTGATGATGCCTGCATGGTAATGTTTACATGAGGACGCTTACATGATAATACTCGTGATGATACTTACATGGTAGTGTTTACATGAGAATGCTTACCTGGAAATGTTAAATGATAATGTTTACATGATAATGGTTTCATGTTGATGGCAATGATGATGGGACAAGGTGAGCAATGAGACTACCTTGTAATGATGACAATGATGAATCATGTTAATAACAATGGACATGTGCATTTGCATCATGGCAAGAATGCATGAGCCAGATCGGTGAGAAAGTCATGTAAATAATCTGGTAAGGTCGGTGAGAAAGTTGTATGACTAGTCCGGTGTGCTCTAGATGAAGTCTTGCATCTGTAGGGACTAAATGAAGTCTTACAATGTAAGGACCCCATCCTAACGAAGATAGGGAAAGAGTGTTTCATTGACGGGTGAACACTCCGCGATACCGGTATCAGCTGATGAGATGCATATGAGCATAAGCATGAGCATGATGGTGCATTCGCATGTTTGGGCAATGCAATGATCAAATGAGTATGTAGAATGATGATGAATGGCACTAATGGAAAGCTAATGGTGGAAGTAATGACATGGTTATGTTTGTTGGTATGGCAGTGTTTATCATCTCTATTATGTGCTTGCTGAGTCTTCTGACTCACCCTTGCTTGTTAATGTTTTTTTCTAGGTGAACGTGCAAGTGGCATGCTTCGGGGAGGGAGATTAGAACATCCACATCACACGTAGTTCCCTTGCAGACCTTTCTCTCTAGATGTTTCACTTTTGTTGTTGTAATATGTTTAATTGTTAAATTGGCTGCACAAGGTTTGTAATGATAATGTGTAGTGGTGGCATTCCGGACCTAGGTGGCGGGTCGGGGTGTTACATTAGACTTTTCAATGTTTCTTCAGTTAAGCCAAGGTTGTTGATTGGAGCGATGTTCCTAAATCTACTTTTAGGTACAGTCAGTATTTTACTGTTACTTTGTGTATGCTTGAAATCTTATAGAACTGCTATATATACGGCACTATAGGTGTGATGAACACATCAGCTTAATGAGGGTTGCTTCTACTCTTTAAAGTACCTGTTAGATGATTAACACATTAGCTTAGTGAGGGCTGCTCCTACTCTTTAAAGTACCTCTAGATACTAACATCTAACCGTTGTTTTTTGTTCAGAAAATGATCAAGCTTTTGACATTCTTTACTGCATATTCACTCACAGCATCTTCATCTTCATGGGGCTTCTTGGGATGGGCTGGACTTCTTGTTCATTTCTTTGGGCCGCATCAAAGACTCCGAGCCGCACTAAGCAAGACCGTTTTTATTTTGCTTTGTTTTATTTAAGTAAAATACCGACATCACGGGACTGCAGTGCAGAAACCATCTGGAAGATCTTGGAGTACCGCTTACAGTCTTTATGCGTGACCCTTGTCAAGATACACATGCATAAGAGAATTTGGACAAAAGAAATACATGTCAAGAACAAAAACTTGCTTTCCTCATAGGGCAAGTAGGGAATATTTGGTTTTCAACTTTGATGGTTCGAGCTTCAATCAAGACTACAGAGAACTCCTAGAACTCCTTATACTAGTCTTATTCCTAGTGATTGATTTGGGGTCAAATAAAACCCTTTTCCCCTCATCCTTGGCAAACATGCTCCCCTATTCTCTTTATGCATTGCACTATTGACTATGCCCTAGAACTCATTTACCAGCAAAATTTCAAGTTGCAAAAGGATAACTTGGTGGAGGCCCTAATGGACCTTTGTGTCACAACCTAGGGATCGTATTCAGTAGTTGTGAGTCGTGGGAGGCTTTGGGCCAAGTTTTCATGAGTGCCGTGATGGGGATAAACATCATGCAAGCGAGAGGCAGCAATCTTGCAAGGGAGGTGCAAAGAATAGGGGTCGGCAGAGAGGAGAATTTGAGAGAGAAGATCAAAAAAAACTTCTTGATTGCCTTCAATGAGAATGCATAGCATCTTTATGTAATGGATGATGGGCCCGCTTAAGCTAATACGAACTCTAACACAATCTTTTCCTAATACCAATCCTCTGCCTAAATCCTAAATGTCCTGAACGGACTTCAGCTATTAACTTGCTATATCCAAAAGGGATATCTAATCTCTAATAGCAAATCCGGAAGGATTCACGACTCTCTCTTTGTTCGGTTGCACCAAGGAATTGATTGGTCCGACCGTTGTTGGGCACATCGGTTGGACCGGCGATGTACCGATTGGACCGGTTGGGTCTGCTGCCATGATGTGTGATCGTCGACTATAATGCTTACCCCCACATGACATCTATCTCCTCCTTTTGAAATAGCTCGTCCCCGAGCTAAAAAGTTGGATAACGGTCACGGAACTTCTGTTCTTTGGTTTGACAAATGCTTAATGTCTCGGCCGCCGCATTGTATCGTCAACCTGACATCGCTTGCGCCGCCAAGGCCCTGGATGGCGTCCAGATCTTCAACATGACTATTTTCTTTGGTCCACTTCATCAGCAGTTCAAGCATCTGACAACTTGGTATTAGAGACTCTTGCTGCGCCTTTCACCATGTCAGAGACCAATGACAGCAACGACGCCATCAGCAAGAAGTTCGAGCCTTTCACCATGTCAGAGACCAACGACAGCAACGACGCCATCAGCAAGAAGTCCGACACCTCCCTCTTTGTGTCTCATCGAGGCGGTGACACTGTCTACCTGCTGCTCTATGTAGACAACATTGTGTTGACTGCTTCTTCGGACCATGTGCTCTGCCAGGTGGTTGCCTCCCTCCAGCAGGCTTTTCCTATGAAGGATGTCCACTTCATCATTTTCTGGGTGTTTCTATCGGTCATCGTGATGGCAGCATGTTCCTCTCTCAACGGCAGTATACTCTAGACATCCTGGACCGCGCTGGCATGACCGCTTGCAAGCCTTGCAGCACCCCTGTCGACACTCACTCCAAGGTCTCCTCTGCTGCGGGCACTTCTGTGGCTGATTCAACGTTCTACCGAAGTCTTGCGGGTGCTTTATAGTACCTCACCTTCACTCACCCGGATATTGCCTACGTCGTACAGCAAGTTTGCCTCCATATGCATGATCCTCGCGAGCCGCACCTCGCCGCCGTGAAGCGCATTCTTCGATATCTTCGCGACACCATCGACCTCGGCCTTCTTCTTCACCGAGCCACCTCTACAGCTCTGGTCGTCTACTCCGACGCCGACTGGGCTGGTTGTCCTGACACGCGTAAGTCCACTTCAGGCTACGCTGTGTTCCTAGGTGACAATCTCGTCTCCTGGTCCTCGAAGCGGCAACACACTGTCACTCGTTCGAGTGCGGAGGCTCGATCTGAGCCATGGCCAATCTTTGTTCTTAGAGGCATGCCGGGCTACGCCAACTTCTTCAGGAGCTTCACAGCCCTCTACGCCGAGCTACCCTCGCCTACTGCGACAATGTCAGCACAGTCTATCTCTCAACAAATCCGGTGCAACATCAGCGCACTAAACATGTTGAGATTGACCTTCACTTCGTCCAGGAACGAGTTGGTCTTGGTGATGTCCGTGTTCTTCACGTTCCGACGGCATCTCAGTACGCCAACATCTTCACCAAAGGGCTACCTACTTCTGTCTTCACCGAGTTCCGGTCTAGTTTGAACGTCCGCTCGACGCAGCCAACTCTAGCACGGGGAGGGTGTTAAGACTCTTCGGTTCCCACACTTAGTGTTAGACTCTTCGGTTCCTGGTCCACACTATAACCTTTTGGTCTATATATGTAATCTTTAGCTTATCAATACATACAGTGTGTAATTGCCCCAAATATTCCACGCTCTCAAGATCGAGTTTCAGTTTAGCGATTGCTGTCATCACCTCAGACGGCTCGCCGTTCTTTTCCACACCGGAAGACATGGTGGTCGGCTCTGATACCAAATGTTGTAGCCGGGTTCTCCTATGCAGATTGTATGGGTGCAGCACTGGTGAACGAGGCATTCGCTGTCTACGTGAAGGCGTCGTAGTTGAAGAAGCAGGATAGCGGGGAGAGGCAGAGAAGTTCAGAAGACAGGGGAATAGCAACTGGAAGATGAAAGTATATTTCTTACATAGTTCTCAAGTACAGACTCAGTGCCCTTTTAAAGAGTACACCTTGTAATCTTACTATTATACAAACTCTTCTTAGATATAGACTTGGAACTCATATATGGAAACTACTGATTTACAAGGTATTGTCAGACTGCTACATGAATCGCTATTTACCCGTCAGAACCCTGGATTCCAGTCAGAACTTCTATTGCGTGTGGACTCTGATCTTCACAAGTCCTGGATCTTCTCTGGTAATGCTTGCCCCAATACGAGTCCACAACATCCATCGACACGTATCGAGCTCTTCATGCGACACGGTCCGGCCCATATATCGTTGAAGATAACCCTAACAACTATTGTCACGTCCAGCCATCCACCTTTTCGCGTCCCCTCGCCGCCTCGCGTTCGCATCCAGCGCCGAGCCATCGACATCTAGCGCGCAGCGAGCCAACGACCACCACCAGCAAGCGACGACCGCCACCAGCGAGCATCGCGTCCAGCACCGACATCCAACGCACGGCGAGCCGGCGACCTCCACCAGCAAGCATCCCCTCGCGTTCGCGTCCAGTGTCGACATCAAGCGCGCGGCGAGCCGGCAAGGCGGCGACCACCACCAGCGGGCGGGCGGCGACCTCCTCAAGGCCTTCTTGGTCAGATCAGGTAATCCAACATAGCCTCTTTAGCTTTGTCCAACATAGAGGTTTGTGATCTGTCTTGGGGCTATGAGGTTTGTAGTTGTACTATGTTGGCTGGCTACACTATCTATCTTTTCAATTTCTATGTTTGAACTTTGAACTTGGCTGCACTATCTATGAAGTTATCATTTAACAATTATTTGTTAGTTGTTTGCTGTAGTTTAATTGCTTCGATTGTTCAAGAATCATGTTGCTGAAATCTTGATCATGTTATTTCTTCTCCCAGGTCAATGCCTCAATGGAATTCTGGTGTAATAATAACACACGATGAATTTGATTGAATGAAGAATAAACGGGCGAGGGTCATCTTTGAGGTACATTTTTCTAGTTTACACATTACATAATTTTAGTTCGACTAAGTTTGACCGTGTCGCCGTGTCGGGATTTTTGGGAAAATGGTGTTTGCAGTATCGGTGTCCATGTATCATAGCTAGTACATCGGAATACAACAATTGTACGATGTACATTAATGTACTAGTGTGATATGGATAACTGACTTTATTTAGCCATTATTATGTTCCAATATGTCCATTATCGATATTATTTAAAATCATTTTTACTTGCTCATGTGTCACCTATTATGCCTTGTTCTATGGTTACTAACCTTAAACCTTATTCTCCCATATTCTCAACTTCACCTTTTCCTATGAAAGTAACTTATCATAATGAATACTATTGATTGTATGTTGTTAATCAAACACAAAAAGACATCAGGATGTTGGGAGACAAATGAGCCACATAGATTTCTAATTCAGGGAAAAGATTCATCCATGAGTTTGGTAGTAACTAGGAGCGGAACAAAACAATCAAGCAAATCTGATAATATTAAAAGGTCAGTCAAATCCACTGCATGCTTGCATGACCCATTGGTTTTGAGATAATATACTATACTAACTACACTTCTGCAAACATGCGTAACTAATTACAGAATTAATATCTGCATGTACTAACCAATGGCGTAAATTGGTAAATCGTCACAAACCATACAGTAAGCAATTCAAGATAATCATATCTATGTGAGCCATGAGGTACCAGAGCATACCTAATTAAGATGAACTACTGGTGTGAGTTGTAATAGGTTGGAATCTTCTATCCAATTTAGGAGAGCCTTTGCTACTAATGATGATAGCGTAAGATCAAAGCTCATCTTCACAACATTACACTAATACGCTACAATGAAATGAAGTGAGAATCACACAACAAATGGATTTGCTATTCTTCTACCATGCATCTTTTTTCTTAACAAGCACATTTCTGTGCATCAGATCTGGTGAATTAAAATCTCAACTTATAACAAGAATACTAATCTCACAAAATCTTGACAACGGAGGTAGAAATTGCATGGGACCAAAATTAAGTTCTTTCTAACGAATCAAAGTGTGCTTTTTAACCATAGCACATGATCAGTGTCATTTTTAGGACTTTGCACAAGCCTTATTCCTTCCTAGATGTGATCAAAACATGCACAAACCATTTGCACACAAAAACATTGGCAAATCATATAATTATTCCTGTGAGCTCTACCAACTGCACTAATAGGAATTAGGATAGTCTGAAACGGTATTCTTCAGAACAAAATCTTGAGCTTTATTCATAGAGCAAAGAGCATTGTTCCATTTATCAAATGCAGTCTAAAAACAGGTGAATGCCAAATCTAAGGAAAAAGGGATTCCAGGATCAATCAGCAATTCGGCGCTTACTTGTTTTAATCGCAGGATTGACTGGGGAGCCGTCATCCTTCTTGAGCTGCACCCTCACCCTCCCAACCTGGAAGAAATCTCGTGGGTACGCCTTATCCAACTACACACAACATGACCAGTCGAAACATTAACACCTACACAAATCCAAGGAAGAACAAGGGGAACTGGTAATCCCAAGGTGCAAAATTTTAAACGAAAAGAACGAAAGAAAGACGGATACTTCGATGGCGTGAGGGATCTTGAGGTAGGAGCAGCAGTCGGCGATCTCGATGCATGTGGGGTCGGGGCAGGCCTTGCCGGCGGCTATACGGCGGCCCTCGGCGACCGTCTTCTTGGAGTTGATGTACACCGGGTAGATGACGTTCCACTTCTTGATGCTGCTCCTCAGGTCGCCGCCGCCGCCGTCCATCTCCGTGCGATTCCAATAGAACACGGAGCAGATCCCGGTCCAAGAATCACAGAGAAAGCCGAGGGCTCGAGGTTAACGCGGTTCTTGGTCGTGGTCGGACGAATCTGCTCGTCGGGTCAGGGTTCTAGAGGTTTCTAGGGCTCAGGGAAAGAGAGGGTGAGCAAGCCATGGAAGGGAACTTCGGTGCGTACCGGGAGATCTGGTGACTTGTTATGACGAAACCAATCCACCAAGTGTTGGAAGGCTTCTTTCACTTCAGAAACAGCAAGACAGGGAGGGGTGAAGCTGAACCCCTGCTGCACGATTAGCGGTGGCCAGATGGGCGCCGCACACGGGCCGCCCCGGCCCATTTAGGTTCGCAAAATAGATGGATGTACCGTGTCGACCCACATGTCACCGAGGCAGCTAGACACGGCCCGACGGCACTTCGTGCGGTGTCGTGCTGACTTGGGCTCGGCTAGCCCGACGGGCCGAGTTCGGCTCACTTAGCCCGTTTAGGTCTGAAAATTTAAAATAAATCAGAAAATTTGTAGAATTCAAAAATACATATGAAAATTGTAAAAAAATGAGAAAAACGTATTGAAAATGTAATAAAGAGATTTATTAGTATTCAAATGACTGCCTCATTAAAACATTTGCTAAGTAAAAACTTAACGAGAGAAAACATTGGCTAAGGAAAAAGAGTACAATCTATAGCTCTATATGCATCCTTGTTCTAAGTGTCATTGTCTATGTACATATTTTTGAACACCTCTGACAAATCTGGATTTTTCACATAGTGTTGTGTTCTTGAATCAACTTGTTCCTAGTCCTTCACAACTAGAAGTACATCTCTGTCATCTCACTCGTGAGATGTGTTCTTCTCTCCTCCAATATTCTTCTAGAAAGAGCGAAAGCGGACTCGGAGAAAACCATCGAGACAGAGACAGTTAACACATCATGTGCAAGTATGGATAACACGGAATATGTTAACTTATGGCTATGGCACCATTGTAACATTTTGAAGCCTTCTGAGTTGAAATCCACCATATCGCTATCCAGATAGACAAATAGTTTCCCACTCCTTAGGTGAGAGGTTGGTCTTGGTTGAAAAGGTGTCACCGTAGAAGAAGAAGACCTGGACTTGGAGGAAGAGCCTGCACCCCAGATCTTGCAACGCATATTTGTCTTGTTACTTGATGTGGGTGCTAGTGGAGGTCATTGCAAGCGAATTTCTTGGAACTTAATTTTATACCTTTGAAAACATCATATAATCATGAACAAATATCTACAAAATAGTTAGAATAGTCTAGCCATGTAGCAACACTAAGAAGATCAAGAACAATAGCAAATCCTTAAATTTTAGCTCTAGGATCTAAAATAAATGCAAATGCATATAGGAAAGGAATTTCTCTCCAATATTTAAGGTATTTAATTTTCATAGTAACAATAGCCTCTCATAAAACTATGTCATTTTCATACATTTTCAATTGACTAGCAATATGTAAAATACTATGCACAATAATAGGATATGTTGGATAATAGACAGCAAACAAAACAACAGTGAACTCATAAAAAAATTCTAAAAACTGAAGTATCTTCTCAGCAACAAACCAATGTTACTTAATCAATAGTACACTACTGTCAATGCTCTGACAGTACGTTTGAATAAAAATAGAAAAAGTGCTCTTATATGGTAAAGGATTAAGTACATGTTTGGTCCCTCAACTATACACGATGATTAATTTTCGTCCCTCAACCAAAATACCGGATATAACGACCCTCCAATTATCAATACCGGACAAAAGAAGTCCCTCCGTGTGTTGCAGAGCGGTTTAGTCCGACGTGGCATCCACGCTGGTATTTTGAATACACGTGGCATCCACGCTAGCATCCAGCTCCCTCTCTTCCCAAATCGCCCCACCACCACACCACGCCTCACCTCACTCCCAAGCCTCAGCTCCTGCTATGCCTGCGACGGCGTCGATGGAAGCGACCTCTGGCGAAAAGGTGCTGTGGGCTGGACTCACTGCGGCGGAGTACACGCACTGCACCACTAGAGGCGCACCACCGCCACGTGGGATCGCCAATGCTCCTCCCTCCTCGCCGCCGCTTCCTCCGCCGGGACCCAAAGCCGCGACGACCTCTGTCTGGCGCCTCATGAGGTCGGCGTCATCTCTGGCCTCCCGCCAAAGACCAAAGACCGGCGCATCAACCTCCTCGATGACGCGCGATAGGGCCTTCACTTCACCATCACCGGTGGCGAGCACCGATCAAGAGGTGGTGGTGGCGGCCGCCGCCGCGAGAGGAGAGGGAGAGGGAGCAGAGAGAGGCGAGCGAGGAAGGGGCCGGCCGGGGGGCATGGAGGTCTTGGAGTGGCGCTTGTGGGGCGGTGTCGTGGTCGTGTGCTCGCCGCAGTGCGCGGTGGTCGGCGCCGCACGGAGTGGCAGCAGTGCTGCGGTCTTGCCCAACAAGGTGGCCGCTCGCTCCCACTCCAACGATGGCGGTCGCGACGGTCTTGGACTTGGTCCTGTGAGCAAGATTAGGGCATGCCGGGCGTCTGTGAAGGCGGCGGAAGGCGTGCGGGTTGCGACGCCATCCCTGCGACGCCGAGGTGGCATTCGGTGCCGTGGAGCTCGATCGCGAACCACGCCGTGCTCCCGTGGAGAACTCACGGTGGCAAGATCCATCGCAACTACGACCTCCTGCTCGCACCGCCTCCACATCATCGGCGAGGTGCAGCTCCCGTGCACCATCGCCTCCTCGCGCCCCGGGAGTAGCAAAGAACTGGAGCTCCTCTCCTTGGGTCATGACCGACCGCGCCGCTTGCTGGCTGGCGGCGACGACGGCGGCGTTCGACGTCTTTGCTCTCCACGCTCATGTCGCCCTCCAACGCCGATCCGCGCCTCACCGAGGCTGCCTTCCACCGCCTCTGCTCCTCCCCCGGAGCCCCTCGCACAAGCGTCGCGTTGTCGCTCTCCATGCCATCCACACCCGCCGACCTCCGCCCCATGGCCGTCGTCCTCCTCTGCAAGCTCTCGCCCCGACCCCATCTTGACTCGACTTGCCCAATACCTGCTCTGTCGCACCTCTCCTCATTGCCAAGCCGCGCTCAAGTCCCACCTCCTCTGCGGCCCAATCAGATCCCCAAGCCCATCGCAAGAAGGTCTCTGACGCCATATCCGAGCTCACCGACCGCTCCTCCTAGAGAACGTGTGGACCGAGCTACTCTGTTCCTCTTCGAGGCAAAGGCAGCACTGAGCTCCCTCTCCCTTGCTCTGGTCTATAGATTTTTTGTGCCAATAAAGCCACGTGGGTCAAGCAAATGTCAAAACCGCTCGCAACGCACGAAGGACTTCTTTGTCCCAGTATTGATACTTGGAGGGTCGTTATATCCGGTATTTCGGTTGAGGGATGAAAATTAATCATCGTGTATAGTTGAGGGACCAAACATGTACTTAATCCTATGGTAAAAGACTCTTAAGCATCAAGTAAGTAGAGTCCATCTTACCGACATGTCTAAACCAAACTTTCTTAGACGTACACTCATTGCCATGCAGAAGTTCCTATACGACGATATTCTTATGTTAGAATTATTCAAGTAAGATATCGCATCGCAAAAAGATTTAATATACGAAGTCAACCTCTTCAAACCGCATTTGACTATAAGGTTAATAATATAACAAGCACATCGCTGATGTAGTAAGAAGGAATCGGCGTATGTACTCAACACTGGAGTAAGAATATTCATGACCCTAGAGTTTGAAATGTCATTGTCGAAAGTAATTGAAAAAAAAATTTGTAAGACCATAATCTTCCACGACTTTGATAATATAGTCTGCAATATTCTTACCCGTGAGTGCTACATCAATTATTTTGAAACCTATAATTCTTTTCTCCATTACTCAGTCGTCATTAACATAATGAGCAATTACACTAAGATAATCCTCCCTAGCCCGACCACTCTATATGTCCGAGGTCAGGGTCACCGAAAATATGCACGTACTAAATAGTTCATTTAATTTATCACGGCGTTCATTGTAGTATTTTACTATATCCCTAGTTATTGTTTTTCTAGAAACGATACAAAATCTAAAATTATGCGTGGTCCTAATATAAGTTTGGAAAGCAGTAGACTCCCTAACGCCTAACAGTAAATCCTTAGAAGCAATTAAATGACAGAGAGATTGACGGGCTACCTCGGGATTATAGTCTCAGCTACGTAATGTACCGTCAGGGTTGTACTATAGCTACGACTGTCTCATCACCAATCGTTGCTTGGCCTTACATCTTGTAGCAAGTCTACGCAAGTGTCCTGTTGCACCTGAAGACTTTACAGACAATTCATAACGACAAATTTTGCAAACAACATATGGTACCAGATTTCCTTGTACGTCTGGTTTGGTTGTCCTATCGAAATTCTCCTAGACTCCCGATGTACACGGCCTCAACCTCTTTGCTCCGGTGGTCGCCGACAAAGGTACTGTCGTAGAGCCTAACAAAGGAACTCCACCTTGCCATTCCAGTAACAACTCCGGTTGGTTTGAGATAGTCGCAGCGGCATTCTCCATGAATCCAGCTTCCTCTGGTGAAAGTCCGTAATCACTAAGAGTAAAGCTATTGTAATTTTCCACAACGAAAACTGCAAAATCGAAACTAATACTATTATTATTTTTATCTTGGCATAACAAATAATAACAATAAAACTAAGAAAAAACAGTATTGTACCTCTTTTGCTGACTTGCTGCCAGAATTTGAATTTTCTAAAATTTGGCACAATTTTTTTGAATTTTGCCAAATTCTCACAAGGAATTTAAATTTGCACAGCATAATTCAAAAGAAAGATTGAGGAATGGATGGGGGGGTATCGTGGCTATTTATAGAAACAATTTTAGGATTTTTTTTAAAAAAAAATTGTTTTGCTATTTTTAAAGCCCTAAACGGTAAAAAAAGAAGTCAGATTTATAAAAAATCTAAACGTTATTGGGCTAAATGAGTTGTGCCAGGCATGACCCACCGTGCCTAACCATGCCTCAACAGGCATTTTTCGCCTGGGCCGTGCCGTGTGAGGCACGGCCCACCGTGCTGTTTCCAGCCCACAGCCCGCCTCCCTCTTCCTTTCTCCTCCGGCACTCATGTCTGCTTGTTCCACCACCAGACATGGTGCCAGCAGGGCATGCTCCCAGCTGCCCCACCACCTCCCACCGTGCCCTCCACCATCTTCTCCCTCCGCGCCGCCCCGTCGCCGCCCACCGTGCCCTCCACCATCTTCTCCATCCGCGCCGGTCGCTGCCCTGTCGCCTTCCGTGCCCCCTCATCCCTCTTCTCCCTCTGCGCCGGCCGCCTCCCTACCGCCTCTCCCAGTCCCCTCCTCCCCCCCCCACCCCCGCCGCGGCGCCTCCCCTGTCCCTTCCTCCCTCTTATCTTCTTCCTCTGCACCCCGCCGGCCCCGCGCCTATGCCTACATCGTCCTCCTCCTCAACTCTAGCATCGCCTCGCCACAGTCACGCCCGCCTCGGCGTCCTCCTCCTCGTCGTTGGCGTCGCCCACTGGCCTCTTCCCTCGCCCTCTTCGTAGCCGAGCCAAATGGGCCGTGTCGTGCTTGGCACAGCCCGACACTATACGTGCCATGCTAGGGCGAGCCGTCGTGCTGGGGGTAGATCCAAGCACAGCCTGGGCTGTCGTGCCAACCCGACCCATGAATAGTACAGGCCCTGCCGTACCTAGGTCGGGCCAACAATGTCATGCCTTGGGCCAGGCCAACTAACACGGCCCATATGGCCACCTCTTGTCATGTTGTTCAAAATTTGTGCAATTTCTTCTCGAGGAGTTGATTATGTACCTTCATTTACATGTATTTTAAGATTATACCCTTGTTCCCGATGTAATTGTTTTTTATAGCAGCATAGACCTATTTTGTCTTTTAAATGTTAGTTTTAAAGTGTTTACTAAAGTGGCTACTAATAGAATTATTAGTGTAGCTCAGAAAGTTGTTAGATCATCCCAGTTGGCGTTTATGCAGGGTAGATTTATTCTTGATGGAGTTGTTATCCTTCACGAAACCATTCATGAGCTTCATAAACAAAAATTGGATGGTATAGTGTTCAATGTCGATTTTGAGAAAGCTTATGACAAAGTAAAATGACCGTTTTTGCTTCAAATCTTGAGGATGAAAGGCTTTTCAACCAGGTGGAGTTCCTAGGTGGAAAGTTTCGTAAAGGGAGTGAGTGTTGGAATAAAAGTCAATGATGATCTTAGATCTTTTTTTCAAACTCAGAAGGGTCTTAGGCAAGGCGATCCTATGTCCTGAATTATTTTTAACCTTGTTGTGGACATGCTGGCAATCTTTATTTCAAGAGCTAAAGAAAATGCTCTTTTATCAGGAGTAGTTTCTCATTTGATTGATGATGGGTTGTCCATATTACAGTATGCTGATGACACTATCCTCTTCTTGAATAATGATTTAGAACAAGCAAAAAAATCTCAAACTTATTCTATGTGTATTGGAACAATTATCAGGTTTAAAGATTAATTTCCACAAGAGCGAGATTTTTTGTTTTGGTAAAGCCAAAGATGTTGAACCGTAATATACACAGTTATTTGGTTGTAAAGTGGGAGCATTTCCTTTCAGGTACTTACACATTCTAATTCACTTCAGAAATTTAAGGAATTGTGATTGGAGAAGGGTTGAGGATAGAGTTGAAAAGAAACTTAGTTGTTGGAAAGGAAAACATTTGTCTGTTGGTGGACACTTAGTACTTATTAACTCTGTGCTAAGCAGACTGTCAATGTTTATGCTGTCTTTTTTTGAGGTTCCTAGAGAGATTCTCAAAAGACTATTTTTTCGATCTAGATTTTACTAGCAGAGTGATAACCATAAATAAAAATATAGGCTTGCTAAATGGAGTTTAGTGTGTACTCCCAAAGAGCATGGTGGTCTAGACATTCAAAACTTAGACACAAAAAACAAATGTTTACTAGGGAAATAGCTATTTAAGTTGCTTAATGAAGAAGGGATTTGGCAATCTTTGCTAACAAGAAAATAATTGGGTGAGAAGAGTCTTTCGTAGGTGGTTAATAAACCTGGGACTTTTCATTTTTTGTCGGGTTTAATGAAAATTAAAGATCTTTTTTTCGTTTTTGTTCTTTTCAGGTTAAAAATGGTATGCAAACTAGGTTTTGGGAAGATATTTGCTTAGAAAACTCTCCACGAAAAAGACAATATCCCCTACTATGTAATGTGGTGAGGAACAAGGATGATACAGTGGCAACTATTTTGAGATCGGATCCTTTAAATATTTATTTTCAAAGATTTATTATTGGGCCTAAGTTACATGCTTGGAATGAGTTAATCTTGAGACTTCCTAATTTACAATTGTGCTCTGAAAAAGACGTTTTCCGATGGAATTTGAATAAGTCTGGACTTTTTTTCGGTACAGTCTTTTTATGTGATGCTAATTGGAAATTATCGAGCCCCTATTAGAGATTTTTTTGGTTAGTTAAAATTCCATGAAAAGCGAAAATATTCATGTGGTGTCCCAAAAGAGGGGTAGTATTAACTAAAGATAACCTGCTCAAAAGAAATTGAAGGGAAAGCAAAAGGTGTTGTTTCTGTATTAAAGAAGAAACAATTCAACATCTTTTTATTGATTGCCCCTTTGCACGTCTTGCGTGGTGAGTGTAAGATCGAGGAGGCCGACTAGAGGAGGGTGAATAGGTGGTTTTAAAAACTTCTTTGGCTAAAACCGAGTTTTATGCGGAATTGTAAATTAATTCGGTTTTGCATAATTAAACCCTAAATCAACTAGTCTTTACTAAGTGCACCAACAATATGAGACTATATAAATGATAGCAATCATACACATACAAGTAAGCAATTAAATACAAGGAATGTAAATTGCAATATAGTAAACCACAAGAAATCAAACCACAATGACACAACGATGTTTTACCGTGGTGTTCGGAGACTTGCCGGTCTCTCCTAATCCACGTTGATGTAAGCCCAAACTAATTAGACGGGCTCCACGAATTAAGCCAAACACCTCGATTCCACTAGTGGTAGCTCTTGCCCGCTCCAGGTAGGTGAGCTCCAACCTTCACAACACGTCGGGCCTTCTCACAAGCTTCTTGAGAAGATCACCGGTCCACGACGCCTCCACGCCGTCTAGGTGTCAGCAAACACCAAGAGTAACAAGCCAAGCCCCTTGCTTGACTCTCACCACGTGCAACGAATGCACAAGCTCAAGTGGATACGAAATCCACCTCTAGATGCAACACATGCAACTCGAGACCTCTCTTCTTGCTCACAAGGTGCAACACATGCACAATTGAGAGGAGAGCCTTACACTAGCTCAAGTGAGTGAAATGGGATGCTAAGAGTTATCTCTCAACCGGCCAAGGTGGGTATTTATAGCCCACACACAAAAACTAGCCGTTGAGAACAGAAATCAGCAAATTCGGCCAAAATGCGGTAGTACCGCCATTCAAAGGCCGGTACTATCGTTTTTGACTCAACAGTCGGAAAGGGTGCATTAAAAGCTCAAAAACTAGTCGTTAAAACTTTTGGTGCGGTAATACCGCAGTACAATGGGCGGTAGTTCCGCAGCCCAGATTCAGCACAACCGACACTCGGTAAAAATATCATAACTTTTGGCTCCGATGTCGGAATTGAGTGATCTTGGACTCTATGGAAAACTTATTCAGAGGGCTACACAACCCACTTATTTGATTGATCTCAAATGCATTTGATCAAATCAAAAATCACAACTCCAAGAGCCACTACCATGGTCTAAGTCCAAAGAAATAGCAATAAGCAATCTTAGACCATGACAAGGGAAAATGCATGAATCCCAACAATTTGTAAAACACATTTACAAACTTGGATCATGGCACAAGGAGTAGGTACATGGACTTCAACCATTTGCAAAGTATAGTCACATGCTACAAGGATTAAATGCATGAGCCTCGGCTATTTGCAAAGCACATTCGCGAATAATAACATCATGCCACAGAGAGCTAGAGCAAGCAAGATTGAGCTATCAACACATGATGGGACTCAAGCTACTAGACAAGACCCCTCTTAATAGTACAGTAAACCTATACTAGCAATCCGGTCTTTCAACCAAACACCAAGACCAGTTAAAGACTAGGAATATATCCTTAGCCCTAGCTAGTCATACCTTTGCCTTGAGCATCTTCTTAAGCTTGATGACACACATCTTCACTTCAAGTCCAGATCATCGTCTTAACATGCATCAACCCATGATGCATCCTTTACTTGACCTCCATCAACACATGAAGAGTCTTCTCTTGACTTGATGATCAACCCATGATCATCTCCTCTTCGAGATCTTGATATGCATCAACACATGATTCATCCTCTTCTTGAACCTTGACTTGATGACGATCAACTCATGATGCCATCCGAAGTCTCTATTACCCTGGAACATAACCTATTCATCTAACTCATGGAAAATGTTAGTCCCATAATGATTAACATTAATTACCAAGATATACCTGCAACAAATGCTTCTTAACAAGCCATTTGAAATGCAGAGCGGACTACCGCTAACTATCATCTTGATTACTACGAGGCCGATCATACCGCTCACGAGTATAGATTATCGTTTATAAATGACCCAAAAGGGTGCTCTCTGAAAATACATACCGCCACATTTCGAATTTATCATCTTGATAGTACCGTTTGAACAATGGCGGTACTACCGTTCCAAGGGTTTGCAAATAAAACCGAAATGGAGTCTCTCTGGAAATTAGATACCGCCAAATAAAAGTCAGAACGACCAGATTAACGGTAATCTTGCACTCTGGAAATGGTCGCACTGTTGAGCGTCCAGAGTGACATGGTCCGATCGGACTGCATACGTGGATGGCTCAAATGCATTGGGCCGTTCGGACCGCACGTTTAAACCACACGATCTTGAACTTTCGGACGGTCCGAACGTCCCACGATATTACTGCCAAAGCAAATGCGGTCATACCGCATAGCGATAGTTCCACCCTGAATACTCCGGTACTACTGCACATCGGTAGTACCGCTTACCAAATGTGGTCATACCGATTTCCACCAAAATTCTTCCAGAAGCTTTTCGAAATGCAATGCATGACTCCTTTGTCTTGAGCCATGTCGATCTTTTATCTTCTTTGTATTTCCTTTTCATGTCATCATTCAAACTCCGGGGCTAAACCTTGAACACATCTTAGCACACACATTAGTCCCATAACACAATTGCAAATAATTGAATATAAAGTAATATGAGTATATATAAACTACACAAGTTTTATATACTCAAAGGATATGTTTCAAAGTAGAGATCCCCAATATATGTGGATAAAGAAATATGGATCAATACTAATGAAACCACAAAATATAGAGTGAACTCCCCCTAGATGTGTGCATACATGAATGTGTAAAGAGAACATATGCACATATTCAAGTTAGACTTTTTAGTGGAGTTCAACCTATATTTTGGATCTGAGGAATGCAACAATATATAAAATATGATGTCGAATGTATACCTCTTTGATTTTCACCTTTTCATCCAAATAAGACTACACAATATGTATATCAGTAGAAGTGTTAGTCTCACATATAGATTTGTCATTAATCACCAAAATACTCCATTAACTCATAATGGCGGGTCTAGATTCTTCAGTGGGCTGTTCAGTGTGTGTTTAATTTATCTCCTCTTGTGAGTATAGAAAACATATTTGGGGATTGATTAGCCGGTATTCCAAAAGTTTTAAAGACACAACTCCTAGTGAGAGTTGGTGCCTTATGTTGGTCTATTTGGTTATGTCGGAATAATATCGTTTTTGACAAAAAGATTATTACTAATCCCTTACAGGTTATCTTATTGAGTCGATACTGGTTGAGTGCTTGGGCACATCTATAGAATTTGGCCCAAAAGGAGTCTATGTTGATCGGCAGCGCCAGATTGGAGTTTGTGGTGAAGCAAATCTTTAAATTTCGTGGGTGGCGGTCTAGTCACCTGATTTGCAATGATTGAGTTTAACATTCAGTCGTCTTTTGGTTGTAAGGCTTCAAGCCACATATACACTTTCTGGTTATTTTGGTACTTTAAACTATTTAATAAAATAAGATGTGTGTATCTTTGATGCAGAGGCCGAGAGAGTTTTCTCTTCCATTATCGAGGAAAAAATCTAGTTGTTGTTAGGAACATAATCTTATTTATTATGAAGGTTATTTTAATAGTTGAAAAGATTACATTGGATTGATAGGTTTCCTTATAGATTATTTCTTAGGTGTCAAGTGGGACTATTCCTATAAAAGGGATAGCATATATACATTATCAATCAAGCAATGAGAAATCAAAAGTTCAACTAAGCCTCATAGCCTCGTTACCTCGACAGGAAAGAGCCTTATTACCTCAACTAAGCCTCAGAGCCTCGTTACCTCGACAAGAAATCAAAAGTTCAACTAAGTCTCAGAGTCTCTAGTCTGTTGACCAGCTGTTATTGCTTGCAGCAGCTGGGTTTGCTGAGCCATCACTTGGGCTAGCATGGGATGCTCAGGAGGTGGTGGCGGTGGCGTTGGGCCACGACCACGACCCATGGCTGCTCTCCTTGGAAGCATCTGTTAACGAGAACTCTTTAGAGAGCAGTACACGGTACCACAAGATGCTACTTAAAAAAACAACATGTTCAAAGCCAACTGAAAGAAGTTAGATAGACACGTTTAAAACAAAAGTGAGTTCAACAAAACCAAGAGTAAAGAATAGATAGGCAAGTTCGAAAAGAAGGCGGGATAAAATACATAATATATATATATATATATATATATATATATATATATATATATATATATATATATATATATAAGTCCTAGGTTTCTCACGACCATGCTAGCTAAGGCCTTTACCCTACAAACGTATGCTCGATACAGTGTTCATGGGACCCCAAATTTGCAATTTGGAATGCATTGTGTCAAGTCGTGCCATTCCTTGGATCAGTAGATAGCACACACAGATACATTCTTGGACCATTCACATAACCAAGAAAGCTCAAAGTAGGCCTACAACCATGTCCATTGTCATGACCAAGTCCACGACCAGGCCATGACCAGATCTTGGCCGCAGGTTATAGTCGGGCAGGGCAGGGGACGCCGACCGGAGTCCACGACCAGGTGCCACCATGCGACACTAAGGAGGTAGGTCCGAGTAGCCTAAGGCGCAAACAACACTTGGTACGAACAGTGCTCGGTATGAACAGTGCTCGGAGTGAACAGTGCTCGGAGTCCACGACCAGGTGTCACCATGCCACGCTAAAGAGAAAGGTCCAAACAACCCAAGGCACGAACAAGACTTAATGCAATCAGTACTCTATGTGAACAGTGCAAGACCATAGTATATTACATAACAGGCTGTACGACCAACCATTTTACAAAAGAGCCACGAAGGCTGCAATTCTACAAAAGTCAGAGTATAGAATCGAGGATGAGTGCGGAAGCAGAATAGGTCATAGTGGATCCATTCACTCTGCCCACAGGCAAGCGACTAGGGTCCCGGCCTAAGCTTCGCCATCTTCCCCACCATCAGGTCCAGCCTCCAAGTAGTAGTCGTAGGGGTCTTGATTGAGTGGATCTGAAAGATTGTAGCGAGCAAGCCTGAGTACACAACCGTACTCGCGAGCCAACACACAATGCGGTCGTATAGATGTAGGGCTAGTCAAGGGAAGTTCAGATTTCTTTTGTTTGCACAAAGCTAATTTCGAACTAGATTGAGTAGTAGGAAATACTAAGACTTAGTATTTTTAACAAATCGGTTTCATAAATGAGTTTTCATTTGTAAAGTACTAGTGTAGGTCCAACCTCCTATACCATTGAATGGCTCTAACCACTCAATACTTAAGCTATCCCGTATTTACCACTGGTCCCTGACCAAGCTTTCTCCGTTCTCAGGGCCCCCGGCCCCTTTTCACCACAGGTCCCTGACCAGGTTTTCTCCATTCCAGGGCCCCGGCCCACCCTTTTCATTTCACACCCACACAAATGGTTTCATGAAAAATGAAAGCTATATTAGGCTAGCAGCTGGTCGGAGGAACAGTAAACAGGAAAAAGGCTAGGCTAGTGTAAACAGGAAAAGGAGTAGGCTAGGGTTTTATAGTTGTTTTACTTGGTACTGGCATTTCCTTGTGTGATAACTAATGTCGTTCTTCTTGATTGCATTCTCGAGTCTTATTTGGGTGGCATCATATTTTCTCGAGTCTTATAGGCTAATGTGTTCTCTGATCTTCGTACCACTTACGTCTGCAAGAAAAATATGATGCCACCCAAATAAGACTCGAGAATGCAATCAAGAAGAACGACATTAGTTATCACACAAAAAAAATTTAAAAAGTCCCATATTTTTGTCTTTGTGGATTTTTGGGCTGTTACAGTTGGCAACGAAAATATAATGGCCTCAATTGACAACATGATGGCCATCCTCTAAGAAACATGGGCATTGATGGTCAAGTTGAAGGAACAGGAGGAGGCGTCACATGCCATTGCAATGGTGACGCTACCATCACCTTCCTCAACGGTGCCACCAACGCCACCCCAGTGGGCATCGCTACCCTTGGGTCACCCCTCGTGCAGCGCCGCTACAGGAAGGATGATGCTGTCCAGCGATGATCTTTTCCACACGACCAGTCGATGTTGCGCCATAGGCAACACAACGAGCAGCAACTGAGGGGACAACGCCGTCGTCGCGTCCTTCCCGCCATTGTCACGCTCTATGGCAGTAAGGGCGTAACTACTCCTCCATGTCAATTGCCCATGCCGCCACCGTCTTCCTCAACACCACGACATGCTAAGGCGCTTCTTCCTTGGGCGCCATACGTCGGAGTATCGCTAATCTGCTCTTAAGCGAACCGCCATCGGTACCGGATACTCTTGTCAACATGGGTCCACCAAGGACTTGAACCATGGCCACCACCGCAACTCGAGGACGAGCTACCTCGCCACGAGGGGTGTAATGTTATGGTGAAAGGTGCGAGGCGGCGTGTTAGGCATGTGAATAGTACCACAGGTACTGTTGCGACGCATGAACAGTACCCATCAGTACTATAGTATGTTGTTTTTCATACGTGCTGATTGATTTTCTAGAATAAAGAATAGTTGGTTATGTAGATTATTTTGGGATTCCTTATCTATCTATTTGTTGTTAGGAATGTGATCATATGTATTAGGAATATTATTTTTAATAGTTGGAAAGATTACATTGGATTGATAGGTTTTTTATAGATTATTTCTTAGGTGTCAAGTCGGACTATCCCTATAAAATGGATAGCATGTATCCATTATCAATAAAGCAACGAGAAATCAAAAACGCAACTAAGCCTCAGAGTCTCGTTACCTCGATAGGGAAGAGCCCTACTGGCGGTTAGATGAGGGCGAGTGCCCTACCCTCGATCCTTGATCCTCAGATCCGTACCCAACCAACGACCACAACAGAGTTAAAATATGAAGAGAACCACATGAAAGCAACTAGATTCTCAACTCACCCAAAAACTTGTTAGCCTCCATCCTACGCACAAGATGAACTTGCTGGAGGGCAAGGTGGCCGCGGCAACGGCGAGCAAGCTCCTCGTCACAATGTATTGCGGCTCCTTGGATAGGTCGAATGTCGCGCCCTTCATGCGCAGCCCCTACATGCACCGTGTGAGCACGGGGCATCACCGAGCTCCCGCCACAGCCGTCGCGTCGCGTCCCAGTAGGCGCACACCCAGAACTACACGGCCGCAGTGAGCGCGAGGGAGGCGGTGAAGAGGAGCGCGAGGGAGAGGCCGTGGAAGGCAAGGAAGGTGGCGAAGAGGAGCTGCAGTGGGAGCTTTAAGTTGATGTGAGATTGGAATCAGGAGTCGGGGAAGCAGAAATGGAAGGGGGAGAGCGGAAGCGTGATGATCTGTGTGTTTGGTGGCTTGGTGTGACCGAAACGTGTCGGGCAAGGGGATTAGCATTTTTTCGCGTGGCTATAACGATAAAAACCGATGAATATTATTAAAATAATCAAAACGAGATATTTAAATAAGGATCAAACTAAGTGAGTAGTAAAAAAAACTATTACACCGAGAATGAGGGTATAATATTTAAACACATCTAAGCCAAGGATAAATAATCAAATCCTCTTTTTTTTGTTTGGGGAGTCACTCAAAAGATATAAATTAATTTTTTTAGGAGGAATTGATAAAAATATTGAATACTTGAATAGTGTTTTTTTAAATAAAATGTGTCCGCACATCTGTTCGGCTCATCGGCATACAAGTTCATCCTTCAACCGACGCTACCTATATTTCCAACTATAATACCAATGAACATATGTTTAAATTTTTGATTTATGTCTTGCATACTTAGGTCCCAAAGCTTCAATTCCCACTGGTCGCATCACTAACAATACTCAAGCTATGGAATTATGATAAAGATAAGGGAGGGACTTGCGGTCGGACGTACGGGTGGGAGCTTCCACCCGTACGCCCAGATGCAAAACGCCAATCCAAGAATTGAAAACCCACCCACCAATCCGGGCGAACCGTGCGCCGCATAAGCACGAAAGACTGGAAGATCACCGCGTGACGCTACGAAGAAGATGATCACGCCAGCGTCGTGGCCATCGTCCACGGTCGACACCATTTCGGCCCGTGATCGGCCGGCGAGTCTGGCCGCCTCGGCCGACGGGTTTCGCCATACGCCACGGCGGCCTCGCACGCAGTTCAAAAATGCAACATCTCCAAACAACACTTGCAACATCGACGAACAACAGTTGCAACATCATCGGACAATGATTGCAACATCGTCGAACAATGGTTGCAACATCGCCGGACAATGGTTGCAACATCGCCGGACAATGGTTGCAACATCGCAAATCAAAACAACAACATTCTTTTTCTACGTATGCAACATTTCATCAAAACCAAAATCAATAAAAGGAGAGGGAACCGAGTCGGTCGAGCGAGATTTAACCAGCACGGTATTGGCGGGGAGGAGGCTAGAGGAAGCGGGCAGTCTTGGCGGCACTAGGGGAGGAGGAGGCGAGAGGGAGAGGAGCGAGAATGAGCAGAGTGGCGGCCTGGCAAGACAGCAAAGACGTCAGAAGCCGATGTAGATGTGCCTGCAGCTTTTTCGCACCACCGGATTTGGGCAGCTGGGGCCAGGCTGAGGCGGCACATGGCCGAGAAAGCGAAGGAGGACGAGCTGACTAAGCCGGGCGACGACAAGAAAAGAGAGAGGCCGAGCCTGTGCCAGACAAGACAGCTCAAAGCACAGTGGGAGAGAAGGAAGAGGCGCGAGCGCAAGAGGCTGCGCCACGCTGGGGAGAGGGAGGCAGGCAAGAGGCAGGCATGAGCCGAACGGGGGCACCAGGAGGAGCAAGACCATGGGGCCCCGGAGAGGTCGGCCGGGAGGCGACAGCCGGGGCGCAACACTGGGAACTGGCGAGGCGAGCCAATAGCCAAAGGCGGCAGAACCAAGGAGCCGGGCCGAGGCAGAGCTAGGAGGGGAGTCGGTCGGAGTAAGCTAGATGCTGTGGAAAAAATGGAGAAGTGGAGAGAGGATGGAAGTGAGTAATGGAGAAGAAATGGATTGGGGAAGAAAGACCAGTGGCTGTGTCGGCCATGAATAGATAAGTAGGAGAGAGCGTATGATGCGGCCGTATGTACGTACAGTATCATTACCCTAAAGATAAAGGTGACATTGAGGATTTGCGGTGCCATTACGAAGTTGGTTAAAGAACAAATTGCAACTATTTAAAACTGATTGCTACACTTTATTTCCCATCAAGCCATGCCATAAAAAAATAAGGATGTCTCTTTCTAAGATGACTTATGCTTTCTTCAGGCTAAATCATATTTTTAAACAATTGGATAAATATATAATGAAAGAGACACGCATCTGAAAACCAATCCAAAAGCAAACAAAAAAAGGCAACCTCAAATTAGCAAAATATTAGGCAACTTACACCAGCAAAACCGAAAAACTATTGTATATGTTAGGTTTGATTTGAATTAACAAATCACAGTTATCAATGTACCATTGAGCACTCTCACATACACATTTTTCTCTTCTTTCATGTCTCCTTGTATGATATATTTACGCGCCTCAGCAATCACGATAGGTAGAAAACACCATCAAAATACAAAAAGAAAATCGGATTCCCTCTCTCCAAATTAATTTTTTAGACGTTCTCTTAAGATTACTTAGCCCGCAAGCACTCTTTCAAGTTATCTTTTTTCATGTCCAACCGGGATTCGATTCACAAATCACAACTCGCCAGTCCACCCCCGTGTGGGCCCCGCTTATCAGCAAAGAGACCCACCCGGACACGGCAATCCCGGAAACCCAATCTCAACCGTCCATCCCCTTCAACCCTAAATCCGAGGGCCCACACCGCTGTTCCCTTCTCCTTGTCGCCGTCCACCCCATTCCCCACTATAAACTCCCAGCCGCGGCGGCCCAGCAAACCCAGGAAACCGCAAACCGCAGCACCACCGCTCCCCATCTCGATCTAGAAGCGAGGGTTTGGCAGCTTTTGCCTCGCCGAGGAAGAGGAGGGGGAGGAGGAAGCAGCCGCCATGCCGAAGAACAAGGGGAAGGGAGGCAAGAACCGGAAGCGGGGCAAGAACGAGGCAGACGACGACAAGCGCGAGCTGGTGTTCAAGGAGGACGGGCAGGAGTACGCGCAGGTGACGCGCATGCTCGGCAACGGCCGCTGCGAGGCCATCTGCGTCGACGGCACCAAGCGCCTCTGCCACATCCGCGGCAAGATGCACAAGAAGGTCTGGATCGCCGCCGGGGACATCGTCCTCGTCGGCCTCCGCGACTACCAGGACGACAAGGCCGACGTCATCCTCAAGTACATGAACGACGAGGCGCGCCTGCTCAAGGCCTACGGCGAGCTCCCCGACACGCTCAGGCTCAACGAGGGCGTCGACGTCGACGGGCCCGAGGACGGCGAAGGCGAGAACGACTACGTCCAGTTCGAGGACGAGGACATCGACAAGATCTAAGCTTTCTTTATTCCTAATTATAATTTCTGCTCTAGTCGTATTGGCATTATCTATGGTAGGCTGTGGTGGATTTATGGTATATCTATGGTAGGCTGTGGTGGATTTGTGGTATCGGTGGTTTGTGATGAGATGATATATTGTCAGGATTTGAGGCAATTTTAATAATTGTCGGATTACCTTCTTTTTAATATAGTACATGCTGTTGTAACAAGTGCTGTTGCCATTATGTGACAATGATTATTGTGTTAGCTGTGGCTTGTGTTATTCTGTGCTTGGTTGATTTACCAGCTAGGATTGTATAATTTGGGATAATTCGGGATGAGGGGGCTTTCTGCCATCTGAACTTGAGTCGAATAATTTCTGAAGCAAACAGGAGTTATTTCTCTTCTTAAAAGAGAATAACAGTTGTTGGTCCGGTTAGAAGCAAGTTCAGGGGACACAAGATATCCTATATCCCGTTGTTTTTTTCTTATTATTGTTATGCATGCTTTGCCCCTGCTCTTTACATGTTACTACAATACTGCTAATGCCATTATTGTTGTGGCTTGTTTTGTTCTCTGCTTGATTTGTCTACTTGGATTGGCACACATTTGTTGATCTTGAAGTCCTAGTCCAATAATTTTGATAGGGCATGTGTTGGTCTGGTTTAAACTGATTATCTATGTTCCCTTTCCATTAATAAAGGAAATAGGGCAAAAAAAAATTGGTAGTTAGAAACCGAGCTTAAGGGGCACGTGATGTCATATTTTGATACATCCCATTCTTTTGTTTGGGCACATACAAGCTTTACCTCTGCGTTAGATGACACTGACATATTTGGTTTTGGTAGCTTGTGATCATAAACATCTATCTGCTAGCACTAACTAGATTGCAATATGAAGATGTTAATTGTCACTTGTTAGTCAGCAACTTGGCATTGACCTGGCATAAAGAGGGAGGGTTTACCTAATTGTCACTTGTTAGTCAGCAGCTTGGCATTGACATGACATAAACAGGGAGGGTTTACCTTTATTGAGTTGAAACCATCCTTTTTTTAAGATTGCGAGTGGTAGGGTGGATCAAATTACTCAAGTATGAGAAGGGTAGAGTTGTGCAGTGTCTACTTGAGAAGGGGAGATTGATGATTTGTGGTTTGATGCCTCTCTGCGTCATTTTTTATATAATGATATACTTTAGAGCTTTCTGATTCTGTAAAGATTTGAGATTTTTCAGGCTATGAGCATTGAGAATTGTTAAAGTGTTACTTGTGTTTCAGATATTTGTAAAAATTTCTGTTGTGGCGGGAGACAGTCTCATTCATTCTTTTGTTTTTGGCACTTGGACAATTTGCTGTTATGTTGCTTTTTAAGTTTTACTTCCTGGGTTGTTCCCATCTTTTGCCCCACATGTTGGTTTTTATTGGTTTTGAATTGATTATTGTAAACAGGTAGTTATCACCTTTTTTTAATATTTATGATGTTCTCTGCTTGGTGTAATCATCAAATAAGATCTGTTAGATGGTTGTGGTTTGGCACGTGAGTACTTCGCAAGAATTCTGGAATTGAATAATTTGTATTTAGTATTTATAGGTTCAGCTAGTTACAGTTTTTAAATGCCCTTTTCTCTTGACAACCATCTGACAGTCTTGGTTTTGACCATGAACCTCGGATAGTGTTTATAAGTGTGTTGTTTGTATGCATTGCACCTGATCAATGATCATAGAGCGGGCTAGGGGGTAGCGCTAACTGGCTGAAAGCATCTTTTGGGGTTGAGGATGGCTGAAATAAGCATATTATAGGTTCAGGATTAGCATCTAGTAAATGAAAAGGGTTCTTGCTTTTACTTGAGCGTGCCGATCACCCGAGATGTTAGGGTTTTCTCAGGTTCAGGGCATGAGACCGCTTGGGGCTTTTGTTGTTATGTTTTGCTTGCTATGGTGTGTTCCCACTTGTTGATTTTTAGCAGCTAGGATTGTTCGCTCATTGATTCTGATATCATTGGTTTCTGTTTCATCTGGTTTTGGTTATATATGTCGTGTTCTGGAGTGGTCTTCTTGTGACTTAGAAGATCAAAAGTGAATATTTCCATAACTGAGATAGTCATTCTTACAATTCTCAATTAGAATGTCTTTGCTTTTGTACATGAAAATTGTTACTTTTGGTCTAGAAATAAAACCTAAAGATTTTGGCCCACAAAGAAAACCTACAGATTTTGGTCTAGAAAGAAAAACTGAAGAGAAAAACTATGATTACAAGTGGAATAATTACAGTATTGAATCCCATGTATTTATTTGTTTTGAGCTAATACGGTTCTCCATGATGTCAAATCTTTGGAGCTACTATATCTTCAATTATATTCATTGCTCCCTTCCCGTGCTTAGTCACCAATTGCAATGATCCTCCAAACTATACTAAGAAGATTCTGCTATGCTTGACTCAAACCTTTTGGTATCAACGATTGAATGGATTTCTAAGATCAACTCACTGGATTAAATAACAGAAATTGATGAACTATTGTACAGGCAAGGACGCTAAGCCCTCACTAAGCATCTCTATGTCATCCACAACTTTTATCAACAGACAAAACCTAAAAAGAGTTCAACTCCACAAAAGTATAAGCATTGGTAGCTGAACAGAGTAAGGAGAAGATGAGGGAATCCAATCCAAACTCAGATACGAGGGGGGATCCAACAAATAAGCAAGAAGGGCACAAGAGGAAGTACCTGGCCGAAGCCCCACTGGAGCTGGAGTGGCCGGAGCCCCGCTGGATGCTGGAGTTGCAGTGGTCGCAGCCCCGCTGGCCCGTGAAGGTGGAGAGGATGGAGCGCCGTTGGCCACTGCAGGTGAAGATGATGGAGCACCGCTGGATGTTGGAGAGGATGGAGCGTTGTCGGCCGCTGGTCGCCGGTTGCTTGGGGAAGATGGAGGCACACGGGAGGGGCAGAGACAGGGCGAGGCTCATGGGACCAACAAAGAGAGAGGCGTAGGGAGGAGGGACCCCTTCGGTCCTTGCTAAGATTGTGGGCTAGGGTTAGAATAAGTGGACTGAGCTTGAATTATGGGCCGTATCAAGGTATCGGGAAGTATCAGGTTTTTGTTTTTCTTTTTTTAAAAAAAAATTACAAATGTTTCCGATACTTCCCGATACGTATCGGAGCCGTACTTGTATCCGATACGTATCAGGATACTAGTATGCTGTTGGTCAGGAGTATCGGTGCATAAGCGTGATCTAATGACCAAATTGTACATACTACATAGAGATAGGCCTAGTCGAGTGTATATTACATTACAAAAAGATCTAGAAGAAACTTCAGTAGAGGCGACCATAAAATTCGTAGCCCTCTCGGTCAAGGAACACGCCTTTTTCGAATCCGCCAACTAAAGATTTGAGCAAACCGTGAGTCCTTTTGTACTCATCAAGCCACCATAGAAATACATATATAACATGGAAGGAATTCAAATGGATCAAGGCTCTAGGTTGTGCTATTTAGCATATAGTTATTTTGTTGTGCATAAAAAGCAATATTTGCATTTAAGAATAAAACAGATTTAAATTGTTGTAACTAACACAGTCATCAGGGATCATCAGACACCATAAAATACCAATCCATCAATCCCAAAATGACCACTTATGCCACGATGTTTTTTAGATGGAACACCAGCGATCCCACAAATTGCTAGCCACCAAAGCCTGAACAAATTCGGGTGCCCCGTCAGCGAAAAACAGGTTGCCCCCATACTCTACATCACACCCATGCGCAGCCAAAGCATGAGCCACTTTGCTACAATCTCTAGGGGCATACATCACACGCACGGAATTGAAATTCAACAGCAAACGGCTTTTTATGTCACAGAAAATAATTGCATTTGCCGCCGGCTCAAATCCGGTACCTTCGACAGCTTGCTTCAGGATGAGCGAGCCCGTTTCAATAACAGTGTTTCCCGTGCCCTTCTCTGCTGCAAAATTGATACCTTGTGGACGAGTTTTTGGTTGAATTGACACGTTTTTTTATTTATAATAGCAAAAGTAATCTTTACTCGTACGAAATTACAAAAATAGCACCACAGTAGGTTAGGAAGGCCATGTACATGCTCCCAGTCCACGGAACCAACGTAGCCTACATGCTTAATAACTTAATCATTAAAAGACAAACAACTTCATCACTCAAGGACAGACAACTTAATCACTAAAGGGGGGAAAATCCATACTTCCGTGGTTCCAGTCCGCGGTACATCGGCTCCGTGGTCCGGAAGCACGATATCTGGCTTCTGTGGACTAATAGCTCGGTACGTAGCCTTTTTAACCTGCCGCGATGCTATTTTTGTAATTTTATACGAACAAAACTACTTTAGCTATTATAAATGAAAAGTGTGTCAAGTCAGCGCAAGTTTTGGCCTCCGCATGGACAGGATCATGCAAATACCTGCAGTTGCCCACACTTCCAAACAGGAAGTCTACAGCGTGATCCCTGATGACAAACCCCTATTCGCCCGAATTGTTACTTGCCGCAAAAGCATCATCAGTGTTTATCATATAGAACCCTTGCTCCGGCGCAATGTTGGTAGCTCATACGACAAAATTTCAGCATGACCTTTATAAATTATCAATGGCTTGGGCCCACACAGCAAAGATAAGCAACAAGCATAATATGAGACAGTGGCGGAGCTAGGAATTTAGCAATGAGGATGTACACTTTAATAAATAAAAAAATCTTGTACGACACATAAATAATTTCATAATTCCAACACAATTACACAAAAGAATTCGAAATTAGTTAATAGTGCAATACAAATAGTTCAAATAAAATCTTACATGAATAAAAGAGTCCTAGCTAATAGAAATTACAATACCACACGATACGATCTCATTCCTTAGAAACACTTAATTATATCATTATCACTAACTTTCGAGAAAATATCTCACTCTATAAAGGTGACTATACAATTATTCAATACTTGATCGTCCATACTATTTCTCAACTTGTTCTTCACAAGACTCATCGCCGAAAATACTCTTTTAACGCTCGCCGTTGCCACCGGTAGAAGCAATACTAATTTGATAAGCAAGTACACTAACTTATAAATATCATGCTTCTTTATTTCAACAAGCTTAGTAGAAAGCTCACCGAGATAAATCTATCATCGCTTCATATATCATCAATGAAGTTATCAAGTTGGAAAGAAAGTCTCATTAAATCCGTGCTTGAAAAATCATTGGGATAAAAATTGGTCACATGAATTACTCCAAGGAACCGCTCACATACCCGTCCTTCTTTATCAACATAACGCAAGTAAAGAGCAAATTGTTCTTTGTGAGATACATCACTACACTCATCAGCTACAATTGAATAGTGATCATCACCAATTTCTTCAATAATATGCTTGGTAGCTTGGATAGAACAACAATTAATTATGTCCATTTGTATCTTATGGGTAATCATCTTACAATTCCTACGGGCATTGCTTAAGACAACCTTAGCAACCTCCTCATTGTTGTTTGCAAGTCATTCCAAAAGTTCAAGAAAATTCCCCTTATTGCTATAATTTGTACTTTCATTATGTCCACGACATGCTAGTCCTTACGCAAAATAAACCTCAAGCATGTAATTGAATAAGTCAACCTAGAGTCATTGCCGGTTGCTTGTGCTTCACTTTGCGGTTGGTGTTGAAATTGAGATGGTGCATTCATAGATGGAATTGAAGAAGCCACAACCGAAGCCAATTCATTTCTATTTCTACTTGCTTCAATTCCTCCTCCTCCTTGAGTTTGAGTAGTGTCCACTTTAACAGATTTTGGCTTGACTGCCTTGCCATCTCGAAAGAAAGAAATGATATCTCTATTCCTTTTCATTTCAATGATTCAACTTGCCCTAGCCCTACATATACAAATCACAGGAAATATTCAATTTTGCAATCCCTAATTGGCCAAACGCCCAAATCAGAGTCGGCCTACATATACAAATCACACGACTGCCCGATTTATTACCTTCTGAGCTTTTGGAAATCTAGCTGCCTCCTAGCTCCCTTGCGCTTACTGACACATATGTACAGCCGCCGGCCAGAAGCGTCGTACACCATGCCCAGTCGCCTCTCGACTCGCTCTGCTGACCGACTACTCATCTTGCCTAAGTCTCCTGCCTTGTTGCTGCGCCAGCGCCCTCCTTCCTTCACCGCTTGTCACCAGAGCCTAGCCGAGACGCAGAGGCGGCGGCCGTGTCCTGTTCTCTATGAGAGGCTGAGAGCTGAAAGAATAAAGAATAGAGACTAGGTCACTTAAGAATTTGAGATAGAGAGTTGAGGGCGTAATTGGTGGGCCACTAGGCAGTCTGGGCTGAAATATCACATAATAGCTTTTGGGCTTTAGCCTTCAGGGCTTGGGCAGTTGGCCTGGACGCCTGGTTACTACTTGCTAGTTGTGCATTACAGAGTATTAGTCTATGCTAATATGCTATTGGTATACTAATGATACCTCATACTTAGGTAAAAAAAATTATAGATTTTTTTGGGGTGCCCGTGCACCAGGGGCACCCCCCTGCCGCCGCCCATGATATGAGAGCATCAGCATCACAAATAAAGGCCCACACAATAGCATAATCAACATAAGCACAAAGGGAAGCATAAATATGATCGATCATATCTTATCGATCGCATATCAACAAGATGGATGGGTAAGAAATATCTCGGTATATCTGTTAATTTCTTGTGCGTATGGATGATATGATGTTGTAGTTGTGTATTATCTTGATTATGAACTATTGCAGAGATAAATACAAGGTTTGAAAAGCTGGTAACCGTAAGTGATGTAATAGCTGGATTACGACGAGTGTTGTGTAACACCTCGGCCGAACACTGAGTCCGAAATACCACTAAACTACACTAACTATTAATTTTAACATCAATTAACAATAAATTCCAACAATCAATTCTATATTAAAACCCGTCCACGGGTCACAACAACATATGAATAACGACATGACAAGCACAATTATTTAAACTCTAGAGAGCACAGCAGAATAATAGTCCAATAATTAAGCAAAACCAATCAATAGTCACTTGAATGAATAAACAAGTTCCAATCAATCATCTAGAATTATTCAATATCTATCATGTCCTAAAAGATATTCCATAACACTATAGTAAAGATTTCTCGTGACAAATGAACCAAGTGTTTGAGTGTATGTAGCTGTTCCAAGTGCGCTATCCCTTTCCAAGTGAAATGCCGTCAACGGTCACCTAAAACAACAGTAGTGCGAGAGTGAGTCTACGACTCAGCAAACATAATAATAAAACAATGAACAATGATTTATCAACCATAATCAATATCATCATTAACATTACCCTTTTATTTCTCTTTTTTAGCTCATAGTCAAACAACATATCCACTTTTCATTTAATGCGATGCAACTCTATACCATATGTCCACATACTCTTTTCTTCGCTTATACTGATATAGCATGAGTGAACACCTGCAACTGTGTTCACTCTAAAGCCCATCCTCAAAAGAATCAGGTACCTCCTCCACTCCTGTGGAGCCTCCACCGAACTAGGATTTTATTTAGAGCACTTCGGACTAGTCATGTATATTTCTCACCGACCTCACCGGACTAGTTACATGACTGTAACATCCCAAATTTGGGTTTGTATTTCAAATACATAAAAATAAGAAGAATTTTACAGAAAATTTCACTTCATGAAAAACTCTGGAAATTGTATACTAGGTTGGGCTCAATGTCTGTAGCCTCCTGTAAAAATTTCAGAATTTTTAGAGTGGTACAACTATGTCTAAAATTTCGTAACCCCCTCAGCCTTTTGTAATCAACTCGGTCAAAACCAATCGAGTTCGACCAGCCCCTCGTTTCGACCAGAACCACTCTATTCGACTACCCTTTCGGTCCGACCAGTCCCTCCGACCAGGCCTGCCTGTCAGCCACCACCTCGCCTGGTCACCGTCTTTCTCGCCGCGCCCTTGCCGCCAGTGCTCGTGTGCGTCACCGCCGCTGCAAAAGTCGTCGCCTCAGCGCGAATTCCGCCCCTTTTCCCTCCAGATGTGTGTGCATTAAATGCCATCACCTCCACTGCGCTTGTTCCCCCTCTTGTCTCCTCCCCACCTGCTCCTGTTACGCCAGAGCGCATGGAGGTCCAGAGTCGCCATACCCTGTCGCCTAACCATCCCCTCCCTGTCACTCAACTCGTCCATGGCAGTGAGCCATGAACCGAGCTCACCTCGCTGGCCTCTTCTCGCGCGCTCTCCGCTTGCAGCCTTTATAAAGTCCTTGAGCTCCATCTTCTTCTCTTGTCGCAACTACCTGAGCTCTCCTTTGCCTCCTATTTTCCTCCACTGAGCCAAGCCCGAAGGTTGCGCTGAAGCTCCATTTTTGGCCGAGACGCCACTGTCATTTTCCCGTCGCTCCAATGCCACCCTCCTACTTCCATTTGTGTCCGAATATGTTTTCGAGCTTGAGGATGCATTCCCCTAACTCCATTTTCCTTTTCCTCTTCAGGAGTGGTCCGAATTTGAGTTTTCTTCAAACTCCGGCCAAAGCCCGTTCCTTCTTCCCCATCTCTAGACAAGCCCTCCTCGGTGAAGCCCCCTCTTTGCCATTGCTCATCGTTGTCGTCACCTTTATCGGCGCCAAGCTTCTTGCAACTGCCTTCGACCGCGTACGACCACCTACGACCTCTTTCAACCCCCCTTCAGGTAGTTTCACTTTAGCGTGCCATCGTGGACCACATCAACGACGGCCAACGTGACCACATGTTATCGAGATTCAGTACTCGAAGCCAACAGTACTCAAAGTCTAATCGTTGGATTTTCTCTTCCGACAAAAATGGTCTAAGCTATAACTTTCGCATTTGAACTCCAAATCGAATAATTTTTGTTTCTAAATTCAAATTAAATCATGTTCTACCTTCTGTGTAAATTTCATGATTTTGGGATGATTTTGAATTCTTGAGCTTATTCGGCGTTATCCGCTCTTATTGGTTCTTTTCGATTCCTTCACTAGGTTTCGACGATTCTATTATATACAAGAGTGATCCTCTGCAGCAAGTGGAGTATCTCCAGCAAGGCAAGCAGCCCCCCTTTTGATCATATTTCTCCTACTACTTTTGATAAAATTATCTTGATTGCAAATGTATGTATGCATGTGCTATTTTGATGTTAATTTTCGTTAGAAGTAGTTAATCCGAATATATGCATGAGCGGTAGGTAAATGTTCTCATTTCTACTGAGCCTAAGTTAGATTTTTTTTCTAAAGATTTTGGAGTCTGATGGATGGACTCTGGTCATTTATATGTATAGTATGCGAGTCGATTTGCTTAGCAATCCTTAGAACAGTAGCTTGGGGATCAACGCTTCGACGATGGTCATTGTATCAACACTTTAAATACTTGGGGTCAAGGTACTCATGTATATATTTGTATTTGAAAAAAACTAAAACTGAAAACAAAAAGATTTAGACTTGGGCACATGGTTGATGGTGTGGTTATTGGGTGTGTGGTTCGTGCCTAAATCAACAAGGACCAAATTACTTGCGCCACCGTACTGAGCTTTTTGTGTACATCCACATGAGGGTCATATGAAACCCCTCTTGACTTAGTACTTTGGCGTGTGTTAGCTCCGAGTCACAGGTGGTGGGTGGTGTGTTGTGTTAAAAAAAATATTCTGTGTGTGTTGGGTGTACTGGAGTGGGTTCCTGTCCAGGTTCTCCACACTGAAGAGCATCGGCAGTTGTTTAGGGCAATTAACTCAGTGACATCGCGTTAGAGCGTAATCGGAGGAATGACACTTCGTTCGTCTCGGGCTGGAAAATAACATCGCGAACATCGCAAAATTAGACGAATGACATCCTGGATATAGAAACTTAGCTCAAAAAATTATCAATTTTTTTGTGGAGACTCCCGACATAGTTTAATTGCTTGTGTATTTTTTTCAAAACTTCATACGTTCTGATTTTGTCTCTAAAATTCATTTAAGTATATTGTTTGTAGGAATTTCCTAATATAGAAAATGAGGTCCAAACATTATGAATTTTGTTTTTTAGGCTCCTTAAATAGTGGGCTTGATTGTGTAATTTGTTTGGAATTTTACAAAATTAAGTAATGCAATTTTATAATGTCCACTCTGTGAGGAGTCTAATATTTCATAATGTAAGGACATTATGAAATTGTATTAATTAATTTTTAAAAAATTCTGGAAAAATTACACAATCAAGTACACTATGTAAGGAGCCTGAAAAACAAAATTCATAATATTTGGACCTCATTTTCTATATTATAAAATTCCTACAAACAGTATACTTAAATGAATTTTAGAGACAAAATCAGAATGTATAAAGTTTTGAAAAAAACACACAAGCAATTAAACTGTGTTGGGACTCCACAAAAATATTTATAATTTTTTGAGCTCAATTTCTATATTTAAAAAATTCTGGAAAAAGCCAGAATGTCATTCGTCTAATTTTGCGATGTTCGCGATGTTATTTTCCAGCCTGAGACGAACGGAGTGTCATTCCTCTAAATACGGCTGAACGTGATGTTACTGACCTAATTTTCCCCAGTTGTTTCGGCTCGGCCAATGTCTCTGACACAACGTATGGGTTTTCATCCATATGGGTAACTCATAGTTAATACATTATATTGAAAAACGTCTTGTAGGACTTTTTAATACATTATATTGAAAAACGGCTGCCGGCATACCTAAGAAAGTACGCTAAATAGCTTGGCACAAGGAGTGGTCTGACATGTGGGTAAAGTTGTACACCCCTGCAGGATATAAACTATTCGAATTGCCTTGTCCTACGTTATGGACACGCTTGGATACGCTTCATGACAATTAGACTACAAATTTTTCAATAAAACTTGAAATCGGGTGGTACGAATGGAGAATTTGCGCTAGATTGTGGTGGCTGCTGGGAAGTCACCTCTAGGATATTAATTATGTTTATAAATGTCGTATCGCTGTTATTTAAACATTTAAAAACAGATTTGCTAAATTCCTTTACAATCTACTATTCTATTGCAAAGAAAACTGCTTAATGTAGTAGCTTTTCCTTTGATACATGAATGCATCTATATATTATTTTGCTTTTAAGACTTGAGAGTACAACTTTATACTTAACCCGCTTGCTACAAGTTTATAGGAGGTTGATTCCCAAGGGATCGACTATTGTGAGACCGACTTCATACAGGACAACTAGCTCAACGAGTTTTCGGTCGGTTACCTTGTGGGTAGCGGTAGACGGTTAGGTTTTGGTTTATTGCCATTTTATGGCTTGTTAATTCTGCTGCGTTTTGGTACTTTGTTATTTTTATTTGGCCGGTCGGCCCTATTTATGTAATATGAACTCCGTTTGTCTTTTGTGTTGTAATTTATGAAGACTCGGTATTGTAATAACTTGTATATAATTGATGCTTTAAATTTTGTAAAGGTGTATGTGTACCATTCCTGGGAGGTACACAATACATCAAGAGCGGGATATTTGATTTGTAATGCTAGAACCAATCGGATGGTTAAGTATTACAAGTTAAATACTCTGGGTTCTCAACAAATTGGTATCAGAGCCATACTGATCGTAGAAACCCATAGCTTGGTTGTCAGTAGGATGTTTTGAAAAAAAAATTATCTTCAAAATATCAAATATTTGATGAAAACTTAAGGTTTCATATTTTACTCCTTACCTATATTAGATTGCTTATCTTACCTTGTTCTTGTTTGAGCTTCGAAAAGTTGTTTCCCTCTCATCTCCTTTCAATGATTTGTTGATTACCGTTTAAATTTGATTTAGGGATTCATTGAGAGTTGAAAATATAGTGTTGGCTGTCCTTTGGTGAAGATTAGAAGCACTTGGAGTAGGAAGATTCATCTCGGAGCTCGGATACAAAATTTGGACAGTAAGCACTTAGTTTGTCGTTAGGGCTAAAAATGAGAGGATGATTCAACTAAAACTCATGGGAATTAAAAGAGTAAGATGTGATTATAGATGGCTAGTACCTAATACACCCCTAGATGGTTTTTACCATGCTCATTAGATGCGATCGAACCAGATTTGTGTTCTGAAGGATTCGTCCCAATCGATTGCTCGTTCTTTCAATACGAGTTAGTCGTGTCGGGAAAGATAACCATTTGATTTATTGTTTTGTGCTGGTTCTTATGTATTTATACAAATATTTGGAGTTCTTCTTGCTAAAATATGTGTGCTCATGTTAGGGTAATATCTAATTTCCCTAGTCGATGGCTTCTCTACTACTATCTTTCGCATCTAGTCTTCGGGTGTTGTTGTTAACCATTTTCGCCGAAACAGGATGGCCGGAAGAACCCGAAGTGGTCAAGGTCAGCCCGCTAGTCAAGATGAGGAGCTTCTGCCTCCTTCCACCATGGCCAAGGTTCTCGCTCAGATCGAGCGAAATTGAATGGATCAGACGACGATCCTGGAGATCATCGCTCGAAACACCTCTGTTCCGGTGGCCGCCTTCGGATCAGGAGGGGGAGGTGGACATCAACCGCGAGGAGGACTCTTAGAGTTCCTTCGCACTCAGCCACCGACTTTCTCGCGGTCTGAAGACCCACTTGACGCAGACGACTAGCTGTGTCTAGTCGAGCGGAAGCTCAACATCGCTCAATGCCAGGATCATGAGAAGGTGCTCTTCACCTCTCATCAACTGGAGGGGGCAGCGCTTTCATGGTGGGAGAATTTTCTCGCCATGCAGCCCGCGGGCTGAGCCATCACCTGCGAGGAGTTTCGTACTGACTTCCGACGGGCTCACGTCCTCACCGGCTTGATGAAGCTGAAGAAGGAGTTTCTTGCGCTCAAGCAAGGGCGCAAATTAGTGATGGAGTATTTGCACGAGTTCAACCATCTGGCTCAGTATGCTCCAGAAGATGTGCCGACCGATGATGCCAAGCAGGAGAAGTTTATAGATGGTTTGTTCGAGGAGCTGCAAGACAAGCTGTCGATTGTTGACTTTCCCGACTTTCAGACGTTGGTCGACAAGGCCATTGTCGCTGAGTACAAGGGGAGAGTGCTGGGTGAGTCCCCCAAGCGCAAGTGGGAGGCCCAGAGATCAGTAGGGAGCAGCCTTCCCCGTCCTCGCTTCGGGCAAGCCCCGGTGCCCCGTCCTTAGGCTCCACTACCACCGAGCCGCCAATGTTTGTACCTCGCCCTCCGCAGGTCATGTTTCAACCACGTGCATCTGCAGGGCAGCAAGGTGGCCTCCGCAACTCAGCTGCCGAGGTCACTTGCTTCTATTGCCATAACAAGGGGCACTACGTCAACAACTGCCCTGTGAAGAACGAAGTGGCAACTCGCCCTATTCAGGGGCAAGTGCAAGGGCAAGGACGTGGTCATCCCCTAGCTTAGAAGGTGGCCCAGCAATTTCATAAGGTTGCACGCGGTTGAGTCAACCATATCTCGGCCGAGGAAGCACAGGAGGCACCCGACGTCGTGTTGGATACGCTTCTTGTCAATTCTCGGTCCGCTTCTATTTTGTTTGATTCTGGAGCGTCTAATTCTTTTATATCAAAGTCTTTTGTTGTACTTGATTTTCAAACTATTCCTTTGCTTGCTCCTTTGATTATTCACTCTCTGGGGTCGGAAATGAAAGCTGAACTTGAGTGTCGGGATGTATCTATTGAAATCGACGGAGTGGGATTCTTGGCAAATCTTGTCCTTCTCAATTCAACAAGTTTGGATGTGATACTTGGCATAGATTGGTTGTTCCAACACTTAGGACACATCGATTGTGCCTGTAAATTCATCTCCCTCACTAGTCCTTCCGGCGTGCAAGTTGGAATTGCACGGAGACTTCAAGAACCACATCTTTTTGCGCTTGAAGCGAAGCCGGCTCCGGAAATTCTTAAAGTCCCAGTGGTGTGTGACTTCTCTGATGTATTCCTTGGAGGATTACCTAGAATGCCTCCAATCCAAGACATCGAGTTCGTCATCGAATTGCTGCCCGGTACCACCCCGATTTCGAAGAGGCCATACCGGATGCATCCGAATGAATTGGAAGAGTTGAAGAAGCAACTTGGTGAACTTCAAGAGAAGGGTTTCATATGCCCAAGCTCATCATCATAGGGATATCCTGTGATCTTTGTGAAGAACAAGGATAAGACTCTGCGGCTGTGCGTCGATTATCATCCACTGAATGAAGTGACGGTGAAGAACAAGTACTCGTTGCCTCGGATTGACGACCTTTTGAATCAATTGACCAGAGCTCGGGTATTCTCCAAGATTGATATGAGATTGGGCTATCACCAAGTCAGGATCAGATCTGAAGATATTCCAAAGATGACTTTCTCTACTCGTTATGGACTGTATGAGTACACTGTCATGTCTTTCGACTTGATGAATGCTCCTGCCCTGTTTATGAACCTTATGAATATGGTATTCATGGAGTATTTGGACAAGTTTGTGGTGGTCTTCATTGATAATACCCTCATCTACTCGAAGAATGATGAAGAGCATGCTGAACATCTGAAGCTAGTGTTGGGAAAGCTGCGTGAGCACTAGCTTTATGCGAAGTTCAGCAAATGCGAGTTCTGGTTGGAAGAAGTGGCATTCTTAGGCTATGTTCTTTCAGCAGGAGGCATAGTCTTGGACCCTAGTAAGGTCAGTGATATGCTCTCATGGGGTCAGCCCAGGTCGGTAACTGACGTGGGGAGTTTTCTCGGTTTAGCGGGTTACTATTGTCGCTTTATCGAGAATTTCTCCAAGATCGCAAAGCCGATGACGGAGTTGCTCAAGAAGGATAAGAAGTATGTGTGGTCCATTGTTTGTGCGGAGTGTTTTTAAGAACTCAAGAAGAGGCTGACCACAGCTCAAGTTCTCGTCCTTCCCGATGTCCACCGGAACTTCGATATCTTTTGCGATGCTTCTCGTCAAGGATTCAGGTGTGTTCTTATGCAAGAAGGCAAAGTAGTGGCCTATGCATCAAGACAATTGAGATCTCATGAGCTCAATTATCTAATCCATGACTTGGAACTAGGTGCAGTGGTCCATGCACTGAAGATTTGGCAACATTACTTCATCGGTGATCGTTGCGAAGTGTATTCAGACCACAAGAGTTTGAAATATATTTCCACCCAACCGGATCTGAATCTTAGGCAAAGAAGGTGGTTGGAGTTGATCAAAGATTATGACATGGGTCTCCATTATCATCCGGGCAAAGCTAATGTCGTTACGGATGCACTCAGCCGAAAGGTTTATTGCAATACCGTGATGCTCAAAGAGCAACAACCCGTCCTTCGCAAAGAATTTTAGCAGCTCAATTTAGGAGTGGTTGAGTATGGTTTCCTCGCTTCCATGGAGGTGCAACCCACCTTGGAAAATTAGATCAAGGCGATGCAACAAACCGACGTTGGAGTAAACCAAATCAAGCAGAATATCAAGAACAGGTCGGCCAAGTGCTTCTCGGAAGATGATCATGGCGTTGTGTGGTTCAGACAGTGCCTGGTGGTTCCAAAGGACATGAAATTGCAGAATTTAATCCTTCGCGAAGCTCATGATTCTCATTTGTCCATCCATCCCGAAGCCATAAAGATATATCAAGATCTCCGTTAGAGATTCTAGTGGACCCGAATGAAACGAGAGATCGCAAGGTTCGTTGCTGAGTGCGACATGTGTCGTCGTGTGAAGGCCGAACATCAACGTCCAGCGGGTTTGCTACAACCTTTGTAAGTGCCTGAATGGAAGTGGGATTCGATCGGTATGTATTTTATCACTGGTCTGTCCCATACATCAAAAGGGAAAGATGCCATCTGGGATGTCATTGATCGGTTGATAAAAGTAGCATATTTTCTGCCAGTGCAGGCTAAGATTTGTGTAGGTCACGTGGTAGACCTCTACATATCCCGCATTGTGAGTTTGCATGGTGTGCCAAAGACGATTGTTTCAGATCGTGGTTCCCTCTTTACCTCTTGATTTTGGCATAGTTTGCAAGAGGCTATGGGCACTCGTCTTTCCTTCAGCACCGCATACCATCTACAAACCGATGGCCAAACGGAGAGAGTCAATCAAATCTTTAAAGACATGCTCCGTGTTTGTGCTCTCTCCTACAGAAAGAATTGGGAGAAATGTTTGTCGTTCACCGAGTTCTCCTTCAACAACAGTTTTCAAGCTAGTCTCGGCATCACACCATTTGAGGCCTTATATGGAAGAAGATATAGAACCCCGTTGAATTGGTCTGAGACCAGCAAAAGGCCATTCTTTGACCCAGACTCGATCAATGAGGCCGAAAGACAAGTTCGGTTGATTCAAGACCGGTTACGAATGACTCAATCAAGGCAAAAGAGCTATGCAGATCGTCGTCGTCGTGAATTGAGCTTTGAGCCGAATGATTTTGTTTATCTCAAGGTCTCTCCTCTGAAGGGACATCAACGTTTTGGTGTCAAAGGCAATTTAGCTCCTCGATATGTCAGGCCTTAAAGCATCATCGAGAAGAAAGGAGTTGTTGCCTACAGGTTGGAATTGCCTGCTGCACTTTCGGAGGCACACAATGTTTTTCACGTGTCCCAGTTGAAGAAGTGCCTTCGCATCCCAACCGAGGAAGCTCCTTTGGAAGGTCTTGATGTACAAGAAGATCTGACCTGCCAGGAGCATCCGTTTCGCATCCTTGAAGAAGCTAAACGATGGAGAAGGAATCGTGCTACCAAATTCCTTAAAGTTCAGTGGACAAATCATACCGAGGATGAAGCAACTTGGGAACGGGAGGATCGCCTATGTACGGACAACTCGTCTTTCTTTTCCGAGTAAACGGAATCTCGGGATGAGATTATTGTAAGGGCGGGCGATTTGTAACATCCCAAATTTGGGTTTGTATTTCAAATATATAAAAAGGAGAAGAATTTTATATAAAATTTCACTTCATGATAAACTCAAGAAATTTTATGCTAGGTTGGGCTCAGTGTCTGTAGCCTCCTGTAAAATTTTAGATTTTTTGGAGTGGTACAACTCTTTCTAAATTTTGTAACCCCCTCAGCCTTTTGTAATCAACTCAGTCAAACCAATCGAGTTCGACCACCCCCTTGTTTCGACCAGTCGCTTGATTCATCCACCCCCTCATTTTGACCAGAACCACTCGATTCGACCATCCTTCGGTCAGGCCGATCCCTCCGGCCAGTCCGACCAGCCCACTTTGTCGGCCACCTCCTTTCCTGGTCATCGTCTTCCTCGCCATGCCCATGCCGCTAGCGCTCGCGTGCATCACCGCTGCTGCAAAAGTTGTCGCCTAAACGCGAATGCTGCCCCTTTTTCCCTCCGGGCGTGTGCACAATAAATACCGTCACCTCCACCGTGCCTGTTCCCCCTCTTGTCTCCTCCCCACCTGCCCCCAACACGTCGGAGCGCACGGAGGTCCAGAGTCGCCATACCCTGTCGCTTCACCATCCCTTCCCTGTCACTCAACTCATCCATGGCAGTGAGCCATGAACCGAGCTCACCCCGCTGGCCTCTCCTCGTGTACTCTCCGCCTCTAGCCTTTATATGGCCCTTGAGCTCCATTTCTTCTCTTGTCGCAACCACCCGAGCTCTCCCCAGCCTCCTATTTTCCTCCACTGAGCCAAGCCCGAAGGTTGCGCTAAAGCTCCATTTTCGGCCGAGACGCCGTCGTCGTGTTCCCGTCGTTCCAATGCCACCCTCCTACTTCCATCTGCGTTCGAATATGTTTCTGAGCTTGAGGATGCATTCCCCTAACTCCATTTTCCTTTTCCTCTTCAGGAGTGGTCCGAATTTGAGTTTTCTTCAAACTCCGGCCGAAACCAGTTCCTTCTTCCCCATCTCTAAACGAGCCCTCCTCAGTGAAGCCCCCTCTTTGTCATTGCTCATCGCCACCGTCACCTTTATCGGCGCCAAGCTTATTGCAACTGCCTTTGACCACGTACGACCACCTACGACCTCTTTCGACCCCCCCCCCCTTCAGGTAGTTCCACTTTACCTCGTAGGGTCTCTTGCTTGCATTCTATTGCTTAGCGTGTCATAGTGGACCACATCGTCAACGGCCAGCGCGACCACGTGTTATCGAGACTCTTTCCGACCAAGTCTTCAACCATGTCTACGACCAGGTCCACGAACAGGTAGTCGTGTAGTCGAAGCATCTTTTCGACCAGGTAGTCGAACCTCCTTCCAACCACTAGTAGTCAAAACCTCCTTCCGACCACATGTAGTCGATGCCTCCTTCTGACCAGGTTGTCAAAACCTTCTTCCGACTAGGTAGTCAGATGAGCAGTACTCGAACTGATCAGTACTCGAAATAATCAGTACTCGAAGCCAACAGTACTCGAAATCTAATTGTTTGATTTTCTCTTCTGGCAGAAATGGTTTAAGCTATAACTTTCGCATTCGAACTCCAAGTCGAATAATTTTTGTTTCTAAATTCATATTAAATTATGATCTACCTTCTGTGTAAATTTCATGATTTTTTGGATGATTTTGAATTCTTGAGCTTATTCAACGTTATCCGCTCTTATTGGTTCTTTTCGATTCCTTCGCTAGGTTTCGACGATTCTATTATATACGATAGTGATCCTCTGCAGCAAGTGGAGTATCTCCAGTACGGCAAGCAGCCCCCCTTTGATCATATTGCTCCTACTACTTTTGATAAAATTATCTTGATTGCACATGTATGTATGCATATGCTATTTTGATGTTAATTTTCGTTAGAAGTAGTTAATCCGAATAGATGCATGAGCTGTAGGTAAATGTTCTCATTTCTATTGAGCCTAAGTTAGATTTTTTCCTAATGATTTTGGAGTCCGATGGATGGACTCTGGTCATTTATATGTACAGTATGCGAGTCAGTTTGCTTAGCAATGCTTAGAACGGTAGCTTGGGGATCATGGCTTCGGCGATTGTCATTGTATCAATACTTTAAATACTTGGGCCAGGGTACTCATGTATGTATTTATATTTAGAAAAACTAAAACTGAAAACAAAAAGATTTAGACTTGGACACATGGTTGATGGTGTGGTTATTAGGTGTATGGTTGGTGCCTAAGTCAACAAGGACCGAATTACTTGCGCCACCGTACCGAGCTTTTTGCATACATCCACATGAGGCATATGGAACCCCTCTTGACTTACTTTAGCGCGTGTTAGCTTCGAGTCGCAGGTGGTGGGTGGAGTGTTGTGTTAAAAAATGTGTTGTGTGTGTTGGGTGTGCGGGAGTGGGTTATGTCCTGGTTCTCCACACCGAGGAGCATCAGCAGTTGCTTTGGCTGGGCCGATGTCTTCGACACAACGTATGGGTTTTCATCCATACAAACGACTCGTAGTTAATACATTATATTGGAAAACGTCTCGTAGGACTTAGCGCTGTCGGCATACCTAAGAAAGTGTTCTAAATAGCTTGGCACAAGGGGCGGTCTGATATGTGGGTAAAGTTGTACACCCCTGCAGGGTATAAACTATTCGAATAGTCTCGTCCTAGGTTCTAGACACGCTTGGATACGCCCCGTGAGAATTAGACTACAACTTTTTCAATAAAACTTGAAATCAAGTAGTACGAATGGGGAATTTGTACTAGGTTGTGGTGGCTGTTGGGAAGTCACCTCTAGGATGTTAATTATGTTTATAAATGTTGTCTCGCTGTTATTTAAATGTTTGAAAATAGATTTGCTAAATTGCTTTACAATCTATTACTCTATTGCAAAAAAAAAAAACTGCTTTATGCTGAAATCTGCTTAGTGTAGTAGCCTTTCCTTTGATAAATGAATGCATCTATATATTATTTTGCTTGTAAGACTTACGAGTACAACTTTGTACTCAACCCGCTTGCTACAATTTCAGAGGAGATTGATCCCCAAGGGATTGACTATTGTGAGGCCGACTTCGTGCAAGACGACTAGCTCGGCGGGTTTCCTGTCGGTTGCCTTGTGGGTAGGGGCAGCCGGTTAGGTTTTGGTTTATTGCCATCTTATGGCTTGTTAATTCCGTTGCGTTTTGGTACTTTGTCATTTTTATTTGGCCGAGCTACCCTATTTATGTAATATGAACTTCGTTTGTCTTTTGTGTTGTAATTTATGAAGACTCGGTATTGTGATAACTTATGTATGGAATTGATGTTTTAAATTTTGTAAAGGTGTATGTGTACCGCTCCTGGGAGGTACACAATACATCGAGAGCGGGATATTTGATTTGTAATGCTAGAACCACTTAGATGGTTAAGTATTACAAGTTAAATACCCCGAGTTCTCACAATGACTTTCTCATCAACCTGGCTAATGCACTCTAATCATGATGAATATAAATGATGCAACATCTTTAATTATTCAGCGACATAATTCATCGTATTTACCTCCTTGTCATTCCATATCATATCATCAATAATAACAATCCATATTCATTCTCAATATACGTAAATAAGCAACATAATGGAGTAAACAACATAATGGTAATGAATAATAAAGAAGACATTGTTCAAACCATTGATCACCGTTCTACTATGCACTTTCCTCTTTATCCCCTCGGAGCCGGATAGCGAGACGGCGGTAAGGCATTAGAGGCCTGTCGGAACCCAAATATGCAAATCTAGACCCTCTGTGTATACTGCACTAGTCCAGGATCACGTTAGTGGACATAGTGGCAACATTGATAAAATACCATTCCATACGCAAAGATAAATAAGGAATAGACAATTAACAATAATTATCATAGTAACAACCTTAAGGTCAAAGCTTACCACTAATGCCTCAGAAGGCAAATAGCTCAAATAAACTGCAGCGGAAGGGAACAGAATAACTTCAGGGAAGCCCATCCATACGCCCACAAGCAATCGATTGGGGTAGCGTCACCTAGTTCTCCATGATCCTTGAAGTAGCCTTTGTTGACCAACAATGAACCGATGTAGCCTTCTTCAATTGAATAATATTGTTTATAGCAAGGTGAGTACATAAAGTACTCAACAAGTTGCACCACAAAATGCAATTATAGATGATGGCTTATTCCAAAGGATATGACATATATGGTTCTTTTGCATAAAAGTAACAGTTGTAGTTGAATATGAATAATAGATTGAAAACATGATTCAAAACAAATAGTAATAATAATTCAACAAGTATTTCACAAAGCTCACATAGCCTAATCAATTTCTTTTACACAGCCATATGAGTTAAATCACACAGCTGTCCCTCCCAATTGTTTTATGAAAATCTACCCCTCATGTGAAATCCCCGAACATGTCCATGACTGTGGACACAGCTATCCGAATAGATTGTTAACACTCTGCAGATGTTGTATATTTTACCCATAAGATATAACCAGTGTGGCATATACCAATCATAACAAAACCTTTCCGAAACTTTATCTCGATAATTGACCCTCCCGATGTGCATACCATCAGCACCAACCCATATATAGTGCTTTGGGCTGGCGCACACTGTTGGATCTGGAGACAGTGAACCATTCATAAATGTGACCCACAAAGTGGTACACATCTCTACCCTAGCACACAGTCTAACCTACTACCTGAGTAGTCAATGCCGAGACTCCGCAACTTACTAAGTTATGTCTATCCCATACTAGGCATATGGTCATACAATTATGACTCAGTTCAATGGCACACAAAGTTAAGTCCTTAATTAATCAAAGCGAGGCTGCCCAATTCTATCCAAATTACCAAGATTCATATTTTCCCAAGCACACAGTGCACCATATCACAAAGTCTTTTCACTCACCTCAGTCTAAATCTTTTCACACCCTGTTGGTTAAGTACAACACATGCCATCAACGAGTGATAACATACAACACACAGTTTTTCTACAAAGTTGTTCCATAATCACGTAGTCAAGTTTCGATTTGCAACTCAAAATAATATCAATAACCCGTTGCATGGCTAAGCAGACTAGCTAATCATGTCTAACCAACCCATGTTGGTGCTATGATAATACCAAGTAATAATTAACCAAGCTAAGGTGACAAATGATCATGGTAATACAATGAGTAAGGTAGATATAATCAAATAGGTGTATAGCTAATTCCAAAGCATTTAAAGAATTAAATAATTGAAATAACATGCAACAGTTTGAATCAAAGTAATTTTGGAAAAACTAGGTTTAACATGGTCAAAGGTACAACTTGTCTTGCTATAGCAATGATGTTGTTCTTTTATCTTCGATCTTCTATGTCGTAGTTAAAAAGACTAAACAGTAAATAAGGGGGACCCTCCGATACCCAAAGGGTCCTCAAGAGGGGACTCGTTGTCAGTAAGCAAATGGACTTATATTTCAATTTGATCTCAACAATACCAAAATCCCCCCCCCCAATGGGGGCAAAGGTGGCTACTTATAGCCTTTCTAAGAGGTACACAAAATTACAAGTTTACCCCTACAAGACCCTATCTTGGGTAGAAATGCAGGACCTTTCCTACCCCTAAGGCTAGCCACGCACGTGGTGGGCAGCCTAGACTTGGTCTACCTGCAGGTGTCTTGGTCGAGTGCTGATAACTCTTCCGGACCCTTGGGTCTCCGAGCCCTCCATGACCCTTCGGGGCCCTTTCATTGAGCCTTCCATGCCACTGCAAGACGCTCCGTGGCTCGGTGCTTCATGAACCCTCAGGACCGCCGGGATCCTTCGGGAGGCCGGGACCCCCGGATTGCCTCAGGACCCTTCGGACTGCCTCCTTGTGGTGTAGGGCTCGCCGTGGCCTTGTCGGGGAGGGCCAGGTCGCCATCTCTGGCGGGAGGCGGCACAGCGACCTCGGCAGTTGAAAAATGGCATTCGGGGCTTTGGAGCTCGGGTTGAGTTTTGGAGTAGAGAGGAATGGAGAGGGAGATAGGGGAATGAAGAGGAGAGGCCGGAGAACTCGAGGCTCGGTTTATAAGGGCGAAGAGCTCGGGAGATGTTGCGATAGGCTGGCGGCCTTCGCTATGGAGCTAGCTCACGGCATGGATAGCGTGGAGCAGGGCATGGGTGTAAGATGTGACCGGGTCGGCATGGGGACGACATGGGCTCAGCGGTCTTGAAGCAAGCAAGGGAAAACCGAGGGTGGCCGTAGCAGTGGGTGACGCGATCTGTTGGCGTGAAACAATCGTACGTGGACATGGTCGGGTTAATTTCTTTGGCGTTGGTGCTTCGTGGAAGAAGCACCCTGTTGGGTGGGCCCGACAGGTAAGAGGAAGAAGAGAGCGGCTCGATCGGCTTTGGATTGGGTTGGGTCGGACTGAGTTAGTGCAGCCGAACCGAGCTGGCTAGGTCGAACCGGTTGGCGAAGGGGTCCGGTCAGAGGAACAGTAGGTGAGTTTTTTTTTTTCTAATTTTTGTAAATCGGCTGAGGTGTTTACGTAATTTTTAGACAGAGCAAAATAGATTCGAAAATTATGAAATTTTTAGGGAAGGCTGAAAATATAGAGAAGATTATTCAGTAAATTTTCTAGGGTTTTACTTGAAGTAAATTTTCCCCTAAAATTATTTTAAGTACATGTTCTTGATGTTTGACTTTTAAATCTTTACTTTGATTGATTGTTTTAAAATAGCAAATTATTTCTAAAATTTGTGAAATTTTGAGGGTGAGTTTATAGGGTGTTACGGAAACTAGGAAAAATATTTCCAGGAACTGTTCCCAAGTTTTGTTTGTATTTTAAATTCAAAATCAACTTTGAACATGCAAACTGGAAAGAAACCAAATAACCTCCAAAATTCCAGAAAATTCAAACAAGCAAATCAGATAAGTTCGAATCCATCTAAAATATTCCCAACTATGGGTATTACTATATTTTCAAAATAAAAGACAGTTTGTATTTCTGAGATAAAGAAAGTATATTTACAAAATGAATTTTGAGAATTCTTTTGAAAATACCTCAAGCATTCTAGGAGCATATGAGATTTTACTATTGATAAATTGAATCCCAAAATAAATATTCCTAAGTTTGAACCCCTTTTTAGTTTTACCCTAAGTTCAATTTGAGCTTTTGAAATGGAGGAGTATTAGATTACTAGGTTTCAAATCTAGTCTTCAAAATCAACGGATTTTCTACATAGGGTTTTATACCCTACTCTGAACTAAGTTTTCAAGTTCTTGACAAACTTTTATTTTGTTTTAGAAATTTTATTTCTAGGCTTTAGAAAACCAGGTTGCAATTTATTTGCTTTGCAACAAATAGTTTTAAAAAGGTTCAAAATTCCACAATTGCACAGTAGATGCTTAGCTAATCCAACTTAGGGATTTTGGGCTGTTACACATATCATACATGAATACTTTGCATATGAAAACATGCTCGATCAGGCACACCACACGTATCCAGAAGATAAATACCTCAGATGAACTCAGATGCATTCCACATCAAAATAAGCAGGCATATTCACAAAATAAAAACTAGACAATGGAATCTATTGAACATGCAGTGTAGGACGCACCAATGTCTCCAATTAGCCTGAAGGAATGTCGTCTTGGACTGGGCATGGGAAAAAGGGAAGAGTTATATATTTCATATTGCTGACAATATATAAAAGGAACAATCCCGAGAGAGAGAGAGAGAGATACTCACTGCTAAGAATAAACCCCTGAAGCAGGCTCTGAGCTTTATCGGCCTGCTCAGGGGTACCAGATATTCGAACAACTTTTTCTGTGACATCTGGTCTATCTTCAGCAAGTGTGACAGTGGCACCAGACATCTGCTACCAACAAAGAGTTTAGAAGGTAACAATGGGGTAGAATTGTCTGCCCTTACTTCACTAAAAGAAATTTCCAGGATATACAGCACCTCACTTATTTGTGCAAGCTTGCTTCCAGCCCTCATGGTGAGGCTTGCAACAGCACTTTTTGGTATGACAACTTCTAATGTGCTTCTAGTCACTAGAGGAACAGCAAATCTGATGGAGAAAAATTAAATAAGGTCTTCATGGAACAACCAAACAGAAGAAATGATGGCAAAGATACAAACTTACCGTTTTGCAGCACTTTGCCTTATATCATCATTAATGTTGCTCCCTTGCTCAAATGATCCACTTGCACTGCCTCCACTATCCTGAAATTCAAAATGGCATATTGTACAGTCCAAACACAGTCACCAGACTAACTCACTATTGCATACAATTCTAAAATTCCACATCATATAGTACAAAATTTTCCCATCTTTATTAATCATATATGTAATTGTCTTGTTTTGCCATGCAAAATACAAGGTAACAAGCCACTGATAGTTAACTAACAGTGAATTGATGTATGGGGCACAACTAAACACATTTTGAAAATAGGAAACCTGGGGACCAAAATTGAAGGATGGGGGATCCAAGTGGAACGTGCGGCAAAGAAGAGAGACCAGTGGTAAAAACTACTCCAGGAAAAACCATAGTTTGTCGTATAAACATCTTTTCGTAAGGACAAGGACAGTGAAGTACATCAGGGATACCTTTGAGTGCCATGAAGTTGCCATTTGTTGTGCTTGTTGGTAAGCAGCCATTGGAAGATCATTTCCCTGGTATAGTCCTCGAGGTGAGCCTTTTGCAGGAGAAATGGATCCATGTACATTAATGTTGCCAATTTGGTTAGGACCAGACATCTCACGGTATAGGTAACTCCGTAACTTCATAGTTACTTGCATAAGAGCATTCCGAGCAGCTCTAATCTCTCCTACAATCTGCAAGAACATAATGTGTACAACCTGAAAAAATGGCTAATGAACTTAAAATTAAAACTATACAAAATTAGCATTCGTGTGTTCAACCAAGAATATCAGCATCAAACATTGTGACAACATGCGCAACCAAAAACTCCCTTCATTTATGAGCTACTGACTTGAGCTCACAATCAGCTCAGAAATTAGGTGGACTAGCTCAAAAAGCTAAAGAAGCAGCATCCCATTGTATTTTTGGGTAAGGCTCACTCTAGCTAATTCACAAAGAAATATCAATCTACATCCCTCCAAAAACCATTGACATGAACTTACCAAAACAAAACAAAAAATGTAAATATATATAGCCATATATGTTTGCACATGGATCTCCATTCTCCACTATCTGGTTAAATTCTCAAGATAGCAAAAGTGAAGGTTCTTCTGGGAATTAGGAAAAACCTGTATGAGCTCATCAGACTCTAGAGCACAAGATGGAAAATCTTCCCTTGGTAATATCTGTACATTTGCACTAGTCTGTCTCTGTATATCAGATAATGATCCATCCCTTCCCTCAAAGCAAGCAATTTCACTTGAAGGGACAAGTAGCCTTGTAGTGATAATGTTATCCTTGTCAGGGCCAAGGTCTACAATATGAGTTTGGATGTGCAACAATGCTTCCTGAGCTGGGAAAAACTCATGGTCTGGGCCCTATATAAAAAATAAAGACATGTTAAGTATATAAAAAATAATCCTGTGATGTGGAAAAAGCGAGCGCAAATTTCAGTTTTAGTTAGGAAAAAATTCCTCACGCCACAATTTTGTGGTGTTTGCTTCAGCATACCGAAAGATCGTGTCTTTGCTCTAGGACACTACAATTTTGTAGCTCTTTGTTATAGGACACTACAATTTTGTGACTCTTTGATATAGAACAGTAATGATATGAAAATAATATTATCCTAGTTAGTAGGAGGGAGAGTGTATGCAAAATGCCCTGTTTGCCCCCTCCATACTTCTCCCTTCTTCTTCCTCCATTCTTCCTCACTATCTTCCTCTCTCCCCCCCTTCTAACCGCCACCCGCCCCATTCACACAGCCGCCTTTGACACGGACAACCTCCCCTCTGTCCCACCACTACTCCTCATCCTTCCCACCCATGACGCCGGCGCGTCGCCACCTTCCTCGCGCCACCCCAGATCATGTGTGTGAGAGAGAGGGAGAGAGGAGGTGGGTTGGAGATGGGGGCAGAGGTTCAGCTGGTCGCAGAGAGGACGGCTTGGGGGTGGTGCCAGCGCCAGCACTGGGCAGGACGCTGAGCCGCGCATAACTCGTGGGGGGGATTGTGCGTCCTAGCACCCCGCGAGCTCCAACGTGGTGTACGACAAGGATGGACAGGCGGAGCAGACCGAGCACCAGGACTTGGTGTCCCAGCGAGCAACAACGACAGCGTCTCCTCAGTGTTGCTGCTTTGAGCTCCAGTGCGTCCTCGGTGGTAGTTACTTGAGGTCAGCAGCTGACTATCTACTAAGCTCTGACTCCATGGACTGGAGATGTTTCTTTTTTTACTTGTCCTTTTCTACTTGCACATGTTCTTGCACAGCCTATTTGTTGAAACTTGAAATGCAGATACAACGTGTTTTGGTTTTGATTTGGTCCTTTAGATCTATCTGACATTTATGTGATGTTCCCACAATCCCACAGCTATTTACCTTCAATTTGCACACGTTCTATGGATTTTGAGCACTTGTAAAATACGAAGAGGCAGAGGATGCAAGGAAGAGGAGGAGGGCATTGAAGTCATTTTACATTGTTTCTCTTCTAATCAGCCAAATATATTATTTTAATGATCTTAGTGTCCTACAGCAAAGAGCTACAAAATTGTAATGCCATCGAGAAGCAAAGACATAATTTTTCGGTGTCCTAAAGCAAACACCACAAAATTGTGGTGTCCTGTAACTAATTTTTCCTTTTAGTTAAAGGATGATAGTTGATACAAATTGACAGCCATTTCCAAAGAAAAGGATAACAGGATATTTCAATCAAAGACAAACTTGAATAATTCAAATAAATAGATATAAAGTATGCACACATCACAACAAAAGGCCAAACTGAGGTTACGTTCAAGCAGACACTGCTGTGAACACTGAGCAGTGCTGTGAGAGTGTGATGTGCCTTTTCTCAACTTGGAGTTGCTCTGCACATCTGAAGATTGACTACTGTACAGATAAATTGGACAATCTAATTAGCTAACATCTTGTAGTTTGATTTAAATAAGTTAGACAACTTCCTTAACTAGTAAAAAGCACTAACTAACTAATTAGCAGACTCTCATTAAGCAATACTTCAAAAATTGCTCAGGCAGGGGAAATCCTAGTTAGCAACCCAGTAATACTTCTTTAGATTACTGAAACTATCAGTAACACATTGAAGAGAAAATAGGACTAGCCATCTGATGACGCCAATATTATGTCACAGAGTTGGTACAATTACAGAATACTGTACAGGTCACTGATAGTATGGTCTGTGGAAGATACAATCATAATTTTGAAAAAACCTGCAGAACTGCAACCCAACCCTTGTTCAACTTCCAAGTTTTTGCGTCCATGAACCAGAATAACAAATTTCTATTATGCTGCCTAAAAGCACACAAGCCATGCAGAGTTCTACAAATTTGAAAATGTTGAGCCAACTAGGCATATTTTGAAATTAAACCCTACCGAGTCCAACTGACACATGCACCACAAAATAAACCTAACCGGCCTCCAACCGACTTTTTACATTTTCTTATTAATGTGCTTCACAATGAATCACAAGCAAACACAAGGTAAGATAACTTCAAACGTAGACATCAACACATTGTGATGTAACAAAATACAGCACCATAGTGAACCACAAACAATTTACTCCGCCACTCCAAAAAGAATGTCGTTTTTGCATGTGTGCCGGTCAAACTATTTTAAATTTGACCATTGTATTTTTGCAAGTATTATGACTGGAATGAGAAAATGGCATAGACACAATCGTTATAAGAAAATACCTTATAATTTTCCCAATATATAACAAGAAAACTAATGGTCACGCAAATCAAAAAACAAAAAACATTTCAGAACAGAGGAAGTATCAAAGATTCAAAGTATTAAATTGAAGCAGAATGTCAAGTTCGTAATCATGCCTCCCATTCCAGCACTTGAAAAAGGACTTCCATACAAGAAACATCTTCATTTAGTGCTCAAGTTACAAAACAGTATTGGAGGGCAATAAATTAAAGGACATAAGTAATGCCGTTTACCTCTTTCGATGTGATGATTATGATCCTTTCGTCAGAGCCAGCAATAATATCAGTAAGCCTAACATCAACACCAACATCTGCCTGTAACATCTCTATTATTCCATCACGTGTTCCAACTAAACTGTTAGCCTTGTCATTTGGGCAAAGAATTCGAAATACGATATCATCGTACGGAATCTCTGGATGTTCATAAATTTTTCCACCATTTGAATCAAACTCATATCCCGGTGGCTCCATGCTAACGTTATTTCTAATTTGATCAGGTCGGCCATAAGGATCTTCATATACAAGCATATTCTGAGCACCACCCAAGTATTCATCGTCCTGAGAAATTCGATGCTCTGGTGAATTCATCCGTCCACAGAAGGGACCACGATCGCGGTGTAAGCTTTCCTTTAGGCGGTCAGAGATTATCACTACAGCCTTTTTAACACAATTCCCATCTCCAACAACCTGTAATATCACATCATGAAAATAATACACCTTAGAATGGGCAGAGAATTACAGTGAAAGAAAAAAAATAAAAAAAAAGAATGTGATTTATCCTTTCATGCATCCATGAACACAGTTTATAATGTTACAAGACATAGATTTATCATATAGCACTTGTAATTATAGATCACCTTGGATCACAATTGTTTTATTTAATATTACTCGTGTATGAATATATTTACAAATCAGTGTAGGAACAGTTTTCACCAAGCAACAAGCAGACTAAAGTTGTCTCTTTTCAATTTTCATATTGTAAGTTTACATGTGAGCTATGATGCACCGATACGCGATACCAGTACGGATACGGCGATACCCCATTTCTCCCAAAAAAAACCAATACGGCGAAACGGGTCTCTCCTCCTCCTCCCCCCTCTCTCTCTCTCTCTACCTACCTACCTACCTACCTATCTATATAAATGAAGCTTTTCCCTACTCCAAGAAGTAGTTACTCCCTATTCCATATCTTACAACGTAGGGAGTATCTTGCGCAACCGAGAGTATGTATGTGTAGTATATGAGTATATAAGACCACCTAGGTGGTATTCACACCTTTTTAGGGGGTGGTATGTACAATTTTTAAGATATACTCCTTTTTATGCGCCAATACGAAGGTATTTACAAAATATGCTAAAAACTATGGACTCTCTTGCAAATATGAAGGTATATATATAGGATTAATACCTTCTACTCCCGGGTGTAGTTACTCCCACCTCTGATATACTACCTAAAAGAACTTGACATACTCCTTTATCACTTTGGGTATACTCATATACTAATTATAAGATACTCCAATGTGAACCACACGACAAATTTGCAAGAGAGTCCATAGTTTTTAGCATATTTTGTAAATACCTTCGTATTCGCACATAAAAAGGAGTATGTCTTAAAAATTGTACATATCAGTATATCACCCCTAAAAAGGTTGCGCAAGATACTCCTTATGTTGTGAGATACGGCATAGGGAGTAACTACTCCCGAGAGTAGAAAAAAGGCTTCCTATACACACACACACACGATACTTGATAAGTTTCAGTCAAGGTCAGTTGATACCAAGGGAAAAAACCGGTAGTAACAGCGATGAATCGAAGGAAAAAAAAGCGGCGAGAATTTTCAAATTTAAATTTAAATTTATGACTGCATAATGCACTTCTTAGGTTGGTTTAGGCCTTTTTGTGCTAGATTACGTATTGTATGAGCTAAATATGCTTGAATTATTATACTCTCAAGTCCCAAGTCCCAACATTTTTTAGCATGATCTAGCCTAGCTAGTACATGCTAGTTGGAATCCTGGAAAGCTGGTTTGTTGGTCCACCCACGTTGGGCAGCATGAGTGCATGAGCAGTTTGGAATCCTGGAAAGCTCCTTGGATGCTTGCACTTGGACTGTTTGACAGCACTTAGAATCCTGAAAAGAGCAGCAGCAGCAAGGTAGGGGAGAAGAGCAGTAGCAGTAGCAAGGAAGGAAGGAGAAGAAGAGCAGCAGCAGCCAGATCTGTGACTTTCTCTCCATCTCTTTTACTATTGCAAATAGTTATGGAAAATCAGTTCCATGAGCTAGAGCAAGGTTCATGTAACGAGCAGGGCGGTTCAGCTCCTGGCTGTCTGCGTGACGCATGCGTCTGCGATAATAACCGGATTCTGCGTCCGATTACCGATTTCGGGACAAAATTTGATTAAAACCATCCAAATTCAAAATTTAGAATTTGAATTTGAAAAAACAGAAAATCAGGATTCCTTTCGTACGCCTCCCTCTAGATGTCGGCCGTGTAACGTGATTCTGGCAAGGATTCCTTTCGTGGACGGCCTCCAGATAGCGATGTCGGCCGTGAATCCGTGATTCTGCGATCAAGGATTTTAATCCCTGAGCTAGAGTGTCATTTCCAAATGGCTTGCTAGGCTATATTAAGTTTTCTTCGTCTTTTCCTTAAAATCAGTTATGGAAAATCAGTCATAAATTTGAAAAACAAATCAGTCATTAGATTTTGGGGTACTAATGCTGCTGCATGATATTGTAGGTGATGGCTCCTAAATCTATCAATGTTTGGGAGCATGGAGAGAGACTAGGAGGTGCTAGTTGGAAGTGCAGATATTGTAATCTTACCAACTCAGGCGGAGGTATCGTCTGCCTAAAAGAACATCTTGCTGGGAAACACGGGGATGTTATTCCTTGTAGTGGGGTTCCGGCGGAAGTCCGAAGGTTCATGCTGGCAAGTTGTGAAGAAACGAAGGCAAGAAAGAAATCTATTAAAGACGAACGACTGTGAAGCCTGTAGCTCGTGGTCCATCATCTTAAGATGTCTTTGATGATGACGAGGAAATGCAAATGGAATGGGCTCGCCGAGAGTCGTTGGAGTTACACCAGCTCCAGCAAAGGGCAAAAGCCAGGGGAGCGACGTTTGAACATGGTGGTGGCAGTGGCAGTGGAAGTGGTAGAGGAAGTGGAAGTGGCAGAGGAAGTGGTACAGGAAGCAATGTCTTTTCTAGGATGTTTGGCGGTCGGTCAAGTGAGAGTTGATTCGATATTTTCTTGTGATCGAACACCCTCCACTTGCATTGATCTGACACTTAGTAGAGAATCAAAGTCAAAACTTGGAAAAATTTGATCTAAGTGGTTCCATAGTAATGACATTGCTAGGAAAAAAACGGAGTGTCTTTATTTTCGTGCTGCCATCAAAGTTACATAAGAACTTGGTCAAGGTGTTCCGTCACCTAGAGGCTATGAAATCGATGAGCCATATCTTGATACTAATGAACAAGAGATAAAGGAGTATGTACAACAGTTCAAAAATGACTAGGGCATATATGGGGTTTCCATCATGTGTGATTCATGGATAGAATCTACACAAATGAGTATTATTAACTCCATATTGTATTGCAATGGAAAAATGTTTTTCCATAAGTCAGTGAATGCAACTGATGACGTAAAAAATGCTACCTTTTTGTATCGTCAGATCCGTAAAGTTGTAGAAGAAATTGGAGTTGAACAATATATGCAGATTGTGACTGACAATGGTGCAAACTACAAGAAAGCATGTGAATTGGTAATTTAAAAGTATCCAACTTTAGTTTGGCAGCCGTGTGCAGCGCATACCGTCAACATCATGTTGAAGAATATTTGTCAATTCGAGGAGGTTGCTGGAGTTGTCAAAGCGGCCAAGAGGATTTGTCGGTTCCTATACAACCACAGTCGCCTTCATAATGAAATACGAGAATAAATTGGAGAGATAGTTCGTCCAAACGCCACAAGGTTTGGAACGACATTTGTTTTCTTGAAAAGTTTTTTGGAATAGAAAAGACAAGTTCATAAAGTGGATGGTATCAAATGTGTGGAGCTCTAACCATTTGTGCATAACCGAAGAAGGAGAATACATGTATTCCTGTTTCACAAGTAGACAATGGTGGTCTAGTATGGATTGGGTCATTAAAGTGGTAGAACCGATTTATCAACTACTAAGATTTGTAGACCAGCAGAAGCCCGCAACAGTGGCAGGAATGATTGCAAAAACATATGAACTACAATTTGAACTTAAAGACGTATTGAAAGAAGATCATGCTACCTATGCTCGTGTTATAGAGGTAGTTAATAGAAGAATTGCAATAATGAAGAACCGCACCCATATGATTCCAGGCAAGTAGATAGTTTCCTAAATCCTAACACCTAAAATACATTTGTTGTATTTTTTTTCTAACGTACTAAGTGTTTTTGGACAGCATCGTTGCTAAACCCGTAGAGCCACAACCTTTATGGTTTGGGGAAGAATGCAGACCTCGTCGTTTCCCTGACAAAAGCAATTCAAAGAATAGCCGATACACCCGATGAGGCAGTGCAAGCTCTAGGCGAGGCTGAATTATATCGTAATCGACGAGACCTATTTGCTTCAAATGAGGCTTATCTTAGTGCTAATCGTATAACTATAGGTATGTTGTTATCAACTTATATATACATACAAAATCAACCATCACTATGAGTTTAATATAATTTTCATGTTACTTGTAGCTACATGATGGATGACGTTTGGAACGGAGACACCAACACTACAAAAATATGTCTTGCGGATTGTCTCACAATGTGTTTCCTCCAGTGGATCTGAACGCAATTGGAGCACATTTGCTTTGATGTATACACAATTGAGGAACCGTCTTGGGTACAAGAAACTGCATAAGCTCATATATGTCCACTACAATCTAAGGCTACGATTGCAAGAGCATGAGACTAGGAATGAAGATAGGGATGTAGATCCTTTTGGAGATCTAATTAATGCCACTATATACGACAGAGGAAACCCAATCCATGAATGGCTTGATAGCTCCATGAGACAATCGGAGCTACTACTAGATGAGGAAGGTGAGCCCCCCATGCCATCCACAATTATAGTTGATGCCATCCCTGAGAATAAACTGGATAAAGCACTAGATGATCAACCGTTGAAGCAATGGGCAAAGAAACTATTTGCAAGAAACATGTTGGGAAAAGAAAAAATTGTAGCCAACCAACTGAAAAATTGGTTGCAGACTTTGCCTCACTTAGCTCTCCGTCGTCCGATGATGATGCTGATGGTGGGACAGCTCATGATGCAGTACAAGACCAACAAAACACATGTCAACCATTGGAATTCACCTGCGAGAAAAATTTCACGCATGCTACCTAGAATGAAGACCATGGTTGTCGTGCTTCAAGAACAATCCATAAGAGCTACATGAGGGCTAAGGATCGCCAACAAGATCATTCTCGGCCACAAGACTCTTCTTCCTATGAATCTCACGCTAGCTCAAGGTCTATTCAGACTTATGGACGTCGAGATGCCAACCTATTACCTTGTGGTGATGATTCTCATTCGTCAGACATTTCTTCTTATCCTACTTACCATTACGGAAATCAAGTCAATACAAGAATTGTTTACCAGTGGGTGAACCCGCATATTACCAACTAATTTATAATCATTGGGTAGAATATGCCCATCAAACATACACTTGGGATCAATACAAAGCTCACCTAGCTCAATTTGAAGGACTTCTCCTAATTGATAACAATGAGTACATTGCACAACCTTCGTATTTCTCGACAATATATTGGTATGAATTGCTACTCCATTATTATTTTTAGTATGCTAGTCAAGTTATCATTCATTACCATTAACTTATGTTTTTATTATTTTACATGCTTTAGAACACCTGGAGGAGAGGACTGCCCTACATAGTGAAGCTAGCAAGGATGACTTTTTATGTACAACATCAGGCACCTTACAAATTTATAACTAGACATCAAGCTCCTTATGTATCAGGATTGTTACTTCATTAAACACTTTCTAATTAATATTTGCATTCCTCCAATTGCTAATTACCCATAACCGGTTTTCTCTGTTTTTTTCCGGTTTTGGTTCTAGTTTTTCCAAGCGGTTTTTCTGGTAACCGGTTTAACAATAGCCCCATTTCAGGTTTCAGTTTTAGAATTTCACCGAGAGTTTTTTCGGTTTTCGGTGTAATCATTCTGAATTCTATCGATCGCTCAAGGCGGTTTTGTTTGATGCATCGAGATTTTGATCCTTGGTTGATACAATAGAATAGAACCATGAGCAAAAAAACAATCTCAAATAATGCTGCAAGATCAGTTACAATTTAGTTTCTTAAAATGAAGAATAATTTAGTGGCTGCTCACATAATATAATATGGATCATGGAACATTCAAAACAACAAGAATGTTTTTTTTACCCATGTGCATTACCAAATTGTTTTCTCCAATTGAAGTGTAAGATATGCATTACAAAAGCTTAAGGGGGAATACCGAACATATGTATAAGCCTAAATAACATTTACAGCATTAGTTCTCTTAACACTGAATATATATTCAGACAATAAAATTATGTGCCTCAAAGCACTGAATGGTGTTCAAAACTAGGTAACCTGACATATCAAGTGGGCTGGGCTTGAATTATGGGTTGTGTCGAGGTATTGGGAAGTATCGGGTTTTTGTTTTCTTTTTTTTAAAACATAAATGTTTCCAATACTTCTCGTCGTGTCGAAAAGTATCGAATTGTACCCAAGGAAGCAAAGCAGGAGCAAAACGCTTCGACGACCAAGGAACGATAACCGTGGGTTCTGGGTTTTCGAGAAAAACCGGTTGAATTTTGTTTGAATTTGCTTAAAAACCATCCGAAATTCGAAATTTAAAATTTGAACTTGCCAAACCCAGGAAAACCGTAGGGATTTTGGATCCGGACCCGTAGAATTTTTTCCTGGTCGTACCCATATCCGATCGTGTCGGGATCTTTGATGCGCTATTGGTCAGGAGTATCGGTGCATCAAAGCGTGTGAGATACATTTAAGCAAATTTTGCTGGAAGACAAATCTGGTATAGCCTCAAATGGTAAGTAATCATTTCTCAGTGGTCGATATAGGTCAGAATCGATAATTTTCATATTTGATTTGAGGGAACTTATTGATGCAAAAGCTCAGCATTAATCAACATACGCCATAATTTACAGATCCCCATATACCATGCAGTTAAGAATTATACCTGTTGGAATGAGAACTCTTCATCTATTCCAATGGGCCAAAAGACCAATATAACATGTACAAGGTTGGCAATATGCAAAGAACATCCTAAGCTAATATACATATGTAACACACACACCCCTCACACTTACCTATCCAAAACTGACTATTTCAAATTAAATATGATTTTAATTATTCTAAAGCTAAATATCAAATACAAACAAGGGCAGATCAGATTTTGTTCGGTAGGAACTAGGAAGTACTAAACCAGTTTCCACCTTGCAGTTGGTACCCAACTACCCAATGGTCAGTACTCAGTAGTCAGTACAGTTCTGGAACTAACTATTGTGATATTAAATCAGACTATACTCATGTAAATTATTTTAGTGCAAAAGCTCAAACTCAAACAAAACCTGGATACAAATACTATACAGGTTTATGCTAGACAACATTATATAAGTTTACAACCGAAAAACGATCTACACCTAATGCACAGTAAGTCAGCAACCAACAGCTCATGAGGACACATATTCGGAATCAGGGTGATCAGTCAGCGCAACTGTGAGAGCTAGTAGGAAAAGGTCATCTCAAGAACCCAATCTCAGAGATAGCAGATTATGCATTCACTGACCCAAAATAGTAGTGGAACTTGGAGCATTTCCTACAATGTCAAATATTTAATATTTTTATGTAGATTACTAGATTTGACCTCTTATCCTATTATTTGTTGATATTTCTGTTTGATTTGTCTTTGTTCTTATCTTCTTATTATTGTTTGCATCTGGGAATATTCAGGTTTGTTCGGGAAACAAATTCATTCTTTCCCTGTGCTACAACGATGACTATCCTCATATTGCAGCAATGTCACTCTACCTAGTCCATCAGCCACCTTTAGCCTGCTCAAACTTCAATAAATTCGTCTACTGAAGCAGTCAAATTTCTCTAAACCGCTACAACATCAAAGAACACCAGACCCAAAAAAAATACACCTTTTGGTCAAACAAATTTGTCTAATAAACCTATGCAAGTTATCTAACCACCACCGCAACTTGATCTAGTCTCCTAAGTAACAAGAACAGCTCTAAGTCTTCTCCAACACATAACATAATCCGTTAGCTAACTTTTGTTTTCTTTTTGTTGTTCAGGTAATAAACTTAGGATGGTGTCATATCTTACATTCCACTCAAAATTCCAATGTTACTGTTCTCTTATCTAAATCAAAATTGAAATGTCTACCACATTCTAGAAAGCACCATACCTGTACAACCTCCTCCGACAACGAAACACACCGCGGCGTGTGCTGGTCCCGCGGCAGGATCCTGATGTGCGTCTTGGTCTCAACCCTCATCTGCTCGATGATCTTGCCGCCTTTGCCAAGCAGGCACCCGACGTACAGCCGTGGCACGACAAGCCGCGTGGTCACCTTCCCCCGGTCCCGCGCGTCCTTTCCCCTGGCCCCGTACTCGCCATCCTCGTCCCCGTCGTCGGCGTCCGTCTCCAGGATCCGCCGGTGAACCATGAGGAGCGCCTCCTGCGCAGGCGAGAACATCGGCGGGCGCCCATCCGCCTCGCGCCGCGCGCCGTCGGCCGTCTCGATGACGCGGACCGGGTCCCCCTCTAAGGGCGAGTGGACGGTGACGAGCGCGCCGCTGTCGTCCCGAACCTTGGCGATGAAGCTGGCTGGGAAGCCGTAGGACTTGGATTCCGGGCACAGGATGCGGAAGGAGGTGGTCAGTGCAGGGCCGCCTGCCGCCGCGGAGGAGGAAGGGGGGGCCGGCGGGGGCGGGGGTGGCGGTGGCGGCGGTGCGGCGTCGGGGGGAAGGAAGCCGCCGCGGCGGTCAGAGCCTCCGCTGCCGCCGGGTGGCCCGCGGCGGTGGTAGCCGGGGTTAGGGTTCGGGCCGCCGCGGCGGTCGAAGCGGGGCTTGGAGCGGGGCGGCGGCGAGTCCTGGTCGTAGTGGTACCCGCGATTCGAGCGGGAGCGATTCATTGCTAGATTCCGAGAGCTTTTCGTTTGCGTTTTTTCTCGTTCGATTTTATTTGAATTCCGTTTTGATTTGATGCGGTTCGGAGCTAGGGTTTAGAGATCAGGCGCCACGGGACGACGGCAGCGAGGGAGGGGAGCGGTATGACCTAGGATGGCAATTGTGAATTTTTTTTTTTGTAATAACCTCTTTTTTTTATTCAGAATTACACAAATAATACTACCTTATTTTTTTGTCAGAAATAATCATTAATCGTCGTACCATTGGACGACTAGATATCGTCGCCTAACGACAGTAGTAGATTTGTTCAATATTTGGGTCGTTGGGCTTGGTAGGGCTTGAAGCGTAGAAAATCATTAGGCAGAGCAGGCATTCGAAAACGTGATTTTCAGTTTAAAAATGTTATTTTATTCATTTTTTGGAATAAAAAATTAATATTCAATTCATTTTCAGCATTAAATAAATAGTTTTTATTTTTTAATTGGTTTTATCGAAATTCGGTAGTAGAACTTCCTTCTGTAGGTTTGGAGTCTCAAGCTTGGCAGGATAGCGTCGGGCTCGGTAGAGACCCAGCAGTCGAGCCGACTTTGAACAGGTCTACGACAGAGCAACAAGAGTTGGAGTCACTCGGTGGTTGAGCGACTTGACTAAGTCACCTAATGGTGGAGCGATCTATAGAAAGTCGCTCAACCATTAGGCGATTTTAAGTAGTAATTGTACTATTTAATTAATTCGAATGAAATAATTGTGTGATAATAAATATTACATTTTGTAGGTAATACATTTAGCAAATCATGTTGTATGATGTTTTTTTTTTAAATAAAAGGGTGGTGACAAGGTTGGTTGGTCCGTTTGTGATTTTCGTAGAATCTCAAGGGTATGAAATTTGTCAGACTCGCAATAACATTTTGTGATCGTCGTATGTTGTTGTAGTGCGCTAAATTTCTAAAGAATTTTGTGGAGACGATAGAGGTAGCAATGATTCGTAAGTACGAAGGTAAGTAATATTGCGATGCGCTAGAAAATTCATACACGGTGAACTTTGGAGAAATTGTGCAACGATAACAACACGACAGTTGATCCGATAAGGGGTTACATGGCAAGTAGGCTAACGAACCAAGGACGGTACACGCATGCCTTCAGAGAATTAGAAATACATGGGACATATGGACGAAGAGGGCCGAACTACTGCGTGGACCGAGGCCATTTGCCCTTCCTTGCAAGCTCGACGTTATACTCCTCGTCGGCCGCCTTGGCCTCGGCCGCTATTTTCCTCTTTTTCCTACACTCCCTCTCGCGAGCCTCGCGCTCTCTACGCCTGCACGTCTCGAGATGGGCCTGCGTCTCCCACCGGATACGTTGGTTGTGCTCTTCGGTGCGGCGCTCCTCCTCCCTCCTCTCGCGGTCCCTGTTGGCATCCCACTCCTCGCAGTCGAGAATCCACTGATCGTGTAGGTGGATCTCTAGGTCGATCCACTTGCGATAGCCATATAGCGGATCTGGGGACTACAGGTGTAACATCCCAAATGTATAAACAGATGTTTGTTTCAAATGTAATTAAATGTGTAAAATTAAAACTTTTTCTCACATCTTGAAAATCTTGAACTCACCTAAAATTCTTGTCCAAGAGTTGTGTTTTCCAAAAACACAAAGCTCTTGTTGACAAAAGTCCAACTCATTTTCAACTTATCAAAACAAACCCTTGAACAGCCTTAATGAATTTCCTGAGAAAAATGCATTTCATAAAAATCTCTGGAAATTTTATGTAAGGTTAATCCTAATGTCAGCAAGCTCCAGTTAAAATTTCATAAATTTTGGAGTTTTTTTGCTATCTCAAATAATTCTGCAAAGTCTCAGCTGTTGAAAATTGAATTCATAACATTGCACTGTTCCTTGGGCTTGAGCCACTTTCCAAAGTGGGCTAAACCCAACCGCAACTGCAACTCACCAGACCTCCTTTCCACCTTGATGAGGTCGTAACCGTTGGATCAACATCCAACCGCCACGACCTCCTCCGCGGTCAACACCGCAAGGACCTCCCCACCTCATCAAGGTCATAGCCGTTGGATCAAGGATCCATGGCCATGACCTCCCCTTGCTTTGTGCGCATCAGACCTCCCACCCGCGTGAGGTCATAGCCGTTAGATGTAAATCTCACGGCCATGACCTTCCTTGTCCTCTCCTTGCCATTGGATCTCATTTCAACGCGCGAGATCTGTGGGCCGTTCGGACCATCCTTTTTTTTTAAGCCGTTAGATTTAGATCGCGCGGTCTCTGTTGAGTGGGCTGTTCGGACCACTCCTGTGAGCCCTTAGATCTAAATCTAAAGGCCATGACCTCATTTGCGCTACGCGCAAGGCTCAGGACCTCCCCTCACTTGATCAGCACCATTGGATTAAAATCCAACGGTCCTGACCTCCTTCGCGCTTTCTTGCGGCGCCTAAGACCTCCCCATACATTTGTGCGCCCTTGGATCGAGATCCAAAGGCCATGACCTCCACGTCTTTAGCGATGTCGCGCGGCGTTAAGTCCTCCCATCAGTCCGCGCGTTGGATTTAGATCAACGCCTTGGACCTCTGTCCCTTTTCGCTTCTTGGCGTCGTGGTGGTGATCTAAAGGTCACAACCTCCCGGTCCAAATCGAGGTGTGACCTCCTCTCGATCCTTAAATCGTCTGGTTTCAAACTCAAATCGGAGGCAGGACCTCCCTATCTTTTCATCCAGCGGTGGAGGCCTTGCCCTGTTCTTCTCCTTTCTCTGTCACGCGTGCGAGAGCCATGGGTGGGTGTGCAGGTCGGGTCATGTCCCAACGGCTCTGTGCAGGCCAACATTAAATGCGTGTCAGCTCATTTCCGCCCCCATGCCATGCCCTGACCTACCTACACCTGTCCCCTCCATCTTGTCCGAGCCATGGACCTCCCATGGGCTAAGCTCACCATGAGCTTAACCCGTGGCTCATGACCCCTTTTGCCCTAGGTATAAAACCTCCCCATGGTCTTCCTTGGCCTCTTTTACACATCTCACTTTTGCTCTCGGCTCTGTGGAGCTCAAACCACCCGAAGCTCTCCTTGGCCGCCATTGTTGGAGCTTGGAGCTCCTCGGTGGAAGAGGGTCCCTGGGCTTCTCCTCTCCATTCCTCACTTTTGTTTGTGCCATTACCCTCTGTGACCAAGGTCCTAACTTGTTTAGTTGGGATATTTTCAGAGGAGACCTCACTGGGAGCTGGAGCTGGAGCTTTTGGCCGTGGAGCTCCTCATCTTCTCCAGCGCCGATCCTCCTCGCCCACAACCTCCTCAGCTCCTCGGGACCTCCGGGTAACCTCGATAGTCCTTAGAGCCGGGGCACCTCATTGTGTGAATCATTGCGGAGCTTTTCTTCAAATGTTGCATTTAGTAGTGCTTGTCACCTTTGTCATCTCGGCTCATGGCGTTCAAAACCGTCGCCGCCGTCGAGTGAGCCCATTTTGTGCGCAACACTATTGCACACACGTGGGTACCCTTGGTTGTCGCCGACGAGGTCTGCATCGCCGGCATTGACCACATCTTTGCGTTGAAGTTCTTGTCGGAGCAGGGCGTCCGGTAGCGTCTTGTTAAGACCAAGATTTGGGGCGATAAATGCTCCATCATTGGGAGCATTCTTCGCTGTCTTAACTGCGCTGGACCTCCTCGTTGTCCCGCGCGTTTTAACTCCTTGCCCGCGTGCGTGCGTGCACGAGCGCTGTGGCTCTGGATCTGGGCCGTTCAAGACCTCCCCCTGGGAGATCTTGAACGTCCAGGACCTCCTCCGGTGAGATCTTAGCCGTCGGACCTCCCCGGAGGTGCGGCGTGAACCTCGCGTAGGACCTCCTCAAGGTCATCTCTGCCGTTAGGACCTCCCTCGCTAGATCTGGACCGTTTCGATCCTCCCTCTATCGTTGTGGTCCGTTGGATGCAGCATCAACGGCCACGACCTCCCTCTCGCTTCAGGCGTAGAGATGGCAATTGTGCCGAGTGCAGTGTACCGCGGGTGAATACCTAATGGGCGGGTATGGGCGACTTTCTTTGCCCACGGGTATAAGCGGGCACAATTCTTTACCCATCAGATGGCAGGCGCGGTATGGGTAAGTTCCACCGTGCAGCTTACCGATACCGCCATCTTATCTTGACAGGTGGGACCATATATCCTCATCATTCTTGAGTCAAAAAAACTAAAACCCTAGCAGGTGCCCACAGGTTCCCGGCCCCGCCTCCTAGGTTCAGTACCACAAAAAACCCCACTTCCCATCGCTATTCCAATCTTCCTCCGGCTCCCCACTAGATCTCCTCCAGTCCCGGCCAACCTCCTACCGGCGAGCCGCCCTCCTCCCGGGCTCCCGACCAACCGCGCCTCCCGTAGTCCTCCTCTGTCAGTGCCCTCCTCCCGGCCAACCGCGCCTCCGGCCATCATCCTCCGTCGTCCTCCTTCCGCCCTCACTTGGGACAGGGGCGTAAACAGCGGAGATATGGAGGCGGTGCGGATGGAGGGAAGGCGGCGGCGGATTCGACGGTCCCAACGCGGGAGCCGCTCGGGCTGCTGATTCCGCGTTCCCATGGCCGCCATGGTCTGCGCGTAGGGTTTGGGCGGCAGCGGCGGAGAGATGCTGCCGCGGCCCGCGGGTAGAACGCTGGAGGCGCCCGCCGCCCATGGCTCGCTCGCCGAGGTCGACCGGGTTCCAGACCTCGCCAAGGTCGACCAGGTTCCAGACCCCGTCGAGGTAACGTCAGATCCTGCGCTAGATTATCTACCACAATTTGTGCGATACGCTTGATTTGATGCGTTGTTCCCCATTAAAACGGTCGGATTTACCCGTATGTTTGATTGGATGATGTTAGGTAATATTGTGCAATTTTCTTCTTATTTGCGGGAACAAGCCCTCTCGTGTTGGTTCAATTCGACGATACCTTGCTCGTTAGTCATTCCCGATCTTATGGTTGTTCTCTTGTTGATTGTGGGAGTTCATATAATGGTTGATATGGTGTGTTGCTCGTTTGGCAATGTTTGAATGTCACATTAATTCTTCAATGCATTTTGTGTGGTACCCAGATTGATCTGAAGATTATATCCGGTTGAAAGGCTCAGATGTTTCTCATAGGCTTTGTCTCCACAATAGAATAGGAGTTGAGTACTGGTGACCACTTTAGGTGATGGTTCCCGAGAGTTTCATGTTTCTTCCATTCATATGTTGTGGCAGAAAAGATGTACTCCCTCTGTTCACAAGTATATGTTGTTTTGGACATTAGCATCTTAGTTATGTAGTCTTGATAATCAATTTTGTAATAATATGTTAGCAAAAATGATAAAATCACAATATTGTGAAAGTACTTTCATGGCCAATATATTGCTCAAATCATCGATCTATTTGATGTCGATCACTGGTGGGATCATTAAACTTTCGGTGGAAATCTGTCCAATTCATAGTCTAACAACTTGAATGATATGAGCGGCAACTAGAAAGGTTGTGTTAGTCGAGCAAGGTCTAACGAAGATTTCCATTAACCAAACCAGCAGTTAGATTATGCTGACATGTTAAAGGATTCCTTGTATGCAATTCTTGTGTATAGATCAAATATACTATCAAAGCAATGTATCATCTTAGATATCTCGAGAATATGTCGAGATGAAATCATGTACTGTTGGCCATTCTTTCAAGATCCCATGGTGTGATATATCCTTTTCCAACCTCGTAGATCAAAGTAGTAACCAATTAAGACTGCTTACAAAATAAAAAGATGACTGCTTACAAAATTTGATGTTTACAAAATTAAGACTGTTTACAAAATTTGATGTTTGTGCTCTTAAGATGACTGCATCCATTTGTATCTAAAGGAATGCCCAAAGGAAGTGCCTTCAGCATAGATAAAATTCAGCTTGGCTTGATTAGTTTTGTCGAACTTGATGTGTGATTGGTGATGAATTTATTAGTTGTTGAATGTGTGATGCACTATTGATGAGTATGCCCGCGGGCGATGGGTACCCACGGGTAACATTGCATTGTTTGTGGGTAAACGGGCATGCCCGCAAGCGACGGGTACCCGCGGGCGATGGGTATGGGCGAGGTTCTTCGCCCGTCGTCTTTCGCGGGCATGCCCGAGGGGGGAAATAGGGGTCGCGGGTATGGGTATGGGCGAGCACTACCCGCACCTACATTGCGCCTCGATGCCATCCCTACTTTCAGCGTCTTGGCGTTCTTTGGGAGGACAGGGACCGTTGGATCCAAAATCAACGGCCTATGACCTCTGGACCTTCACGAGCGCGCGTGTGCGATGTTCTCTAAGAGGTCTTGAGCCGTTAGATTCAAGATCTATGGCTCATGTCCTCCCCTGTCTTATTGGTTTTTAGGAAATTCCAGAGAGCTGTTATTTATGAACCGAAAAAGGTATGAACTTTGAAAATGCATAACTAATTCATTCTAAATCCAAATAAGGTGATTCAAATTTCTGTAGCTCTGGTTTGGACCAGGCTCTAATCTAAAAATAGTTATGGGCCTAGCTCAGCTCCAGAAAATGGTTTTGTAAATAAATTTCAAAACTAACTTTAAATGTTTCATTAAAAATTCATTTAACTTGTAAAATGCATAAGTAAATCTCTGTAGATTATTTTTGAGTGAATCCAACTTTGTTGGCTTCCTCTGTTAGTGCACTAAATTTTAGGATTGGATGTAGGCATGTCACTATTTTCAAAAGCTTTGTGGGTGCATTTTAGTTGTGCTCCTTATCTTATCTTTGAAAAATCATAAAACATGCATAATAGCTCCAAATGAGATGAACTCAATTGTGTTATTCATCTCATGAGGTGCTGGTTTTACAGTAAAAATCTCAGTAACACCACCTCTCTAGAAAATGTTGCCAAATAATTAAATTAGTGAATAGTAGCAGATTGCAATTTTTAGAAATTTGAAGATTGGTTTTGCTCATATCTTTTGCATTGAGAATCCAAATCAATTTGTTCTTATTGCTAAATTCCTAAAATCATCCTCTTGCTCCTAAAATCGTCCTCTTGCTGCTGTAGAAATTTCAAAGCATTTGGAGTTTGTTCTTTGTCTTTGTCTTTGTGGTTTTAAATCGTTCTTATCGATTCTTTTAGCCTTTTAGTTAGGTGCCGGCGAGTGCTTTGATCCGTGGTGATCCTTAGCAACATATTGAACAAAACCAGCAAGGCAAGAAGTTTGATCATATCCCATTATTGTCCCATTACTTTAAAGCGTAATACTTTGTTTCACTTATATGTATGCATGCTACTTTGTGTTAAAATGTCATTAGTAATCCTATAGATGCATATTCTAGGTAAATGTTCATTCTCTACTACTAAGCCTAGAATTATCTTCTTTGTGATTTAGAGTTCGATGGATGGACTCTTATCACTTAGTAGTTCGTTAGTAATGCTTAGCAAGGCTTAGATAACGGTAGAAATGGGCGGTTATCGACATTATGTTGATGACCTTGATCACACAAAACTATTATTCCATTATGTCCATCTTGTGCTTGTTACTTTGTAAATAAACAAAAATGAAAACAAAATTGTTATTGACTTGGGCACAATGGATGTTGGTGTGATTTGTTGGGTGTGAGCGGAATGGTGCCTAAGTCCCCAAGGACCGAGTTACTTGTGTCACTAAGCCAAGCGCTTTTGCGTTCTAACCACACGAGGGGGATATGGGACCTCTCTTGACTAAGTACTTTGGGAGGTGTTAATTATGAAATTTGGTCGGTGGGTGTGTTAAAAATAAAATAGGTGTGTGTGGTGTTGGGAGGGCATTAGCGAGACCGGTTAGGTCATCTAATGTGTCCTTATCCCGTGGGTTCTTGACTCTTAATTAGCATCATCCATTGGAAATGTCTCGTAGGACTTAGCCGTCTTAGGCATATCAAAGGAAGTGTGCTAAATCATGTGGCGAAAAAGCGATCTGGCGTGTGGGTACATTGGTACACCCTGCGAGGTTAAAACTATTGAATAGCCATGTCTAGGTTATGGACATGCTTGGTAAGGTCGTGCAAGAACTAGACTAAACACTTAATTAAAACTTGATGGGTGGTATGAATTGAGTAATTCATGCTATTGTTGTGGTGACTTGGGTGAGTCACTTCGAGGTTATTCTTGTTGTTATTATTGTTGTATCGTTGTTCTTCAAAAATTAAAATGCTTTGTCAAATTGCTTTCAATCTATTACATTATTGCAAATGAAAACTTGCTTTATGCTAAAATGAGTCAAAGCCTCATCCACTTAAATAAAGCTTGCATGTAGCTATTTATAGTTACTTATACTACTACGTCGGTCTTGCAGTACATTTTGGTACTCATTTGCTTTGCTTAATAACCTTGTTGCAGAGGAGGTAGAGCCCAAAGGGCTTTACTTTTTAATGAGATGTCTTGCGGTTGGGAATCGAGCTAAGCGGCTTGGTTGGTTGCCTTGTGGGCTAAAGGCAAACCTTGTGGCTCTCTTTTGTTTATCGCCATCTTATGGCTTTTGCTTCATTGTGTTATCTTCCTTAGTTGTATTTGGCGGTCGGCCCTTTTATAATAACTCTATAATATGTATGTCTTTTAATCTAGTTAGGTGCTTGGTTCTATGTCTTGAATGGAATTGATGCATGATTTTGTAAAGGGGTGTGTATACTGCATTCTGGGAAGTATACATATCTCGAAGACACGGATTATTATGTTTGTAATGCTAGGGTCAATGGATGACTAAGTATTACAAGCCTAATAAACCGGGGTCCTCACAACGGGTAGACAGGAGAGGTTGTTAGTACGGACTTTGAAAGAGAAATGGTAGGGAAACATACTGCTACCTATCCTTACCAGCTGTCGATAGCGGCTCGTGTCCCAACGGCGGTCGGGATAGTCGTAGGAGTAGTTCGCGCAACCCCAGTAACGTATGCCTAGGCTGAGCCGGTGCTTGGACTTAAAGAACATGCATTTGTCCCTGCACCAATAGAGGGGCGGCGTCTCCCCCTCGGGCGGGTGTTGCGATGAATGGTCGGTTAGGATGTTCTGGTAGGGGTTGCTGCTACGGGGGGCGGCGTCATTGCGGGGAGGTGGCTGCCTGGCACGCTCCCTTTGTTCTTCTTGGGCTACATACTCCCTTTGTATTTCGCGGATCTCCTCATAGTGCTTGTCCATCTAACCGAGATTGTGTTGAAGTGCGGATCTTGAGAGAACCCGCAAGGAAGAATTGGTACTTATATGTCATTTGGCCAGGTATGCTGTGGCGAAATGTAATTCAGTTGAAGGAAATTCGCGTCCGCGAGGTAGCGGCCATGAGGAGACTCGTTGGGTCACGTCGCTCCTGAGGAGGAATCATGTGGCAGCACTGCGTCACGTCTCTGCGGGAAGCAGACTCGTCGGGTCACATCGCTGCGGGAAGCGGCCTCATCAGGTCACGTCATCCTGAAAAGCTGACTCATCGGGTCACGTCCTGCTTTGTAGAGAGTGGTCACATGGTGCACTACTGAGCGAGGTCACGTCGTGCGTTGCAATTAAGACGAGAGATTGACACTTCAAATAAAGTTAAAATTTGCTATTACGATACAATTAGTTTCACAGTGCTTACAATAAGCAAAGTATTGACTAAAGTACAAGTGACAACATGCTAGCAGTTTTAACCTTAGTACCACTACGCACCCAACAAGAAGCGGTGCTGCACTTCACGCCGGTGTTCCTACGTGTCGGCAGCTGCCTTACAAGTTCTTGCAGTGTGGTCTTCCTGGCGGCAGCGGTCGCAACGTCTACCCGCCGCTCTAACTTTCCCTCTATCCATATCGTTCCTAACAACATGACAACTCTACCGACGGCCCTCCCCTCCCCCCTCAATAGGTCAAGATCCGGAATCCAAGTTCTTCATGCAATATCCAACGTGGCGAAGTTGCCTGCAACCCTCAAGCCTCTTAGCTCGCCGCACCAAGCCTGTTGCACCCTCTCCTTCATGAAGTACTCCGATATGAAGTTCGATGGGTCCATGTGGATGGTCCCACACGCGGCAAGGACATGAGAGTATGGCTTGTGAAGGAGCTTTGGCTTATTGCATATGCAGCTAGGTTCATTCACATGGTCTCCAAGGCATACCTCGTGGGTAACAAGAGACCGAGCCGTCCCAAATCTGTCACCGTCTCGAAGGACCACATTGAAACGATGCTCCATATTGCCCATTACAAAGACCGTGTGCGACTGACCCTTCTTGGTCTTGGCCTATATGTACGCTGTAATCTTCGAGCAGTACGGTGTATGTGGGTTGGCTGTAAAAAGTACTGCATTTGCATGCCTTTCCCTGAAATATCCTATTATACCGTATAGAACGCCTTCAACGATCGCGGCGAGGGGCTGAGAACGGAGGCCCCTAATAACCCAGTAGTACACCTCGACAAGGTTAGTGGTCATTATATTGTACCTTGCACCGCCCGTGTCGTGCAGCAAGGACCACTTCTCCAATGGTTCGGCCTCAATCCAATGGGAGAAGCACCCGATGTCCCTCGAAATCCTCCGCGTCAAATTGGGAGGGTCGAGCTCCCATAGTGGTGTGAGGTGTTCAGGTTGGCCGCCCCAGGAATGAGCGGACGCTTGTTCCTCTCGACGACATGCTTCTTGGTGTGCTTCTCCAACATCTCCCACAACGCATCAAATTTACTCTGCTTGTTCTGCATAGCAAGCATCTTGAACAACTTCATCAACGGTTGCTGCTAGAACTATTTGAAAAAGTTGGCCCCCAGATGGCGAATGCACCATCTGCTCCTCATGTCTGGCTAAGGGAACGGCTCATCGGGGTCTTGCTGAAGATTTCGGATGGCCTTCATTATTCCGGGGTGGCGATCATAGATTATGAAGACATCAGGACGTGTCCCAACTACTCCCTCCTTCAGATGTCGAATGAGCCAAGCTGTCAAAATTCTCACTTTCGACGAAAGCGATGGTTAAAAGCAGAATCTGATTGTTGCCATCAACGTCAATTGATGTCAGGATCATGCCCTTGTATTTTCTAGTTAGAAACGTCCCGTCCACTGAGATCAAGAGCAACATGTGTCTGAATGCATCGATGCAGGGACCGAATGCTAAGAAAGCCCTCTGTAATACCATAAAACCTAGCAGCGGTCTTTTGGATGGCTTGTCCTTCACAGCAATGTATGTGCCTGGGTTCCTAACCTGCAGCACCTGGAGCATAGGAGGAAGGTTGTCGTAAAATGCATCGAAAGAACCGAACCTTCTTTCCAAAGCCTTTTGCTTAGCACGCCATGCCTTCGCATAGCTAATCTTGTACTTGAATTTCTACTCAATAGCCACCATAATGTGCTTGGCCTCTAGGTCCATCTTCTTCACTATCTCTCCGTACATCACATTGGCTATGAAGGTGGACGTTAGGTTGCGATGCCTCGGCAAAACACTACTGAGCAAGCAGGAGTGCGCCTCCACCTTGAAGACAATCCAGTGAGTCTCGTACTTAGGTCTCGTGTATGCACACGCCAAGGACACCCAGCCTACTCACAGACCACGGTGTACTGCTCCTGGCTGGATTTGAGGACACAAAACGTCCGCTACATAGACAAGGCCCATAGCTTAATGGCATCCTGCAGTGATTCCTTGTCAGCAAACATTCCATGAAGCCGAACCTCCGTCATATGTTACTCCCACAGTGATTCGTGCTCATCATGCACAGTAAGACCCTCAACGTCCACCCCTATTCCATTCCTGTGGGATGGGACCTTCGTCCTTCGCAGAAGAGTCATCACCATCCTCTTCTAAAGCTTCCTCCTCCGCCCGAGCTGTCAAGTCATCGATCTCCATCTGACGCACTATGTTGTTGACATGCTCCCCTGCATCTGCCTGTGCACTGGGCTAAGTGTGTGCTGTAAGATATTCCTCTTTTGCCTCCTCTTCTGCCTCCGCAACATCGGTCACCCCGTCCTCTTCTGCCTCCGCAACATCGGCCACCGCATCTTCTTCATGAACCACGCAGCTGCTGCGCCCATTACTCCCACTAACCGACGATAGCGTCGGCATGCTTACACAGTAGCCTTTTCGTAGCCACGGCGCTGCGACCTTCAATCCCTTTCATGCAACCGTGCTCATCAATCTGGTCAACTACCACCGAATGTGTGTGGCAGACTGACTCCAAAGGCCATGTACGACAACACTACACACCTCGGGGTCCAAGGAGAAGCTTCTAGTGAGCCAGCGTAGGACATCTCTGATTCGGGCATTCTCCACGCCCGAGTGTACCATACTGACTTGCTAGAAACCACTTAGGTCAACACCGTATGGACCGTCACGAAGCATACCAACACCGTAATGCACTTTCAATCTTCGACATGACTGATTTATCACTGCAAATATTTCAAACATTGCAACCAGCTATTTCTCAACATACATTTCTCAAATACATGCTAAACCAACAGGTAGCTACACGTCGCCTACATTCAGCCGAGAACAAGAACAAACAAGACTATTACCTTCACGCGGAGACCTTCTCTTCTTATCAACGAGCTTCCTTCATCTTTCTCTTTCACATCCTGAGCTCCTATCCTCCCTTATCCCCCCCTCCCGAGCTCCTCTCCTCCCCTTCTGTACCTCTTCCACGCTCCTCTCCTCCCCTTCTCTCCCTCTCTCGAGCTACTATGCTTCTCCCGCTCCCTACCTTCTCCCCTTCTTCACTCCCCCTATCCTTCTATCCCTCCCGTTTTCTTCTCTCCCGATCTGCTCTTGTTGTCTGCTGAGAGAAATGGTGAAAGAAACCGTGACGGGACCAGGTTTGGCTTTCTATGCAACTGTCTAATCGCTCAACCGTTGGACGACTTGGCATCAAGTAGTGGCCAACGGTTGAGCGACATGTCGACTAGTCGCTCAACCATTGGACAACTTGGCAGCAAGTACTGGCCCAACGGTTTAGCGACACGTCGACTAGTCACTGAACCGTTGGATGACTTGACAGCTGCCAAGTCATCCAATGGTTCAGCGACTAGGGCACGAACGATTGGTAAGTAATCTATGAATAAGTTATAGTATAATGCATAGACAACCATGTCATAGTAACTACGAAGTAGAATACGTAAACACATAATACAAGTACACAGAGCACAACAAAGACCCTCTACTGACCACCCGCAGCACCTCCTCCGTCGTCGCCACGTCCCATACGGACCCGCGCCCACGATGCGCCCGGCAGGCTTTGAGCCTTGGGTGTGGGGGTCAAGGACGAGCAGGAAAGGCTCTCCGGAGCCCTGCTAACCCGTGCTCCTAAGGCCTCAGGGGTCGACTCCACCTGTGCCTGTGTGCCCACTAGGGGCCTGCTAAGCTATGACCCGGAAAGAACCTCAATGGGTGGGGGCTTAGCTGCTCCCCTGATCTCCCCAGGGTAATCCGCGAAGAAGGCGTCCACAGCCTCGTGGGTGTCATCGTGCGGGGAGAGCTCTCCTGCTTGGAACAGGAAACCTGTAGGACAAATAATGTTAATACCTACAGTATCTCGACAATCACAAACCTGAAGAGATGAAACGTACCTTCATCGTGGCCCATCACGCGCGCGAAAGGGTCATACACGCCATACTGTCCATACGGGTCGGGGAAGAAAGGATACTGCCCTGGTGCTCTCGGATAGGTGTCTAGGAACGACAATTGTGGTGGTGGTGGTGGCGGTGCGTACCCACGCGCCCACCCGAACCCTCCAGTTTGCCAAGCGCAGATGCGGGTAGGGCATGTGCGTGCCACTTTGAGCCTCTGACTAAGTCAGTGGGGCGTCTTGGCCTCGGCGTATCTTGTTGATGTGGCCACCTCTGAACCGAATCTGCTGCGGCGTTAGGGTCCTTATGCGCCTCGCCCGCTATAGACCCGACGGGCAAACTGCGTTATCTCATCCCACGTCCCCTCGCATTGTGGGCGAGCCTATCCATGATCGACCAAGACTCCCTCGCCATCACGACGTTGATGTCTGTCTGCAAGGAGTACACAACAGTGTCAAACTTGTAATTGACGTAACCTTACTCAAACATGTTGAACCATGAGAGTACGTACCGTGAGGTGCACGTTCCACGCGAAATGTATAGGGTACGCGTCGGTCGGTGTTGGTACGCGAGCGGGGGGAGTGTCAATGACATGCACCAGTCTGGCGCGTGTCTGCGAGGCTTACCAACGTAGATACTCGTCGTATGCGATGGGGTCGTACAGGGTATCCTCCTGCACGCAGTCCTCGAGGGTGTTCGTCCACTGCGCCACCCGCGGCTCCATCTTGGCTGGCCACTGCGTCCTAGTGCCACCCCTCCTACTATGCCTACGAAACGTACCACCACTGTAATTAGAAGTCATCGTAACAGAACTGGCAAAAAAATATACGAACATGTGTTGTGTGTGTGTAACTAACACGTGGGTCGAGTCAGGCACCCTCGTCCGGCGGGAAGCTGGAACAACTTTGGCGGATGCGGCGGGCGCATCACCACATGCACGCGTAGTCCTCGACGAACACGTCGAAGATGAGCTTTACGTGTCGCCGGTATGCGGTCGCACCGGCCGACAGTGAGGACAGCCCCTTGGGAGCACGGTCTTCATCTCTGGTCGAGTACAACTCGGTATGCGTCGTCGTGGTGGGCGGTCCAAGCTGCTCCACGAAGTGCTTTCGTATACGTGTGTGACTGCGTGTGCATCTTTGTGCTTGCGATCCAAAACAATGGTTATAAAGGATGACCCGTACTACAACTAAAATAAAGATAGAGGGATCTACCCGTCATCATGAGTTTTGGATATATATATCTCAAAAGAGATGACAAAGGGGAAGATGACAATATGGAAGAGAATCATTTGTGTGTCAAATGAGATGAAAAGAATGTCAAGAAGAACCTTTGTAAAAGGGGGAGTTTTTCATTGTGAAAAACATATTAAATATTTTGGGCTTACTTAAAAAGGGGGTAAAGTATTAATATTGGGAAAGCTATTTTACCTATTTTGCCCAAAATGATTTATGGATCTTGTAAATGCATGATTTCATTCTCATTAGCTTCATTTGGTATGTTTAGAGTGAAATTGTCAATGATATGCAAGTTTTGCTTTTCAAAGAGCTTCTTTGGTCAAAAGTCAAAAATCTTGCTTAAAATGATCAAATTTGTGAAAATCTAGTCAAAAGTACTTAAATATATATTTCAAATATTTTCCAATGATTTTGAAGTAAAAATTTCTATTTTGGAAACAAAATATCAAATTTGGCCTCAAAATGATCTTGTATGATCTTGTTTTTGAATTAAATGACATATTTCCATAAATCAAAATCTATTGGGTTTTTGAAAAACTTGTCAATACCAAACTCGAAGGGTTGGTCATTTTAAATTTCTCTCTAGTTCAAAATTTTTACAAAAGACCAACCATTGAAAAGTTATATACATTTGAAGTTCACCGAAAACAAGCTTTTACCAAAAATGACGTATTCTTGCATATAGTGAGTTTCGCTATTTGAGCCAGATTTCTTTGTGTATCTTAGCTTGAAATAGTATTTCTAACTCATACAAAGCCATGAAAGTGAAAACTCTACGAAATTCAAATTGGTTTGCATTTTGTCCTTCAATGCAAAATCATTGTCTTTATGCACCTACAAAGCGCATTTTTGCCATATCTTATGAAAAAAAAATCATTTTTCAAAAAATCTTTTTGGTAAACATTTTAATTAGTCCAAAGTTAAATCTTGGAAATTTTCAAAGTATTTGTACTTCATTTGAAAATGTTTTGCCTTTTTCTTCTCTTTAAACAAAAATCTTACAAAGAAAGCGCATTTTGGCATATCTTTTGAATGGAGACTCATTTTGCAAAAATACGTCTTGGAAAAGTTTCTTAGGAGTCCAAAGTTTGTTTTTGCCAAATTTTAAAGTATTTTGACTTGATTTGAAAAAGTTTTTACTTTTTCTCACTTTGATCAACATGCTGAAAATTCAGACTTTTGCATGTTTTGAGCTGATTTGTGATTTTTGTATTTTTCAAGTGTATTCATAATTTGAGGAAGATATACTGATGAATTTTTGTACTCTATAGTTGATCTTCTATGAAAAAAAATTCAGATTTATTGGAACTATTTTAGCCTACGTTTTAGCTATCTTTCGAAGCTTAAATGGAATGTCAAAATTTGTAAAATCTGAAAATTTCATATTTCTGAAATTTTGTGATTTTCATATCTTCAAAATGGTTGATATTTGGTTGAGCCTCCCAAAATTAAAATTGTGTGTATTTACAAGGACTAGTTCCATGATTTATTTCAGATTTTTCAGAGCTTGTTTCCATACTTTTTTTTAAATGTTCTAAGAAAGTTGTGAGCTCAACATGATTTCAATTTGTGAATTTGTGAAAATGAGTATGGTATCTTTATAAAAAATGTTTATTGGGGAGATTTTAAGGATGAGTTTATTTGAATGTGTTCCAAATATCATCTCTTTTAGTTGAACTCCAATATGGCCTCATTTCGAGTTATTTTGCTTTTTTCGGCCATAAAAGAGGAGTTTGTGACCTGTTTTGGTTCAAGGGAGAGAATGATATATGATCAATAGTTTTGTGACATATTCTGGTTTTCCTCAAAATAAAATGAATTCAATTTTCAAGCTCATTGTTTTACAAAAACTTTTTTGGCTGTTTTTGGCTGGTTTTTTATGCTTGATGCCAAAAGGGTGAGGATGTTTATATGATCAATATATTATCATTTGGATTCTCTTTTGTATTTTCACCTTATTTTCGTGCATATCTTGAGGAGGAGCATCTCATTCATACACATAGCCTCCTATATGCAACATGTGCATAAGCTTGCCATTCTCATATGCATAATGCTTAAGCTTTAAATTGCTTAGTGACATGCATGGATATAATTCAACTAGCTTAAATTCTTATCTTGTGATGATTTATATCCAAATGTTGTTATTGATAAAGGGTTTGTCATCAATCACCAAAAAGGGGGAGATTGAAGAATCTAGACCGGCCATTATGAGTTAATGGAGTATTTTGGTGATTAATAACAAATCTAGATGTGAGACTAATATGTTTATTAGCTATGATGTTGTTTAGTCTTATTTGGATGAAAAGGTGAAAATCATGGAGGTATGCATTCGACAACATATTCTTATATATTGTTACATTCCTCGGATCCAAAATATAGGTTGAACTCCACCAAAAGTTTAACTTAAATATATGCATATGTTTTTATTACACATTCGTGTATGCACACATTTAGGGGGAGTTCACTCTATGTTTTGTGGTTTCATTATTATTGATCCATATTTCTTTATCCACATATATTGGGGATCTCTACTTTAAAACATATGCTTTGAGCATATAAAACTTGTGTAGTTCATATATACTCATATTGCTTTATATTCAATTATTTGCAATTGTGTTGCGGGACTAATGTGTGTGCTGAGATGTTTTCAAGACTTAGTCTTGGAGTTTGAATGATGACATAAAAAGGAAATGCAAAGATGATAAAAGATCAACATGCCTCAAGACAAAGGAGTCATGCATTGCATTTCGAAAAGCTTTTGGAAGAATTTCAGTGGAAATCGGTATGACCGCAGTTGGTAAGCGATACTACCGATGTGCGGTAGTACCGGAGCTTATTTGGCGGAACTACCGCTCAGTGGTATGACCAAAATTTATTTGGCAGAACTACCACAACCCGGTGTAACCGATTTGGTAGCGGTACGTTTTTTCTAGTGAGTGCCCTTTTGGACCTCAAGGAAGAGCGGTCGTACCGCCCTTGTGATCAGAAGTACCGGAGAGCGGAACTACCGCATGATCAACAGCAGTAGTACTACACCTGTCAGTAATGGCTTGTTTAGAAGCATTTATTGCAGGTATATCTTGGTAATTAATGTTAATCATTGTGGGACCAACATTTTCCATGAGTTGGATGAATATGTTATGTTCCAGGGTAATAGAGACTTCGGATGGCATCATGAGTTGATCGTCATCAAGTCAAGGTTCAAGAAGAGGATGCATCATGTGTTGATGCATATCAAGATCTCGAAGAGGAGATGATCATGAGTTGATCATCAAGTCAAGAGAAGACTCATCATATGTTGATGGAGGTCAAATAAAGGATGCATCATGGGTTGATGTGTGTCAAGACGATGACCCGGACTTGAAGTGAAGATGTGTGTCATCAAGCTTCAAGAAGATGCTCAAGGCAAAGGTATGATTAGCTAGGGCTAAGGATGTGTTCATAGTCTTTTACTGGCCTTGGTGTTTGGTTGGAAGACTGGATTGCTAGCATAGGTTTGCCGTACTATTAAGAGGGGTCTTGTCTAGTAACTTGAGTCTCATCATGTGTTGATAGCTCAATCTCGCTTGTTCTAGCTCACCATGGCATGATGCTATTATTTGAAATGTGTTTTGCAAATAATCGAGGCTCATGCATCTAATCCTTGTAGCATGTGACTATACTTTGCAAATATGTTTTGCAAATGGTTGAAGTCCATGTACCTACTCCTTGTGGCATAATCTAAGTTTGCAAATGTGTTTTGCAAATTGTTGGGATTCATGCATTTTCCCTTAGCATGGTTTAAGGCTGCTTGTTGCTATTTCTTTGAACTTAGACCATGGTAGTGGCTCTTTGGAGCTATGCTTTTTAATTTGATCAAATGTGTTTGAGATCAATCAAATAGGTGGGTTGTTTAGCCCTCTGAATAAGCTTTCCATAGAGTCAAAGATCACTTAATTCCGACATTGGAGTCAAAAGTTATGATCTTTTTACCGAGTGTCATCTGTGCAGAAATTGGGCTGCGAAACTACCGCTCGAGAAGAGAGGTACTACCGCAGAACGATAGTACCACTCTTTGTACTGTGGTACTACCGCACTAAAATTTTTAACGACTATTTTTTGAGCCTTTAATGCACCATTTCCAACTGTTGAACAAAAATCGGTAGTACTGGGGTTACAACGGTGGTACTACCGTATTTCGACTGAATTTGCTGATTTTTGCTCCCAACGGCTAGTTTTTGTGTGTGGACTATAAATACCCACCTTGGCCGGTTGAGAGACAATTTTTGGCATCCCATTTCACTCACTTGAGCTACTGTGAGGTTTTCCTCTTAATTGTGCATGTGTTGCACCTTATGAGCAAGGAGAGAGGTCTCCAGTTGCATGTGTTGCATCTAGAGGTGGATTTCGTACTCACTTGAGCTTGTGCATTCGTTGCATGTGGTGAGAGTCAAGCAAGGGGCTTGGCTTATTACTCTTGATGTCTGCCGACACCTAGACGGTGTGGAGGCGTCATAATCTGGTGATCTTCTCAAGAAGCTTGTGAGAAGACTCGGCGTGTTGTAAAGGTTGGAGCTCACCTACCCGGAGCAAGAAAGAGCTACTATTAGTGGAATTGAGGTATTTGGCTTAATTCGTGGAGCCGGTCCAATTAGTTTGGGCTTATCTCATGTGGATTAGGGAGACCGGCAAGTCTCCGAGCACCACCTGAAAACGTCATTGTGTCATTGTGGTTTATCTCTTTTGTGTTTTACTTTGTGCAATTTATATTTCTAGAATTAAATTGCTCATATGTCTTTGTATGTTTGCTATCATTATCAATAGCCTTATATTGTTGGTGCACTTAGTCAAGACTAGTTGATTTAGGTTTTAATTGAGCAAAACCGAATTGATTTACAATTTCGCATAAAACTCGGTTTTAGCCAAAGAAATTTTAAAAACCTCCTATTCACCCCCATCTAGTCGGCCTCATCGATCTTACAACCGTGTCCCTATGGTACATGTCCGCGCCATACGGACTAGAGTCTACCAGCATGGGCCGTCCGAAGGAGAAGCGCTCGAACAACCACAGCTGCAACAGGAGGGGGCAGCCTGTGAGGATAGATGTCGTCTTTGTCCTACAGCACGCATCGCACATGCCGCGGTATGTCACGACAAGTACGGCTAATCCCCAGCTGATCTGCAGCTCCTCGCCGTTGGCGATGGCCCTCGCGTACCTACGAGGCGGGCGTCGACAGAGTCACCATGGCTACTGGTAAATAGTACCCAGCCAAAGAGCCACAGTAGGTAAGCCTCGAGGTGCCGCGACACCTGGTTGTCCGTGGGCTCTGGGACCATCCGCTCGACCTACGCACAAACAAATAAGTAGTAAGCCCATCATATGGCTAGGATAGTGCATCGCTAAACATGAAAAATAGGTAGCATATGTACCCGGAACTACGAAAGCCACTACAGGGGAGGGCCATGCCACTGTCGCTCCTGGAAGTCGTAGTACGGTGGATGGGCCTCATTGCAGAACCCCAAACACCTTGTGGCGTCGCATCGAGCGGCGAGCACGTCCGGCGGGAAGGCAGGGGCTCCCACGATAGGCAGGCCGAGTAACAACGTGACATCGTGTAGAGTGGGGGCCATCTCCCCGAATGGGAGGTGGAAGATGTGCGTCTCGGGCCGCCACCGGTTTACCAGGGCTGTCAGGAGGGACCGGTCGAACGAGAACCGTCGTGACCACTCCGGACCGGCCTGGACCTCCCCGTTGTCCTCGACCGGAGCGCCATCCTCTTCGGTGGCCTTCAACATCCGCGCGAGAGGTAGAAGACCGGCATGGCTCAGCCTGCAATGCACGAAGAAGTAACTACATAGTGGACATATGATACAAAGAAGTGGCACAGCTTGCGGATAAACCTGTCTACCTAGCATGGGTCCAGTCTCCAAGCCCGTCGGGGTGTCTGCGTACGAATAGGCCCCAAGTTAGTCACGTCGTCCTCGCAAACCGAATGCGGGACACGACGGCTCGCGTGGTGCTGCGCGTCGACCAGCCGTTCCAACAGGCTGAAATGCCAGTCTGAACCACCAGGGTCGTGAGCCATACCTGCAAATTAATTTCCAGTTAGCAATTACGACACAATTAGTGGGTTCAATTACTTATAGCGTAGCTCTAGAAATTCTGAAAATTAAGTTGCATTCTTGCATAAGTCTAGTGATTTTTTGTTCATAACCTACTATGCTTTCGAAAGTAACCTACCATGATTTTATATGCAAACCTACAATTATGCTATTTACAACTATCAATAATATGCATTGATCCTGTCCAGGTGGGTTGCCCAATATGCACAGGCACCACCATTTTCTAACAAAATATTATGTAATGACTACAAACTTTTTAATAATATGTTCACACATATATAAAACTTATTTACCGATGTTAGCAATTGTTATCATCAACACTCCATAAAATTAGGTTGTTTTTGCAACTAAATGTGTGAAGCAGTTGACCGATTGGGAAAAAAGCACAACTAATTATATATAAACATTAAGTATCATCTGAATACAATATTTACAACGTTTACCCAACCCTAAGATCCGTTCAGCCGATAATTGCTTAGTAGCCTAATCTTTACCATGACTGCTACACCCCCACACAAATCTTCTAGCTTCGCCACTGATAATATGACACTATCATTATTCAAATTAACCTACCATTATTTCATTTGCTAACAATATATCAATACACATGATGTTGCTTGCTAACCTACCATGGTTTCAAAAATACACGCATACAAAATAATGTTAGAGACTCACCGTAGTTGTCGTCGATGCGAAGACACTTTCTTTCCCCCTCTCCCTCTTCCTCTCCTCTCTTTCCCTCTCCCTTTCCTCCCTTTCTCTCCTCTCTTTTGCTCATTCCGTAGCTCTTTGGGAAGAAATGGCGACTGTTCATGGGCGGCCGTGCGCGTGCGGTTATGTAAGTCCACCATATGGCGACTAGGAGGCGAAAGGTCCAGTCGCCCCACGGTTAAGCGACTTGGACATCTGTCGCTCACCCGTTGGGCGACTAGCCAAGTTGCCCAACCGTGGAGCTATACGTGATTATTTGTGACAAAAAAAATAAAGTAGTATTATTTTTGTAATTCTGAATAAAAATATATTATTAAAAAAATCTAGCAATTGTGCCCGATTACCCTTGTGCCCGCGGGCAAATACCCTAATAGAGCCGGGTATAGGGAGCTTTCTTTGCTCACGGGCATGGAAATGGGGGAAATCCTCTGCCCATCGAGTAAACTACCGTGGACATGGGTGAGCTCCACCCGTACCCGCCACGCCTGTTTACTCGCCAACCCACACTAATAGGCTTGGTCATTGTGGTCATCTGGATGAAATTTGAAATTTGGTGTGTTCATTGAGATGGCGTGGTGGGCTCTGATGAACTGTATATGGTCTTTTGGTGGATCTCTGGGGCAAAGCTGATAATGTTGACAAGGCATTAGGATGGTACCATGCAATGCTTCAGGATGGTTTGCAACCTAACGTGCCCACTTGCAATTCCCTCTTGAGTGCTTTCCTTAAGATAAACATGTTTCAAGACGCCTACAGCATGCTTCAAAACATGCTTGATCAGGGTCTGGTTCCATCTCTGCAGACTTGCACCTTGCTGCTCAGCTGCTGTAGCGAGGCTCATGCACAGATGGGATTATGCTGCCAGCTCATGGTTGTAACATCCCAAAATTTTTGTTTGTTTTAAAGTTTTAAAAGAAAAATAACCATTTGAATTTTCCTGCTAAAGCTAAAAGCTTAATTGGTATTTTCAGAGTTCAAAAATAATTTAATGTGATTAATGTCAACATCAACTATTATCAAAATTATTTTATTTGCATTCTATGAGCTTGGATATATTTTCTAGAATTTTTCTGAGTTCATTTGCTATTTTCTAAGTCTTATTTGGATTTGCTTCTATTTTCTAAAAAGAAAAGGTATATAAAATCTCAGAAATTCGCCGGGCCAAATATCTCCTTCCTCGGCCCATCATTCCTTCGGCATGGCCCAACCCGCTTGGCCTCTTTCCTTCCCTCGTGCAGCCCGCGAGCGCGCACGCTCGCGCCTTCGCTCTCTGCCATGTGGAGTCCGCCACTTCGTCGTCCCACCGTGTCGTCGTCCTCGTGGAGTCCCGCTTGCGACCGCCATGGATCCCCTTCTAGAAGCCCTGTCTGACAACAGCCGAACGACCCGCGAATCCCGCGCTAATTTTGGCATTTGAATCCTCTATCTCCCCGCAACTAATCCTATCTCTTATCTCCTCTCGATTCCGTTTCAATCTCTGAGAATCGCACGAGTTCATCTTGGACTTGTTTAGGTCTCCGCCGCCAGCACACCCCCTAGCCTCACCCAAGCCCTATAAATAGGCACCCCGAGATCGCGAGAACACCATCAACCCAAACCCCAGCTCAATTTCGCCTTAGATCAATCCGAGCCGCCGCTATTCGAGCTTTAGGGTTTTTCACCGAAACCCTAAGAACCCGAATTCCGCAGCCACCGTTGGTGCTCCGCTCTCATGGACTACGCCACCGACTTCCCCATCGCAGTCGCTACCTCATGCCCCTCTCCGTGACCCCAGAGCACCGCTGGTTGCCATTCCCGACAATAGCCGTCGTCATCCTCCGCTCCAGTCGCGATTCCGGCCGCCCCCGTCCCTTTTCGGTGCCAACACAAGTAGCCCCGAGTGCGCAATAGCCTCCTTGTCGCAATGCGCACATCCACCACTAGTCCCATGCAGCCGCTCGCCGTTGCCGGGCCGGTCCAGAAGGTTTCGCCGGCGTCCAGGCTGACGTGGAGGCCACCTCACCGCCACATCTGCGTATACGCATGCATGTCAGCCCACGTAGGCACTGACTGAGCCGCCACGTGCGCGTGTGTGCCACCCCACCAGATCCAAGGGTCCATGGACTCAGTCCTTGTACACCGTCCCTATGACAGTAGGGCCCACATTCAATTTTCTTTTTCTTTTAATTCTTTTTCAGCTGATTTCCTTGATGACGTCATTAATCTGAATTTCCAATTGAGAAATAATTCGGGTTAATTCCAATATTAGGGTTTCTTTTAGATTCAAACTTTCAAAGCCCATATCTTTTGCATCCGAACTCCGATTGAGTCCATTCAAATTTCTAAATTCATATAAATTCAAGATCTATTTATCTGAGATTTTTATTTAATTTTTGGAGTTTGTTTTATCTCTATTATTTATTTATTTGGTTTATTTGCCTTGTCTGTGATTAGATGTTGATACTTCGAAAAGCTTTGAGCAAGGAGGAGCATACCAAGATCAAGACCAATCTCAGGATTTATTCCAAGACAAGTCGTAGTCCTTTGATCATATTGAACCTATGATTTCAAAAGTATATTGTTTTATACAATTGCATGCTATCTTTATATAAATTATTTTGGGCTTAGTTATTACCTGTTGTCATTATGCCTCCATTGATTATTTGAATGCCATAAATCCTTTGTCACCCTAGTCTGGATAATTTTAGTTGGACATATTTGTATCACCAACATGGGTATCGTATAGATGCTTAGTCAGGCTTAGTTATGATGGGTTCATCATCACATGTGTCATAATGATTAATCTTAACTTAATGAAATATGGAATCGTGGTGGTGAGCCACTCTTGTTAAAATTTGTGTACCATGAATGGGTGTGTCATTGGTCTTGGTTAAACTAAATGGTTTTCGCTCAGGCGAGTGGTTGGTGGATAGTGGTAGTGTTTCTACACGCTGTGGGTTTGTGGTAGTTCTCGTCTGAGTAGCTTGTTAAGGACTTAATCTTGTGCGCCATTGAACTGGGCCTTTTCGTACAATCACATGTCTGGTATGGGACGGACCTAACCTAGTAGGTTGTTGAGTTTTGGCTTTTGACTACTCAAGCCGTATTTGGGTGGAGGTGTGTATCCTTTTCTACGGCCACATCGCGGGACGGTTCGCCGCATCCCTGTCCAACGTTGTACGTCAACCACAATGAGGTTTTGGGTGGCTGTAGGTACAACGTGAGAGTCAATTGTTGATATGAAACCTCTGAAAGGTTTTGTTATGATTAGTGCTTGCTACACTGGTTATATCTTGTGTGTAAAGTGTACAACCTCTGCAAAGGGTTAATTGATCTATTCGAATAGCCGCGTCCTCGGTTATGGACATGTCCGGGGATTTCACATGGGAGATAGAGTTTCTTCTAAAATGAGTTGGAGTGTGAAGGAGATGTTCACTTGATGAATATAATGTTTGTTTGGTGAACATGGATTTCACTTGGTGGGTTGTGTCGATTGGTGGATAGTGGATTCACTTATCTTTGATTTGGTTGGGAAGTGAATGGAAAGTTCACTAGTTGTTTCAAAGAAATTGTTTAATTATTTATTATTGTTTTCAACTACGCATTTCAATCTATTTATTGTATTTATTGTAAATGCTGCTTTATGCAAAAGAACCATACAGCTAACCTTCGTCAGGGCGTGCATGAATACTATTTGCATACATTTCCCTACGGCTTGCTGAGTGCTTTATGTACTCACGGCTCATGCCTTTGTTGAATCAGTTGAGGAATATCAAGCTGCCCAAGAGTTCTTTCAGAAGGAGGATTATGAAGGTTTTGCGGATTAGGATGCATTCTCCGCTGGATTGCCTGTGGGCATGTTGATTGACCTTTTGAATAGTTTCGTTCCGCTGCAAGAGTTTATTTGTTTCTTTAGCCCTGCGTGGCAAGTTAATTAAACGTTGACCATAAGGTCCGGTTATTATTGCTATTTGTACTATGAAATCTTTTTAGTTAAATCGAATAAATGGATGGTATTTCATCACTGTTTCCTGTGTGAGCTAGCTACTGATCTGGAGCTAGTTCAGCATACACAGAGGGTTCCTGAGATGCATTTTTGGGTCCCGACAGAGATGGTATCAGAGCCATATCGACCATAGAATGCAACCTTAGTTAGCATGGTCGTTTTAGCTAAAAGCTTCAAATTTTATTTTCTAAATCAAATCAACTTAACTTGATTAAGTGGTTATTCTTTTCTCATCTACTCTACTCTTTCTTATATCAATCTATGTTATTCTTGTCATACTCCATTCTTTCTCACCTTGTTCCAGAAATCTGGTCTCCTGTCTTATCTGAACTTTGATTTGTAATCCTAATTTGACTGTCTTGTCCTATTAATTTCTTTAGATGATGCAAGTGTATCATGATCAACAAGGAGATTGGCCTGGAGTTCTTCAGTGCTTGTTGCAGAGTTTGGGAGCAAGCAGGAGTGCAACCTACTTCACCAAGGAAAAGAAAGCGAGGGGGCACACGATTGGATTCGAGACAAGAGTGTATTTCATCGTGAGGATTGGAGGCCACATCCGTCATCACAGCATGAAGTACCATTACGAGCTTGAAGACATGTCAGCAGTCAAGGTCGCTCGCAAGGTTGTTCGAAGGATTTGCAGATTGCACCGAATCAATTTGTCTAAGTTGGTTCAGAAGTACGTGATGCAAGTCGCGTCAGTACCAGCTGTTCCTGAGTCAGAAGAAGAGTTGGGAGAATCCTCAGTTCCAGCACCAGTTCCTTCGCCGTCACCTACTCCGCCCAGTCCAGAAAGAAGGTGTTGAATCATCGGCAATCGTCAAGAGTATCTTTGTCGTTTTGTTCCAGCTGTTCGTCTAGAGTCTCCACCAGCAATTCGCAACTCGTGGGTGTTCTATAGCGACTCAAAGCCAGAAGTCGAAGAATCTTCATTCTCCAACCCAGAGTGGGAGCCGTCCTATTAGAGTTTTAGTAGCGTTGTTAGATCGTTGTTGCAATAGGTCTTTATTTGGGTTGTGTGTAAGTGGGAGCTGCAGTTTTGCTGTCAAGCATTATGTTGCAGTCATACTAAGGCTTTAATTTGAAGAGTTATTTGTGCTTTCATAGCGTTTCAGCTATGTCTTCCGTGTCTTTTGGGTATAATTCGTTTCCCCTAATTAGGTTGTTTCTATCTTTCTATCTTGTTCTATCTCGTCTTTGATGCTATTCACTTTCTTCTACATTGCTTTTCTATCTTACCTATTAAACCTGTGGAGAATCATCGTAGATGGTTGATACTCGCAATACTTCGAGTTGTACTCAGTCAGAGGATGCCAATGCTAATATCAATGCTAGTGGCCAGCCATCAGTACCTGAAGCAGTGGAGCCAAACATGGCACAACTTCTAGCAGCTCAGACTCAATTCATGAGTACAATGATGCAGAACATGAATGCCATGATGACTCAGCAAAGTCAGACCACCGCTGCAATAATGAACTTGTTGAACCAAAATAATCAGAGTAATCAGAATAATCAAGCAGCAGCTGTTCCGCCGCCAGCTCATCATCATTCCAAGCTATCAGAGTACATGAGGACTCGTCCGCCTACGTTTTCTCATTCATCAGAACCTTTGGACGCAGAAGATTTGCTTCGTTCAGTAGAGAAAAAGCTCGACATTGCTCAATGCAATGATAGTGAGAAAGTTCTTTATACTTCACATCAATTGAAAGGTACAGCAGCAGAATGGTGGGAGAATTACACCGCGGTTCATGAGAACTCGCATGGAATTACTTGGGATGAATTTTCAACAGCTTTTCGTCAAGCTCACGTTCCAGATGGTATTGTGGAAATGAAGAAGAATGAATTTCGTGAACTACAGCAAGGAAACATGTCTTTGGGTGAATATCTCAATAATTTCACTTAACTTTCTCGCTATGCTCCGGAAGACGTTGCTACAGATAATGTACGGCAGAAGCGATTCAAGCGTAGACTTAACCAAAGTTTGAAAGTGCAAGTTGTTGGAAATGATTATGCGGATTTTCAGCAGATGGTGGATAAAGCAGTGCTCATAGAAGACTCTCGTCGTGAGTTGGATGAATCTCGCAAAAGGAAGATGATACAACATGAAGTCCATCAGAATCAGATGCAAAGAGCTAGAACCAATGCTCAGTAGCCTTTTCGTTCCCATAATTCATCTGCTGGATTCAGAACCCCTGCCCTAGTGTCTCATGCAGGAAACTCAGGAATTCCCAATGTCAACAACAGCAACAATCAGCAGCCTCAAAGGACCCACAATTCAGCTGCAAGAATTCAATGTTACAACTGTCGTGAGATAGGTCACTATGCTAACAAGTGTCCGCAGAAGTAAGGGCCGACACCAATTCCTTTCAATTTTGGGGCTACACCAGCTAGAACTTCAATGCCAAGAGCAGGAAGGGGAGTGCCTCCGACTCTAAATCAAGCTACCATGACTCCATCAACTGCAACAAGAGGAAGACTGAATCATGTCACTGCAGGAGAAGTTCAACAAGTTCAGAACGTGAAGATTGGGCACCCCGTATCACGACTATTTATTCTTCTTCTTTTACCAGTGAGTTCTTCTCGGGGCAATGCGTGGGGATCCAGATTTGCATCCAGACTCTCTGTGTATTCTGAGCTAGTTCCATGATCAGTAACTAGCTCACACAATACAATTATCAATGAGTATCACATCCATACAAGCGTATAAATAAGAAAATACTTAATAATTAAAGAAACACTATAAATAGGCCTTAGGGACAAGCGTTTACATAACAGACCAACGAGCCTACAAGTTCAGATATTAAATAGTAGCAGCAGAATGTAAGTAAACCAAAGGACGGGGCCTACATGCATTTGCCACAGGCAATCGACTAGAGCTAGGACCTAGTTATCGCCGTCTTCATCATTCCCATAGTCGGGTCTTCTGCTTCACAGTCTGAATCTACATATTTGAGCAATCATGAGTACAAAGGTACTCAGTAAGCCCTCACAGCAAATGCAAGAATATAGATGTAAGGCTTACCAAAGGAGGGTTTTATGTATATTTTAGCACAAAGCCAGTTTGCTCAAATACTATAATGTTTTCCAAACATGTGACTTTGATTTTTTAACTACAAAACCAAAGTTTCATTTGTGTAAGCACTTATAATCTTGTTAAGGTTTCATCCACTTACAGTTACTCACAAGGTTACATCCACATGTGGTTACGCACAAGGTGATGAGACAATAGTTGTCCCGATCTTCCGATAGGATGATAACTTCGATTTGAAGGAGAACGACTTTGACGATGCAGACTTCTAACCGGTCATGACCAGAACACCAAGAAATCACTAAACCACACTCCGAGTCATTATCAACTGTGCCAAGAACGCGGTTGACCTGACCACGAAGGTCTATTCCTGCATGCAATCGAAGAACACGCAAGAACAAGATAATAAGCAATCTGAAATTGCAAATAGGATTGAAATGTTTGATGAAGTTGGGATTTTGAAGCGGTATTATGGTTGGTCTAGTTGACACAAGCCAATACACGAAGTTGCAACAAGGCTAACTTTTAACTAAACAAAATCCAAGAAAACTAGAGGAGTGAGGCCTCCTTAAATAGGGGAGGAGGAGCCACGCATCTAATAGAACTAAGGGGTGGTACTATTCATGTGGTACTGTTCACGTGAACAGTACCACGATGAATAGTATGGCCCAAAGTGGTTGGCCCATATGGGCCAAGTTAGTCCATTCATTACATAGCCCAATTTGGCCCAAACAGGTGACACAACACCTTCTTTTGATTATTGCGGTGCGTACAGAAGGAATTTGGAGATGAGGTTGGATCCGTTGGAAAGAGGACCTCAAACGGACTCCGTATGTGAAAGTTATGCATGTTTGAAGTCGGTGCTGTCTTCGGAGGCCGAATTGGATTCCAAAACGGGTCCAGCTCGAACTCTTGCTTGTCTTGAACCAAAAGTGACGTGATGCTACACAAATATATATTTTCATCATTAGGTAGCATCATATAGTTCATATAATATAAAGGCATACGGGCTCACATGATAATTTAAGTGAAGCATACGGGCTCTTGTACTTGGAACAGCAAGCATAACAAATATGATCGTATCCATAGGGGCCATGTCCTCACCATCCTCCCCTTCTCGAAAACAAAGTCGTCCTTGGCTTTTGATAAGCGAAAAATAGGGTAACAAAAAAACCAAGGTGTGTGCATGGTGTATATATATATGTCATTCGTTTTAACGGTTCTTCGTTGTTGCACAATTAATATTATAAAATAGCAGCGATCATAAAAGCTCATTATATTATCACCCCAAGAATAATCATATATGTTAATGAGCAAAATAAAATTTCTCACACAATAATTATTGCAACTAGTTTTGCAAATGTAAGTGAAGCATTTGTGCAATTCAAATCTCTGAAGTTGTAAACTTGCAGTGGTAGCACATATGGGCAAATCTACAACTTTTGGAATCAAACAAAGTTCATCCATGTAATCAGATTTCAATCGAGCAATAGCAAATTCATCTAGCAAGGGTGAAAAGATGTGTAAGTTCTTCCATACTTCAACATCATCATGCAGATTATCAATACTAGATGGTGCAATAAGAGATGAACACATAGGCATTGGATGATCACTAAATTTTAATTTTCTCTCATAATGAACAAGATTCGGCACACAATAATTGTTCTTCAAAACAGCAAGCTTCAATTCTTCCATATGATCACAAGTTATGCATATTCGATAAACAAGAAATTGATTGTCTACACCAAAATCTCCAATCAAATTAAACTTATACCCAGGGGTGTAGGCACTAGACAAGGATTTCGAACATGCGATTTCAGAAACTTTCTCCACAGCATGTGACAATTTCATAGGTGAATCCAACATAATGTAACATAAAGAATCAGCAGGAGAAATTATAGTCAAAACTTATTTATGTGTAACAAATTCCACATGATCATTAGATGTGATTAACTCATCACATAAAACACTCAAAATAGCAGGCAATTCAATTATTTTATCACATGGTGCACTCAAGTCAATGCAGTCTGAATTCTCTACTTGAAACATGTGCATATCAGAATTATTTTCCACTAATTTTTGCTCTAAAATAGCATGAACAGTGGACAACTGTAATTCGTCACAAACATACTCACCGTGAGTAATGATAGCACTATGATCTTCACCTTTTTGGTCTCCTCAGATGATGTAGGTGCATCCATCTCATAATCTTCCTTCTCAACCAATGGAGTCGGTGTCTCAATCAGCTCATTCTCCTCTTCGGTATGGTTCTCAACTTCCTGCAAGTTGTTAGTCACAGAAAAAGACACAAACACAGGTTTGTTCTCATGTTTCCTATCATCAAGCATTCTCAATTTCTCCTCAATCTGACTTCCAACCTTACAAGCTACTACAAACAAACGAGGGAGAGAACCATATTCTTTGTGAACAAGAAGGTCTTGAATTGGTTGATTAAGCCCACTTAAGAATCTAATCTCTATAGCTTCAGCATGTTCCTCTAAGCCACAACGCAACAAACGAGTTTTCAATTCATGATAGTATTCCCTTATAGTTCTATGACCTTGTTTGAAACGTTGTAATCTAGCTAACAAATAATCAGCATGATATTTAGGAATAAATTCATCTCTCAAAATTTTCTTTAAAGGATGCCACGTTTGAGGTACTCTTCCGTGTCTACGTAAGTACTTCCACCAAAGTATGGTATCCTGAACAAAAACACTAGTGGCAGCTCTAATCTTTTGTTTATCAGACCATTCATCATATTCAAATTCTTTGTCTAAAGTTATCTCCCAGTCAACATAGGCATCAGGATCAAATTTACCAGCAAAGGATGGCACAGTGAGTTTAGTTTTACCACAAGTACTGTCATGATCATATACCTCCCGTTGTGGACGATCTTGTCTCAAGCGTGCATTTTTCTAGCGGACTTTCTTGCGCTCCCGTTCAATAGCTCGAAGAAGATGTGGATCTAGCTGGAAATCATCTCGTGAACCTACCATGGTTAGTAGAAAACAAAGAAATAAATCACAAGTATATGTTCCTATCAACTACTAGGATGTGGAGTTTATCAAGTCACACACGCTCAAGCTCTTATCAAGCTCTTGCAAGTTCTTACCAATGCAAACAGGTAGTGTGTAACATCCCAAATACCTAAACAGGTGTTTGTTCAAATATAATTAAATGTGTAGAAATTAAAACTTTTTCTCATATCTTGAAAACCCCTAAAACTCTCATGAGATTCTTGTCCAAGAGTTGTGTAATCTAAAAACACAAGCTCTTGTTGACCAAAAGTCAAACTCTTTTCTCTTTTGTCACAAATCTTGTGCCAAACCCTTGGAAATATTTTTCCTTAGTCCTAGAAATGTGGTGGAGCCCCTCTGAAAAATATCACAAGTTATAAAACTTGTGTGAGAATTTTTGGAGGTAAAACACATCCTTGAGCAGCCTTCATGAATTTCCTGAGAAAAATGCATAGCATAATAACCTCTGGAAATTTTATGTAAGGTTAGTCATGTTGTCAGCAAGCTCCAGTTAAAATTTCATAAATTTTGGAGTTCAATTGCTATTTCAAATAATTCTGCTTAGTCTCATTTGTTAAAAACTAAATTTAAAAGCTTACCTTTGTTCCTCGCCGAGCCTCTGTCGTTTCGGGTTGAACCCAACCCCTTCAGACCTCCTCGGCCAACAGACCTCAAGCCGACCTCCAATTCCACCTTGATGAGGTCGTAGCCCTTGGATCAAAATCCATGGCCACGACCTCCTCATAAGCCATCACCGTGAGGTCCTCCCCCCACTTGAGGTCATAGCCGTTGGATCACAATCCAACACCATGACCTCCTTCAATGTCTTGCGCCCGGGACCTCCACACGTCGAGGTCCTCTTGACCTGTGGACCTCCTCGGGTCAACTTGTGCGCCAGACCTCCTTCGCGGTCAACACCGCAAGGACCTCCCCTTGCTATCAAACAACCTAGACCTCCCTTTGAACTCACTTGAGGTCGTAGCCGTTGGATCAGATCCAACAGCCCACGACCTCCCCTCAAAATCCAGCGCACAAAACCTCCCCATCGTGTGTTGTAGCCGTTAGATTTAAAATCTCTGACCACGACCTCCACATGCCTTGTCTTGTCGACCTCCCTTTGGTTGTGCGCCCTTGGATTTAAATCCAAAGGCCATGACCTTCCCCTCTTTTCTCTAAGTCACACGCAGTTATGTCCTCCCCTCAGGTCTGAGCCCTTGGATGTAAATCCAAAGGCTAGGACCTCCTAACCCTTATCCTTTAAGATCTGCGTTATGGAAATCGGAGGGCCACGACCTCCCTTTCCAAATCGTGTGGTGGGACCTCCTCCCATCACTTAAAACCTCTTGGTTCAAACTTAAAATCAGAGGGCAGGACCTCCCCATCCACTTAATTCAGCGGTGGATGTGAGGTCTGTTCTTCTCCTACCTTGCTGCGCGTGCGAGCCATGGCGATGGGCAAAGTCGAGCATGTCTTGTCCCAGCGGCTCTTGCGAGCCCGCATTAAATGCGTGTCGGCTCTGCCGCACCCTAGGCCTGATTCGACCACCTAATATGTCCTCTCCATCATGTCAACTCCCATCGACCTCCCCATGGGCTAAGCTCACCATGAGCTTAACCCATAGTCTTGAGACCTCTGTGCCATTGGTATAAGATTCCTTGAGCCCCCTTTGGCTTCTTTTACACACCATTGCCGCCTTGCTTGCACCTCTGTGCTTGCGAGCTCTTAGCAACCGTAGCTCTGGCCGCCATTGGAGCACCTTGGAGCTCCTCGGTGGCCTTGTTCCTGTGGCTCTCCTCTTCACTTCCTTCTTCAATTCATGCCATTTTCCTCTGTAACCAAGATCCTGACTTGTTTAGTTGGGCATTTCGCAGAGGTGGCCAAGGTGGATCTTGAAATTGGAGCTTTGGCCGTGGAGCAACCTTGTCTTCCCACTCGGTCCTCACCTTCCACGACCTCCTCGGAACCTCTGGACCTCCAGTAACTTTCTGGTAGTCCTTAGAGGCTTGGCACCAGCGTGGATGTTGTTGCGGAGCTTTTCTTGGGCACACGCTTGTATGAATCTTTGCGAGCTCAATTTAGTCTTCTTGTCATTTTTGCCGTGTTGTGCTATCGTGCTCCTCTCGGCTCATGCCGTGTTCAAAACCGTCGCCGCCGTTGAGAGGAGGTCCTTTGGAGTGCGCAAGGCTATTGCACACTCGGTGGTACCATTGGATGTCTCCGTGAGGTCTACATCACCGGCGAGACCATCTCTTCAAACTTCGGGTTTTTGTCGGACGTCTGTGGCAGTGCGTGTCAAATTTCGAAAAGATCCTCTACTTAATCGCTAATCATATCTCAATCATTGTTAATCATTGGTTGTGCCTTAAATGCCTTTAATCCGCCCCTTGTTGCGCATTTAAGACCTCTCGCACGCGGACCTCCTTATGTCCCGCACGCATTAACTCCCTGTCCAAGCGCGTGCGTGAGCGCAAGGGCGCTGGAGTGCAGGATGTCCATGACCTCCTCAGGGAGATCTGGGCGTCCAGGGACCTCCCTTGCGCAATCGTGGCCGTCCTGACCTCCCGGAGGTGCAGGACGTTAAGACCTCCGCGGTTGGACCTCCCGCGTTGATCTGTGCCGCTTATGTCCTCTCTGTGTTGATCGCGGCCGTTGAGGACCTCCTCCTTGTTGTGGTCCGTTTGATGCAAGATCGTGACCACGACCTCCCTCTGCTTTCTGGCTGCTGAGGATGGGAGGACATGGACCGTTGGATCCAAGATCCACGGCCCATGACCTCTGGACCTCACGAGCACGCGTGTGCATTGTTCTCCTGGGAGGTCTGAGCCGTTAGATCTGAGATCTATGGCTCACGTCCTCCCATGTCTTTATGGTTTTTAGAAATTCCAGTGAATTGTTATTTTAAGAACAGAAAAAGGTATGAACTTTAAACTTGCATAACTAATTCAATTTAAATCCAAATAGGGTGATTCAAATTGTGGTAGCTCTGCTTGACACAGGCTCCAGCCTAAAATGGTTATGAGCCCAGTTCAGTTCGAACATGGTTTTACAAATGGAATTCAAAACTACCTTTAAATGTCTCTTTAAAAATTCAATTAACTTTTGTAAAATGCATAACTAATGCTCAGTAGATTGTTTTTGAGTGAATCCAACTTTGTTGGTTTCCTCTGAGAATGCTCTAAATGTTAGAATAGGATTTAGGCATGTCATTGTTTTCCGAAAACTTTCTTGTGCATTATAATTTTGTTCAAGTTCTTGTTTTTGGAAAATTATAGAAAGTGCAATATAGCTCCAAATGAGGTGAACTCAATTGTGTTATTCATCTCATGAGGTGCTAGTTTTACAATAAAAATTTCAGTGTCACCACCCTTCTAGAAAATGTTGCCTCATAATTAAATTAGTGAATAGTGGCAATTTGTATTTTTAGGGTGAGCAGATTTGTTTTGCTCATAACTTTTGCATTAAGAATCCAAATCAATTGGTTATTATTGCTAAATTCCTAAAATTATCCTCTTGCTGCTGTAGAAATTTCAGAGTATTTGGAGTTAGTTTGTTTGTCTTTGTCTTTGTCGTTTTAAATGTTCTTATGGATTGTTTTCGTCTTTTCGATTAGGTGTTGACGAATGTGTTGAAACCGTGAGTGATCCTCGGCAACAATTTGACCAGCAATAGCAAGGCAAGCAGTTTGATCATATCCATTTATTGTCCCATTACTTTAAAGTTAATACTTTGTTTCACTTGTATGTATGCATGCTACTTTGTGTTAAAATGTCGCTAGCAAGCCTATAGTTGCATAATCTGTAGGAATTGTTTATCCTCTACTACCATGAGCCTAGGTTATTTGCTGTGGTTTGAGCTCATTGGATGAGTTCTTATCACTTAGTAGTTTTCGATTTAAACTGCTTAGACATGCTTAGTAATCGGTAGTAATGGGCGATCATCGATTTAGTCGATGGTCTTGATCACACAAATCTAATTATTACTCCTTTATGTCCAGCACTTGTGCTTTGTTATTTTGTAAAGTCAAAATCTGAAAATAAAAGTTTGATTTGGACTTGGGCATATTGGATGGATGGTGTGGTTTTGGAATGTGGTAGTATGCTAAGTCGATAAGGACCGAGTTACTTGCGCCACCGCTACGAGCAATTTTATGCTAACCACACGAGGGGATATGGGACCTCTCTTGACTAAGTACTTTGGGAGGTGTTAATTATGAAATGGTCGGTGGGTATGTTTAAATAAAATGTGTGTGTGTGGTGTTGGGAAGGAGCATTGGCGGAATAGGTTAGGGTTGTCTAATGTGTCTTTATCCCGTGGAGTTCTTGCTCGTAATTAGCATCATCCATTGGAAATGTCTCGTAGGACTTAGCCGTGTTGGCATACCAAAGGAAGTGTGCTAAATCATGTGGCGAAAAAGCGGTCGGCGTGTGGGTACATTGGTACACCCTGCGAGGTTAAAACTATTGAATAGCCTCGTCCTAGGTTATGGACACGCTCGGATCGCCCCGTGAGAACTAGACTACAACATTTAAATTAAAACTTGATGGGTTGGTATGAATGGATGTTCATGCTATTGCGGTGGCTAATGGGTTAGCCACTTCCAGGATTGTTATCTATCAATTGTTACTTGTCTCGTTGTTTCTTGCAAATGAAAAATGAATTGCCACTTTGCTTTGGAATCTATTTAAATATTGCAAATGAAAACTTGCTTTATGCTAAAATAAGTCCAAAGCCTCATCCACTTAAATAAAGCTTGCATGTAGCTAAACTATAGTTCTGTTATATTACACGTCAGTCTTGCGAGTACATTTTTGTACTCATTTGTTTTGCTTAATAACTTTGTTGCGAGGAGGTAGGGTCCAAAGGGCTTTACTTTTGTGTGTTTGTCAAGTTGGTTGGGAAGCGACTAGCTTGGCGGTCGGTCGATTGCCTTGTGGGTGAAGGCACACTAGTTGGCTCTTGTTTTGGGCCATCTCTATGGCACTTTTGCTTCATTGTTATCTTAGTAGTCTTGTTGTTATTTGGCGGTCGGCCTCTCTTTTATAATAACTATCCTTTATGTATATTAACTTCGGTTTGTTGCTTGTTCTGTTTCTATGTGTTGGAATGGAATTGATGCAATCTTTTGTAATGAGTTGTGTGTCTTGCGTGCAGGAAGTACATATATCTCGAGGCACGGTTTATTTAGTTGATAATACTAGGGTCAATTGGATGACTAAGTATTATGAGCCTAATAAATCGGGGTCTCACATAGTGCAACCGGTGGCTGGTTCGTGATAAACTTGACTCAAGTGATGAGTAGAGCGACTGCAAGGGTCGATTCAACGTGATCTACTCGGTTAGTAGAAAGTGGAGCTTGGACAAGCTTAATATTAGGTAGCAAAGGGAACAATCAGTTAATTTCAGAAATTGCACATAATTGAATTATAGTTCGTATCTAGCACTTAGCCTATGTTGCTGATCAACCAAGGATGGATAAAGGCTAAAACAAGTGTATAACAATGTATAGGAGTGGTAGACACAGGATAATTCAATAGAATGCAATTTGGAGTGAATAGCACAAGTCTTGACCCAACACTGAAAACTGTGGTTTTCTGTCCACTGGATAGTATGCCGGTATTTAGCCCGTAACTTTTTGTCAGATACCTCTTTTTCAATGATTATTTTTTTTCTCTATTTCCTGATGGCTTTTTCCACAATTTTTATTTTGGGGCCACTTTCTGAATACCGACTCAAAAAATCGCACAAAAATCACAAGTGCATACAGTTTCAGATTCAAACAGAAAACTAGGTCAACTTTCACCGCATATAAAATTTGATTGCCTTGCTGGACTAAGGTGAAATTTTACAGGCAGATGGATAATGCAATTCGTGATCTAATGGCTATGGTTTCACTCAAAAAGGATTAGGGAATCAAAAGATATGGCGATTTTCGTGACAGCGACAGAAAATGGGGTCTTCTGGCCGAAATTGGAAATTTGGGTTTAGGGTGTTCTAGATGGATTTGGACATGGGGAATTTCTTTTGGAGCTTATTTTTGGGTTTAGGACGTGATGGATGGGCTACGATTTCATTTTTTTGTTTTTTGTTTTATTTTATAGGGCCAAAGATATGATCAGCAACTAGACAAAGCTAAAACGGACACAAATTCAATTTAACAAACCAAAACTAATAGATTGAAAGGCACAACGGGGTTTGGACAGCGGATAATTAACTCTTTTTGTTGGGCAATTTTTCTGGACTATGGGAAATAAAAAAACCAATTACTAACTAGGGATACAACAATTCCTACCGGTCAAATTTAGCTCTGATACCACCTGATGAGACAATGGTTATCCCGATCTTCCGATAGGATGATAACTTTGATTTGGAGGAGAACGACTTTGACGATGTAGGCTTCTAACCGGTCATGACTAGAATACCAAGCAATCGCTAAACCACACTCCGAGTCGTTATCAACCGTGCCAAGAACGCGGTTGACCTGACCACGAAGGTCTATTCCTGCATGTAATCGAAGAACACGCAAGAACAAGATAATAAGCAATTTGAAATTGCAAATAGGATTGAAATATTTGATAAAGTTAGGATTTTGAAGCGGTATTATGGTTGGTCTAGTCGACACAAGCCAATACACGAAGTTGCAATAAGGCTAACTTTTAACTAAACAAAATCTAAGAAAACTAGAGGGGTGAGGCCTCCTTAAATAGGGGAGGAGGAGCCACACATCTAATAGAACTAAGTGGGTAGGACTATTCATGGTGTACTGTTCACATGAACAGTGCCGTGGTGAATAGTGTGGCCCAAAGTGGTTGGCCCATATGGGCCAAGTTAGTCCATTCATTACATAGCCCAATTTGGCCCAAGCAGATGACGTAACACCATTTTTTGATTATTGCGGTGCATACAGAAGGAATTTGGAGGTGAGGCAAGATTCGTTGGAAAGAGGATGAGATAGTCTTTCCATCAAGTACTCGTGGACCTCAAACGGACTCCGTATGTGAAAGTTATGCACGTTTGAAGTCAGTGCTGTCTTCGGAGGTTGAATTGGATTCCAAAACGGGTCCAGCTCGAACTCTTACTTGTCTTGGACCAAAAGTGACGTGGTGCTGCACAAATATATATTTTCATTATTAGGTAGCATCATATAGTTCATATAATATAAAAGCATTCCTAAAAACAAGCTCACCTGATAATTTAAGTGACGCATACGAGCTCTTGTACTTGGAACAACAAGCATAACAAATATGGTCGTATCCATAGGGGTCATGTCCTCATCACAAGGTTACCTCCACCTCAAGTTACTCATAAGGTTACATCCGCCTCTATCATCACCACAACCATGTTTACGCCAACATGTCTTAGTTTACATTTTATTAAAACCAACCAAGTGTGTCTTTCTGTACAATGCCCATAAATAGGGGCACATCTATTCAAATAGATTAAACACTCTACAAATGTTGTACAACTTTACCCACAAGATATGATTAACTTATAATGTCGACCATGACATGCTTCCTTGGGCGTGCGACGGAGACGATCATAACAAGGCTTTTCCAATTCCTAGTCCTGACACTAGACCCGCTTCGGCGGGGAACCAATCAACACTAGGACAGTGACCGTTATGGGGCACCCCCAAGAATGCCCTTAACAAGGCATATTTTCAATGAGGGGCCCTCCGTTGTTAGGAAGTCATGACTCTTCTCGATATATATAAAAGTTACTGTAGGCGCAGGGTTTATGCCGGAAATTGAGTAAAGTAGTTGGCCAAGTCTATATCTCATACTAGACTTGTGGTTGCATGGCTTTGTAGTTTAGGAATGCAGCTCATGATCCGGTCCTTAATTGACTCAAGCGAGACAATCCACAAACCAAACTCGTATGCACACAACACCGATCTCATACCAACCACTCTCCCAAGTCTCCATCATAATAAATAACATTTTCATGTTTCCACACTACGAATCACAACATATCCTAAGTTCTTGTAATGACAATGTTTGTGTCTTATTCAATTTCAACCACTAAACAGTGTCTAAGCACAACCAAAAAGTCATAATTAATTATCCGAGGAAAGTTTTTCTCATGTAATATTTTACCTAGGGTGACAAGGTATAAGTGTTATCAACAATCAAGGAAGGGAGTAATAATAACCAACCTTTAGCATAGCAAGGTATCAACCTTTAACATAGCCTTTTATAAATAATAATAAGCATGCAAGTAATACTTTCAAATGCAATACTTTGCATTGCATTTGAAATGTAGGTTCAACATGATCAATTGTAAGGACTTGCCTCGCTCAAGAGTGGATATTGCTTGGTCTTGGTCTTGGTTTAAAGCAATGGCATCGTTAATTGAAATTCTATTTGCTTAGCGTCCTTGTGTTTCGAATAGAAAAGTCTTCTGCAACGTTGGAATCTATTTAACGCAAGAACGACGACATCGAATAAATAATCATAATTCAAATAAATTCCAAATTAACTCCAACAATTATTATTTTGCTACCGATGGAAATATCTTGAATTTAGAAGGAAAAAAAATCAAATTATTTGGATTTAAAACGAGGGAGAACAAGCTCTCCAAAATTTTGACTCGATAGGAAATTCTAGAAAATCAGAAAATCCTGACAGGTGGGACTGACTGGTATTTTCTTTTTCATTTTCATATAATTTTCTTAAGAAAATCGTCTACGACTGACAGATGGGGTCCATCGGGGTTTTTAATTTCTTTTTGAATTATTTTCCTTAAGAAAAAAATGATCTGTGGCTGACAGGTGGGTCCATAGGGGTTTTATTTTATTTTCTATTTATTAAAATTCGAGAAAACCAGAGAGACTGACAGGTGGGGTCACAGTCCACTTAAACTCGGTCTTCCCGAAGGCGCATAGGGCCTAGGGCCCACTTGTTGGTGGCTGTGGTATACGGACCGGGTCTATAGAACGGGTTTTAAGTGGTGGGACCCGCAAGTCATAGACTCACACTTATTTCTATGACTTAGTTAGATTTTTCTAATGATGTCAGACCCACATGTCATACGAATACTAAATACCAATTAATGCTAACTAATTATCACTAACTTAATCACATTGGGCCCACGCGTGAGTGACCCTATCGTCATTGTCCTCCTCATAATAGAGGAATGAGACAAAGGCAGCCATGGTCGACTTGGATTCGACCTCGGCGCCTGCGGGGAAAGGCACGACGACCACCTAGGACTGATAAATTGGTTTGCGGAGGTCCCGACGTTGCTAACTGTTGTGGCGACACGATGGGAGATGGACCGAGGCGACAGCGAGGGTGTTGGTAATGGCACTGTATTTGCTGGCATCTACACAATAACTACCAAATAGAATTTGTGGCACAGATGAACATGAGGGAATTACAGGGGTGCTATACATGGTGGTTGTCTGCCTAGAGGTGCTCAGGAGGGCTATGTCCATGTTGGCCAGCAATGAGGAAGGAGGTCGTTCGCGGCGGCTAGGTTACAGCAGCTAAACGACTATGTTGTTTAGCCTACCGGGTGAAGCTGGTGTTGTGGTGCTCAACAGCAGCACTGTAGCGGAGCCGAGGAAGATGTGGCGATCTAGGGAACGTGCACTCCTCGGCTTATAAGGGAGGGAAGGAGGAGGGAGAAGGCGGCAATGCGGCGTCCATCTCACCGATTTCTCGCGAGTGCACGAGTGTGGACCGACCGACGAAGCTAACCCGGTGACAGGACGACCTCGCAGTGGCGTTGCGCTTGAGGTATGATGCAGCTTACCGGCTCTCGAGTGCCTTCCACTCTCGAAGCGGTAGAGCGAGAGAGGAAGAAGATGAACAAGGATGAAGGGTGACGCATGGGGTGGGGCCCACCTGTTGGCGAGAGCGGTGCAAAGGAACAAAGAGCGGGTGGCTTTGTCGCAACGCAGAGATGGCTTGAGTAGCTAGTGGCCGCAATGGTTGTGGGTCGCATGGAGAGGAAGGAGAAGGAGGAGATGGGCGTGGGGTGGATCATTCCAAGGGAGACAGAGGGAAGAAAATGTTTAAACTTTTTGTTTTGATTTCCATAAACGAATTTGAATATGAATTTCAAATTATAAGGAGGTCTGACACGCCATTTAGCTTGTAGATTTTTATAAGTTTAATTTGGAGCAAAGATTTTTATTGAACTTTTCGAAATGCAATCCAAGTTTTCGAAAATCCACAAAATGCAATAAAAGTTATTGAAATCCCATAAAATTCATTCAAGTTTCAAAAAATTCAAAATTGAGTTGTTACACAACGTGAGCGTAATAAAAAAACTCTTCTACAAGGTTTACCGAACCCCAACCTTAGATTCTCGAGCAGTAGACATGATCTCGATGGGTGGCATGATGGCAATGGCATCACTTGCCTATTTGTCAACAATAGAGGTGACTAGTATCAGCATCGTTGTACCCTGTGCCAGGCGAGTTGGGACCTTTGTCGGCGAGGACAAAGGCATAAGGCTCTTCCTCAATTAAGAGCATATCCATTGCTTTATTTTTTTTCAATAATATTATTTTAAAAGATAATTATAAAATTAAATAGTTGAAAAAAATACAAAACTAGGTCCATGTCGCCAGAACCCCGTTGATCGCTGTTGCCGATCCAACTTTACGTAGCCATTTGAATTTGGCGACACAAAGTGAATAAGAATTCTTGTAGCCAACTGAAATGGCGACAGGAAGCCGTGGGGTTCCTGTTGTCAGTTCAACTGGCGGTAGGGACTGATTACTTAAAGCCCAAAAAATCAGTGGAAATATCATTTTAATTCTAGAAGAAAGAGAAGAGAGGGAGAAGAGAGAGGAGGAGAGGGGGAGAAGAGACGTGGTGAAGCACTGGCAGTTCGTAGTGGAGGAGACAGTTGGAGCATTAGATCTGGTCGGTCATTTTGTAGGTACATATTTTTGCAACTTCGTGCGTTATTTTGAAACCTTGTCGGTTAGCAAATAAAAATAGCAACATAAGATTCAATAAATTAGAGAAAACAGATATAAATTAGCGCAGATATTTTTTTGTTGCACTACTCGAACGATTTAGAATAAATCTGCAAAAATAGGAACACACCTCGAAGAATAGCTAGGTACCTCTTTAAAATCTGGAAAAAACACGATAAGCTAAGTAAGGTAGGTTGAGCTTAATCAAAATAATCCCAGCTTAATTTGGGTTTCCGTTTGTGTGCGGTAATTATTTTGTTAATGTCGAGAAATCTTTTTAAACTAGCAAAATAACATGACACGTCATAAATTGTTAAAAAAAATCTGGAGTTGCTACATAGGTTACGTAGCGCTTATTTTTGTTTCCATTTGCACACGTGAAATATTTCAAAAATGGTGGAGACAAACAAGGAAAGTAGCAAGATAACTTTTAAAAATCTGTAAAAATTACAGAGTAGCTTAATACGGTTTGTAGAGCATAATTAAAATAATCCCAACGTAATTTAGATTTCCATTTGTGCATGGTAATTACTTCGTTAGTGCCGATAATACTTTTTAAACATGGAAAATAGTAGGGCACATCTAAAAAGATTTTTTAAAAAACATTTTTTTTAAAAGTAAGTAGTCGTCTGAAACAATTACCAAACTAGGTTCATGTCACCAATTGAAATGGCTACATGGTCCTGTCGCAGTTCAACTGGCGACAGAGACACGGTTCATCCCATGAGGATACAATATTGTTTCTAGGAATTTTTTAAATATAGCAAATGAGCTCAACAAATTCCAAAAAATTGTTTTGGAGGCTCTCGACACAATTTGATTGCATGTGTAATTTTATCCATTCTTAATTTTTCTCCAAAATTCATTTAATCATACTGTTTGTAGAAATTTCTAACCGTATAAAAATGAGCTTAAAAAATTATGATTTTTTTGAATGCTCCTAACATAGTGAAATTGATTGTGTAATTTTTCCAGAATTTTATTTGTTCTGAAATTATCTCGAACAAACACCATCGAACAAACACCATGACTTACTCCCACAATTTTAGAGTATGTCATGGTGTTTGTTCAAGGCAATTTCAGAACATATAAAATCTTGGAAAAATTACACAATCAATTCCACTGTGTAAAGAGCCTTCACAAAAAAGTTATAATTTTTCGAGCTCATTTTATACCGTTAGAATTCCTACAAATAATATAATTAAACGAATTTTGGAGAAACATTAAAAACGGATAAAATTATGAAAAAATTACACAAGCAAGTAAACTGTGTCGGGAGGTTCCAAAAAAAGGTTTGTAATTTTTTGAGCTTATTTGCTATATTTAAAAAGTCCTAGAAATAGTATTGTATTCTGAGGGGATGAACAGTGTCCCTGTCGCCAGTTGAACTGGCGACAGGGGCTTAGTTTTGTAATTGTTTTTTTAACTATTTAATTTTGTAGATTTTTTAAAAATAATAATATTTTTTTAAAAATCCATCTGAAAATTGTAAAAAAAATCGGAGTTACTACATAGGTTACGTAGAGCTGAATTAAAAATCTGTAAAAATTCTTTTGAATGCCATTTGCGCGCAGTAATTATTCTGTTAATGATGAAAATTCTTTTTAAAGTAGGAAAATAGCAACATTCTATAAAAAATATGTAAAAAATACATAGTAGGTTAGTGGGGTTTGTATAGCTTAACCAAAGTAATCATAACTTAAATTTGGTTTCTATTTGTGTCTAGTAATTATTTTGTTAATGCCGCTTCTTATTACCTTATGTACATGTTTCGTAGTTTTTACAATGCACGCACTGAATTTTCAGGTATGGCGAACCTAGGACACGCTGCACAGTGGCCATACGAGTTGCTTGACCCGGTGATTGACGCACATCACCGTAGCCGCCTCAGTACCATCCTCCCCCCAAGAGGGTGAGGCGGCGATTGAGCTTGGTGCATTGCGGCTGCGCACGTCCATAAGGGCGTGGAGGGTGGACCCACGTTGGGTTCTAAGGTACATGCTGTTGCGATCTTCGTGTGCTCATTTGCAGCCCAACTACTTTGGGTGGACTATCGTTTGTTCTTAACCTTACTCGACACAGTTTGAGGGCGGTATGCCTCCTTCCATTGGCGAGGATGGTTGAGGCGACGTGGGAGGACGACCAGGACCGCGCGGGCGATGGTCGTATGTCCAGGCGCTTTTCGTATGACCGGTGCCTACTCACGGCGCTGGTTGACCGTCGGAGGCTGGAGACGCGCACATTTCACCTTCCGTGTGGGAAATGGCGCCAACCCACACACCCGGCGACGTCCGCTCGGACGTACTACACGTGCGGCCACCACCTCGTAAGCGTATCTTGCACACACAAAGTTTTCTCACATCATACGTTCCATTCCACAAATCCTTGATTACACACACGCATAATGACAGCCGAAGATGCAATGCAACTTCTTCCAATGGATCAACGGCCCGGAGATGTACGATAGGACGTTCATCCAGTAGAAGTACATGTTCAACTTTCCATGGCCACCCGAGACCTTCGATCATCGGACACCTTATGTACTCGAACCCGACCCAACCAAAAAGGCATCGGACGAGCCTAAGAAAACAAATGAGTACGACGAGGCCAAGCGGGTGGCGGACAAGGAGAAGGCTCCTGCAAGTGAGACCGTGGGTTGTATTACCACACCTTGTCACCTGGGTGCACTCCGGATCTAAGAGGTAAGTTATGATTAGTATGCATCATAATTATTGATTTGGCCCGGCGTTGCGTTATCCTAACATCATTCAACCGTCCAGCCCATCTCGCAGGATATAGATGACTTCGAGACTGGCCGCCACCACATGCAACAAGGGGACAAGGGGAAGACTCCTGTAAGTGAGACCATGGGCCGTACTACCGTTGCTCGGGCGCACTTTAGATCGAAGAGGTAAGTTATGTTCGATATGCATCGTAATTATTAATTTAGCCCGATGTTGTATTATCCTAACATCATTCAACCGTCCAGCCCGTCTCGTAGGATATGGATGACTTCGAGACTGGCCGCCACCACATGCAACAAGGGGACAAGGGGAAGACTCCTGTAAGTGAGACCATGGGTCAGACTACCTTTGCTTCAAGCACTTCGGATCAAGAGGTAAGTTATGTTCGGTATGCATTGTAATTATTAATTTAGCCCGACGTTGTATTATCCTAACATCATTCAACCGTCTGACCCGTCTCGCAGGACATGGATGACTTCAAGACTGGTCGCCGCCGCCGCGGGTAGCAGGAAGACAAGGGGAAGGGAGTGATGGGCCGCCAAAACTAATGATATTTGTTCCAATCGACTTTATTTCCATTCCAAAAAGGCACATATGTATCGTATGTGTGTTTCGGTTTGTTGCAGAGTGCATGTGGTCGTTACTTATGCACGTAACCAAACCCTGCGCACCGTGTAATTCACAAATTTATTATAAAGTCTATTTCAATCCACAACTGCGTTGTAAAGCCGCCGACTTCAATTCTCGTTCTGTTATGGCATTGAATTCTTGCTGTCCAAAGGTAGGGAACAACATAAAAATAAAGGTCTAAAAGATGTGTTGTGGAAGTGGGCACTAAAAATAATGGTCCACATATCTTATGCAACAAATTACATCTCTTTTCTCCAAATATCGAGACAACATCGCGCATGGCAACCCTAAACCCAATTATTTTGTCCATTCTCTACTTCACATTATATTGTCTTCTCCGATTTTGCATTCCAAATTACGCGGACACTTCAATGTATTACCAATTTTTAAAAACAACCTTACAAAAATGTAAAAGTTCCGTCACACATAAATTAAAAATAAATTACAGAACCCTCCTGTCGTTAATTGAACTAGCGACAGAAACTTCCTACACTGTTCCTTTGGCGACAGGATTCCTGTCGCCAATTGAAATGGCGACATGAGTCCGTCGCCATTTCAAATGGCGACATATACCTAGTTTTGTAAAAAAAAAATCGACTATTTAATTTTATAATTATCTTTTAAAATAATATTATTAAAAAAAAACTCCATTGCTCCACCGTGAACTGCCGCTCTAACTATCCATGTAGTTGAGAGATGCCAAATCAGCATGGATACTTGCTTAAAAAAAGGCTACAATCTTACTATATAAAGAAGGCAGGATTGAGGACCAGGGGAGACGCTACGTCGACAGGTTTTTCTTGACCGTCGGATGCCGCGCAGCCCTCGTCCGCGCCCGTGCGATTTTTCCTTGCCTTCGCTCGCCGCTCGTTCTGCCACGTCCTTCTCTCTCAATGCTTCGACTATCTCAGTCTTCCACGAGCGTACACAGCGAGAGGGAGCCTTCCGCATCGCCCCGTGACCTTCGGTCCGCCGCTGCTTCGTCTTCCCCCTCCCTCTCCTTTACTCTATCTAGCCTTGGTGGTTGGGTTGGTTAAGCGGTCGGCTCTGGGTTTGTTCTTGTCGTGGAGATTCCTTCGAGTTGGAGCTGCCTCATGTTGGAAGGTCTTGGGGCCGGTTAATGGAGGAGGGGTATGAGGCGGTGAAGGAGCTAGGGGCCGGCAACCTCGGGGTGGCCAGGCTGGTTAGGGACAAGGGCAGCAAGGAGCTCGTCGCTGTCAAGTACATCGAGAGGGCAAGAAGGTTTTCTGGCTTGCTTTTTTTTCCCTTCCTGTGTGCTTCATTTTGGGGTTTGGTGATTTCAGATAAATTGCTGCTGTTTAAATTCTTTAAGGTCATGAAATAGTTCCACTGAATGGTCCAAATCCTCTTTGGAAGTAGAAGCATGGTGGCTCTGACTACAAGTTTTCTGTTTGTTGGATGGATAATTTCAAGACTTGTATGCGTGCAGATGGATGAGAATGTGCAGAGGGAGATCATCAATCACCGGTCACTCCGGCATCCTAACATCATACGGTTTAAGGAGGTAATTAAGAAATTTTAATTCATCAGTGGTTTGATAAGTTTACTGATTGTCAAATAAATTAGACTGATGAAATTTGATGGTTCTGAAGTCTGAACTACAAGTTTTCTGTTTGTATCAATGTTTGCATCATGGCTACATCTGCCGGGCAAAACTTAATTCGACACATTGAAGTGTCATTATAGATTGATTGTTGACAGAGTAGTTTCAAAACATACAAGTTCATCCTAGACTACGACTCCAGCTAATTTCCAATTGTTTAGCAAGTTGTCATGTTAAGATCAAAGTGAATTCATTTACTATAGCACAATCTTGTTTTGTGTAGCGATCGAGAACAGGTTTGTTTGACACCCACGCAATTCGCACGTTGACGTGGCCACTGGTCCATACTATATTTCGTATTATGTTCCTTCTATTGCTTGCTACCTGCCTTGTTGGTTTATTTATCTGCTTTCATTCTGTTGCTTCATGCCTCCCTTGTTAGTCACACTGCGTTAACTTTCTTTGACTGATACTACTATGTCATTCATATGTTTTGTTTGACACTAGACAATGCAGTTTACTTATTTACGTACAGATTTCCTTTTTATCTGTGGCTTATTGACCTACTCATACGTACTTACACATACACATATGCCCGATTTGAGGTCCCTGCTACTCTTCTTTGATTAGTGCTGGTGCTGTGTGCTTTAATCCAAGATGTTTTCCTGTGTCGGTTTTGTTAACCATCTTTATTGAATCTTTTTTTTTGCTTTCTGACCCCAGAATGTTTGCTTAGCCTTGAGCGTCATATAATACTATGTTTATTTCTACAGATTCATCTAACAGCATAATCACTGTCTTCAACACACAAGCTGATTGGTACTGACCAAGGACGATGTTAAGTAACCTCTATTAAAATCGTTCTTCATATATTTATCTTTTGTATATCATCTACAATACCATACTTCGATTGACGTTCATATTGTTATATCACAATAGACTAAAAGAAGCGCTACTGCACTGCCATCTTCTCAAAACGCCTATTCGATTCGTCCATGCCTGAACAAGTACTTATGCATTTAATCTTTCAGTTGTTTCGTTCTTTACAAAAAGAACCCTCGACTTACAATTACACAAATAGTTCTTGCAACAGAGATACAAAATTGGTATCTAATTCCATAGAGTACAATCTGGGCATGCACTACATGGATGTCTAACTTGTGCCTCTGAGAACAAGTGCGTATACATTTAGTTTTTCAGTTATTTCGTTCTTTACAAAGAAAACTGTAAATACAATTACACATAGTTCTTGCAACAACGATACAAAACTGCTATCAAATTCCATAGAGTACAATCTGACATGCACTACATGGATGTCTAACTTTCCCCACCCATCAAGCATATTTGCAGAGCCTTGCAAGCTAAAGATCGTCCGAAGAAATTACTTCTTCACCACCACGTCGTGAGTCCTCAAGGCCACAATGTCCAAACCGATTTGCTTTCTCCTCCATCCCATGCCGCGGCCTCACTGGCCTTCTGATTTGGTTCGGCGCGCCATGTGGCGCGCGGGTGCTACTAGTAGCTTTATAAAGCCACGATAGCTTAACTAATTTGTGTGGATCTCGAGTAATTAGAGAGAGGTATTATAGCTTTGCTAAAGATTTTAAGGTGGTAACTTCATATGACACTTCACTCTTTTTCGAAGCTATTAAGAGTATCTATAATAGTCCATGTTACTTGTTACTAAGGGATGAACATATCAGCATTTAAGTGATGTGGAGGAGAGATAGCGAGGAGAGAAAGTGGGCTTGTTTATAGACGAAGAAACAAGCAAGTTGTTGATACCAAGACACAATGAACAACAAAATAGCTATTGGAGTCTTGCTTGTTACCTAAAAACCTATTTTGTGAGTAGGAATTAAAGTCTTAGATACAAGCTCAAAAAACAAATATATTTAAAGGCTTGTTTCTTTTTATTAGAATGAGTACTCTCTCTCCTTTTAGTAACAACCTAAGAAACAAACTATTGTAGATGCTCTAATTGAAACTATATGCCATAGGGATGCTATCAGCATTATACAAAATCAACAACAAAAAAAGGTAGAAGCAACCTGTTCCCCATGAATTTCACGCGTTCCAAACAAATGGTCGTAAAATTCCTTTTCCATTTTGCGCTCATGTTTTGGACTAGAGGTGGCCAAATAGGTCGTGGTAGGTGGCCTAGCCTGAAGCACGATAGGTCCGAGCAGGCATAGCACGACCCACCACCTAAACGAGCCGTGATAGCCTGTCCCGACATCCTGTGCTGTGCTTGGGTTGGGACCTTGGCCCAGTGGCCCGACCTGGCACGAATAGTACTGGGCTTGACATGGTACAGTCTAGGCATGACCCAACCCGTTAAGCTAATCATTTTTTAATATTTATATGATTTTATTTTGTAGTTTTTGAATTTTGTATAGTTCGTTTTATAAGTATATCTAAATTTATTTTGAATTTCTTTTAATTTTATATATTTCTCTAGAAAGGTTTACATTTTTTTTTCAAATTTTCATTCCAAGTAGGCTAAATAAGCCGGTACTGACCTGATGAGCTAACCGTACCTATAAGGCTATTTTGCCGTGCTTGGATCAGTGTCTCAGTACATGGCCAGCACGGCCCATCTAAATAACAGGATAAATGGGCACTGGCCGAATGGGCCGTGCTTTATCGCTCTGTACCGGCCCGGCCCGGCCACTTCTTCTGGACTACTGGAGTGATGGAGTCCCCTGCTGATGAGCAATTAAATGCTGAAGCGGAAATGCGTGCTCCTCTCGCCTCCATCCGTGCCCTCGCTTTCCACCGCCGCCACCCACTCCCCCGCCCCCGTCCCCGCCCTCTCATCCCCCTCCTCCTGCCGCCGCGGCCGCCTCCGCGTCCCTGCTCCACTCCGGTGTGCTCCCTCATGGCCTTCTCCGCCGAGCCGGCGGGCGAAGAGGCGGAGGAGGAAGCCCTGCCCCTGCCGCCGCCGGCGCTGGAGACGGAGGCGAGGTGAGCACGGAGGAGTGGCGGCGCTGGGGCACTTCTTCTCCTCTCCCGGCCGTGGTGGCCGCCGTCGTCCGCGAGCTGCTCGAGATGGAGGCCGAGGCCGGTGAGAAGATGAGCTTCGGCGGCGTCGGCTCCAAGCTGAAGGTATACGCCTTTTTCTCCAATCGCCTATCAGATTTAGATGTTCTTGTTGCTTCTGTGCTTCTAAAAGTTGTAGAACACTGCAAGAATCGAATCGATGGGAATGCTAGTGAAGTCATGGTATGATTTCTTTGAACTCGCAGGGTGATTTCAAAGACATGGAGGACAAGAAGCACAGAGCTGTCTACGAGACACTCGCCGACTCGGACAAGAAGCTGCAGTATTTCTCAGCTCGGCAGATTGCTTGTCGTTTGCTAGGGAGCAGGGGATATCTATGCCAGAAGGTAGTGCATAGGTCTCAGCTACACACATGTTCTAATTTGTAAAGCACTTGCGCAATGCCATACACAAATGCAGCAATTCGAGCTTGATGGTTTATTCAACTGAATCTTGTTTTGCTAACAATTCTGTGCTCTTTCTGCAGTCTTCTTAAGTTTGACTGAGATGTCTACCTTTAAAATTGCAGTGCTGGCTACCAATGGAAGACTGTATGTGCGCAAAGCTTGCTCCTTGCAATTTATGGAGGGGAATAAGATTCTGGCTATATATGCATCCAAAGGTCGGTCTGAAGATGGTTATTTAGTATTTGCTGCTGTATCTTTTCCTTGGATTGTGCAAGCATCTCTGTTGTTTCAGGACTTTTTGCGCCAAAACAACACCGGAAGTTACTCTGGCAAGTATTTGGCATCCAAGCTGCACCCTTGTGTCTCTTTGGCATCCAAGAGCACGAAGATATCATGTGGGATGCATTCCAGCGTTCAGGTCATCTCAAAACCAGCTTTGATAGATCAAACATATGAACTCTTGCATGTGATGATTCAAGAGCTTTTTAGACCTTGGTAGTTTAGATTAGCTTCACCTGCCACTGCCATGTTTGTTCAACAGTTCTTTGTAGTTTTCTTTTGGAGGAACAGTTCTTTGTAGAGTTGTAGAATTGTTATCAGGCAAGCAAGCTTTCTTTCTCAAATAAGCTCTCCCGATATTGTTAAATCTTTGTTTAGGATCCAGAGATGCAAGCAGGATTTCAGACTTCCGATTTTCGTTGTGATCGCTGAACTTTTGGAAGGGGATCGAAATAATGCAAGCTATACAAGTCATGGTAGTGATTCAATACGTAGTTGGGCATATGCTAGGCGATATTATTTTATTTTTTTATATAGAGAGGTGCAATTGTATATCATTGTGCATCATAGTATTTGAGGAAGCGCAAAATAGTCTACTAATTTTTAATGCTATGTCTTAGAGTTAAGATAAGTGTGTTCTTGCTGTAACCCCTTTTTCCATATTGGAGTGGCATGTTCAAGATAAAAGGAGCTCTAACCGGCCCCTTTTCACATCCAGAGTGACCATTTTGTTTCGTGATTCCATTAATGTACTGTTCGTACTGAATATCGTGCATTATTGGTGTTCCTTTTCTGTTTCCACTCAGTCCTTGTATTTTAATAACTATGAAAGGGCCTGCTGATTGAGTGTTTGAGCTGGTCTTTATAGCTATTGAATTGCATTGCAGTGATTGATCACAGTAGAAGTTGATGTTTCACACATAAAAGTGCAGACTGCAAATTGTAATGTCTGAACTAATTGACTAGAAATGAAATGTTGAGTGGAGTGCATTTAATTACTTGTGCTCCATTGAAGATTGTTTCATTAATCAATCATTCAGTAGCCCTATTCATCCTTCTATCTTTAGCTATGACATGTGTGATTATTGGTGTTCTTCACAGTAGTTACTACTGTAGTATTCCATTCTGATGTGGTGTTCCTCCAGGAAAGGGAAAGGTCTCGTTTCTGTATCCAAATAAGAGTACAACCCCCAAGTCTGTTAAAGATCTTAAATTTGATGGTTCGAACTTGAGTTCTGATCTTCAGGACATGGTATGTATTCTGTTCTTGAAGGATGTTTCTATTACTTGCACTGTTGCACACTCATCTTAAATATTCAAAGTGCTTAAATAAGCAGTTCTACCTTTTTATTTAAGTTCGACATTGTGGATTTTAGTTATTAACACCTTATATTCATTATGTTAAGTATTGATAGTGATTTAATCCTTTGAATGCACACTTGTTTTATGTGTTCATGCTGTAATAAACGAAATATTAAGTTTCCTCATAAAAGTAACGTGATGCGGCAACATGTATCAATAAATGGTAATGAATTAACTTTTGCATTGTAGGATGTGCAAGATGAACCTTTGAACTTTGTTTTGCTTGATGGTACCTGGAGTAATTCTGCTGCATTATACAGAAGGTTGAAGGTACAGTTCAGTGCATGTCTCATTCAACATAATGCACTCCTTTATTAGTTTGATTTTGTTTCCACTTGAAAAATCGTGGCTCAAGCTATATTGATGCAATCATTCAAATTGGATGGTTTACATACAGCAAACATAGTTCCAGTAAGCTTTTGTTTTGGTTTGATTTTTTCTTTAGCGTGTGCGTGTGCTCCTGTGCGTGATCTCTTATCTCAATGTTTCCCCCCGCTAATATTTGTACGTTTTTATTGCGGGTCATCACTTTTTTGAAATACTAATAAGTGGCCTTACATTCACGCTTGCCATGTCCAATCATATATCAAATAATGCCAAAATGATATGGTGCAATGCAATTAAAAAGTGAGTGTACATATAACATTTCAACATACGAGGACACCGCTTCATCTTCACATTATGGTTTGACATTATGTTAGTGTAACATCCTAATTTTCGAGTTTTCAAAAATCTTTTGTGTAGATTAGGTCCCCGAAAATTTCACCAATTTTCCTTGAATTAATAAGGCTTAAATGGGATTTTTTGAAATTAAAACAATTTAATATGATTAATGTAAACTTAAATTAAATAAAAAACAATGTTAATTGGGTTCCTTGTGTTCCAAGGGATTTTCTTGGATTTTTCCGAGTTTATTTGGTTTTTATTTGAGCTCATTTGAATTTCTAGCCTTTTCTTGATTCCGAAATCATTTCTTTTTCCAATTTCCACTCTTCCTTCTCTCTTTCGGCCCAGCTTTCGCCCCGACATGTCCTCACTTGGTGCCCCGTCTCCCCGCCTCAGTCTCGGCCCACCTTCCTCTGTCGGCCCATCCTGCCTCGGTCCAACAACGCCGCCTGCCGTCTCCTCGCCTAGCAGCCGCTGTCGCTACGCTGTAGCCGCTGTGGACTCCGCCGCCACCTTTGGCTTTTGTGCTACGCACATCGTCCAAGGCCATAAATAGCCTCGAGGGACCTCGTTTTGCGCGCCTCACAACCCGTCTCCTTTGAGCCCTAGCCGCCGCCGCACTGGTCATCTCCTCTATCTCCAGCGCTGCCCCTTTGTCGTCCGTTCTCTGTCGCCGTTCCTTAAGTCGGCGCATTCGCGTCACCGGCTTCGCCTTGTCCTCCTCCGATTGCGCCCACTCATTGGAGCTCCCGAGCCGCCGTTTGCTGGTGCCGTCCTCGTCTTCTTCGCCTCAAGCTGCGCCAGCGACGCTCGAAACCTTCTCGTCGTGTTCGTCGTCACTCCGGTGAGTTCCTCTTGAATCCAACTGCATCACCGTGTGTTCTAGCCTTCGATCTACCTTTCTCCCCTCTCGATGTCTAGTTTCTTTCACCATGCGCTGAGATCCGCGCATCTTCGCCATCTCTGGCTGCCACTCTTTCGCTGGCTGACTGCGCCACCATCGGTGATCCTCCGCCTCCATTGTCTCCACCTTCACCTTCCTCGCGCCGCGTTCTACACCGTGCTATCCTCGCCTTCCCTAGAGCTTCGCCTCAACCCCATTGCCGCCATGGCCGAGCTCGTGTCGCCTTGAGCTCGCCGCCGGCCATCGTAGATGAGCTTTGCTCTCCGCGACCGCGTCACCGTGTTCGCCGTCACTTCCTCTCCGTGTTGCGCACTTTTCGCCCATCATGCGCCTTTAGCTCCAAAGAAGCTCGCCGAAAGTCTTCGCCGTCTCGCTGAGCCACGTCACGCCTGTCGACGCCATGTCATGTGCCACCTCAGGGCCAACGCCTACGTGGCATGCCGCCTGGACGCTTGTGTGCCAACCAAAACCCTAGCCTAATTCCTCTCTCTGACGTGCAGACCTCACACGTCAGCGCCATGCCATTGCCTCGTCAGCCGCCACGTCACCTCCACCTTTCTGCCACCTCAGCATAACGCGCCTTGTCATTGCCTACGTGGCATCCACCCGATCCAAACCCTAGATCCAATTCTCACTTACGTGTGGGCCCCGCATGTCAGGTCAACCTTTCTCCATGAGCTTGGTCCACCATGTACTTGCACCTCTCTGTGGACCTAGTCCATAGACCAATGGCCCACGTGTCATTCTCTTTCCCTTTTTTTGGAGTTAATTTAATTCTCAAAATTCATTTTATTCCAATGGGTCTCACAAGTCTTTCTCTCAGCTATTTTCCAAAATTACCGAATTAAAGATTCTGAGAATATTTCTTGGCCCCACCTGTCAGTGACTCATATTCTCTCTTCTTTTTCTGCATTTTCCCTCCTGATTAAATTTCCGAGAGCTAGTTCTTCCTCGTACGAACTTCGATTGAACCCATTCAAGTTTCTAAATTCATATAAAATCAAGCTCCATCTTCCAGTACCATTCAATTTCAATTTGGAGTTTATTTAATTTGTCTTAAATCTTACTAGTAGGGTGCCCGTGCGTTGCAACGGAACACAAACCTTATAGAAATAATATTTTCCTTTAACACATAAAGCGAATCAAACAATTAAAAGATGGTGATGCACATATCTACGAGCATCACATTAGTGCAACATGGTAGAACAAGAACTTCGTGCGACAATTATAGAAATGAACGGTAGCAAACAATACCTTCCCATAGTTTACTTCAATACATATACCTGTACACAAGATCTTATTGCTTATTGCAGTCATTTACAGGCCAGTACAACAAAGTTTTCCACAAAATGGAATCATGACAATACTTGTAAGATACATGATATTGTAAATTAGGAAGTTTGTTGCAGTACTTCGTCAGTGAAGGAGGTGGCCGTCATGCTGTCATCAGGGCTCGCTGTTAGTGGAGAAGCGACGCCTCCCTCAGTTGCCCTCCATAGCTAGTCGTGGCGCCGCAGCCGCTCGCCGGACCCGTCGACCCACCGGCACCGCCCGTCGTTGGTGTGTGTGGGGAGGGGATAAGATGTTCTATTTCATCTCGGACCTAAAAAGATATGACAACAAAAATAAATAGCTACAAAAGAAGACCCTAGTTTAGGGCAGCATATGGGTTGTCATCAAGGTTCTCAAAAGCAAAGGAAACTAAAATTCAACGCCAAGAACCAAAATAATCACTTAATTATTATCCTTCTTTTTGTTCGATCACTTAATTCACTTAATTACATGTTGAAATATACAGAGGAAACAAATACCAGCAACATTAAAAGAATTGCTATATTTTATTTTTAAATTACATTGTCCGCTTGTACAAATTTATGAAAGGTAGATGTTGCATATGTATTCCTGCAAACTGGTTTGTTTCCACAGCAAAAACAGTAAGATATGTATACCCTCAAACAAAAATGCACCAAAATTTATGACAGTTGAGCATTATTTTACCAATGATCACTAACAGAAGGATAAATGTTAAACTTGCCAAAATATGCCCCAATGGAGGTTTTTGTCTCAAAAAGAAACCATAGAGGGGCAACATGTTCACCCACATCGTTAAGACAACCATCATCGACAACCCTGACCACCAGTACACTTCCCTTTTGAAAAATAACCAGGCCGTGTAAAGTTCTAGGAACAACCTATTGAATATATTGTTGTCCGAACTTGAAGTGCTCATTGTAGACCATCTTGTGGATGAAAGCTGGCATGAGGACCACAAGGAGGCAGATGTTAGAGTCAGCCAACCAAATTGATTTTGCCACGGCCCACTGTCTAGCTGCTCAGATTGTATAGTAGAACTTAGAAGAGCTCAGGGGGAAACAAGACCTTAAATTCTGGAGGGCAAACAGCATACCTTCAAACTGTTTAGATTATTGTGTGAGCAAAACCCTGATGCTATTTTAATCGACAATTTGACAGAAAGGGCCAACTATACAGCATCTAAACTGGGAAGATATTTTCTCCATATTTTTTGTTAAGATGCCAGGCCAGCCATTGATTATTCAAGTCATTCTCTCTCACTCTCTTTCTATATATACACACACACAAAAAGTATACATGGTGTGTATACGCAAATAGTTTGTTTAACAAATAAAGCATCAACATCTGATAATCAGCCAAATATACCCATGCTAATGCAAGTAGACATGAATTCAATATTATGTCCCTTAAGTGGTTGTTGGCTGCTATTAAAGTGTTTCTACTTAAATTAATATGTACATAAAACTTTGAGAATATGATGTAGGCATAGAAAATACATTTGGTAGGCTTAGTTGAACAACACTGATCAGATTTAGATGCCACAAAAATATCAGCAATTTCCTTTTACACAAAGATTTCCACATTACAAGCAGCACCCAAGTCTCCAATAAACCTATAACTTGCTTGCAACAACTGAAATGCCCAGTTATAATTTTTGTGCCTATGGACTCTTCTGTGTTGTTCTATGTTATAGAAGTGTAATAGGAAATTATATATGAAAAACAATAATGCGAGCAGAAAATTGGAAGTACCTGGAACTTAGCCATCTCAGTCTCAACAACATTGTTGGCAGAAAGCATAGGCACACTATAGTTCTCTACGCAGTTGTTGATCCCCTCTTGACTTCGTCGCTGATCAAAGCAATCATATGCACACTTGAAGTATGCTTGCTGAAAATTAATTAGTTAAAACAGAGATCCAAAGAAGTATAAACAACATTGTTACATTCACATAGCATCAATTATTAAAAAAAATCACCAAGTGGGGTAATACCCCCTCCTAGAATGACAGCTACCATATCAACTCCTCCATAATGAGAATAGTGAAGGAACTTCAACAATTAGTGTAAACCAATTTCCCACTTCTCCAGAATTGTACAGGAAATCAAGAAATTTGACTAACAACTCCAAGGTTCCATCTACTCCTATCAATCATACAACAAAGAAATGCCAAGAGATTTCAAGCAAGCACCGAAAAATTCACCAAAAACTGAATGCAACAGATCTCAATAATTAGCATCAATGCTGATGCCCCACTACTGTACTTCCTAAAATTCCAACCATTCAACCACCACGGCACCACCTAGATCAACCACTCCAACTGTGTGTGAGTAAGGCTTTCCCAATTTTCCCAACATATAGTTGATGGTAACCTACAAAAACAAAGAAGAAGCATTCATGTTGCTTCTTATTGGTATGAAGGTTACAAAAGAGCAGCATATGGACGACTCTTCCAAATTAAAAAGGATAGGTTGTGATTATGAACATTACCAAGTCAAAACTTATACAAGAACAAATGAACCTTGTTGAGAATTAAAAAAAACAAAGAAACAAAATAAAGCTATGGAGCATTAGCATGTGTAAATTAGGACAAAATCATACTCACTGGAATGCACCTTCCTGAGATCCATCTAGAACGGTGACCCAATCCGGTTGGGATTTGAAATAACTCTTGTCACGAAGAAGATCCCTAACCTGCAGAATTCGTATTCAATAATAACCAAAAGAATGCCATGACCAGGTAATGTAAATTAAAAGATAGTAAGAAGCATATATAATAAAAATATCAAAAATGAGATTACAATGGAAAAAATGGCATAACCCAATCTTGACAGGGACAAGACATGCTAATGCTAGATTATCACAAAGAGAACATTTACCGCTTACAAAATTCTTCAGATCCCCTTTCCCTCGGTAGCGAGCATGCTGACTTAGCGGTCTTGGGATCCTACCTTTCCCATGGGACATGGTTTCTGGGGCTTCAGACATTTATAATTTTTTAAAAGATAAGAGTTAGTAACCATTTTAAAGAGAGGTTGAGTAAGGACACTAGAAAGACCAAAATATTTTTAGTTTTTTTTAAAAAATAAGTCCTTAATGGTTTTGTCCGTTTTAACTAAGGCAACGACCTAAAATCGATATGGTTTTGATACCATCTCTGTCAAACCCGGAAGCGAAGGATTCCAAATTCTTTGTGTTTCACACACTAGTTCAGGAACAGCTAGTGCATAGTTAAACAAGGATGATAGCACAACCATAATACGCAATTTATTAATAATAAAGCAAGTTTATTACAAAAGGGTTAGAAGCCAAAAGAAAAGTACAGTGGAAGCATAAATAATAAGTTAAGCCAAACGATTCGCCACAGGTAATCGTCTGGGGACGTAGACTAGTCGTCCAGGTCCTCACCCTCCTTGTAGTACTCCTCTGAACAACAATTTATTAAGCAAGGGTGAGTACAAATAAATGTACTCCGCAAGTTATACACAATAACAGAATTATAATGAATGCATGTGTAATCAAGTGGGGCTTATAGGGCTTATTTTGCATAAAACGACATTTTCTATTTAAATACTCTTCCTAAGTTTCAAAGCAGTTTATTCTATAACTAAAATCAACTTTTAAATTGACAATTTTATAGTGGATAACCTCTATACAAGTGAGGTAAAGGATACCCTTCTATCACATAGCTCACCGCCCAATTTTTCAACAAGGATTAACCATCCTAAAACATTTGCTAAATTCATTTTAAAAGCAAAATCAAATTTTAACTTGGAGTGGCTTTGTTTAGCATGTCTATGATCGTGGACACGGCTATTCGAATAATTTCTACTCTGCAAAGTTTGTACAACTTTACTTACAAAAGATAATTTGCTTAACATGTCGGCCAAGACACGCTTCTGAAGGCGTGCGACTAAGCAATTTTCACTATGCTTTTACAATGTTTTACCCTAAAGTTAATATGCCTGCTAAAGTTTCACTTCCATTGGGCTAACTACCCGCTGGGAGCCCCCTCTTGCGCCAAGTGGGAATACTGTCTAACCGATCCCCGCACATCAACATGGCACAATTAACAATGAGGTATCACAAATTATTAAGCTTAATCTGTCCCATTCCAGACTTGTAGCACGATGGAGCTTAGCAAGATGAGGCTCGAAGACCGGTGCTTAACCAACTTGGGCAACATTCCATAACCTTGAACTCGATCTTGTGCATTGACTTGCACCATACCAACATTCATTTTGTCCAAGTCTGAACCATTTTTATTTTCTTTTTCATGAAAACATTTTCTAAAATTTCTATGGTAAACAATACCATAATCTTAATTTTAAATCTTGACTGAATAATTTGGCTAAATCCTCCAAATCAATGCTTTTGGTCTAAGCCTTGACTAAGTATAATTTTCCAACATGTTCTAGTCATACTAATGTACTAACCGGATTTTCAACTAAGGTAGCAAGAGATGGTTATTTCAGTGACAAATTTGGCTATACAATGGAATTGGGATAGCTATAAATTTAAAATAGGAACTAAAATTAACCTGAATCGAAATACGCATGCAATAATAATTTAAAACAGAATTTAAATTATTTAAAATATTGGGATCAAACATGATCAAAGATGTAAGTTGTCTTGCTCAAAAGCCTGGTCGTCGTACAACTCTTGTTCTCCGGAGTTGTCGAAATCTAAACGCGAAAATAAGTCAAATTCAAATTCAAATAAATTTAAATGAATTCCAAATTAAATAATTTTAGTTTAGATTGCTAGGTCTTGATTTTAGACGAAATTTGAATCGTTGAATTTGGAGCTCGTATGAAGGAGAACGAGTCCCTGCAAAATTAAACCCTAAAGAAATTACAAAATTAAATTTTCTGGAATTAACGATTTATCTTTCTAAAGGAAATTCGGATTATCACGTAGCATGACGTCATCACTCGAAATTCTTTTTCGGTTGATTTCTTTTCTACTGGAAAACCTGTTGACAGGTGGACCCTTTGGTCCGTGGACCAAGTCCACGATTGGGTCAACAGTCTACGGTGGACCGGGCTCGTACAATATGTCTACGAGAGATGGCAAGATGTCGAGGCTTGTGCTACCACCATTCTGGTGGGTAGCATGCCCAGCCATCTCCATGGATGTGGCAGAGCTGCCGATGGCTCAACTTATGTGGGAGCGCCTCCGAGCTCACTACCACCTGACGAGTGATGCTATGTATCTCTCCGTCGTGCATCAGGCGTATTCTCTTCAGCAGCTCGATGCCACCGTGATTGACTTCTACCAGTAGATGTTTGAGGGGTGGCGTCAGCTCGACTCTCTAGGGCGGATGTCCGCGGACACGCCCTCGCGTGCGCGGCTCACGCTCATCGCAGAGACTCACCATCTCTATGACTTTCTGATGCATCTCCGGCCTGAGTTCGAGACCGTGCGTGCTCAGCTCCTGACTCGCCACCCGCGCTCGAGCTTGGTGGACGCCCTCACAGGTGTGCATGCTGAGGAGACTCGTCATCGTGGCGCGGTTCAGATGTAGACTGTCTTGTCTCCTTCAGCACCGACCATGGTCCCTACTGCTTCCGGGGCACCAGTGGTTGCTGCCTCTACTGCCAGTAACAGGAAATCTCGGAAAAAAAACTGGTCAAAAGTTTGGAACCAAATTCTGAATTCAAATTTGGCCGGTTCACAAACTAGTCGGGGGTCACTGACATTTCCGGTTAGCAGCGGTAAGGTTGAGATTTTCTTTCCCTGCTTACAGCAACTTTTGCACAAAAGTGCATTTGTAACAGTCGTTTTAATAGAGATTTAGTGAGAAGTCCTAACAATGTCTAGACAATGCACTTATGTTGGAATTAAACAATAACCAAAAGTACATCATATATCTCATATCTGAATGACCGCTAATAGTGGTAATCTTGTAGGTTTCAGTGTAATTTGTAATCCCTGAAGAAATATCAACATCCGAAGTTTTAGTTAAACTCCTTTAGGTTGCATAAACTCCTTTATATTGCGTAACTCAGTCCCAAGTAGGCAGGGCCTCATGTGAGAGATAAGGGGAATGGGATATGGGCCTACAGACAGGAGAGGTTAGGGGAATGAACTCCCAACTATAGGGAATAATTTCCATGGTTGATTTTTTGTAATTGCTGAATTTTGGTTGCCTTCAATACTTTTAGAATCCCTTAGTGAGTTAGTGTACAGTGAATACTATGTATCAGCTTCTAGGGTCTAGGGCTTGAAATTTGATGCTTGGCTCGGATTTCCCTAACTTTCCTATTGGTCTCAGCCAGTTATCCTTGCATCTCTAGATTGTCATGTGGGGCCAGTTCTGCACGGTTGCCACAAGGGTTTGGTCCAACAGTGGCACTGTGGTCGCACTGCTTAAACCTAGGCGCTGCATGGGCCCGGTCCAACCGGCCTCTTTCCTTGCTTGCAAAGATAGAATAATTTGGTTACGATCCTTAAGATCAGATTGTTTAGAAAGATTAGATAAAGATCCTTCCGATCTCTTTAAATATTAGATTGAGATCTTTATGATCTCTTTTTTGTAATATCTCTATTTAAAGGGAGGGAGAGAACAGAATAAAGCAAGCATGATTATTTTATCTAATCTCTCTTCCCCTCGCCTCCTTCCCTGCCGTGCACACACCCTCTCCACCACAGCTCTCGGTCGCAAGCCCGGGCCGAAGCCTCCTACCTCCCACTCATACCCTATTAAATCAATTCCCGAAGCACGCGACAACGTGGTATTAGATTTAGGCGTTGCCCCTTCCTCTATGGCGGGCAACGACGATGCTGTCTGTACAGCTTGCAGTGATCCTGGCGCAGATGAAGAAACTCGACACCATTGAAGACAAGTTACCGAACTAGGAGATGGCGCAACATACACAACAAGCCATCACTTGTCTCGAGAGCAGTCAGGCGGTCGCCACCGTACCCGACAGCCACCTCAGGGCGACACGGGAGCCGCCGCCAGCTGCTTCAACCAAATGCCCACCTCCTCGCTACTACAAGCTGGACTTTTTGACCTTCGATGACAAAAGCAATCCACTCCCATGGGTCAATCGGTGCGAGCAACTTTTTCGCGGGCAGCGTACCTTGGAGGAAGAAAACGTATGGCTCGCTGCCTACCACCTCATTGACAGTGCCTATCAATGGTAGTATCGGCTGGAACGTGATGGCGGGACACCGAATTGGAGGCGCTTCACCGAGCTCGTCAACCTCCGCTTCGGCCCACCATTGCACATCAACCCCTTAGGGGAGCTGGTGTCATGCCGGCGCACGAGCACAGTCTCCGACTATCAGGATCGATTCCTGACATTGCTCAATCGTGCCGATGACCTCTCCAAACTGCAGCAGATTCAATTGTTCACCATGGGCCTTGGCGATCCGTTGCGCATCGATGTCGAGCTGCAATGCTCCACCAACTTGGAGGTGGTTATGAGTTTGGCAAGAGCTTACGAACTGCGCTAGCAGTTTGCCCCTATCGCGCCACGCCCCATGAGTCGCCTCATCGCCGTCTCGAACCGGCGGGCTTTTCGGCGGCTGCGTACCCTCCAAATAAGACCTTCACGACAGATCACCTCCATGAGCGGCCGCTTCATTCACTGCCTCACCGTTTCGGAGATGGAAGAATGGAAACGCTTGGGCCTCTGCTACAACTGTGGTAACCTGTTTCTCTTGGAGATTAACTACGTCGTTGACGCCGACGAGGCAACCGAGGATTCAGAGCCTCAAATTTCCTTACTCGCCATCTCCGGGGTGCGCACTAGCAAGACGATGCATATTGAACTCCAGCTCGGCAACGCAAGCTTCATTGCCCTACTCGACTCTAGGTTGACACAATCTTCATGTCGCTGTGGCCAATGGTGAGAGGGTGGCTTGCGTCGGAGTCTGCCACAACGCCATGATCACCATCGCCGACGAGTCTTTCGTCATTGACTTGTACGCAATTCCTTTGGGCGGGTACGATGTCGTGCTCGGCACACAATGGCTCGCTACTTTGGGCCCCATCGTCTGGGATTTCGAGCTCCTCACCATGTACAGTGAAGCGGCGTCCGACCCAAGACACCCAACCTTACGTTGCATGTGTGCGATGGCCGCGAACTCATGGATGAGTTTATCTGGGAATCCGATGACGTCTTCACCGAACCGTCGGGACTACCACCAGCGCGTATGCGCAAGCACCGCATCCATCTCCCGGGGACGGTACCGGTGGCCGTTCAGCCCTACCGCTACCCGGTAGCCCAGAAGGACGAGATTGAGCGTCAATGCAAGCTTATGGAGGGTCAAGGCCTCATTTGTCGCAGCATGTTCGCCGTCTCCTCACCTGTCCTGTTGGTGCGAAAACATGACAAGTCATGGCGCTTTTGCATCGACTACCGTGCCCTTAATGACAAGACAGGGAAATAAGTTCCCGATTCCTATGGTGGACGAGCTCCTCGACAAACTTCGCGGCGCTCAATACTCCACCAAGCTCAGCAACATGACAAGCTTTATTATGATGGCAAGCATCGCCTTTTCATCTTTGATGTTGGTGATTGGGTCTGGCTATGACTACATCATCGGCTGGCTGCCTCTTTAGGTGCTGTTCCCAAGGGCAAGCTTGCGCCTTCCAAGATTGACTCCGTGGCGTATCACCTTCTGCTGCCTACGAGTGCACGTATTCATGATGTCTTTCATGTGGGTCTTCTCAAGAAGCACCAAGTACCATGGGACTCCACCAGACCAGCCGCCCGATCTTCCGATCCTGCTTCATGGCAAAGCGATACCGACACCAGACAAGGCCCTTCGCGCACGTCTTTACCCTCGCCGATTTTCAGCATCGCTATCTGTCCTTTCAGCTCGAGGACGAGCCACATGCCACAGGGGGCAAGGGCATGGTCCAATTAAGCGGCACCAAGATCGGACCGCTTGAAACCTAGGCGCCGCATGGGCCCAGTCTACCGACCTCTTTTCGTGCTTGCAGAGTAATTCGATTACGATCCTTAAGATGATCAGATTGTTTAGAAAGATTAGATAGAGATCCATGCGTTATCTTTAAAAATTCGATAGAGATCCTTCCGATCTCTTTAAAGATTAGATTGAGATCTTTACGATCTCTTTTTGTAATCTCTCTATTTAAAGGGAGAGAGAACAGAATAAAGCAAGCAAGATTAGTTTATCTAATCTCTCTTCCCCTCGTCTCCTTCCCTATCGTGCGTCCTCGTCTTCTCCCTCTTCCGTGCGCACACCGGCCCTCCCTGCCGTGCGCACTCCTTCCTCTCCACCACGGTTCTTGAGCGCAAGTCCGGACCGAAGCCCCCCCACCTCCCACTCATACCCTATTAGATCAATTCCCCAAGCACGCGACATAGATAGTGATCATTCATTGTCATTTCATCATTTGGATACTCTGTAGGCAACAACTAAATACCACAGCACACATAAACTGCATCCGATTGGCTTAGGCCACAGTTTTAAGCAGGACGTTCATACTAAAGCAGGCAAGAAATAAACAAGTAGCTATGGACCCTAATATCTGAGGTTTTGTGTAGGAGAGATGGACTGCAATATGGGGAGATGAAGATATACCTTGTATCTCTCTGTCTACGCTGAGCGCCTCAGTGATGCATAAACTACGGTGAGCTAAAAAAACTTCATCTGTTCTTATTCCCCTGCATTGGTGGTTTTTTCTTCTTTTGTTGATGTACTTCGCTGGATCTCTGGCTTTCACTTCTTACATGTTTTCATAAAACAGACCTCAGCCAGCATGGGATCGTACCTGCACGGCGGCAGCAGCAGCTGGTCTCCTCTGGGAGTTGCACATGCAGCCTGAGCTCAGGGCATTTGAGTTGGAAAAGCAAGCTGAGGCTGTGGAGTGTTCATTGGATATCTTGCTAGATGCTCTCACAGCCCGACGGCTTCGCCTGGGCCGATCTATAACACGAAAACAGAGACATAGTAGGAACTGCATATAATGATATAGATGCCTTCCAATAGCAGCAGAGATTATGACATGTCTGGAAGGCTAAGTTCATTCCCTTTGCAGAATTGAAGCAGAGATTAACAGCATTTTTCCTTTCTTTTTAGGTCACCAACTCTTCACCACCCGTGTTGTACATCTTGTTAATGGTTTATGTGAAATGTTACTGCTAACTGCTAAGCATAAAGAGCGTTCTTTTTTCTGGCAACGAACTGATACGGACACTTCACCTGTGCAGGTGGTATAAATTTCTTTGTTTTGTTAAAACCCCAATCTCTACAACGATCGTTCCTTTTTCATTTTTGTCCAGCTGGTTGAGTTGCCGAGCTAAAATTTGACTATCAATATGGAAGTTTGTACTGTTCCGTTTATACATTTTGGCAAAGTTGGGTGGCCAAAATGAGCTCCCAGCCTCAAAGGGTGTGTTTGGTTGTATGTTCTAGCCTGGCTTGTATGAGTTATCCAGGCTGAAGTTAGCCAGGTTAGGTGGATGCAATGGGGTTGTTTGGTTGTCTGTTTTTGTTAAGTCAGACTGTGTGCTGAGATATTGTTTGGTTGGTTGCATTAGGATACTAGATGTATGAGTAGATGCAATGTTGGATTGTTAGATTATCATACTGTATATAACAGAGTGTGCTAACCTTTTCTAGTGGGTGGTGAGAATACCATCTTGATAGAATGTTTTAAATGGCTAAGGGAAAAATGGCTATAATGGCTAAGGGAAAAGTGGCTAGTTGGATGTTTTAGTTGCATCGATACATGACGTTCGTCGAACTCCAAAACTTTGCATTTTTTTTAGAGGCCACGTCTGAATGTGACTGATGATCCAATTCAATCCATACATGATACACACCCGTGCATGAGTAACAAAACAGGACGAGAACAGATTCCAGCAGCGGACAGGACTTAACAAGCAGGTCTGCTTATCCCATTACACACAAGCCTTACTGCAAGTACAACCATCAGATATACCTAGCTTAGGTAGCCATCAAGCCGGGTCCAGGATGTTTCTTAGTTCCCATGATTTACTTACATAGACCTCTGAAACTCATCCAAGCTCTCTAGCATCGAGGATGCAAAACTAGAAGGCGGCTGGCATGATTCAAACCCAGACAACTCTACACAAACTCTGCAGGATTGCTAAAATATACAGAGTCATGCAAACTGATATGTTCAGATGAAAGACTTACATCCATATTCTATCAATGAACCATAAGTACTACTACCCTACACAGTCATGAGAGGAAAGAAAGGCTTACATCCATATTCTATCAATGAATCATAAGTACTACTACCCTACACTGTCATGAGAGGAAAGGTACAAAATCCTTCGAACAAAATACTCACAACCAGATTTTGTCAATCATTAATAACTAATACAGCCATATTTTTTTTAATACACAGTCACGAGAAGAAAGGTACAAAATCAAACCAGGATGCTGATTCTTCTATCAATTAAACCTCATCGGCAAGAAGTAGTTTGACCTCATCGGCAAGAAATTCCACCTGAACAAAGATAATCAATTCACACATACAAAATGAGAACTCCGTATGTGGAGAAGATTAGAGTAGGAAACTCACTACGTCTCCAGTTTATGCAGTATCAGAAAATCTTGTAAATTCAGCAACTCATTGAAAACAGACAAAATCATGCGAATGCTCTGTTTTGGTTGTTTGTTTATTGTTCTCAGGTGTCGGGCTGCTCAAGATGACATCTTAGCCTCCTCGCTACTTGGGTTAAAATTTGATCACAAATTAAACATGACAATTAATCTGAAATAAATTATGCCTTGAGCTTGTAAATAAAATCTTGCAGACAGAACGCAGTACAGTGAACTGAATGCATTACAGTGATCTGGAAGACCAAACCGAATCAGACTGAACTAAGAACTAGAGACAACCAAACAGTGCAAAACATGCATGCACAGATGCGAGCCAGGCTTACGTAGGGAACCAAACAATTCACAAGCTCAAGACCAATTTATATCCAATTATCGTATTCAATCTCAATTTGACATCAGTTCTTCATCGAGCATGTACCGAGCCCACAAACAATAGCAGAAATGTCACCAAATAGTAGAAATAGCAGAAATATCAGCAAATAGCAGTATGTATGGTGGAAAGAAGCCTGGTCGAGCAGCATATCCCGCATCCACAAGGTAGTATTTGCCTAACAAATAACAGAGTACCCTAAACATTACTACCATAAGTGTGAGAAAATTTTAACCAACATGAACTTCTACGTAATTATCTAGTATGGGGACCCTTAGGCCATTGCCCCTCTCCAATGCACCAGCAAGTATGAGAGCATCATAGGCTGACCCTTCCCAACCAGCAAGGACATAAGTAAACTTAAGATCAAAGTCAACAATAGCCATGACATTCTGGGTAGTAGTGCCCTTCCTACCCCTAAAGGCTGCTGATACTTTTGTAGGAACCCTTGCGAGCACATGGGTGCCATCAATTGCACCAATGTAGTCCTACCACACATGGAAGCAATTTAGGCCAGCTCAAACCTCTCTACAAGTTGAGTGTGAACTGAAGGTTATAAAAGTATATTTTTACCTTGAAGTAGGGATTGAACCTCCTATTTGTTTGGATTTTAGTGGGGATTTCGGTGGAGGGTGGCCAGATCATTTCGTTGCGCAACTCCCCAACAGCAAAGAGAACCTCCTGAAAGTATCGGTAATGGTCTCAATGGATCTCCTAAATATTGGATGCAAAACCCTAAACCTATTGTTGTGGCCAACAACGAGGAGAAACATGGCCACTTGTTCCTCAACACAGGTATTAATGATGTCTCGGAGCAGCTGTCTTGCACGAAACAAATTATAGAGATGGAAAAGGGGGGTCCTCCTCATCCTAAGCTGCTCCAAACAATGTGTATCATCTGAATTGTAGATCCATTGTAGGTTCGATTGCCGAGCTATATCCATTTCTACCATAGGACCATAGGTAATCACAGGACTGGACTGTCTAGCACTAGCTCTTCTAATTATGGCAAACATGTAAGCACACAGGGTAGCAACTAGACTAGAACCCTCACAATTAGGAGTTGTCGTTTACGTGCCAAATCATCCATCTACGAACCAAATACATAACCAATATATCAGTATTCCATGATGGTGGTGTCACAATGTCGTTGCAATCACAGTTGCATGCAGCAAGATTACATGCATGTATGCCACGGCTGCAACATCCTAAGGATGCTCCTCTAGTGGCATACCATCATCGACCAAGGATGCAAAGCTCAGAAAAATATTGATGCTTCATATTAAACAATGTCGTTGCATTTACAGTTGCATGCAGTAAGATTACATGCATGTATGCCACAACTGCCACATCCTAAGGATGCCCCTCCAGTGGCATATCATCATCGACTACCAAGGATGCAATGCAGATTACCACAAATGACTAGAGCAGTTCATGGAACTAAAACAAGCATCAATCCTACGGACGACATAGCAAAAACAACAACAATGCCTCATATCTACAACTAAGAAAGGTAGAATCAACTAAAGAAAGTACAGATCTAAGCATTCAAGCATGCAAATATTCTTTTCCTTACCATTTCAACAAATCATCATGCAAGAACTGAAATAAGAGTGCAAATCTAAGTCTACATAGCAAAAAAATGACTATGCCTCAGATCTGAAACTAACAAGGGTGGATTCAACTAAAACAACGACTATGCCTCACATCTAGAACTAACAAGGGTGGAATCAACTAAAAAATTTATAGATCAAGTCATTCCGGCATGCAAGAAGTGTAGATCTAGGCAGTTCATGGTCCAATACTACAAGATTCCATAACCATTGAATAGATCAAAGAAACAGAAACCTCCTGTTCATCATGAAACTAAGGAGGGAGAAAATTAGTGCCAGCTAGATCTACACGATTCCATGCCCATTGAACAGATCACAGAAATAGGAGGAAGAAAATCACAGTACCAACAATCTCCAACAAAAGCGCACAACATGGGAGAGGGGGAGGAATAGGAGGAGAGGGGGCACCGGGGCCTGGCAGCGGCGGGTACCCTATTGGACCACCGACCGCCGGTCTTACCTCCGGAGGCGACAACGGTGAGCGCAACGAGGATGAGTGCGGCCTTGCGCTTGAGCCCGAGGGTCAAAGCGAGAGGACGCGAGAGCAACTGAGGAGGCGGCTGGAGGTAACCCTAGCGCTCAGCGGGTGGAGAACCTGCATGCGCTTATGCAGCGGGTGGGGAGGCAGCCTGCATTGCATGGGCCTGGCTCGCGAGCGAAGGTTGCAAGTGGCGTTTGCGTTGGGCTAGGCTCGGGGGAGCCTTTTGCACGTGCCTAGCCTGGCTTGACTGACGATGCAGCCAACCAAATATGGTGTAAAATGCATGCACAGATGCGAGCCAGCCTAATGCAGGGAACAAACACACCCATAGTGACGCAACAAATAAAGAGAGCTGAATCAGAATCAATAATTTATCACTTCGCTTCTAATTCAGTCACATAACTGAACCTGGAATTTATCATCTTGTTCTCCTAACCCATAACACCCCCACCCACCCCCACACAGATTGACATGCTTCAGAGCAAAGCTCAAACGAGGGATACAAAGCTCACACAATACGTACGATCCTGATTCGTGAACCACACAGGATTTGCAGTCTGGACAGCACCATTGATCCCTGGTTTGCTGGGTCAACAGCACAACAAAAAAAATGGATATTGCACACTTTCAACACAGTTAACAGTTGATTTATGTAAACATTCACTCAGTGTCAGCTAAAACAGCAGTGAAAAATAGCAATGCATAGTGGTCAACTTCATTTGACATCCTCCTAAAAAACCTAGAGGCAGCTATTTCATCAGAACATCTTATCTGCATTCTGCATTCAGAACAGAAATTGCTTCGCAGGTCTTCCAAATTCAAGCAACAAAAAGCTATGTACATGTGTCACTACACTACAATCATCTGGGCGCATTAGCAGAGCTTACATATGTATATATACACTTACAGAAGTACTCAGCTGACATTACATCAAAGAGCAGACGTTACTTCAAAAAGCAGCAAGAAATAAGTAGACCTGCGTGCAGACAAAATCACCAACGGCGCTTGCTAAGGCGCCATGAGTTTGGCTCGTTCTATCTTACAGGGGTTCAATCCTTTCTTGGCGCTTCCGCTTACTAATCTTCGCGGGGTCTACAGATCTGTAGAACCTCGGCGCCAATTCAACAAGCCATCTAGGGTCAATGGCTGTGACCTCCCTCATGTACTCTTTCGTGGTCAAGACAATTTCATGATAAATCACCCACTCCGGCTGCTGCTGAAAGAGAGCGCGCTGCTTAGGTGGATATACACCTGCTGATGATCAGCAAGGGTCCTGTATCCTCCCTGGGGATCCTTCCTGGCAGCGTGGAAGAAGAATCCAGCGGTGATGGCTTTCCTTATCTTGGTGAGATCATTCCCAGCAAAGACAATGTCAAGCTTATACTTATCCATAATATCAAGGAGCTGTTTCGTCACATCCTGTGCTTTCCGTAGTTATGTTAACTGAACAAAATTCTCAAAGCACCATGGTCCTGAAAACTGCTTTGCCTTCCACGCCTCATACACAGTTGAGTAGGGTGAGATGATCCCCTTCTGGCTGGAAAAAGTTTCCTTTTTTCCGATCTGCTTGAGCTTGTTCTCCCTTGGCCGATAGAACACACTCCCAGTTTGAATCATCGCAATGATAGTAACTATTTCATCACTGCATCCGAGGTCCACACTAGCAAGGAGCATCTTTGAAAGTGGTGGTTCTTGTGGAAACTCAGCCATTTTTCTCCCCAGTTTGGTAAGAAGACCCTCTTCATCTAAGGCACAAAGGCTGTACAATTGTTCCATTGCAGAGATGAGTGCTGGAGGTGCTGGTTGGTCCATGAAATCAAATGACAATAGATCATTTATTCCCATTGCTTTCATATTAAGAACAGTCCATCCCAAGTTGATCCTCTGAATTTCCGGAGTTGTTGTGGGGGCCATTTCATAGCGATAGGCACTCTCAGTGTATAGGCGGTAACACTTGCCTGGGCCTGTACGTCCAGCACGCCCTGCTCTTTGCTTAGCTGATGCCTGAGAGATCGGAGTGATAACCAGTGAATCCAGCCCTTGTTTTGGATTATACACGTTGAGTTTCACAAAGCCTGGGTCAACAACATAATATATCCCATCTATTGTAATAGATGCTTCTGCTATGTTGGTGGCCACAACCACCTTCCTCTTCCCAGGAGGAGCAGGTTCAAAGATATTTGACTGCATTTCAGTTGGAAGAGCACTGTACACTGGATAGATTAGCAACTCTGGTACATCGTTACCCAGCGCCTTCATCCTCTCACGGAGACACTCACATGCATGATCGATCTCTTCCTGGCCAGTTAAGAACAAGAGGATATCGCCTCCGGGTTCTGTCAGATGGATCTGCAATACCGTGATCAATGCAGCATCCATGTAGTTGCTCTCTGGCTGCTTTGTATATAGTATCTCCACAGGAAACGTTCTTCCGGGAATCGTAAAAATATTGCAATAAAAAATACCCCGAGAAATTCTCTGCATAAAAAATGGCAGAAGTGACTACTAACCTAAGATCAGTTCTCCGCCTAATTAGCTGCTTTAGCAAGCCAAAGAGAATGTCTGTGTAGATGGTCCTCTCACGTGCCTCGTCAAGCATGAGTATGACCACAGAATAGCAAGAGAGGTCCCTGTCTACCAAAATCTCCCATAGGAGCATGCCGTCTGTCATGTACTTAATGACAGTATTAGGTCCAGTTGTTGGAAATTCTATCCGTGGACGCACACTTTCACGGAAGGTGGAAGATGAACACACGGCAGGAACACGGAAAGTTTTGCGAGATCGCAACTGCTTGGTCTCTTTTCACTTTTGTTCTCTGTTATTCACTCCACACTGAAACAACACAACTGCAGCGATATATAAAGCACTCATGCAACACTAATGTATTACCATGCAAAACTAATTAACATGACTAACAAACTGACCAACTCAACTAATGCATGCAAAACTGCCGAACTTGATTATTCCTAATAATCTCCCCCTAATCAAGATGGCTTCACAGCAGCGTCGGTTCATCGTCGGCATCTGCCTCCATGAGATGCTTTGTTAGTCCTTCTTCAAAGATTCGAAGCAAAATGCCCATAGTCGTTGCAATTGTAGCATCTTACTTTAGCCTTGTCAAATTTGCGATTCTTGCCGGAGCCGGAGCCACCTTCCTTGTTCTTGGCCTTGGACTCCCATTGGGTGCGGGTGAGCAGCAGATGCTCACCTTCCTCCTCACTAACCATGTGGCGCTCCTCGAACGCCTTTAGCCCCAACATTTCTTCACCGACATCACATCCAAATCCTCGAGGTTCTCGAGAGTGCAAACGATCGCGTAAACTTCGTGTTAAGACCAAGCACCTTATCCACCACACAAGAGTCTTCAACCCTCTCTCCCGGCGTTAGCATCTTGTTTGAGCGAGGTGACCCTCATGGCAAATTCATCGATTGACTCACCTTTGCGCATATGAAGGTTGTCAAATTCTTTCTTGGCGCTTTGGAGCTTGGCCTCGTCACGCTCAACTCCAACGTACATGGACTTGAGAGTCGTTCATGCCTCCTTCGCCGTCCTTTTGCCGTTAAGAGCAAGAAGGGTCTCCTCGCTCACACCATGGTAGATGGCATAAGTGCCTTCTTGTCTTGGCGCCTCGACGCCGTCTTCTTCAATGGCGCCCCATACTCCTTGCGCCCCATGTACATTTGCATCTTCATTGACCATGCAAAGATAGTTGCTACTAGTCGAGATAGGGTATAGAAGAGAGACGCCGCTTTCTTTCCGGTACCCTTGACGGACCATTCTGCCGCAACGAAGGTGCGGCTCGACGAACGACATGGACCTTGCCGTCGACATGGCTCTGATACCAATTGTTGGAAATTCTATCCGTGGACGCACACTTTCACGGAAGGTGGAAGATGAACACACGGCAGGAACACGGAAAGTTTTGCGAGACCGCAACTGCTTGGTCTCTTTTCACTTTTGTTCTCTGTTATTCACTCCACACTGAAACAACACAACTGCAGTGATATATAAAGCACTCATGCAACACTAACGTATTACCATGCAAAACTAATTAACATGACTAACAAACTGACCAACTCAACTAATACATGCAAAACTGCCGAACTTATTCCTAATACCAGTGCGATCGTCAAAGCGTATAGAATAACCAACTCGCTCTCCCAATCGTCAACCAAACTCCTTCGCTACTCGCTTAGCAACCGACTCCGCAAGCAACCCTGCGAGGCTGAGTACATTCAATTTCCCCCCTTGTAGTATAGCCTGCCTCAGCAAGGTACTGTGTAACCTGGGTTGTCTTTGTTAGGAATCACTTGGTCTCTGTGCTGTCTATGCAATGGCCAGCAAATCAAACTCCAAGTGAAAGTAAACTCGTATGCTTTATTTTATTAAACACTGCACTATACAGGGATATATACTTAGTGAAACGATGCGACTGCTAACAGAAGGACGCACCGCTTAGTGAAACGACGCAAATACTAGTTATTAGGCAACTGCACTAACTGCCATCTCCTGTCCCTAACTGCATAAACAAGATTATTATAACAATCACTCCCTAATCTTGTCATGTGCGGAGGAAGTGCATATCTGGCTTGTGTCCATGTCAGGCTTCGTATGGCATCATACCATCGACGCTCTTGTAGCCCGTCATGTGGTTGCTGGTGCCGGTATCAAGTAACCACGAGTCGTCGTAGTGGTCGTCCTCGCGTTCGAGGTGGACTTGAGCTCGTTCCTCGTTCAGCGTGACATGCTCGGTGGCGCCGGTTGTGATTTTGGTGATGGTGCTTACACGCGCCATCAGCAGTGCTGGTACTTCATCGTTGAGCGTGCTCGTTCGTGCCAACAGTAGTGTCGGCTCGTCGTTGTCGACCTCTACCAAATTGGCGTGTTCCTTGCGCTCACAGCGCGGCGCACGGCAATCCCTGGAGAAATGACCTATCTTATTACAATTGTAACATTTTATCTTGGTCATATCGCGTTCTTCAAAATTTTCTGTGTCTTTGGTTTCACGACCTCGGTTGATAGTCCAACGCCCCTCAGCTCCTGCGCGAGATACCGCCCACCTGCATCAGGCACAGGATCCTCCCACGGCCGATTCAGATCCTTGGGGATGGAATCAACCATTGCTCTCTCCTCCAGGCTCCGAATATCACGCCGTTCCTTGACAAGCGCGGTCTGCAGTGATGCTGCTCGGCTCAGTGACCCCTCAGGGTTCTTGGAAATCCTCACTGGAGACATGTCAATCGAGGACCGGCCACGTCCATGTAAAAACGCTGGCTCATCTTCGTTAAGCTCAATCTCGAGCTCCTCCTCCACGACTTCCTCCTGGTAATGCATTCCCTCACCATCCTCATCGAACACCGGGTAGTCCCTTGCATCCAGCACCCCTGAAGCACTCAGCTGTTTCATCTCCCACCTCTCTGGCGAGCTCATCCGCCTCATCGGTCTCCGCGGCGCAGGGCCAGCACCGTCCTCCTCGGGAATCACAATTCCCAACAGCACCGTCCTCCTCCCGTGGCTCCGGCACGAACAGCCGATGGATTCGCCCTCGGCGCACCATCCTCCCCACCGCACCGCATCGGCAGGAGGTCCCTCCCCGTGTCCTGATCGACGTCCCGCATCGACAATCCGAGCTTGCCTCCCTGCACGGTGACAATCTTGACAAACACTTCCTGGCTGCGCTTCACGGGGACACGACGGCCGGGCATCTGGGAGACGTGGACGAGCCCCTCACGGCCGCGCGCGCCGTCGAGGCGGACGAAGCACCCGGCGTCCTGTCAAGACTGAAATGTCTGAAGAATGAAGAAAGGAGTCTGAAGATCTGGCCAAGCGATGCCAACTTCAAGCGAAGCGGTAAGTTACAAGTGTGCGGCTACGATGGAGCGAACTGAAGCAATTATGAGGATTGGACGGTTAGAATACTAGTAGTGAAGGCGGTAGATTGTATTAGCTTAAGCACAGTAGCTTGTAATGAACTTGTCTTTATCCGCACTTAGCTAGCGGGGTGATCAACTGAAGCTATAAAAGCCAGTTGCTGTCGTTTTGTAAGGGGACATTCTAGCTAATGAAAAACCTGCCTCATCCTATTGTCTTCTATTCCCCATCTCATTTTCGTCTAAATTATCTCATCTCCAATTCTTCTGAATTCGTTCGATTGCTGTTGTTCAAACTTGAAGACATGACAATATGGTATCAGAGCAACGATCTTGGCTCCAGATCTGACCTTAAGTAGCACGAGCAAGGGTTTGGGAACCTACTTCTCTGTAAAATTCCGGAGCTTGATCTGTTCTTGAGTGGATTTGGGGGAACTATGGAAGGAGTTCAAAGATCTGTATCAGGTTGAGGTAAATCTCTATATTCCTTGGTAAAATCCATGGTCAGATATGTGAATCTTGAAGATGGCTAGACATGGAAAGGATGATGAAATAGAAGAGGAGAATCAACCGTATGTCACCAAGGTTGAGTTGGAAGAAGTGAAATGAAGTGTAGATCTGATGAGGAAAGGTTAAGTGGAGCATAACCAACAAATGGAACAATATAGCAAACAAATGAGCCAATTAACTGCTGCTGTTAATGCCCTAGTGCTTAGATCGACTCAAAGAAGCCAGGAAGAGGGACCTTTCGACAGGTTCTCAAGCTACCGAGGTAACTTTGGACATCACCACTCTCCACCAATAGCTAATCTATCTCCAGCTAGTGTTGTTCGTCCTAGTGGTATAGTTTTGCCTGCTAGTAGTGTTATTGCAAGCTAGGCCCAGTATGCTAGCTCGACATTGATCCCAGAAATTCCGAACCATCATGGCCTTCCCGCAATAGAAGGTAGTATCAATCCGCCATTAAACCGTGTGTTGATGAGTACTCAGGTGCCCCCTTTGCTATATCAACCAATAGGCAATATTCCTCACGGCCACAATTTACAGTTTGGTACAGTGCCGTGTTCATTACCAACAGATATGGGATTACAACAACAATGGTCCACTAGGGTGATAAGCTCTCCTACCTTTAATGAATATGATAACCTAGGCTGGGATGAGAGAATGGAACACATGGGTAATAGAAGCCATCAGCTAGAGAACTACAATTACCGAACTTTTGCCAAGGGACCAAAACTCACTTTCCCTGAGTTCGATGGAGACAAAGTTGATGCATGGGGTCAAGAAGGCCAACAAGTACTTTGAGATATCTAAGGTACCAATGAACCAAAGGGTAGAAATAGCAGTGCTCTATCTGGTAGATAAGGCTGAAACTTGGTGGGCAGGGTCTGGAATCAGTATGGAGAACTTATCTTGGCATCAATTTTGCATGGCTATCAGCAAGAGGTTTGCTCATCAATCTGTATATGATGTAGTGGCAACATTCCATGTAGTTAAGCAGCAAACTATAGTCTCAAATTATATTGATATGTTTGAAGAAGCAACGTCCTTAGTCAGGAGAGACAACCCTTACTTGCCCGAAGACTATTATATCAAGAGTTTCATAGCCGGATTAAAGGACTATATTCAGAGCCACTCACACCTACAGAACCCAGTAACTTTGATTTATGCATATTGGGTGGCTAAGAGGCTTGAACAATCCAATCCATTCAAAAGAATTGAGCCCAGTGCTTTCAAGGGAAATGTCAAGGGTAATGCACAACGAAACAACAACAAAGGAAACACTTATAAGAGTATCAAGTCTGAACAGAATAGGAACACTAACACAAGTATGGGCCAAAACACATCTGCAAAGAGTGAGGGGAGATGTTTCAGGTGTAATGAGAAGTGGTACCCTGGTCACAAGCAGGAGTGCAAAATGAATAGACAAGTGAGAGCTATGGTTACTCAGGAGGAGGAAGTTGAGGATGAAGAAGGGGGACAAGAAGGAGAAGAAAACCTTTAGGAACCTGAACAATTGGAAGGAGAGGTTCAAGGAGAGGAAGGACCCCTATTCCAATTATCAGTACATGTTGTCCAAGGTACTAGCTCTACCAAACAAACTTTCACTCTCATGGTTCAATTGGGCAAGGTCAAGGGAACTGCCTTGCTGGACAGTGGAAGCAGTGTCACTTTTATTGATACTGGTATGGCACTAAAAGCTGGCTGTACAATCCAAAACAACTCAACTGTGAGGGTTATAGTAGCTAATGGGGAAACCTTGTGGAGTAAAGCAAAGTGTGAGAATTGTACGTATACTATACAAGGATAAGAATTTAGCAATACTTTTCGAGTTTTGGACCTACGAGGATATGATTTTATACTGGGGGCAGACTGGATATTCACACACAGTCCTATTGGTCTCAACCTCAAATCTAGAGAACTATGTGTGAACCATTATGGCAGAGGGAAGGTTACATTCATAGATGAGACACTGCCAGCAGCCAATTGTATTGTGCCAATAGAGAAGCTGCAAAAGATGATGGATAAAGGAGTGGTGGGGGCAGTAGTATATGTCTGTGATACAAGGGAGGAGTTTCATAAAGGAATAGTTACCCCTGCTAAAATAGTATCAATTCTGCAGAAATTTCAGTGTGTATTTGCTGAACCTAAGGAGCTACCTCCTAATAGGAAATGTGACCATTCTATCCCCTTGAAGGCTAAGGAGAATCAGGTCAACCAAAGGCCTTATAGACTACCTTTTCACCAAAAGAATGGCATGGAAGAAATCATTGAGCAACTACTGAACTCCAAGACTATTGGACCTAGTGTCAATCCTTACTCTTCTCCTGCAATCTTAGTCAAGAAAAAGGACGGGACATGTAGAATGTGCATTTATTATAGACAAATCAATGCAAAAACCATTAAAAACAAATATCCAATCCCAGTGATAGAAGATTTATTGGATGAATTACATGGGGCTCAAGTATTTTCGAAAATAGACTTGAGGTCTGGATATCATCAGATTAGGATGAAAGAAGAAGATGTTAAGAAGACAACATTTAGCACCCATTTTGGACATTATGAATTCATTGTCATGCCCTTTGGGTTAACCAATGCTCCTGCAACCTTTTAGGCCCTAATGAATGAAGTATTATCACCATTTCTGAGGAAGTTTGTGTTGGTATTCTTTGATGACACTTTAATATATAGCAAGTCAATGGAGGAACATGGACACCATCTGACACAAGTGTTAAAGGCTCTTAAGGAAAATAATCTCTATGCCAAGATGAGAAAATGTGTTTTTGGTCAAAAGCATATTGAGTACCTAGGCCATATCATACATGGGGAGGGAGTAGCTATAGACCCTACCAAGATAGTGGCAATAGAAAATTGGCCTCAGCTGTAGAATACCACTCAATTGAGGAGTTTCTTGGGCCTCACAGGGTATTATAGAAGGTTCATCCAAAATTATGGGGTTATATGCAAGCCACTGTTTGAAGCTCTAAAAAAGAATGCATTTGTATGGCAAAAAATCCCAGAATTTAGCTTTCTTGAGGCTAAAGGAAGCAATGACTAGGGCACCTGTCTTTGCTCTACCAGATCACAGTCAGCCTTTTATTTTAGAAACAGATGCAAGTGGATATGGCATAGGGGCAATTTTGATGCAGAACCACAAACCTATTGCATTCATGAGCAAAGCTCTAGGACCTAAGGCTGCAGCTTTCTCAACCTATGATAAGGAAGCGCTAGCAATTATTGAAGCCCTCAAAAAGTAGAGACATTACTTTGCTAGATCACTTCTGATCATCAGGACAGATCAGCAAAGCTTGAGATATATTCATGAGCAGAAGCTAACCGAAGGCATACATCACAAATTATTAGTGAAGCTATTGGGGTATAATTACAAGGTAGAATACAAGAAGGGTCGAGAGAATCGGGCAGCAGATGCTTTGTCAAGAGTTGTCATTAGGGAGAAACTCAATGCTATTACTGTGGCTGTACCAGTTTGGATCACAGAAGTTCTAAACAGTTATGAGCATGATGAGTATTACAAGAAACTGATTATGAAGCTGACTGTAGATCCTCAAGCTGAGCTTAATTATACACTGCATGGGGGAATTTTGAGGTATAAGAATAGAGTTGTAGTGGGAGCAAACTCTGAATTAAGACAGCAACTCATCATGTCTTGTCACACTTCATCCCTTGGGGGTCATTCGGGGGAAAGAGCAACATATCAAAGATTGAAGCTTCTTTTTTATTGGGTAGGATTGAAGCAGGCAGTAATCTCATTTGTGAAGGAATGCCCAATTTGTCAAAAGAACAAGAGTGAACACACACCTTACCCTGGCTTGCTGCAACCTGTACCAGTACCTGAGAAGGCTTGGACTCATATATCAATGGACTTCATCGAGGGTTTACCTAAATCTGAAGGTAAGGAGGTGATATTTGTAATAGTGGACATATTCACCAAGTATTCCCATTTTTTTTGCAATGAGCCACCCATTTACAGTACAACAGGTAGCTCATGAGTTCCTTGATGGTGTATATAAGCTGCATGAACTACCTACAGTTATTGTATCAGATAGGGACTGAATATTCACAAGTCACCTTTGGCAAAAGTTGTTTAAATCCCTAGGAGTGAAATTGAGGTTTAGCACTTCCTATCACCCCTAAACAGACGGATAGACTGAGAGGGTTAACCAATGCTTGGAGGGCTACCTCAGGTGCATGTCGTTTGCTAGTCCCAAGAAATGGAAGAATTGGTTATCATTAGCCAAGTGGTGGTACAATACAAGCTATCATACCGGCTTAGAGATGACTCCTTTTCAGGCTCTATACGGTTTCCCTCCTCCAATGTTCACCGAGGTTATATTACCAGATTCTACAAATGAGGAAGTGAGGGGTTTATTGCAAAGGAGACAGTTGGCCAATCAAGTTATTAGAGATAACCTGATCAAAGCTCAAGAGAGAATCAGCAAATATGCTAACAAAAAGAGGAAGGAAAGGGAGTTTGTAGTTGGGGATATGGTATACCTTAAGATCCAGCCTTACCGATATACTTCACTCAGCCTGCATAGGTCTCTAAAACTGCATCCGAAGTTCTATGGGCCATTTAGGGTGATGGAAAAGATTGGGCAAGTTGCTTATAAGCTACTGTTGCCAAATGGTTGTCAATTACACCCCGTGTTTCATGTGAGCCAACTCAAGAAGCATTTGGAATCTAAAGTGATTCCCCGTCCAGAACTTCCCTTAGTTGATAATGAGGGCAATGTAAAAGTATACCCAGTTGCAATTCTAGAGAGAAGGATGGTTCCTAGGAACAATGAACCTATAATACAATGGTTAATTCAATGGATAAACCTACCACTTGAAGCTGCTACATGGGAAGACACATATTTCATAGCTAAGGTTTTTTGGGCTTTCATTCTTGTGGGCAAGAATGTTCTGAAGAAGGGAGAAGTTGTCAGGACTGAAATGTCTAAAGAATGAAGAAAGAAGGAGTCTGAAGATCTGGCCAAGCGATGTCGACTTCAAGCAAAGCGGTAAGTTAGAAGTGTGCGGCTACTATGGAGCGAACTAAAGCAATTATGAGGATCAGACGGTTACACTACTAGAAATCCCCATTTTTCCTAGTGAGTAATATACTAGGGAACATGCCCAAAACTGTAGAGAATTGGTTTCCCTAGTAGCATTCGTAGGGAACGACTACTAGGGGAAAGAATGTGGGGAAAGAAAACGTTCCCTACGGTTTTATTTTGGAAAAAACCTAGGGAAAGAATCGTTCCCTAGGATTTTAAACGGTAGGGAAATCTCGTCCACGTGGCATTGTCATCTGACGTGGAAAATTTATTTCCCTATGTTCCCTTTCTGCCAGCCTAGGGAAAGAAATTAACAAATTCTCTACGTTATTTCTTGTATACACCAGGGAACATTTTTATATAAATATTATTTTCCTATTGCTAATTCAAAATTCATCTCCTACTATTTAGCATGAACACTAGGAGTACTGAATTTATTGTTTTTTTCCTTCTAACTATACATACATTATTCAAATACTTATTTATATGCCCAGTTACAATCAAAATACACTAAATTCACATTATCACTCAAAACAAAGTTTACGCAAGAGATAAACATAACAACATCTTGTATTTCCAAATAGACCATCAAGTACTATTTGAGGCACATTTGCACCAACATATCCAAGTGTAAACATCACATTATCAGAAAGTCCAAAAAACAATACTCACGCTTGCACCATAAGTGCACAACACACATGCATACTGAAGTACAAATGACCAGCTAGCAAGGTTTCACAGACATCAAAATACAACCCTTACATATTAGTCATTCCATAAAAGAAGGCAGCATGCACCACTTGCAACAAAAGTATTCTTCCATTTGTAATTGGACCATGGCTGACATTAAAATAGTGCAAGATCATTATCCAGCGGAGAAGAGTAGTTTCCATCAGCACTAACAGATCCATTAACATAACCTCCAAACATTCCTCGAGCAATCCTATTCAATGTATCATCCGGATTCTCTACTCCAATAGTTGAACTGCTGGTATGAGGCTATACAACAAAAATAATTCGAAGTTCAGTAAAAAAATTTAGAAAAGAAATACAGTTATGTTGATATGAATTTTCAAGTGTAGCGATTTCTGCAACTATTGTAAAAGTTGTACGGTTTTCAGCTACATAATGCATAAAATTTAGTAAGTAGGACAGGCATAAAGTGTTGCACATGGCAATTGACCAAGAAACATATGAATGCATGTATGTATAGCCTAAAGATTCATGGATCAAGCACATAATCATGGTTTGTACAACAATTTAGCACGTATCACCAACTATACACAATTCCATTTCAAGTCAATGCACTCTAGTAATCTTGGAATACGTTAACAAGCCAGGGATCACAATCTTCGGGATTTTAGTAATCTAGTAATCTTGGAATACGTTAACAAGCCAGCGATCGTATTGTGGAATTATCACAATGTAAGCCAGCGATCACAATTAAATTGAACCATTATATACCTCAAGAGATATATTTGGAGAGGTTGAGACTTCATATGTAGGTGGTGGAGGCGGGGGAGGTGGAACTGCAGTAGAAGGCATTCCAGTATGCTCAGCCACATTCTGCAATCATAATATTTAATGCAAAAAGGTTAAATGTAGTTCAACATCTATTATTCAAAGTAAAAACGAATATGTTGAATGACATATTGCACCTCCATGAACCTCTGGATGTTGGTATTGTGGTTGTGCACACTACTACTCCAGTCTAACAAGGTCTGTGCATAATCCTTTGCTAAACGAGCATTACGAGTTTCCCTTCTCCTCTCACGTTCCTCTTCTTCTCGATGTTGACGCTTGGAAGCTACCGAGGAGGCATCACTACTCTTCAACTCGATGAGGGCCTCTCTATCATCAATGATCCCATTGAATGTAGCCCATTTACCATGTGGCCTACCATAAGAGCAGTCATACAAGGATCTTGCATCCACAAGAGAGCATAGCCAATCAAATCCCTCTCCATTTAGGTCAGAAGAATTCCTCTTATACCTCTCCTGTCCAATAAAGCAATTTGCATAAGGAATATTGTAGAGGAAGTACAAAAAATCAAAAAAATAAATGTGCAGTAAACTAACAAAATAAAATTACCAAGCATGTAGTGGCTTCTTCAATGTTTAGTGAATTAGAATCTTGCGGATTTGGCCCTCTGTGTGTATGAACCCATGCCTCGATCGACGAGACTTCTCGCCCTTCTTTCTCAGACTTTTGGCATACAAAAAGATCCCAAATTAAATGCATACACAAAGAGTGTCCATCACATAATGAAAAAAAAGGTTAGTAACTCACTAGTTTTTGGCATATCATTGCAATGGAGTTAGATCCACCTTTGTGAGGCTTAAATCTAGTGGTGTATCGATTTGCACGATTTGTCTCAGATTTCCTAATCCAATCTGGATTGCACCATTCATCAATCATAGTATTCCAAGTCGCTTCGTAGCACCAGATATGTCTTCGTGCATGGTATTCAGCCCTTGTCAAATACTTCTGCCCAATCATCTTGTCACACATTTTTACTCCTTTGACAATCCGATAATGATCCACTATGGATTGAATTCGAGCATAATACTTGAGGCCTGTTAGAACCTATTTGCAACAGTCACCAACATGCAATCTTGCAGCGTTTTCATGCTCAGGTTCATATCTGAACCTTAGCTGTGACAAACATAAAGTATGGTTATTCATGGAATAACATAAGTAGTCCATTATGTGCAATTGACATATTTGTAAATATATCTAGTACAAGTTTACATGACTAAATATATCTAGCACAAGTTTACATGACTAAACAACATAAGCATCAGCTATGTATGACTTTGCACATAATGCTATGAGCCTTTGTCATTCTTTGCATAGATATCAGTGAAACAAGCATAGCAGAAGATCCATACAAGAGGTTTAATATAGCAATTAATGCTGATGGTACTTGTGTATAGATGAAAGCTTACACAGACATAGCATATCTGAATTGGATATAGTAGTTTATAAGTGCAGTTGATATGATGATGCATCAAGTAGGGATAAATCTTGCTAATTTAACTACTACTCACATGTACCAAACCAGAAAGGCATATTGTCAATACGCTTACACCAAGAGCACATCTAATATTATAGCTTATTCAACCGGGAGTGATTTTAACATATATTTACTACAGTTACATATTTTATTTCACCCCATCATGACATTTAGTAGAATATAATTAGCATAATCTAAGATGCTGTAGCAGCATACTGCGAATTATTTTTACTCCATTTTGTCTTATCAAACCGATAGCCAGTCTGCAAAAGGCCTCAATTACCTATTAAACATGTTCTTTAGCATTAATCTGGAGTGAAGTGTTTGTTCATGAACAGGAAATACAACTAGTGTACATGTAGAAATACTAGCATAAGCATAAAACTTATCCAGTGATACATTGATACTACTTCCCTTAGCTGACAACTGACAATTGAATGCTTGCCTACCACTCCAAAATCCAAATCCCATTTTAGACAACAGCACAACAGAGTTCGTTAATAATAGATCACAAGTAATCTCATCACAAGGATAGTAGCAAATGCAAGTAACTGTTCCATACAAGAGGTTTAGACACAAACAACATAAGCATCAGCTATGTATGACTTTGCACAGAATGCTATGAGCCTTTGTCATTCTTTGCATAGATATGAGTGAAACAAGCATAGCAGAAGATCCATACAAGAGGTTTAATATAGCAATCAATGCTGATGAAACCAGGATGCCAAACAAATTCCCAACATGCTATCGCCACACAACAAGTTTGGACACAGAAAACAACATAAGCATCAGCTATGTATGACTTTGCACAGAATGCTATGAGCCTTTGTCATTCTTTGCATAGATATTAGTGAAACAAGCATAGCAGAAGATCCATACAAGAGGTTTAATATAGCAATCAATGCTGATGGTACTTGTGTATAGATGAAAGCTTACACAGACATAGCATATCTGAATTGGATATAGCAGTTTATAAGTGCAGTTAATATGTGATGCATCAAGTAACTACTGCTCACATGTACTAATATTGTTCAAAACCACTCACTTTTGGCTAAGTATTATTAACAAGATCAGTCCAGTAGAAGGGACAACGTAAAAGTAGTGAAATCGTACAGAAGTATGCCACACAAAATAACAATGTCCTCTCCTATGATTATCGCACATGAGATTATCACACATGCATAGCCATTTTCTTATCACAAGTGGGGATAAACAATCTTACTCATTTATTAAACAAAGCATCAACACATATCCATATTTATATAATCTAACTACCTTATCGACAAAAACTGTACAACAGTGCACAATAAACAATTTGCATGCCAATCATGAAGGAAGGAGATGAGCATACTTACTTCCAAGCTTCTATGGTCAGCAGATGAACTTTTTTTTTTGTGTCTTCTCTTCTCCAACTCAAGAAACAGCAGACACCTACTCCATCAACAGAACATAGCAAAAAATTATTGTTTACCCTCCACAATAAACTCTATAACACACGTCACCTTTCTTGATGAAGCATGTATAACACACAAAGAGATTGAACACAAGAAGAGATCCAGATACTATGCTAAATAAATACTTGCAATATAATGCAGCAGAGACAGAGAGACAGTAGAACATTGCATTTTCTAACTTCTTCTACACGAACCTGTCAGCGAGATGAGCGGACCCAAGATAGTTCAAGAGGAACTTTCTTGTGGGATGGAATGATGTTCAAAAACAAATGGCCTCCTAAGACAAAAACAAAGATGATGTCAGTCTATATATATAAAAAATCTTTCCTCAATCCTGGCTAAACCTCGAGTAAGATGGTATTTAAGTAACATCATTTACCAAGGTGGATTGGTGTTCACTAAATACCATATGATTCAGTCTAGCGGTCTAGGGGTAAAATAGTCTCGTCCTAGATGTGAAAGGTTTAGCCACACATTCACAGAGCATCTAATCCATCTTTTCCCATGCCAAGGAAAAACCAAAACCAAATCACCTCTTAGTGTTGCTTAGTGCTCAGGTGCATCCTACTGGGTAGTCCTAAACTTCAGTAGTTCTATGGCCACTACATGATGGAATCATCATTCTGTTTTGTCATTCTCTAGATAGAATAATCACATGAAGTCGAGTGTGCTATGATCAGAACACCTTGATAAATCAATATCACAGTAATATGCTTCTCTGGAAGCCCCAACCCAGAAGAACACATGTGAGAGGAGCGTTGGAGAACACAAACAAAAACATGCCGAGACCTATCCAGAACAAAGTGACATACGGACTGGGGAGCGGCGGCAGCTGGCAGCACCCAATCAAGTTACCAGCTGTGAGTGGCGGCGACGCTAGAGTGAGGAGAGGACTGACGGCGCCGGGCCGGAGTGGGGAGGTAGAGTTGCAGCAGCAACAAGAAGCACCGGGAGTGAGGGACAGCGGCAAGAGGGACCGGCCGGCGGTGGCGGGATGCAACAGAGGCCGGCTGCTGAGCGGCTCGGATAAGGAGGACGAGTTGGAGGGATCTGCTGGGGGGCAGCATCGGGGGAGCAGTTGCCACGTGGGGGGCCGATGGCGACGGCTCAGGGGAGGAGGAGAAGGAGGGGAGCGGGGCGACAGCGACGAAGAGGAGGAGGGGTGGGCGGCTTAGGGGAGGGGGGAGGCACCGCTCGGGGCAGGACGGCTCGGGGGAGGAGGAGGGACAGGACGGCTCGGGGGAGGAGGAGAAGAAGGGGTGAAGCGGGGTGATGGTAGTTGTTACGAGCAGCAGGGGAATTTGGGTAGGGCAATGAGGCGGCCTGGTAATTTGGTTGCTACGGGCGCCACTTTTTTTTTTGGCTACGGGCGACAGGGTAATTAAGCGCAGCGAAACAAATAGGACTAACTGGCGTGGCGCTAAACTAAAACAAATAGCGCCCAGCTAAAAAAATGGCACCTAACAAAAAAAAAGCGCGCACCAAAAAAAATGGCGCATAAAAAAAGTGCAGCAAAAAAATGCTGGGGCCCTAAAAAATGGTGGCAAAAACAAAAAAATGCATTCCCAATGGTTTTATCCATCCGAGTAAGGAAAGTTGCCACCATGGCGCTGACATGGCATAGTCTATTTCTCTCTCCATAGTCTTTCCCTAATAATTTATGTAAACAGTAGGGAGCGATTTCGTTCCCTAGGTTTTTTTTACTTCACCCCAGGGATAGATACTTTCCTTTGGATTACAATTCCACTACTAAGGAATGTTTTAAACTGTAAGGAAAACGAGGATTTCTAGTAGTGTTAGAATACTAGTAGTAAAGGCTGTAGATTGTATTAGCTTAAACACTGTAGCTTGTAATGAACTTGTCTTTATTAGCACTTAGGTAATGGGGTGATCAACTGAAGCTATAAAAGCCAGTTGATGTCGTTTTGTAAGGGGACATTCCATATATTATGCTAAGAAAAACACTAGCTGCCTCATCCTATTGTCTTCTATTCCCCATCTCATTTTTGTCTAAATTATCTCATCTCCAATTCTTCTGAATTCGTTTAATTGCTGCTATTCAAACATGAAGACCTGACACGTCCACCACCTGTGACCCTCCAACAACACACACAATGCAATTGCCACTCGGGATCCCTAGTCATCTCCTCCTCCTTGTCCTCGCATCTCCTGCTTGGTACTGGTGCCATCAGAGGTGGGGTTTTTGGGGGCGGGGGCGGGGGCAGGGGCAGGAGCAGGGACGGCGTGGATGACGGTGTGAAGGGTACGGGCGAGGTAGTCTGGCACCTCGGCGTCGTAGGCCTTGAGCTTGGCGTCGAAGTCGGCGACAGAGGCAGAGGAGCGACTGAGGTTGATGATGAACTCGGCGAGGACACGGACGACGACACCGAGGTGGGCCTCGAGCTCCGAGCCGACCTTAGAGACGAGCGAGAGCTACATGAGCCGCCGGAGTCCATCGCCTACCGTGCCGCTGGCTGGGCCCACCGCCGCCATGGTTGCGTGGTTGGTGGTGAGTTTGGGTGTTTCTGTCATGTCGAACTGAGTGGAATTGCGGAATAGCCACGAGGGCACAGGTAACTACCACGGGTTATTGACTTATGTTCGACTCGGACCCGAGATCTCATCCAGCTCGACAGCATAGTCGGTTTCTCAAGTCGGTTCCTGATCGGAGGAAGGATCGGGGAAGTATACGGTGAGGAATTTGGCCGGGGTAGCCTTGAAACAGTCGAATCACATAAATATGGTAGTTTTTACATAATATATGTTGCCGACGATCAAGCACTCAAACATCAAACATGATCAAAAGTAGATGAACACATGATGTAGTCCTTAGAGCTTTTCCTCTTTATTGATTTTGCATAGACGGTATGTGTACGATAAAAGTCCTTGCCCCTCTTCTTATATAGGGAGACGAGGAAGTCCATAATAGATTAAGCAATATATAACTAAACTATGCTAATAGAGCTAATGGGTTTGTTGTCCACTATAGGCCGATTTAGGCTAAGTGTCCACACAATTAAGAGGTTGTTTGGATGCTAGCCAATAGAAACCTTACCAAATTTTGGTGTTACCAAATCTCATGCATCACCAAAATTTTGGTAAAACTGAAGTGTTTGGTTTGGAGCCAACATAAGTTGCCAAACTTTGGTATTGTTATTGCGTGTTGTTTGGTTTGGAGCCCAATAGATTTGCCAAACTTTGGTACAGTTATTGTCTATTGTTTGGATTGGAGCCAAAATAGAATCTTGTAACTCTACCAATAAAGAAGTGAGGTTACCTCCCCTCACATAATCATGCATACAAGAGCTTATTGACTTATGAACAAATCCACGACCTATGCATATGTGCAACTACAAAATAGCAGATAAAATGTAGTAAACTGAAGATGAACAATTATTTTCAGTAACATAAGTATTCTATATTAATTAGCATGTATAATTCACAAGTGCATAACACAGAAGGTAGTAAACCATAAGTCCATCAGTTGCTAGTGCATAAGACAAGTTCAGGACCCATTTGCTACTACCATGTAGCATCAAGCTTTACAACACAAAATAACTATAGTTTCAGCATCTGGATGAGCTAACCATAAGAAGGTACCACAATTACATAAGACTGATAGCTTAGCTTAGTTATATGTACTAAGGTGTCCATTGTCACCTACAACATTCATTACTTCACAAAATATGACCAACTAACACATGCATCATTCACATGCGCATTCAGCTCACAACTACTCGAGCAGTAGACCATGCACTTTCAGAAAGGGCCACCAACACCTCCACCACCATATTTGCAATCAAAGAAGCCTAACACCCAAGCTTGGAAAGTCTGATCACTTGCAACGTTGAGGTAACTACGAAAGGGATCCTGGTCTGGCTTGGCGAGGTAGGCTGCAATCTCAATCTTGTCCTTCGCTGTCATAGTGAGGTCTTCTATCCGCTTCCAAATATTAGCATTAGGGTCTGATTGTGCTGTTTGTTGAACATAGGCAGCAGGGTTAGTACATGCAAGAGTGCAAGCCTATTAATACTAGCTGCCATATCATCGTTTGATACTTTGCCACTGCGGCTTGCCTTAGGTGGCTTCTTGGAAGACAATTTCACATGCTTGCGCTTCTTAGTCGAGCCTGAAGAGGGGTTAGCAGTATCATACAAATCTTTTGGACTATTGCGAGCAATGGTGCCAGTCATTTTTGTCATCATCCATTGTTAGTGTGTAACCCTCTAGTTCCTTCACAGAGTCATTGTCATTGCTATCACTTGAAGCATTCACAGCGGACTGATCAAGAGCAAGTGAGCCATCAGCAAGTGTACTCCCCTTGGCCACTTTGCCAACACCACGCGCATGGCTCATTAAAAACTCCTTTCGATAAACCCAGTGGAAACAATCAGCAAGAAGAAAAGAGTACATAGCTCGCGTCCTTGCTATTGCACATGCTACCTAATTATAAAACCTTTAATTGAGAAAATCCCATGGGACAAAACTCAACTAAGGAAAAAAGAGTACAATATCTTTTCATCACAATGATGAACACTTCATGAATGATAACCCCCCTTAGTATAACAACTCTCTATTGCTCCTCACGCCTATGGCATGTATGTGCTTCCCCAAAGAAGAAGCCAACAAAGCCTTTGTAAACAAATCCACAAGATTCTTACCTGTTTGGATTTTCTGGATTTCTATATTCTCATTCTCATGTATATGCTTTGTCATATGTTTCTTGACATAGCTAATCTTCACTTGTGCAACACAGACTACATTATCCTCATGGCGTGAAATCCAAGTGGGAAGCGGCGTGGTATCTGCAAGATGGAAACAGGGTGACGAACGGGGTGAGAAATTAGGGTTTGGGGTAAAGCGGCGACCATGCATACAGATGCAATTTTTTTAGATGCAAACACGGACGGGGTGACAGATGCAATCATAGGATTAATATATGTGAACGAGAACAAGTTGACAACAACTAATGACGGATTAACACATGGATTAAAACTTGATAATGCAAAACTAAGAACAAATCTAGTCACAAAAGACTTGTATTTGATGATATTTTTTATGAAATTTTATGGACTACATGAATATGAAAGTAGCTAGGGTAAATAATCTTACCGTGTCAACCACACTTTGCTACCAAGATTATATGGCCTTCACGATGTAGTAACATCCCCACAATTTCAAGATTTGAAGGTTTAAAAAATTCAAGGAAAAAATTTCGCGAAGCTTTCTAATATGTTTGTCAAAACTAGATTCAAAATTATCTCGTACCTTTTGAATTTTCGCTCATAATCATCGAGACCAGGAGGAGTGGCGGTGGCGGCGTCTTTACCAGTAGGGGAGTCTGAGGAGGGTGGATGCCATCAACTAGCTCCTCCCTCAAAACCCTAATCTCCAGATGGGCTTCAGATAAGGATCTGACTAGCTGATTATAATGATCCCGATTGTTGGCCTAATCTTTCATGGTACCACTCGAAGATTAGTAGCAATCTCACAAACTAATTCGATGAATCGAATTGCAAGAAAATCAATACACTCACAAACCAATCTAATAGATTGCATTGCAACTTGCAAGTAATAGTTACCTTCGGTGAACAGTACTCCACCGTGAACAATACTTTGAAGCAAGAGATGGATATCTTGATCTCTCAAAATCTCTCAACTCATCTCATAACTCATGAACACTCGATATGCGCTAAGTGGCTTTTCTGATTTTTATTCATGTAAATCATAACTTGCCCCTACACATGGTGCGGTCGTGGGGCTTAAATAGCCTCCCACGTAAGCACAATTGCTTCAGCTGAACAACACCGCACATGAACAGTGTCCAGAACCAACTCAACCTCCTATACACACACAATTCAAACTCTCCTATTTTCAGAATTTAAAATCTGCAAAAAGGAATTTCATAATTAAAGCTAAACGCACACCACTAGGACTCTTTAATTTCGGAATAAAATCACAAAGAGATTTCAGAACTGATTCTGATTGGAACTTCCATAGTTCCCACATGGATGATCCTTTCCGAATTGGCTGGAAATTGAATTCCTCTCTTTTTCAGTTTGGGATCCTTTCCTGCTTCCTCGCGCTCCCTTCTTGGCTTAGCATGCCATGTAACCCACATGTTGGACTTCCACCTTTTCTCCGTAGCCCATGCCAACACGCCTAGATCCACATGCCATGTGGCCCATGTGCTTGGCCTCCATCTTCACTCCGCATGGCTTGTGGCCCATGCGCCTAGCTTCGCATGCGTCATGCCCTCCTCACGTACCAACCTCGGCCCACATGATCTGCCTTCATGCGCTAGGATATTTGCTTTTTCCCTCACACGGTCTGCCCCCTCTCCTCCCTCTTGGCCGTAGCACTCTTCTTTGTTCTTTTGGTCCAAACAACACCATTCAAAACATCAACCTGAGAACCCAACTTAGAATCATAAACTGATGTTGTAACAGTACTTTGCGCCATATCATCCCCTCCCCCTTCGGGCGAAACCATCCTCGGTTTAGGGGTAGTCTTCTGGACCGTCCTTTTAGTGACGATCTTCTCATCACGCATAGCACTCTTCGGCATAGGACACAGGGTGTATGTTCTTCCCCAATGCACCAAAGAGTACTTGTTGGACCTCCCGTGGTGTGTAGCATTGCGGTCAAATTGCCACGGATGTCCCAACAGTAAGTGACATGCGTGCATGGGCACGACATCACACTCCACCTTGTCCTCATAATCATCCACTGAAAATTGAATTGTAACATAGTGAGTGACCTTTAGCATATCGACACTGTGTAACCATTGCACATAATACGGTTAAGGATGCCACCAAGTTGGCAATCCCAAAGCTTGCACCAAATCCTTGCTATTGATGTTGTTGTAGCTACCACCATCAATGATAAGCTTGCAAACCTTCTCTTTGATCTTGCATTCAGATTTAAATACGTTGTTTCGTTGTCCTTTATAGACACTAGCCGTGTCATCAAAATGAACCGTCTTGGTCAACATACAAAGACCATCTTGTACTACCTCGCCATTGGTTTTGCCATCCTTAGAGGATGCCTCCTCTTGCTGTTCATGGGTAGAAACAAGGGCTGCCATCGCTGTTTTCTTTTCTTCCTCGGCTAACGTTTCTTCTTCTCGTTTCTCCGCCTTTAGCTTTCACCGTTGCTCTTCAATGACATCTTGGACCTTGTCACGCCGCTTTCTATCTTCAAAGAACCTCAACAATGACCAAGATGTAATCTCCCTTCGCATTTCTCTCGAAGGAAAAGAGAGACGCATGATGGGACATGATGCAATCGGTGTATGTGCTGTTCGGCCAACCAATATGCACCAATCACCAACGAGCGTGCTCGCATATGCATAGGAATCACATCACAAGTAACAAAAACAGTATACCCATCCAAAGAAAATTTTACCTCCACTTCCTTTCTGATCGAAATGTGCTTGAACCTCCAAAGCAACCGATATGGCTCCGGATGCTGCTTTGTGACCAACCCCAATATGTCCACAAGTGTTTGGCTTGTAGCGTTTGTCAAGCTTCCCGTATCATCATAGCACAATCTGTGTTCCCTACTTGATAGCGATTGAAGAACATGTAGGTCGGCTCGTGGAGTGTATCCTTCTCACATTGATCTATAGTATAGCTGAATTGCATGATCAGCTTCATCTCCTTGATGTCGGCCATGTCCAACTTCGATCTTGAATCTTTGCAGCAACAAAGTACCATGAGCAACTGAAGCTCTGATACCACCTGATAAGGATCCAATTAGCTGATTAGAAGGATCCTGATTGTTGGCCCAATCTTTCATGGTACCACTTGAAGATCAGTAGCAATCTTACAAACCAATTTGGTGAATTGAATTGCAAGAAAATCAATACTCATAAACCAATCTAATAGAATCAATTGCATGCGAGACAATTACTCTCTAGTAACTGCATAATAAAGCACATAATGAACCACTGGTAACTGCTAATTTAAAAAGCAATTAATGGTAATTAAGAAGTGTTTATCAGCTCCTAACTATACCCCAGTCTACGGCTCCGACCGATGACCACACTGGTCTTCCAACCACATTGGTCTTCCGACGACCACACTGGTCTGCCGATCACACTAGTCTTCCGACGACCAGGCTGGTCTTCTGTCGACCACATTGGTCTTCCGACCACACTGATCTTTCGACGACCAGGCTGGTCTTCTCACGACCAGACTGGTCTGATGACCACACTGGTCTTTCGACGACCAGACTGGTCTTTTGAACAGTGTAGTTTGACCAGTATCAAAGGAGAGAGAGAAATGCACGGTTACCAAATAAAGGGGACTAGGTTCACGACACATTAGCGATAGCGCGTTGCAAGTCACAAGTCATGCAATTGACACACGAATATACGCGCGCACGTGCGTACGTGCGTGTGTGTGAGTTTAGCTATAGTCATCCTCATGTCACCCTATACCATGTGTCATATGTTTGAAGGGGTGGCAAGGACTCCACCTTATAAATTGCTCTCCCACCACTTGGCTAGGCAACATGGGACTAAACCACGCATGCTTTGAAATTTAAGGAATGAATGAGTCTTTACACATATGGGCCAAATTCTAACAATCCTCCACCAATTCCAAGTCAAGCAGCAAAAAAGACGATAAAGACTATTGTGCTGAAGTGCTGTTAATATATCAATCTTTTAGTGTAAGTCCCGTACGGGTTGAACTTGCACCTAGAATAACAAGATTCATCTTCTCACAGTTGATGAATGGACCATGCCTTGAATTCATAGCTTTTCGTGATTAGATTTCACTTGAAATCTTAACTGATACTAGGTTGTCAAAGAACGACGCTAAAACAGAGCATTATTTGGTCATGCTCCCTTATATGCTCATGAGCTTTCTAGAGAATGCCTTGTTCTCATGAACTATGACCTCACAGTTAAGCTCAAGTAGGTGTATTCATTTTAGGTATCCTGTAGGCTAATACATTTTCCCCTCATTGGACACTAGAATACATTAAGGTTTTAAGCCATCCTCCCATACAATTGAGAGTACTTTGTCTATTAGGATACGAGTACAAATATTATCAAAATGTACTTTTTTTTTGCTATAGCATCAATTTGTTTTTTTTCCCATTACCTAAGTCATGGGATCTCCAATCAAGAAGGTATGGGTTACTGTTGAGTTGTAATTCCAATGGGCCTCATTACCATGTCCATAAACACAACGGAAATCACCTTCCATGCTAGCCTCTTTGTGAAAGGGCCTGCTAGATTTTTCTCTGTTCGTATATAATTCACAGTAATCACTCTAGAGTTTCTCAAGATTTAAGCCTACACTTAACATGTTTGGAGGACTTCATGTTATCCTTAGTACTTGTAACCTTAATCAACATTATTTGGTTATCACAATACATTAGGATAGCTGGTATTGGTTTCTCAACCAGTGGCAAGTCTAACGGTAGTTCTTTAAGCCATTCAACCTCAACAGTGGCTGTGTCTAGTGCTACAAGTTCTGCTTCCATTGTTGACCTCGTCAATATGGTCTGTTTACACGACCTCCATGAAACTGCAGCACCTGCTAAGGTAAAGACATAACCACTTGTAGCTGTGATCTCATCTGCATTAGAGATCCAATTGGAATCACTATATCCTTCTAATACATATGGATACCCAGTATAGTGAATTCCATATGAGGTTGTGCCTCTTAAGTAGCGCAACACTCTCAAGTGCCTCCCAGTAATAATCTCCTAGGTCAGAAGTAAACCGATTTAATTTGCTCATAGCAAATAATATGTCAGGTCTTGTGAATTTATGAATATCTCAATTGATCTTTCCCTAATCCCTGATTCTTTCGAAGCTTAACACTAGAATCATAAGGAGTTGGGAAAATCTTGCAGTTCTCAAAGCCGAACCGACTCAATATTTTCTCAGTATAATGGGATTGGTTCAATGTGATCCCATCCTCATTTTTTATCAATTTAATATTCATCTGTATTTCCTAAGTCTTTCATATCAAAGCATCTAGATAAGAAAGATTTGACCTCGTCAATTACAGCAGTGTTCGTCCCAAAAATAAGTATGTCATCAGCATACAAACACAAAATCACTCCTTGACCCCCACCATAATGATAATATACTCATTTATCTACCTCATTCATAGCAAAACCAACAGATGTTAAAGTTTTATCAAACTTCTCGTGCCATTGCTCAGGTGCTTGCTTTAGGCCATACAAGGATTTGAATAATTTACACACCTTATTTTCCTGTCCAGAAATCACAAAACCATCTGGTTGCTCCATATAGATTTCTTCCTCCAACTCCCCACTTAGGAAAGTTATCTTTACATCTATTTGATGGATGTGTAGACCATGAGAATCAGCTAATGCATGAGCACTCTAATGGTGGTTAATCTAGCAACAAGAGAGTAAGTATCAAAATAATCCTCTCCTTCTTTCTGAGGATAACACTTGGCCACAAGTCTTGCCTTGTACTTATCAATCGTACCGTCAGACCTCATTTTCAACAGGTTTGCACCCGCCAGGACGATCAGTGATCTCCCAAGTCCCGTTATCCATGATGGAATCCATCTCGCTATGGACTGCCTCTTTCCAATACTCAGCATCAGGTAATGCATAAGCCTCTGAAAGAGTTTCTGGCATATCATCCACGAGGTATACAATAAAGTCTTCACCAAAGGTTTTCTCAACCCTTTGTCGCTTACTCCTACGAGGATCCTCTTCGACTAAATTGTTATCATCCTCAGGAATATCACAAACTGGTGGTATGTCACTCATTGGTTCAGAAATGATGGTAGGTTCAAAATTACTATTATTCATCATTTGATCATCCTCAGTTCGAGAAGTACTGCCCATAGTTCTCATAGGATAAATATCCTGAAAAAATGAAGCATCTCTGGACTCCATTATTGTGTTAGCAATAATATTAGGAGTTCCTGATTTTACCACTAAAAATCTGTAGATCGTGCTATTATTAGCATTTCCTAGTAAGACAAAATCGACTGTTTTAGGTCCAAGCTTTCTCTTTTTCTGCAATGGTATATTGACTTTTGCCCAACACCCCCCAAGTTCGCAGAAAATTAATATTGGGTTTTCTCCCATTCTATCCCTCATTTGGAGTAATCTCACACCTTTTATTGATTACTTTGTTTAGGATGAAAGTTTATGTCAATATAGCTTCCCCCTAACACATCTTAGGCATACCGACACTCTTCAACATGGCATTCACCAAGTCTGTTAGTGTCTGGTTTTTCTTGTCAGCTACCTCGTTTGATTGGGGTGAGTATGGTGGTGTAACTTCATGGACTATTCCATGTTCAGAACAGAATTGGGAGAATTCATAAGAGATATACTCTTCTCCATGATTAGAGCTTAGTATTTTAATTTTCTTTTCTAGTTGGTTCTCAACCTCGACCTTATAAATTTAAAAGTAATTTAAAGCTTCATCTTTTGTTTTTTTTGTAGATTCACGTAATAATATCGCGATGCATCATCAATAAGAGTTAGAAAATATCTTTTGGCTCCTTTTGTCAACAATCCATTCATCTTACATAAGCTGGAATGGACAAGATCTAATGGTGCTAAGTTCTTTTCCTCCTATAACCTCTTAAAGGGTTTTCGTGTCTGTTTTGCTTGCATACAAGTTTGACACTTTGATCCTTTGACAATTTTATATTTTGGAATTAATTCTAATCTAGACATTCGAGCAATGCTATCAAAACCAATATGACAAAAACCAGAATACCATATATTGGCCTCACATTTATTCAAAATAGTTGCAACATTCAGATTATAATAGTACTCTAAAGTTCTTACGTGGAACAAGTCTCCACTCTCATAGCCTTTACCAACAAAGTTATCAAACTTAGATATTATAACTTTATTTGACTCAAATACTAGGTTATAACCATCCCTACATAGGAAAGAACAACTAACGAGGTTCTTGATTATTGTTGGCGCATGCCACACGTTCTTCAAGTAGACAATCTTCCCTGAAGTAAGCCTTATATCCACTATGCCAAAACCAAGAACAAAAGCACGCGACCCGTTCCCCATTAGGACAAAAGAACCCCTGACTACCTGATAAGAAGAAAACAAGAAAATATAAGAACATACGTGAACATTAGCTCCAGTATCAACCCACCAATCAGTGGATTGACATGCTGAAAAAACTACAACTAAATTTGAAGGGATGCGTGTAGGCTACACTAGCTGGTAATTCAAAAATTCTACTACATAAATCAGGAAGCCATGCAAGCAAGAGATCATAGATCGTTACCACTAGACGCGCAGTGTAACGGAAGAAGAGTTGGAGCAGCCTGATCCAACATCGAGCGTGTCGATGTAGTGGTCGTAGTCGATCGTCCAGCGTCATCGGTGTGATCCTCTCTTCCAACAACCTATCGTGATCCTTGCCAAGGTCGTGGATCGTTCTCGACCAGCACAGCAGTAGCACCTCTACGGTATCCACACGTCCAGGGATGGAACACCGTACGTCGGTGTGCTAGCACCGGTGCGCATGACAGGGTCTTCGAGAAGATGGCGGCTAGGGTTTCGGTGGAGCAATTCACGTTCACTCCCAACAACCTCATGCACCCCCTTATAAAGAGCTCATGACGGATCCTATCCGAACTCATTTGTTTCAACCCGTTAAGTGTGTGACCTGTATGTTCATGAGCAATCGGTTGCGACTCGGAAACTCTTTTATGACCACATGTCATTAGTGGTTCCTAGCAGGACATAAAGATTCTCGAATACACATAAATTATATCGGACAAACCTTAATACAATATGATCTATGGTTAGGTTCTTATCACTTACGACCAGCTCGTATCTAGTCATGACCAGTTCTTAACTCCTTACGACCAGTTAGTAATTATGTTCGACTAGTCTATGACTAGCTCATATATCCATACAACCAGTTCGTATCTGGTCGAACTGAACGATCTGCTTGTGTATTCTCGCTTTGCCCCACGATATCTGGTTGAACTCCTGGTGAGATATTTTGTCATCTATGGACTGTTTAATACTTTCTCGATCATGTGACAGATAACTTCATGTGGTCGACTCTTCGACCACTAGTGGCATGGCAATGCACTCTCTTTATCCGACCACATCGAGGGGTCTAGAGATATTTCTCCTGTTATATTAGGAGTGGCAAATCCCATATCCGACCAGTTACATCCCTCCGCATGTTTCATAGCATACCCGAAAGCTACCTTTATAACTACCAAGTTACAGAGTAGTGTTTGGCGACCTCTAAGTGTACATGTAGGAAACCATGCTGATCTCAGGTCTAAGGATTATACATCATTATTGCTTGAGACCAACTGATGACACAAAATCAGAACAATCTCAATATTGTCTCAAGGTGAGTCAATCCAACATCATGTTCTCTAACATGTGTTCACATTATTGATTCGATATCCATGTATCCATGACCGATGAAACATGGTCATCAATCAATACATATGCTGATCGATAAGTCACTAGTGTTCCGATCAGTGACATCCAACTAGGGATACATTTAGAATGACATCATATAAATTAAAGAGCTTCACCAACAAGTCACATACTTGTTAATCTTTATAAATAATAATTCATTCAAGGAACATAATAACATTTATTCTATAACTCATAAACATAGATTGATGCAATCATGTCTATGATTGCCTCTAGGGCATATCACCAACAAAATTACCATACTCTCCTGTTGAGGCCTCGCCTATGATCACATTGACAGCCTTCTTCTTTGGCTGTTCAACATCCTTACTCTTGCAGAAACAACAGTCCTTCTCCATATGACCGTTTTTTCCACACACAAAGTAGGTGATGTTCCTCATGTCTTTCTTCTTAAAGCTAGTCTTGTTTGGTTTAAAGCCTTTATTTTTCTTGCCATATTTTTTCGCTATGACATTGGCATTTGTTCTAATTGCTCTGGCTAGAAGTGCTTGCTGCATCTTTTGCTCTTGCCTTCTCCAAATCAAGGGCAACAATGAGATCCACAATAGATATGTCTTCCCTCTCGTGCTTTCAACTAGTGGCAAAATCCCACCATGCAGCAGGAAGTTTGGCAACATTGCCTGCAGCCACAAACTTAGGAGGCAAAACATAACCCAAATGTGCAATCTTGTTGACCAGCAGCTGAAGCTCATGAGCTTGTGCAACTATCGACTTAGCATCATCCATGCTGTAGTCAAAGAATTGCTCACACATGTAGACCAGCGACCAGCCTTAGCTTCCGCATATTTGTGCTCTAGTGCATCCTACAACTCTGTGGCAGACTTGAAGTCCACGTACACATCATAGAGCTGATCTGCCAGTATGGTCAGAATGCGTCCAAGAGTAGTGTTATTTGCAGTGTCAAACCGCATGGTCTGATCAACCGTAAAGGATATCGCAGATGGATCACCCACCACAGCCCCAAAGACATGAGCCAAAACTTGACCCTAGTCTGCCATCTACGAAAGTTCTGACTAGAAAACCTCTCAGGTTTCATAGTATCAGAAGCACCAGCCATTGCTGAATCACAAAAAAAGGTCCAAAATAAGGTTTCTGGATTATTTGAAATATGGACAATATTTTAATTCTAGATTTTATTATGAGGCAAAGATCACAAATAACTAGAGATGCATAAAGCAATGCTAATAACAGACAACTCATTGTACTTCTAAATATACACAATAATAGGATTATAAAAGAGTAATTTTGTTGCACAACCAACTTACAATCGGGCTTGATGAAGAACAAGAAATAGTGCAGGCTAGATGTAGTGCAGAATGTAGATGGAACAATGCAACAAGCGGTCATGCAGATGTGTTGCCCAGAAACCTTATTGCCACTCTGTGCAGGTACTCTCTACAGCAATGGTTCGAGATATCTGCTCACCCTCCTTCCCAGTGCACGCCGAGGAGAAGAGATGGCTTGGTTCGACAACACAACACACGTGCACAATAGAATAGAAGGAAGAAGAAGAAATAGGAGTTAATCAAAAATTGGTCTCAAGTCTGGACATCACCAGATCCTTTTAAGGTCGGGACAATTACTCTCTAGTCACAACATAATAAAGAACATAATGAACGACTGATAACTGCTAATAGAAAAACCAATTAATGGTAATTAAGTGGTGCTTATCAGCTTCTGACTATACCCTGGTCTACGGCTCCGACCAATGACCACACTGGTCTTTCGTTGACCACACTGGAGTGTTTATCAGCTCCTGACGATACTCTGGTCTACGGCTCTGACCAGTGACCACATTGGTCTTCCGTCCACACTAGACCTCCGACGACCACACTAGTCTTCCCACGACCACACTGGTCTTCTGAACAGTGTAGTTTAACCAGCATCAAAGGATGGAGAAATGTACGGTTAGCTAAAGAAAGGTGGACTAGGTTCACGATATGTTCACAGTCGCGCATTGCAAGTCACACGATTGAAACACGAATATACGCGCGTGTGTGCGTATGTGTTTGACTTTAGATATAGTCCTCCTCATATCACTCCTTACCATGTGTTACATGATTTAAAGGGCGGCAAAAACTCCATATTATAAATCCACCCCCCCCCCCACAACTTGGCTAAAAAACTAAACCATGTACTTCGAAATTTAAGAAACAAACGAGCCTTTACCCATGCAGGCCAATTCTAACACCGAATGCGCCGCATGACTGTTACTTCTGGCCGACTGGCCCGGCCATGAGCACGGGCGCCGGCTGCCTTTGCCTCTGCCACGCGCTCTTGTCCTTGCCTACCAACCATCTTGCCGAGATACCACCTCTGCCAGCCACCACGACCGTTGCGTGACGCCATGACCTCTCTGTCAGGGCCAAGCCACTACCAACGCCGTCCTTCAACCTCGCCATCGATCGGGTGCCGCCACCGCCCACCGGCCTCGTCGCCATTGGGATCAGCTTCCCACCGTTGTGAGCCACCATCACCGTCGCGAGTAGGAACTAAGCCTAACTCAGTTGGTGGGAAGGTGTGGGTGTACACCCTCACCACCCAGGTTCTAGTCCTCTTTTAGACGAATTTGGGTGCTTATTTGGCTATGTGCATCTTTAGTTAGTGCAGAGACCGAGAGTTATTACTTCCTTTTTATAAAAAAAAAATCACCGTCGCGAGTGACCTTACGAGCGTTGGGATCGATCAGTCCATTTGGTGAGTGGTTTTGTTTCGGGAACCTGGGAGATTGGCACGGACCATATTGTTCTTATAGACATTTGTTTTCTCCCCCTCTCCATTTGACTTTCAAACCTACCCGTCTTGTGTTAGAGCGATCAATCTTGGGCACTATGGTGCCACTTGATCCTTAGTTCAAATAGAGGACCTGACAAGCCTCCATTTACTGATGGGGTGTTTGGCTTGAGGGCCCAGCTCACCCTAGGATGGGTTGGTCTAGCCTGCATTAATCTCATTCCTAGTTTTTCTACTAACCTTGTGCATACAAGGGAAGAAGTGGCGATGAACCAAACTGATTGATAAAAAAGATGAGGCAAGTTATTGATAAATAGTTTTAATTGTAAATAGAATAAGGGATTATTCTACTTAGCGAAGAACTAAAACATCTGAGTAGCTAAATAAAGGAAAATCAACCGAGACCCGTTAGTAGTGGCGAGCGAGAGCGGAACAAGGGATTTCAAAAAAAGAAATCCAAAACGGTTTCATTCGATTTGTTGTGGATTGGATGATGGAAAAACCAGCAAGCAGAGGCTGTGTTGCCGTAGCGCACCGCACCCTACGGAGTTGTACAAAGTCAGCAACCAGACTTGACTCAAGCTTCATACAAAAGCATTTACTGAACTAAAGCCGTTGAGCCAAGTCAAGCGAAAGACTTATTCGAAGAAAGCTTTAAGAGAGTTTGTTGTCCTATGCCTTTCTGATGGTGAACCTCCTACTGCTTCTTCTAATTCTGAAGCTGGGATTGGCCTGCTGACTTTGCCCTTCCTTTAGACAAAGAGCCCCCAGTATTAGCTTAGCAGCGCTCAAAAGGCCCTGGTTGGTTTGTTTGGCTTCACTTTCCTTACCTTACTCCCTAAACCAACTCATTCCATTCTTCAAACCAAACAAACAACATAATGAGTTGGTCCTAGAATCAACCCGTTCATCAAACCAGACACCCCATAAATAACATTTCTCTCGGCAAAAAATGCTTTAAATTGACTGAGTACGTAATATCCTCTAGTTATCAGAAAAGGTAGGCGTCAAGTGTCAATGTGTCATATATACAAGATATATGTATAACCATACACATGAAAGAATATCCATTGACAAAGGTTTGCTAGAGTTGGAGGGATTGGGAAATTGACTAGTCCTCTCTGCAGCAGCCAGACGTTCACCGGCGGAAAACAGCCCTGTTCTTCAGTAGTGTTTGAATGGTGATTGTCTTTAAGCGACCTGTCAAAGTTACAATGAAAGAAGCACTGGCAAAATGCATAACTAAGGACATTAATACAGAACTAGCAACAAGGCTCAGGTGATACAATTTCCATTTAGCAAGAGAATTGCATCTTCTTCCACTAATCTGAAGCAACGACCATTCAGAAAGCTAGTGAACATTCCTCTGAACGCTTCAGCAAAACGAGGACCTCATTTCGCAGCATTGGTACGGCTCCAGAATTTCCTATAAATGTACTTGGCAAGGAGAGAAAAAATTACGCGCATAGCAAGTACGTGTTGTCAGGTTTAGTATATCGTAAGAACTAAGCATAAGGCTGCATCCACTGTTTGTCACATTTTTCACGCCTGCAAAGGCCATCCTCTATAATTGGTTCTAAAACAATGTTGTCTAGTTCTTCTTAGGCGGCTCCGCTTTTTCCTAACTCCTACAGGAAATAAATGGTTTCCTATGAAATTCATGCATTCCAAACATCACATTCATTTCATAAGTAGAAAAGAACTAAACTAGGATCCATGTCGTATACAAAGTTCGTAAGTTTCTAAGAGTAAAAAAACCATGTGGTACTCCGTGGGAAAAGCAATTTTACTCTTAACTGGAGATCCTCTTATGCTATCTACCGTTGATTTTCCGTTGCGATCCGTGAACACACGGAGGTGGGGGGCATATTCCTGTATTCCTAATATATTTCCAAATACACAGATCTTGATGTAGATCAGACAGTGGATAGTGTGAGAGGATGTCCACCAAAGAGTGAAAAATCCATGTGGCAATGTGCAATCTACGTATCCTTACCCACATCTGAGTTGCTTTTTTTTAAAAAAAATATATAAAAGGGCGATAACCCTGTATCATTAACAAAAACCAATATACAAGAGTTTCTGACAAACTTTTTTTTCAAGAACGCGCAAAAATCTTGCACGTTATTCCATTAAGAAGAAAGAGAACGGATATACAGGAAAAAGCCCCAGCAGGTCTGGCAGAAGGAAAAGGAAAACAAAACGAAAGGAAAAAAACTACACAACAACGAAAACAAAACAGGAAAACAAAACGAAAGAAACAACAAGAAGAAAACAAGATGATACAAAACACAAAAACAACCTAAGGGAGACTATTTCCGGAGGAAGGCGCCTCCCGACCGCTAGCATCTGCCATGCGCCAAAGGCGATGCTCGTCGTGAATCCGCTGTAGCAGAAGGTGGAGGGGGCTCGTCTCATTGTTGAAGATCCTGTTATTTCGCTCCTTCCAAAGCATCCAGGAAACGAGGATGACGTAGGAGTCCAAGTTGTTTCTTGCCTGCGGAGATAGGGTGCCTCGAGTGGAAAGCCAATGTTGTTGGAAAGACAGTTGACCAACCGGGACTAGGGGTGAAAACGGATCGGATAATGGCTCTGCTATATTTGTTTTCATATTTTTTTCCCAGATCCGGATATGAATACGAATACGAATACGAATAATATCAAATACGAATACGGAGCGAATACGAATCGAAACGAATACGGTCGCGAATATTTTTTGAAATATGAAAACCCCTTAAATTGTATGCCAAAAATTAACGAAAACATATAAATAGTTTATTTGATACAAACATTCATGAATTGTTCATGTTTTCAGTAACCACACATAATATTGACACTAACAAGCTATATTAACTAGTTCATCACAAACATAACACTTAGTTTACCATATTACAACTGTCGCTGCAGAAAACACAGGCACCTTGGTTTGGCAGACCTCCATCGTCCAACAACGTCGTTGGACTGCAAGCCACACAAAGATTTTGCATTTCAGAGGGCTCGCGCGCGCCAGATAGCCTCTGTGCTTGGAAACTCGTTCGAGCCTAAAAAGAATGCCTTGTAGGCCGACTGGGAGGAATAGCGACCTGAGGCTTCCCAACGCCAGATGGCCCTATCATGTTGCTGCACGTGGAGGTTAATGGTCTACAACGTTCCCCAAAGACGAAAGATTTCGTCAATACAGTGAGGATCTAGCTCCCTGATGTCCGAGATCCAGCAGTTGTTGTGTAGGGCTTGAGCGACCGATCTAGATTTCCGCAGTCTCGAGGGAATCCCCCTAGCCAAGCGCGGAAGAGGAAGGATGCTCGACCATCGAGCCGCTGGTCCCACTGAACAAGGTGTTGGCACCGTTGCCAAGTTCCACGGTGAGTGATGCATTGAACATATCTTCCTCAACACGTCCAGCTTGTGCTAGCAAGCCCTTCCAAGGTCTTGTCGGCCATGACCTTTGTAGCCAAAGCCAACGCAAGCGAAGGGCCTTGCCTAGAACATGCAGGTTGTGTATGCCCAATCCTCCATACCGGAGGGACCGGCAGACGGTCGACCAAGCGACAAGACAGTGACCTCCTGACATGTTATCTATGCCTTTCCAAAAAAAAGGTTCTTCTCTTTTTGTCGATTTCTTTGATAACTGCAAGGGGTGGGTCGAGGGTCATAAAGCTGTACACTGGGATGGATGTTAGCACCGCCCTGACTAGCACCAGCCGCCCTCCTTGGGCATCATGCTTGCTTGCCAGGCGAGAAAAACAAGGAAGTAACCAGCAGCTACATCCACGGCGTCTATCTTCTTTTTGCTCCAAAAACCTTCATCGCCACTTGTTCAAGAATTTTAGCGCCCCTGACTAGCACTTCCTGATCTGTCTCCTTCTGCAATTTGGTCCAAAGACCAATCCATCGACAAACATCAAACAACACATAAACTGGCTCTAGAGGCCACTTATGCTGAAAACAAGACGTATTTCGAACTCTCCGGATACTCCAAAAAATCATCTGAGTTGCTGCTACCGTTTCCCCTCCTCCATGTGCTTCAGGAACTCAACGAATGCGGCGCACGAAGAGCCACTTTCCTTCCACGCCGCTGCAGCGCTGTGCTTCAATGCCATGACCCGCTCCATCACTGCCCGCCGCCCCTCCGACTCCATGATCCGGCTAACTGTCGCATCCACGTTGTCGGCACAGACAAACCCGCCGGGTTTGTACCCTCTCATCTCCACGCCGACCTTCATCTCCTCCACGATGAACACCTTGTTCATCCACTGCTCGGCTTCCAGCGGCCAGCACACCATTGGCACGCCAGCAGCCACCGCCTCCAGCGTCGAGTTCCACCCGCAGTGCATTACAAACGCGCCAGTGGACGCGTGCCACAGCACGTCCACCTGCGGCACCCAGGACGCGGTCACCACGAGGCCCCTGTCCATGGTCCGGGCCAAGAACCCCTCGGGAAGAAGAGCCAACGCCGCGTCCGGTTCCGGGGCGGTGGGAGGCGCGCGCAGCACCCACAAGAACCTCTGGCCGGATCTCTCGAGGCCCGTGGCCAACTCCCTGACCTGCTCCGGGGAGAGTGCCAAGCGGCTGCCGAAGCAGAGGAACACGACGCTGCGCTCCGGTTGCGCGTCCAGCCACGCGAGGCACGGGTGCCTCAGCCTCTCCTCCTCCGTGCCGCCTTCGGCGATCAACGGCCCGACGCAGTAAACCGGCGGAGTGGCGCGGCGGGGGAGGCAGCGCCCGTCTCTCAGCGCCCCGATCGCCGAGCTCTCCAGCGCCTCGAAGGTGTTCACCAGGATGCCGCGCGCGGCCGCCATACGATCGAACAAGTCCAGCACGACCGCGTACACGTCCGTCCCGCGGTCGAGCACCCCGTAGACCAAGTGAGAAGCCGGCAACGGGTGCACGCCCGGGAACGACACGGGCGCGTCGCCGAGATCTCTCAAGTTTCCGCTGCTCCCAGAACAAAAGAATGGCAAGTGGAGGAAGGCGGCAAGGTTGGCGGCGCCCGTGGTGAAGAAGAGGTAGCTGGGGACGCCGAGCTCGGCGGCAACGTCGAGGGCGTAGACGGAGAACATGTCAGCGACGAGCGCGTGGACGGCAGGGAGGCCTCGGAGGAAGGCGCGGAGGCCGGGCTCGTCGGCGCGGATGACGGCGAGCAGGCGGACGAACGGGTCGGCGGCGGCGGCGTCGGGGAAGTGGTGTTGTACGGGAGGTGGAGGTAGGGATTGGACGGAGAGGGAAGGGAAGCGGGAGGCGTACTGGCAGAGGGTGGTGCGGAAGGCCTGGGAAGTGACGGTGGGGTACGGGACGGCGAGGGTGACGGCGATGCTGCGGCGGAGGCAGACCACAGCGAGCTCCAGCATGGGGATGAGGTGGCCCTGGCCGAGGCCGGGTAGGAGGACCACGCTTCTTGCGGTTGCCATTGGAGGGTTCTTCTGCTTTGGCTTTGGCTGGTGGGTTGGTGATGGGAATTTCGCGGCGGAGGCTTGTGACCTTTTCTTTTGTTCTGTCACGTGCGCCGTGAGACCCGCTCGGTGCTGTTCTCTCCGTGAGTCCGTGGGACCCGTGGTCTTCCTTCCCGCGACGTGATGCGCTGATAACGATGGATCAGCTACCCTGGTTGCTATGCCTGAGAAACCAGCAGCGCCTCTTCGGTTTGTCTTCACGTGTATAGTATGATTTTTTTTAAATAATATTATTTTAGAAGATAATTATAAAAATAAATAGTGGTCCTAAAAATTACAAAATATGTCATTTGTCGCCAAGAAAGCTGGCGGCAGCTCAAAGCACTGTTGACTCTCTATTGCAGGTTCAACTCCCTTCAACTGACGACAGACAGTGAACGGTGTTCTTGTTGCTAGTTGAATCGGTGATAGGAGCATGTCGTCAGTTGAACTGACGATTTAAAATAATAATATTATTATTTTATTAATCCGATGAAAATAATTGTGGGTGAATAAATGTCATTTTTTGTAGATAATACATTTAGCAAATCTTGTTTGTAGGTTGTTGTTTTTGTTGGAAATAAAAGGGTGGTGACAAGGTTGGTTGGTCCGTTTGTAATTTTCATAGATTCTCAAGGGTACGAAATATGTTAGACTCGCAATAACATTTTGTGATCGTCGCATGTTGCTCTAGTGCGGTAAATTTCTAAAGAATTTTGTGAGGACGATTGAGATAGCAATAATTCGTAAGTAGGAAGGTAAGTGATATTGCGATGCACTAGGAAATTCATACACGGTGGAGAACTTTGGAGAAATCACGCAACTATAACAACACGTCTTGCTTTGCAGAGATAGGTAACAACGACTTATTGACACTGCAAATGAAGTTAAAGTTTGCAATTATGATACAATTAGTTCCATTGCGTACAACAAGCAAAGTACTAACTAAAGTACAAGTTACAACATGCTAGCAATTCTAATATTATTACCACTACACACACAACATTGGCAATCACATATTACAACTGTCCATGCTTTCCCGTGGCCGCAACCTCAACGTCCCCCATGTTGACTGCCTCGAGTCGGGTGGCTGAATGAGATCCCCGTGAGTGCCGATGTCTCCTTCGTCCTGAGGATTTTTTGTGGGGCGTTTCTTGAAGGTGTGTCTAGACTCCCTGTAAATGGAGCACTTCTTCGTACGACGTCCGCTTCTACTTCATCTATGTCGTTCCTGATACGTCGTACCTGTCGTTGGCCAACCATTTCCTTCAGCCTATCAATGTCTACGACCTAGATTAGTTGCTCTTAGGTCGGATGGCCAGTGAAATGGCCAACCACGGCGTAACCATGCATCTCTGCACTCCAGATTTGCATCACCCCCTCCTTGTTGAAATAACCAGAGAGGTACCATCTAGGATGCTACGCCACCGTCGAACATGCGACCATGATATGGGAGCAGGGCCTATGCAGAAGAAGGGGCTTGTTGTAAGTGCATACGCAACTAGCGCGGTGTAGTGTGCACTCATGGGTGATCCTCTCGCGGTTCGTCCTGTGGCGTCATTTATCCCTGCACATTATCTCGAAGCGAAACTCCCTTGTGTCCATCTTGAATGCCAACTGCATCTCACCCTTCTTGCACTTCTCCTCCATGTACTTAGTGATCATGGTGAAGTAGAGTACTCTATCATTTGCCATGGCAACCGACACGTTGTTGCTTCTTTCAACAAAGTAGTTTGTGGTACCGCAGAGAATTACCTCCACAATACCAACCAAAGGGAGGCACCTTGTGCTGCGCATGACCCAGTTGTACTCCTCGGCTAAATTGGTTGTCTTGACACCATATCGAGCACCACCCCTGTCATGTAGCAGCGACCACTTCTCCTTAGGATCGTGCTCAATCCAGTCCAAGAAGCATTTCACCTATGCCCCCGTCCTTCTCATCATATTGGGACCATCTGTGGGTAGCTGTGGCAATGCTTCGGGGGTCTAGTCAGTGCTTGGGGCGGCCCTTCTCGCTGTCTCCCTTTTGTGCGTCTGGGCCCACTCATCTAGAATCTTCTAGAGTGCTTCGAACTTTTGCTGTTGGTTCTGGTTGCACAGCCACTTGAACAGGTTCATCAAGTCCTTGTTGTGGAACTTCTTGTAGAAGTTTGCACCCAAGTGACTCATGCACCACCTGCTCTGCAGATCCACCTGTGACGACCCACCCGTGATGTACTGCAAGAGGTCCCGAGGACCATTTTTTTTGCTGCCAAGTCACCACGGAAGGATGTGGTAGCACCGCATGGAGCTTTACCGGGAGGTGCGGGACCTCCCAGAGGTCTTATGGACCTCCTCGAGGTCTTGGTCTCGCATCGACCTCCCAGAGGTCTTGAGGACCTCCCGGAGGTCGTGGCCGCCACCGCCGCAGTAGCACCTCCAGCACATCACCAAGAGAGGTCCCAAGCAGACCTCCCAAAGCAAGTCTCAGAGGACCTCCCGGTGGTCCCCGCCTGTGCATCCGAGCTAGTCCTGTGACAATCGAGCTAGCTCGCACAAGAACACAAGCCAATACCACAACCACGAGGTCAAACAAAGATGAAGCGGATAAATTAAACTTTATATAATAGGACCTTATGGTCAAGCTTGTTAACAAGAGGTCTCGCCACCGAGGGCTTACAAAACCAACGAGGACTTACAACTGGCGCACAAGGAGCTCTAGGGCTCAAACACCAAAACACGCAGGCTTTCATCCAACAAGCACCACAGTCGTCGGGTGGAGGACGCCCTAGGCATCTTAGTCGTCAAGAATTCCTCCTCGAAGAGGTCTCAGACCGCCTCGCACTTGGTCATCCTCATAATCTGCTTTGACAGGGGCTTAAGCCATGAGTACTTGGAATGTACTCAAGAAGTCACAGAGAGCAAAGATGCAATAATATTCATGCAAGGACTTACCAATGGAGAGTCAGTATGGTTAGTTTGCATAAAGCCAAATTTGACAATAATAGCAATAATAGATTGAAAGGCAAACAAGGTAAAACCATAATACATAATACTTTTGATGTTTTAATAAAAGGTGGTGTGAGCACCAACTCACGGCCACAACCAAAAATTGGGGGAGGTCTGATCACACCAGTGGCCAGGTCCTCACCCAAAACCCACTCCAGAACACCCATTCCAGAGGTCCGAACCAACCCCTGGACCACTACCCGAGCCAACCTTGACCCCTCTGGAGCCGGCCAAGGTCTCTTCGAGGCAAAGCCAAAGCATCTCGCGGAAGTGTCCAGTGGCACAAGCTTTTGAAACATCTACCCCTTGCACCATTTCACTGAGCATGTCCATGACCAAGGACTTGGCTATTCAATAGATCTTTTACTCGCAGAGGTGTACAACTTACCCACAATCCACGATCTCTAGCGGGATGGGTTCCGGTCACCCTTGCTCACTTCCTAAGGTGAGCAGCCTAGAGAGCGCTGCAAGGCCTTTTACAAAGCTTTGAACTGACTAGGGTCGCCCGCTAAGGTTTCAGAATCCCTCCAAAGGTCTAGAAATCCACGGGGTTATGGGGTGCCCTCTTGCGCCAACGAATCACACGCCAACCAAAACAGCCCCAAGCCATCTCATTGCTAATTATTCACCTGCACCATTCCCATAAAATGATCTTGTGGTTGCACTAATTGGCCCGATTAAACAGATACAAAGTGAAGTCCTTAATTGTGCTAAGGCAAGACTTCCACAAACCAAAGGTGCACAAGACCACACTACTCACTCCCGCCTTCTTGCCTTAGCAAAACAATTGTATTAACCTCACGGGCAAGAGGTCCAAGACACTCAAGGGGGTCTGGTCCTGGACAGAGGTCCAAGGACTCAAGAAGAGGTCCTGGTCAAGAGGTCCTCAAAGCTCACAACGAGGAGGCCCTGACACTCGGACCTGCACAAGGGAGGTCTAAGGGTCAAGATTTCAAGGGGAGGACCTCAACGGTCCAGATCAAAGGGCGCAGGGAGGTCCTGACGAGTAGATCTCCAAAAGGGAGATCTAACGGTCAAGATCTCAAAGGGGAGGACCTCAACGGTCCAGATCAAAGGGCGCAGGGAGGTCCTGACGAGTAGATCTCCAAAGGGAGATCTAACGGTCAAGATCTCAAAGGGGAGGACCTCAACGGTCCAGATCAAAGGGCGCAGGGAGGTCCTGACGAGTAGATCTCCAAAAGGGAGATCTAACGGTCAAGATCTCAAAGGGGAGGACCTCAACGGTCCAGATCAAAGGGCGCAGGGAGGTCCTGACCAACAGGAATATTCAAGGTTAGGAGGGTGGTCTTTACAAAAGACCAGCAAGGGCCGGGAGGAGGTCTTGGACCTAAGGAGGTCTGAACCTTGGATCCCACTAAAGGAGAACCCGGACGGCTAAGATCTCCGAGAGGAGGTCCTAAAGGCCGATCCTAAGGTCTTAAAGGACACGGAGGAGGTCCGTAGGACACGTAAAGGTCTGCAGGGACAAAGGAGGTCTATTTGAACACAAGGGAGGTCCAAATAGCCACAAGGAGGTCTAGAAAGGTCCCAAAGGGGCACTGGAGGTCCAGAGGAACTCGAGCGCCCAAGAGAACTCGAGAGGTTCCGAGAGGGCGTGGAGAGGTCCACAGGAGGTCCAAAGAAGCAAAGCCAAGCGTGGCTTGAAGAGACCAAAGAGGTTAGAAACACCAACCCGAGCCGGGTTCTTAACAAGAAAACCCAAACACGGAGGGGTCCCAACAGAGGGGAAAGATGAGAGAGAGAGAAGGGAGGTCTGAGTCTCAAAGAGATTCAAGCCAACAAAAGAAGTTAAAAGAGAAGACAAAACCCGGGGCACACAGGAGGCTCGGGGACACAAAGAACCCAAGAGCAAAGAACGACACAACAGAGAGCTACAACCGCAAGGAACACCAACTAAGAGCTTAGTTAAGGTTTGATTAATTCCAATTGAACTCTCCAGATTCAAAAATCTCAAAGTTAAGCTTTGGATTCTCAATAAAGCCAAATGGTTACTTTTATTTTGAAAACTTGGCAAGGACTTAAAAGAAAACGGGACGTTACACACCTATGGAAGTGTTTCGTTCTCTCCTTGTTGTAGCTGAGTTATTGTACTCAACGGGCCCGCATGCCGATCATGTATGACGTATACGTTGGGATGGCCTTGTACAACAGAAATCCTCACATTCTTCAGGAACCACAACCAGCTGTCTGTGTTCTCGCTTTCAACGAAAGTGAATGTCACGAGAAGAACTTGATTGTTCCCGTCCATCACTATTGCAGTCAGTATTTAGCCCATGTACTTCCCAGTCACGAATGTGCCATCCACGCATAAGATTGGACGACAGTGCCAGAATGCATTGATGTATGGACTAACGGCAAATAATGCTCACCGTAGGACCCTCTTATTGGCCCACTTTGGATATGTGGAATCTTTAATGTCGACATGAGTGCCGGGATTCCTGTCTTGTATGACTCAGAGTAGCTCGGGGAGGTTGTGGTAGGAATCCTCGAATGTGCCGAACCTTGATTCCCATGCCTTTTGTTTTTCCCTCCAAACCTTGGCATAGCTGATTGTGTACTAGAACCTTGCCTCAATCGCCCGAATGATAGATCATGGCTCAAAATCTAGATTATCCACGATCTCACTGTGCATGAGAATGGCGATGAAGCCTGATGACAGGTTCCGGTGGGACTACACTGATTCAGCGACGACACATGTGTGAGGGACCAGTATAAAGCACTTCCAATATGTGTCCCACTTAGGCTGAAATGCGTGCACTCGCCAAGGGCATCCCTCTATGCCGCACTTCACGTCGTAGAATCTTGAGTTAGATTTGACGACTGTGAATGTGCGTCGCACCGATAAGGCCTAGAATTTGATCGCCTTCTGCACGGCCTCCTTTCATTTGTACATAGCTCCTTGCCTGACCTTGCAATGGTCGTACTCCTACGGCACACGGGAGCCCTCATTAACGACAAGGTTGTCGAACTGGTATGTGTTCCACTCGGATGGAACCGTCTGCTGGTCCACATCATCCTCGTCGTCGGATCATTCATCTTCTGACAATGCCATGTAGTCCCGGTCTTCGAGATCCATCCTTTGCACTACAGCTTCCACCTCCTCAGCCTCGTCAGCAAGCCCACTAGCTTGTCCGACTGAAGGAGCTCCTTCTACAGGGTCTTCATCGATAGGACTAGCTACTCCCAGACCTTCGCCCATTGTGTACGCCGCGTTGTGGCTGGAGTCCCTGACTTCTTCTTCGGCCTCACCACCCCCTTCTTGTTCAACCGCGGATGTAGGAGTGGGATTGGCATATGCCTGAGCCAGAAGGACCAAATCCCACTCTCCCTCCCTTGCCATGTGTACATATGACTGTCATGACCTTGTTCCCTTTGGCTGCACTAACTCCCAATATGTGGGCTATGCTGCTCGGGGGGCAAGACAACTACATCTCAGATCATACACATCATGATCCACTTGTAATGTGTGAAACAACCACCGCATCACAGCGCCCCATATACGCCCCATGTACGCCCCTCTGCTCTCGGCAGAGGTACGGTCGCCGATGGGAAATAACACAAATCAATCCTCCCGGGACCCTCCAGAATACTCCCCGGACCAAAGTAAATTTTGAAATTGGTGATGTCCGACATATTTGACGCACTACGCCATAAAGAAGATTTTCACGATTAACCACATATCTAAAACTAGACTACCCACAAAAAAGTATTATGTACAACATATTGCACTACGTGACCGTACATCTAAAACTATGTAATCCATTTGGTTAAAAAAAATTACATGACAGGTGGGCAACTAAATGAGCAGCGCTTCGCTAGCTTCCCTCCCCCTTTACTCCTCTTCCTTCCAACCTTCTCTTTTTTCTAAACAAAAGTGAGTCATGTGTCGAATTTTAGGGTTTCAAGGGTCTTTTATAGGGGAAATAGATTCTTGTCGCCAGTTGAACTGGCGACCGGAACACTGTTCACTTCCTGTCGCTAGTTGAACTACTGGCAAGGAGTTGGACCGGTGACAGGGAGTCAACAGGGTCCCTGTCGCTAGTTGAACTAGCGACAGGAGCTTGTCGCCAGTTCAAACAGCGATAGGGACCTAGTCGACTATTTAGTTTTGTAATGATCTTTTAAAATAATATTATTAAAAAATCAGCATTGTCTTGGCAAAAACATCGCCCCTGCTTCTTCATGTTGCAAGTAGCCTCTGGTCTTCATGTCTTCACGTGAAGCTAGCAGTAGCGTCTCTGGAAAAGTAACGCCCAGCCTAGACTTCCTTCTTACTAGAGATAAAAGATGCCAGAACAAAAATGAAACAACACGTGAAGAGCACAATCGATTTCTTTCGGGAGCACCAAAACTGTTGCTCGTCTTTTTGGCCTTTTCTATTTCTTTTCACCTCAATTACAAGACTCTGATGTGCCTTATAAAGGCTGCATACTGAACTTAGATACCAACTCGGTTTCAACTCGTATGCTACTCGGATTCAACATCCACATCGGATACAACAACTAAAAACAGAAAAAAAAGCTATCAACAAGATTAATTCCTTCAATCACCCCCTTAATCTTGTTTTTTTTCAGCTTGATCACACCAATCTTCTCTCTCATTTTCAAGAACTTGATCCACCAAGAATGCTCATCATGCTTTGACATCTCGTGATGTTTTGTCCTTGGTTTGTCATCTTCTGAGTTTGATGAATCTTGTCTGCGGTCTTTCTTCTCATGCCTTGACCTTCTATCTTCCCTCTTACATTCTAGGGAAGAATGAATTCTCTTTCTTCTCTCATCCTTGCCATCAATTATTTCCTCTAAATCTGAATTTTTATTTGAGCAATGCCTCTTACTCATTGACTTTTGACAACGATGTTTCTTGTGCTTTCTCTTCTCTTTCTTTAGCTCCTTATCCAGAATTGCCGCCTCTTTAGCATACATGTGTTCCCGGACCCTGGTGTCCTTCAGTTCCTTTTCATATTTTTCCTTCACCTTCCTTTTCTATTCTGAATACATGTAAGCATCAGTTTTTTCTTCCTTTATGCCCATACCAGGTGGGCCTCAATCGTGGGAACTTGCACCATTAACTCCTAGCGATTCCCCATGCTACCGATGGGAGCTGTCGCTAGAGCCTCCAAAAATGCGTTGATAAATTTTTCCATCTTCAGTTCTAGAAAATGGTAATCCATAGTTCTTAAGCTCTATAATAGCTTTTGGTGCTTCTCTGCACATATACTGAACAAAATCTTGGTCACCAAGCCCCTGACTACCTTTTCCGTAATCTAAGCTTTGGCCTTCAGAACTGCTGCCTCTAGCAGCAACTGCATGCATGTGGGGACCACTGCATTGACCAGCTAGGCTACTGCCCACTGCACCTCCTGCGCCTGCTGCATGCGCGCTAACTACGCTAGCTTGTGCATCGGGATGCTCCTGAAGGGACACACCACTTGGTCCTCCTGTGTTGTCGATCACACGCCAGCATGACGGGCCTGCTATTACACCATCTGAGCCGCTGCCTTGGTCTTGGGGCCCTCTGCTTGGACCAATTGCATGCACATGGGACCCATCATCTTGTCTTTTCAAGCTGCTGCCTCCAGCAGCAACGGTATGCGACTCGCCGCCCCCTGCATAGTCCAGCACGCCTCGCTCCTGGGTCCCGCCACCTTGGCCGGAGAGATCAGAGATGACTACAGGCGAACCCGAGACCTCCTAACCATAGGACTTGGCTAGTTTGATACCCCAGCTCCACTCTAGCTCCACCAGGCTGTCCTTCAAACAAACTAGCTTACAAGTTTTCAAGAAAACTTTGTACAACCGGTTCGCGAATTTTTTCACCTTCATCAACAGATCTTTGTTTTTGTCATAGACACGCAAGACCTCATCCTACAGCTCGACCCTGCACCCTTCTTCCGCCAACTGCTCAAGACTGAGTATGTTGTTGCACAAACTCGGTATAAAGTAAATTTAAGGCAGCATCTTCTGATCACCATTCTTGCATAGCAGCATTGTTCCTTTGCCTCTTATCTACACCATGGAGCCGTCGTCAAACTTGACTTTGCACGAAATCTTCTCATCAAGCTCATGGAACATGGAGCGATCTCCTGCCATGTGATTACTTGCTCCATTGTCCAAGTACCACAGATCAGTGTGATTGTGGCTGCCTCCCTCTAGGCGTAGTTTAGGAACTACGTTCTCTTTGTTCAACATCACCATGACGGGTGCCTCTTTGGCACATAAGGAGAGAAACAAGGAAGGCTCGTCGTCTTCACAAGCTCGGGTGAGGTTTACCTCCTCATTCTTCTTCTTGCTTCGGTAATCCGAAGCGTAGTGCTCGTACTTGTCGCAGTTGAAGCACTTTATGTGGCTGTGGCACTCCGACGCGTAGTGACCAAATTTTGTCACATTCAAAACACTTGATATGTGACTTGTCATGGATCTGTCACCACCGCCTTGCCTAGCCTAGTCTCCACGTCATCCTCTGCTGCCTCGGCCACTATGGCTCGCAGCTACTTGATGAGCCACGACCGTCCTTCGCGACTGTTCCCAGTGCACCTGCCTGCCATTGCTTCTTGCATCTCCCTTTAATGGTAATGCCTACTCGTTACGAGATTGATACCCCTTCAGAAGCTCTTCATGCGCCTTGAGGGAGCCGGTGATCTCCTCGATCTTCTTCTCCTCCAAATCGAAGGAGTACACGAGAGTGGTGACGACAGGTATGTACTTTTCTAGAAGCACGCGTAGGTATTTCTTCACTACCACAGATTCCTCCATCTTGTCGCTGAGAGAGATAATTTGATTGTATAGTGAAGTCAGCTTACTGGTGAACTTGTCCACCGATTGGGTTTCTCCCATCTAGAGATTCTTGAACTCGTTGCGCAAATTCTGGAGCCGCACCTCCTTCGCGCGGTCAACTCCCTCGTGCATTTTCTGAAGCGTCATCCATGCTTCACGTGTCGTCTCTTTCCCGATGAGCTGATATATCATCGAGTCTTGTACCGCTTGGTAGATGATGGCCAAAGCCGTCTGGTCCACCTTGTCATCCACCTCCTTGTCCTTCCCCTTTGGATCGATTGCGTCCCAAACTCTTTGGGCGCGCATGTTCGCCTTCATCTTCATTGCTCGAATAGGGTAATTGTTGGTCATCAGGAAAGGATATAGGTGGGAGATCGGCCCCTCTCGGGTCTTCGCCTTCTCGCCTATGATCTCCAGGTGCTAACAAGATCAACATGCTCTGATACCAATTGTTGGAATTTTCCTTGTCTTTTGTTCTGTCACTTGCACCGTGAGACCCACTTGTGCTTCGTTCGCTCGGTGCTACTTTCTCCGTGGGACCCGCGGTCTTCCTTCCCTCGACATGATGCACTGATAGCAATGGATCAGCACTCAGCAGCTACCCTGGTTGTAATGCGTGAGAAACCAAAGCACAGAGCAGTGCCTCTTCGGTTTGTCTTCACGTGATAGCATTGTCTTGGCAAAAATAGTGCCTTTGCTTCTTCACGTTGCAAGTAGCCTCTGATTTTCGTGTCTTCACATGAAGCTAGTTGTAGCGTCTCTGGAAAAGTAATGCCCAGCCTAGACTTCCTTCTTGTTGGAGATAAAAGACGCCAGAACAAAAATGAAACAACACGCCGAAAGCACAATCGATTTCTTTCGGGAGCACCAAAACTGTTGCCCCTCTTTTTGGTCTTTTCTATTTGTTCTCACCCTAATTACAAGACTCTGATTTGTCTTATAAAGGTCGCGTACTGGACTTAGAATCCAACTCGGTTTCAACTCGTATGCAACTCGGATTCAACATCCAAACCGAATACAACAATTAAAAACAGAAAAAAAGCTATCAACAAGATTAATTCCTTCAATAGTTTGGAATTGACGTAGATGTCAAGAAGATCAACTACCTGGCACTATAAATGGAGATGCAGGGTTCTTCAAGAGACTCCCTTGACGTAGATGGCAAGAAGATCAACTCAGGGATCAACAGGGACCTAACACTATAAATAGAGACATAGGGTTCTTCGAGAGACTCGTCCACTGTCAACCCAACTTTACCTTTCATGTACCTCTATTTTTCCTATACCTTAGAAGTAGTTTTTAGCTAGTAGAATCTTACCTTTGTAATTCGTTGCTGATCAATATTGCTTAGTATCGACGTGTTGATCTACATCAATTCACGACTATTTGAGAGTTGCTCCTGTTCGAAATTGCTTTGCATCGACGTTTCGACTAGAAATTGACTTTTATCTTAGGAGTAAGGCGATCTCCACCGGTTTCACATCTCCTTGCGGATTTATATCAAATCGGCTGGCACGCCTTGGTCCACAGTGTGCTTAGCCTTTACACCCTTCGTAGGGACGTGATGTTGCCGTGTCAGGTATTTCCCGGTCGTAACACCATCTTATCTTATCTAGGGTCAAAACAGATCGAGTGCGAATCAAACGGTGGTGAAACCATACTTGTATTCATATTGTTTAAATGGATATGAATATAAATTCGAATATGCTTGAATATGAGTACGAATCGAATGTCATAACGAATACAAATACGAATCAAATATCTACTCAATTCGGTCGGATCCGGATATCCTCGTAACTTTGGTGACGTGAAGATATTAGTAAATCTTTACCTACTTTTGTGATGTGAAGATATTAGTAAATCTTTATCTTCATGCAATCACACTTAATCATTCTAATTGAATATTTCACATGAAGGAAAATGAATTCACGTTGAATTAAAAAAACTCATCAAACTAATTAGGTATAGTGCAATAAAATACTTTTATTGCTTCATTGAACTTGAATACAAATACGAACAATTCTAAAAATGTAACATCCCAAAAGTCGCATCTTGGGAAAGTTAGGTAAGAATAAATGGGAGGATTAGTTTTGGGCATAATGTTGTATGAAAAACTATTTTAGCATGATTTTTGAATGTTTGCGTAACTCAAATAGTGAAATCACATGCAGACCAGCAAATTGTAAGAATTTTTGAGAAAAACACAGAGGACATAAAATAATGAAAAATTTACACAAGAAACTTAACTGGGCCAGAAACCCCAACAAAAATTTTCATAAATTTTTGACTCAATTTGTAAAGTCCAAAAATTCGGGAATAATTCAGCCAGTTTTGGAAAAAAAAATTCAAAAGCAAAATAGAATTTTCCACCGGACCTTGGGCCGAAACCCAACTCGGCCCATCTCTCTCTCTTTCTCACTCCAGCCCACACCTCCCTCTCCTGCTGTCATGCTTGGCCAGCATGTCAACATCTCTCTTCCACCTCTCGCCCTCGCCAGCTCCGCTGCTTGCCCACGAGATGTGACCGACGCTCGTAGTTTTGTCCTCAACCACCCTTCTATCACGTCTGCCTGCCTCGCCCATGCTATCAACCCCATTGATGGCGCCCTTTTCCCACGAGGATGAAGAGACCAGAGCAGCTCTGCAGGTATCACGCACGGCCGCCGGTATCTCCCTGCTCTTCTTGTGGAATTGTCCTAGATACTTAAGCGCTAGAGCGCGCACTATTATCCTCAGCTCGCCCATGTTCTATTTTGTGCAAACCCGAGCTATTGGAGATATGCCCTAGAGGCAATCATGGAGATGATGATATCACGTCTATGTTTATCTGTTAATTGAATTAGTGTTATTCTGTTCCTTGAATGAATCATTGGTTATGAAGATTAACAAGTATGTGACTTGTTAGTGAAACTCTTAACTTATATGATGTCATTCTAAATGAATCCCTGGTCGGATGTCAATGATAGGAACACTAGTGACTCTATCGACCAACACATGTATTGATTGATGACCATGTTTCACCAGTCATGGATATAAGGATATCGAATCAATAATGTGAACACATGTTAGAGAACATGGGGTTGGATTGACCCACCTTGAGACACTATTGAGATTGTTATGATTCTATGTGTCGTTAGTTGGTCTCAAGCAATGATGATGTATAATCCTTAGACCCGAGATCAGCATGGTTTCCTACATGTGTAATAGCACTCTTAGGGGTTGTCAATGGCTACTCGTAACTGGGTAGTTATAAAGGTAGCTTTCGGGTATGCTATGAAACATGCGGAGGAATGTGATTGGTCGGATATGGATTTGCCCTCCTAACATAACAGGAGAGATGTCTCTGGCCCTCGTTGTGGTCGGATAAAGAAAGTGCATGGCCATGCCACTAGTGGTCGAAGTGTTCGACCACGTGAAGTTATCCGACACTCGATCGAGAAAGTATTGAACAGTCCATAGATGACACAACATCTCACATGGAGTTCAACCAGACATCGTGAGGCAAAGGGAGCATACACGAGTAGGTCACTTAGTTCGATCAGTTGCAGACTGGTCGAACGTAATCACAAAGTGGTCGAAACCTGGTCGTAAGGAGTTACGAACTAGTCGTGACCAAAATACGAACTGGTCGTATAGATATAGGACCTGGTCATAGATCATATTGCATTAAGGTTCGTCCGATATAATTTGTGTGTATTCGGGAATCGTTATGTCCTGCTAGGAACCGCTAAAGACTCGTGGTCGGAAAGGGTTTCTGAGTCACAACCGATTACGCATGAACCTACAGGGTCACACACTTAACGGGTTGGAACAAACCAGTACGGATACGATTCGTCAAACGTGTTCGGATAGGATCCGTCATGAGCACTATATAAGGAGATGCTTGAGGCTGTTGGGATGGGGGTGAACGTAACAGACAAGACACACAAAAATCGTGAGTTGAGTTGATCCACCGAAACCCTAGCCGCCATCTTCCTGAGAGCTCTGCCATGAGACTTGGTGCTAGCACACCGGTGTATGGATGTTCCTTCCCTGGACGTGTGGATACCATAGAGGCACTACTGCGGGTGCTGTTGCGCTTGAGGACGATCCGCGATCTTCATAAAGAACTATAGAGGTTGCTGGAGGAGATGATCGACTCGCGAGGACGCTGGACGATCGACTATGACCACTGCATCAATGCGCCCTACGTTGGACCAGGTTGCTCCAACTCTTCTTCCACTGCTCTGTACGTCTGGTGGTAACGATCTGTGATCATCTACTTGCTTGGCTTTCTGGTTTACATGGTAGAAAATTTTGATTTGTTGCTATCGTAGCCTACCCATACCCCAACACGAGCTTCATCATTACTTGGTTTTACGGGAATGCATGCGTCGTTCTCCACGCTGGTGAGCACGCTTCCGAGCCATTGCCCCTCTACCTCGGGAGTCCCGTAGCTTGATCATGTCCGCCTTCATCCTCGACTCCAGCGCGCGCCAGATCTTGCCACCACATTGTTGTCGCTCTGACAAACTCGCTGTGAATCCAAGCTCCATCGCTTTCTCTTTCTCTCACGGCCGCAACCAACATTTTCGTTCTCCTTCGAAGCCCGCTCCTCCATTGCTGTGGTGAGCTACCATCGTGAACCTCCTCTGCATCACCGCTGCTCGTCATCGACAAGCCGCCTCAACCCTTCCTCGGCCTTATTTTCTTCACCCTCATGGTCGTGGTGAGTCATTGATCATCATGCGCGTATCAATTTGCCAAGGGCAAGCCTCTAATATACTTTCCCTCTTTGCCACCCATGGTGCCACCGCGGTTGCATGCTGCCGGCTCACCTCCGATGACCCTAGGTCCTCGCGCCTGGTCCATTAGCATTGCCTAGTTGCCTAGACTCACTGAGCCAAATGTGCCACTCCTTTAGCCCGGGAGATGCCTTCTATGCGAAGCTCATCGTGGACTCCTCGTCGCCACAATGCCGCCTCCGACCATCTCCGTCGCTACCACCACCACCCATAGCTTCACCCTGCTCCCCTCATTCCATTCCGCCACTCAACGTCGTTGCTCATCGCGCCGTTCGCCGACGGCAAGTTCGACATGGCCCTTGGTCATACGCACAACTCTACTGCTTCCTACCTCTCTCTCTGACCGGTGGGACCCACTCGCGATTAGGATTTAGTTAACACTAAATTACAGTAGTTAAGAGTACTAAGTGGTTGACAGGTGGGACCAGCCAAAAAGATTAACACAAATCTAATTTTAAACGTAATTAGAATATGTGTCAGTGACAAGTGGGACCACATATTATTCCCGGTTTTAAACACGTTTTAAAACCGATAGACTGGCATGTGGGCCCCACTCATTAGATAATTAAAATAAAAATAGGTTTAATCAATTAGTTAATGAATAACGAGTCTATGACATGTGGGTCTGCCTCTGTTTAATAAATAAAAATCCAGAGAATAAAGTTATGAGTCACTGATATGTAGGCCCCACATGTAAGTCGATAAAAATTCGAAAAATGAGAAACCCGCTTTCAGTTCAGAGGAAAATATGCTTTCCCTGTTGGAAAGTGTAAACCTCAGTAAAACTTAGAGAAAATATACACTTTATCTGTTGGAAAGCGTAAACCTCAAAGAATACGCTTTTGACGTCTTTTTAATTTCTAGTATTTTCAAACCGAAGCAAATTAAAACGTTAATAACTTTTGCATACGAACTCCAAATTGAATGAATATTTTTTTATAAATTCATATAAAATCATGATCTATCTAAATATGCAAAATATTGGGATTTTTTTATGTTGAAATTATTTTTCTATACTTAATTTGCTTCCAGCTCTTTTGATTAGACGTCGATTGTTCGAGCGAAATTTACAATGATCATCTATCCTCTTATTTAGAGAAACTAGAGCATGGAAAGCACCTCCTTTGACCATGTTGTTCCTACTATTTTAATTCTTGTTCTTCTTTTTGTAAAATCTATTATGCACGCGTGTATGTTTGCTTAAAATTGCTATATTTGGGGATAACGGTAGTTATAGTCCCATTCGATGCATGATCCTCCTTGAAATACTGATATCTTTATTGTTGTAGCCATTAGGGTATGGTTTAGACAATTAATGATGTCAAATTGGGTTTTTGAATGCTAATATCGCATAAATACTTAGCTTGGCTTTAGTCTTTTCTAAAATTGGAAAAAATGGATGACATGTTGAATATGAGTTTGGGAAATTTTGAAACGATGGACCAGAGGGGTTTACCTCTGTTATTTTGTATGAAAATAAAAAAAAAAAATGAAAAACTTAGTTTGTGACACGGGCGAGTTATATTATAATCTGAGGAGTGTGAGAGCTGTATCTCACAAGTAGATAGGGGGAGATCCTTGACCAGGTCAATTAAGGATCAAACACCGGTATATCCGACCTAAGTGTAAGCGTACAAACACATGTACCGGTATGGGACGACCTGAGCTAATTAAGTCATCAAAAACTAGCCTTGCACGTTGGTAGGCCGTGGTGGTGCGAGCATGACTGGTGTAGTCATGTTCAAAGGGGCCCCCTTCACCAAGGCATTGGGAACAAAGTCTTTCGACACAACTGTGAATGCCTCACTGAGACAGGGGTGTACCCGAGTGAAGTAAGAGTGTTCATTCGCCGGGCAAGTGCAAGGTGAGAAGTAGGTGATGTAAAGACTTCAATACGTGCTCTAGACTGCTTACCAAAGGATAGTGAGTGGTGGTATCGATGGATGCCGAACAAACTAGAGAATTCGTATGCTGTGGGTAAAGTTGTACACCTCTGCAGAGTATAAATCTATTTAAATAGTTGTGCTCACGGTGATGAGCGTGCTAACTGTAGTATTGTCGGGTATAGTTTGGTTTTACAAAAATGGTTCTTGTTGGAAAAGGAGGGAATGGTTTTGTTGTGTTAATTGAGTTGAGTGTCATATCTATGGCTGAGAATAAGATGTTGATCGCAACCGAGGAGGGTTGTTATTTATTATTTATCAAGTACTTATTTGTTGTCCTTTATCTATTTAACTGCTCTTTAAATTTTCGTTGCAAAGAACTACGTATTGATATTGCAAATAAAACTTGCTTAATGCTGAAAATTATTTGTAGCATAGAGCCTCATCCTTTGTTATCCATGCATATACATAAACTTTGAGATACACTACAAGTCTTGTTGAGTACGCAATGTATTCAATCTTGCTTAAATTGTTGTCCAAAGTTAGAGGATGAGCCTATGCCGGACGACGCGTGCTTTGCACCCGGTACCAGAAGGTTTGGTGATGGGTCTTTCTAGGACTTGATTCTTGTCAATTACCTAAGGGTTTGGATGGGCATACCGCTGGACTTTTTGGACTTTATACATATTATGCTTTCGCTATTTCATTTGCTACTTCTGATACTTGAGCTTTTATTTGCCCGGTCGGCCCTTGTAATGTAAATTTTGTAATCACTTAAGTTATGTACTATGTACCCTATTTGTTTCAATTTTTATGTATGTATGGATGGATGTGTATGCCATCATAGTGGATGTGTGTACTAGTCACTGATCATGGGACTAGTACGGTACACACATGAGGGCTTTGGGTATTCAAAGCCCAGGGTCTGGCAGCACTTGGTATCAGAGCCATACTGATTGTAGGACAAACCCGAGTTAGAATGGTCGTTAGATTAGGAGTTAGTATTCAAAAAGCAACCTATTTAATCAACCCCGGCAGCTAGATCGCGGAGGCCACCTGGCTGACGCGTAGGTGCACGTGGTTGAGACACGGCCTGCGAAGGACGAGGGTTGCTGCAAGCTTCTTAGGGCAACTATTCACATAATGGCCCTTGCGTTTGCAGAAAAAGCAAGTGACTTCAGCGAGGTTGCGGAGGCCCCCTTGAGCCTTCTTCTGGCGCTTGCAAAATTCCTTAAGCGCTCTTTCTTTGCTCCTGGCCACAATGGTATTGTCGACCAAAGCCTGAAAGTCGGGGAAGCCATAGACTACTACTTTGTCCCGCAGCTCCTCAGACAAACCACCCAAGAACTTCTCTTGTGGGGCGGCATCGGTGGTTGCGAGGCTTACGTACATGAAGAATCATTGCTGCGCTTCTACTGACTTGGCGTTCACCTGGTTTAGACCACACCCCTTGGGATAGTGATCGTTCCCCTCGCAGAGGAAACATGTGACTTTAGTAGTCGGACAGTTTCCGGGTAGGTGGTCTTCGTTGCGCTTTGACAAGGTATACACTTGTTGTCAGAGTGTCCTTCGTCACCACAACACAAGGCAGACTAGTGGCGTTCGCTGCTCCTTAGGGCAGCGGGACACATAGTGGCCCTCCTTGCCACAACTGAAACACACGCTAGGGCGGAGGCGTTTACGGGTCTTGTCTAGACAGTTGGAGCCAGGGATAGACATTCTACTACGAAGAGATGGGTTAGCACGAACCCGAAGACTAGAATCCTAAGAAAGCAAAAATCTAACCACTAGGGACACACCACATCACCCTAACCAAAAGCCAAGAAGACAGCAACGAAATGAACTAAAAAATCTTACAAAAGGCTCAAGAAACAACGAGAAACCACAAGACTTAAAGCCAACTTCCCGACACGACTAACCCGTATTGAATGAACGAGTAATCGGTTGAGAAGATAAAAATCAGAACGCAACTCTAGATTTAATCATATTTAAAGAGCAGAATAAAACCATCTAAAGGGTGTTAGATACTTAGCCAACTAATATCACATCTTACCATTTTATTCCCACAAGTTTTAGTTGATTTATCCTCTCATTATCTACCCTATTTAGAAACCATGAGCTTGCTGTCTAGAAATTTGATGCTTGCTGTCCAGATTTTGCATCCAAGCTCCTAGCCGAAATTTTCAACTCTAGAAGCTTCAAAACCTTGTAAAAGGGCAGCCAACACTTCAATTTGCCAATCTCATTGGTTCCCCAAAACCCGAATTAAACGAAAACAACTATCTTTTGAGAGAAGGAGAGGAAAACAACTTTTTAAACTCAATTTAGAGCAAGATGAGATAAGAAAGCTAAGATAGATAAGAAGCAAAATATGAGAATTTACTTAAGCTTTCATAAACCATTTGATACTTTGAAATTAAGTTTTTCAAAAAATACTAAAGACAACCAAGCTAGGGTTTCTACGGCCAGTACGGCTCTGATACCAAACTTTGTGAGGACCCCGGCTTATTCGGCTTGTAATGCTTAGTCTACCATTGACCCTAGCATCACAAACAAAATAATCCGTGTCTTCGAGATATGTATACTTCCCAGAAATGCAGTATACACACCCCTTTACAAAATCATGCATCAATTCCATACAAGACATAGAACAAAAGCAAGAACTAGATTAAACAAAAGACATACATAATAGAGTTTTACAAAAGGGGCCGACCGGCCAAATAACAACTAAGAGAGTTAAATAAATAGTGGAAGCAAAAGCCATAAGATGGCGATAAATAAGAGCCAATTAGTGTGCCTTTAACCCACAAGGCAACCAACCGAGCAGCCAACCTAGTCGTCAAAACCACCGCACATCTCACAAAAGTGGATCCCTTGGGGATCAACCTCCTCTGCAACAAATTAATTAAGCAAAGCAAATGAGTACAAAAATGTACTCGCAAGACTTACGTGTAGTGTAACAGACCTATACATATGCTACATGCAAGCTTATTTAAGTGGAGGAGGCTTTAGGCTCATTTTCAGCATAAAGCAAGTTTTCATTTGCAATAATGTAATAGATTTAAAGCAATTTTACAATCTATTTTTAATTTGCAAATAACAGTGAGACAACAACATAATAACAATAGATAGATGACAACAACAATCCTGGAAGTGACTAACCCAATAGCCACCACAACAATAGCATGAATTACCCATTCATACCACCCACATCAAGTTTTAATTAAAAGGTTATAGTCTAACTCTCGAAAGACCTCCCCAAGCATGTCCATAACCTAGGACAAGGCTATTCGAATAATTTATACCCTGCAGGGGTGTACCAATGTACCCACACGCCAGACCGCCTTTTTGCCAAGCTATTTAGCACACTTCCTTTGGTATGCCGGCACGGCTAAGTCCTACGAGACATTTCCGATGGGTGATGCTAATTAAGAGTCACGACAACCCTAAGGGTAGGATGCACCGACCCAGCCTAAGCAACTGCGGGTGCCCCCATCCTTTTAAAAACATTTTAACCACCATCGACTCATAATTAACACCCCCAAAGTACTTAGTCAAGAGGGGTTCCCAATACCCTCGTGTGGTTAGCATGCAAAATTGCTTGGTTTAGTGTAACAAGATGTTCGGTCCTTGTTGACTTAAGGCTGGTCCACACACCAACAGATCACACCATCATCCATTGTGCCCAAGTCCAAACAGTTTTCATTTTCAGTTTTTGACTTTACAAACTAACAAAGCACAAGTGCTGGACATAATGGAATAATAATTAGATTTGTGTGATCAAAGTTATCGACTAAGTCGATAACCGCCCAATTCTACCGTAAGCTAAGCATTTCTAAGCAATATCAACATGTAATCTACTAAGTGACAAGAGCTCATCCAACGAACTCTAAATCACAGCAAGATATTTCTAGGCTTAGTAGTAGAGATTGAATATTTACCTACAGAGTATGCATCTATAGGATCAACTAATCGACAATAATTTAACAACAAAATAGAGCATGCATACATACACTTTGCAAACAATATATTAGACTTTGAAAGTGATGGGATTAAATATGATCAAACTACTTGCCTTGCTAAAGTTGCTCACTATGCTGCAGAGGATCACTCTCAAGACCAACGTGCTCGTCGGAACCTAGCGAAAGAGCGAAAAAGAACCGATAAGAACGAAGAACACCGAAAAGACTCAAAAACCAACTTCAGCGAAAAACTCTGAAATTTTTACAGCAGGAAGAGCATGATTTTTAAGGAATTTAGCAATAAGAACCAATTGATTTGGATTCCTAATGCAAAAGTTATGGTCAAAACAAATCTGCTCAGCTGGAAAAAGGCTGAAAAATTCACTTCGGTTACTATTCATCCGAAATTAAATATTTGGCACAAATTTCCAGAAAGGTATTGCACCTGAAATTTTTATGGTAAATAAAACACCTCATAAGATGAACAACACAATTGAGTTCACCTCATTTGGAGCTAGGATGCATTTTCTATGATTTTTCAAAGACATGAAAAAGTGCACAAGTTAAATGCATTTGTAAAACTTTGGAAAGAAGTGGCATGTTCAAAACCTATTTTACTAGCAAGTACATTAACAGAGGAAGCCAACAAAGTTGGTTTCACTCAAAAAGGATTTACAGAGAATTACTTATGCACTTTCTAATTTAAATAAATTTTTAGTGCAATAAATAAAGCTAATCTGAATTTACATGCGTTCTCAAATTTTTCTGGAGCTAAACTGAGCTTAAAACCATTTTTAGATTAAAGTTTAGTTAAAACCAGAAATAACAAAATTTAAATCAACCGATTTGGATTTAAAACGAATTAGTTATGAAGTTTTAAAGTTTAATACAATTTTCTGTTGAAAAATAAAGCTTACCGGGAAATTATAAAACTAACTGGCGCGGCAAAACATGGGCCGTTGATGCGCCATCCAACGGCCCACAGCGTACCACCGCACAACGCACGTGCGCACGGAGATGACCACACACCGATAGATCAAGATCCAACGGCCCATATCGATTGAGACTCCGGACGGTCCGAAAGTCACCCTAATCTGGACCGTTGATTCAAGGATGGAGGGCTGAGATTGAAGTGAGGTTCGGATGGTCCGAACGTTCACTTCAATCTGAGCCGTAGATCTGAACTTGAACGGCTCACAACGAACGCACACAGCCCACGCGCACCACCCACGCGAATCTCAGCCGCAGATCCAGAAATGGACGGCTGAGGTTCGGTGGTCCGAACGTTCCCAGCGATCTAGATCGTTGGATCTAGATTGGACGGTGAAGGCTTAATGGTTCGAACGTCACCCAGATCCGGGCCGTTGGTTGGAGATCTGACGGTGCACAAGGATTGAAGTTCAAAACACACGCCTGTGGCGAGGCCCACTATCGGATGAGGGCGCCACGCTACGGGTTTAAAGCGCACGGGTGTTTTACTGGTCGCGGCCCACGTGTCAGTAGCACATAAAAGCCGGTTTAGGACACATTAATTACTAACCCAATGATTAAAGTGATTAAATCATGATTAGCATTAATGATGTCCGAATTAAATTCAACAGTGCCCGGGAGGGTTTTAAAAGGCCTGGGCCCACTGTCAGCGGCTGCAAAGCCGATTTTAGGACATCATTAATGTTAACTAATTAATTAATCCATGATTAATAATGATTAGCAATTAATGACCCGAATCTTAGCCTTAATGACATAACACAGCGCCCGGGAGTGTTTAAGACGCCGGGCCCAAATGTAAGTGACCCAGAGAACTCCATTAAGACATGCATTAACTACTTACCAATCATTAACAGGAATTAACAATCATTAGCGCATTAATGACAGAATCACCGTCCAAATTTGACAACGCGGCTCGAGGCTCGACAAGGCCGATAACGGGATAGTGGGCTTGCCGCCGGTGACTGGGACCCCGGCGGCGCATACCAAGGACATGAATGGGTTCGTAATAACCTCACGGACCCAATGGAGGTGACCTCGCCTGCGGCGGCGACCTAAAACGCCGGCGAGCCAGAGAAGACGACAGCAACGCATACGGCCGAAAACGAAAACACAAAAAGAGCTCCGCATTGTTCAAGTTAGCAGGTGCCATAGCTTCTAGGGGCTAATAAGAAGCTACCTGAGCACTGGAAGAACAAGGAGGCGGCCGGAGTTGCTCCGGTGACTTTGAAGCTCGCCGGCCTTGAAGAAGACGATGAGGAGAGCACGGCCTGAGCAAAATGGGCAATACCGGGTCATCACATTAGCTTCAAAATAGCTCAAGGAAGGTCCAGGAGCAAGTAATTGAAGAATGGAGCACTCACCAACATTGAGGAAGAAAGGGGGCAAATTTGGCCGAATTTGAACAAACCCCAAATTGGACTTTTCCTGTGAAGGTCAAACCAAATTAGGTTAGGGGTTTTGCTTAAGGTAATGAGAGGCTCAAGAGGGAGGAAAAAGATTGGAAGAAAAGCCACTGGAACCCTAATGTCATCGAGGAGCTTCAAGGTCCATTAATGGCGGTAGAGAGGTTCTTTGGTTTTGAGCTCAAAAGAGCAAGGAGGAATCTAGGCAAGGTTGCTGTGGTGTTTAAAGGAAGTCAAGGAAGGGAGCTGAGGGCTTAAATAGCCGAGGGAGCTAGGGTTTTGCACAAGCACCGCTCCAAGGTGCACCCTGGTCCATGGCTCTGCCATGGGCAAGGTGAGCAGGTGAAGGAGCTGACAAAGGAGACTTTAGGGCGAAAGCTGACCAGCAATTAATGCTAAGAGTCGTTGAGAGGTGACAAGGCACTGCAAAGCTTCTCCCATGCTCTGCGCTCTGCCATGGCTCGCTGGCGCTCACGCAC